>CM066033.1:206517534-207137231 GCA_033557465.1 Ichthyophis bannanicus
ATGGTTCACTTTTTAAACTTGGAATGAGGCATGCTGGGATTTCAGATGAGATGTTATGAGGTCAGACACCAGTGTACCGAGTTGTTCCAGTTACGCTCTCAGAGTACTGTGTGCTGCTCTCAAGGAAAGGGGGGGGGGAGTGGGGATTCAACAGCCTTCAATACATTGTCAATTCTTTTACAGAACCCTTTTTTCGGTAATGAAAACGCTACCACCTCCTTCCAAGTTACATACTTACGATTGACAATGGGTCTTCACAAAGTAAACGCCTACATTCCCATAGTGTAAAAAAAATACAAAAATCAAGAAATTTAGTGCTGTGAAAAGCCATTTCACCATTACTTTGGTAGAAACATAAGACCCCGTTCCAGGCGCAGAAAGAACATATACAAGCGCTTACAGTACGAAGAAATACACATTGATTAGTTATAACGCACTTAGGAATTATGCACTTGCCATGGGAGGGGGTGAGGAAAGAGTTCTAGTCTTGAGTGAAAAACCTGGGAATGAAGATTGTAGCAGTTCCTCACTATTCACATCAGCCGCGGCAAAATCAAATGTCCTGCGGGACCCCCCGCCCGGCAGAGCCAGCCCTCCCTCAGTCCTTCTCTGCTTCGGCTGAGAACCGCGAAGGGAGAGTTCCTCCCTCGTGACTCTGCTAAGCCCGCTGAGGCTTATGGAAAATTTCCCATCTGCCCCAGTGAGCTTAACAGAGTCGCGAGGGAGAAGCTCTCCCTTCGCGGCTCTGAAAGCCGAAGAGGAGAGGGACTGAGGGAGGCAGTTTTTAACCCCACGCGGCCGCGCCGGCAATCAGGTGAAAAGTGAAACCAATGGCGTCGCGGGCCGCACAAAATGCTCTCGCGGGCCGCATGCGGCCCGCGGGCCGCGTGTTTGAGACCCCTGCTATAGACCAATAACTTGTTTACCTACAATCTATAAGCTGTTCACTGCAACAGATGCAGACAGAATATAATGATCATATTAATTACAATAACATCATGGCAGTAGAGCAAAAGGGCAATAAGAGAAGAATATATGGAACCAAAGACCAGTTAATGTTGAATAAGGCCATCATGGCCAGCGCTGAGAAAAGCAGAAAGCTCAGCATAGCATGGATTGATTATAAGAAAGCTTTTGACAGCATCCCATACTCTTGGATAATAAAGTGCCTTGAAATGTATAAGATAAATCCTGGTTTGATAGAGTACTTAAATTCACTGTGACAATATGGCAAACTACACCCTTTTTGAAGTATGAAGATGGTCAGTACATTATTCCTAACATCAGTCTAGCAAGGAATATTTCAGAGAGGTTCCCTGTCACCACTTCTCTTTTGTATGGCGCTTAATGCAATGAGTACTTTTCATCAACTCTTATTTAGCATGAACCTAAAGAAGATGATAACCCAGAAATAACATCTCATTTACTATTTGTAGACGACCCAAATCTCTAGAGTTCCAGTGGCCAATAATTAGCAGAGCAACTCCATGTAGTGAAAAGCTTTTCAGATGACATCAAGATGTTTGGCCTTGACAAATGTGCTAAGGCAACATTTATAGTGGAAAATTGAGCAAAACAGAAAACATCTCCCTGGCTGAGGGCTGTGACATCAAGGACCTTGAACAGGAAGGTGTATATAAGTATCTCGAAGTAGAAGAAGGAACAACACTCAAGCTGAAATTGCTGAGAGAAAAGGTCATAAAGAATACTATAAAAGATTAAAATTATTATTGAAAAGTGCTTTAACATCACAGAATAAGATACAAGCTGTCAATCAACTGGAAATTCCTGTACTCTCATACAGCTTTGAGATTATAGGCTGGCCTCTTAAAGAACTTCAAAAATTGGATGTGTGAACAAGAAAACTCCTCCATGCCCATGAAGTAATTTACAAGAATTGGGGTATGACAAGACTATACATCCCTAGAGCTGAAGGAGGGCAAGGCCTCATAGAGATTGATTACACAAACGGAGCTACTATCATAGGCCTCCAGCCCTACCTAATAGCATCATTGGATCCAAATATGCAAAAAGTGCTAAAATATGAAAGTAAACATTTAGAGTCTGTCTCCATCATCAAACTTTGAACAAGCGTTCAGACGACTAGAAGGAATGAATGAGAATCCACATGCACACATAGGGAAGGAAGCAAAATTCTTCAAAGAATTAGATCAGCAACTGAGGCAAAACAAGTGACAAATGCACAAATACAGTGGGAAATACAAAGTGTTACTCCAGTAACCCTTTGTTGATCAAAAAACGGAAACATGAATGGTTAAGGTGATCTGAAACCAAAGGATGGGAGATAGCTAGTTTCAGCCCAGGACAGATTATATGAGATGGTTTACAGCGAGCATTGAAAAAACTGGCCAAACCGACATATGTCAATTCTGTAAGAAACAGCTGGAAACAGTTACTCACCTCACCTCTGACCAATTAAAAGCTGGGTGCAAGGAAGCTGGACATTCTCTGGGAAGAAGCAGGAAGTCAGTCCTTACATATGGGTGACGTCAGCACCTACCGAGCCCTTGCGGAAGCATCCCCCCAGCTTTCAAAGAAAGTCTTTGGGAGATGCCACCACACAAGCGCGGTCCCCTTCCCGCCCAAGGGTGTCATCTTGCTCAGTCTCCTTTTTTCCACGGAGCCCTTCAGACGCTGTCTGACTTTCCCCCAGAAAAAGTTGATTTTTTTGTTCCCGGGTTTTTCAACTCTACTCCGGTATTGCACCGGTACTCTTCCCGCCTCGGTGCCTCGGTGTTGAGTTTGGTCCATTTTTCTAGTCTTCGTTCTTTTTATCTTCTGGCACCTTTGCGCCTTTTTTTCCCGCTGGCAACCCAGAGAGTCTTCGACCTTGCAGGGGTTCTTTCTTCCCCCATGGCTACCAGTGGCTTTAAGACGTGTGATCGGTGCTCTAAAATAATGTCCTTAACCAACACACATGACTGCTGCCTCCGTTGCCTGGGGGGACCACAACATGGCGGCCTGCGGTGTCTGCAAAAGGATGTCCAGCAAGGCCCTGAGGAGCCGCCATCGGCAGCACGATAAGTTCTTCCCCAATTCCTCCGAAGGCCAGGGATTCGTCTGTGGCCCCCCGACATCTCGGGAGGAGCTTTCCGAGCCAGAGCGTCGTCGTTGGTCCTCAGAGAGTGTTTCTCCTGTGAGGGAACACAGGAAGAAGAAGAAACCCTCAAAGGCAGCGTCCTTGGATGGTTCCGACCAGCCGTGAAACTCCCGGGCCCGGTCTCGCAGTCCGAGGCGCTTGTCTAAGGTGTCGGAGAAGGAGAGATCTTCGGGGGAGCTGGCGTTGGGCCTGAGTCCCTTGGTGCCCTGCCGAAGGCTGTGGAACCTTCTGGCCTGGAGTCCAGAATGGGAGGCCTGGAGCATAGTTTGTCTGCCTTCATGGACCAGCAGCGGGCGCTGTTATCCGGCATGTCTGGTTCTTCTGCCCCGACCACCGGGCATTCGACATCCAAGATGTCCCCGGAGGCAAGGCTGATCCTCGGCCGAGGTAACGCTTGGCATTCCGCTCGATGGGACCTCAGTCATCCCTGGCGAGTCTACCGGGTGTCGACCGCAGGGCGTCGGGGGCCTCAAAGCCCACGGAGCAGCCCGCCTACGAGTCACTATCGGAGTACTTCGAATGGGAGACAGAGGATGAAGAGTCTCCTGATACCCGTCGCTACTGTGACGTCCCTTCTAATTCCCCAGTCTCAGAACCTCAGAGACGGTCCCCGCCAGAGGAATGGGCTTCTTGAACTTTGTCAAGGACATGTCCAAGGCCCTGGCATTCCTGACCGAGTTGGAGGTGGACCCTTGGGCGGACGAGCTGGAGATCCTCCAGTATGAGACCCCTCCTCGGGAATCGCTCACAGTGCCCATTCCTCCTATCCTGGAACGGCTCATGCTCCGCATGTGGGAGACACCAGCGTCAGTGCCGGTGGTGAGCAGATGGCTTGACTTGATGTATCGAGTCTGCCAGAGCCTGGGCCTCCAGAAGTCACAACTGCTGCACAACTCCATGGTGGTGGAGTCAGCCATGCATTGGCTGAAAAGCCAGAAGACACACTCCTCGGTGCCCCCAGGCAGGGAGGCCCGCATCTTGGATGCCCTAAGCAGGAAGTGCTACCAGAGCTCGATGCTCATTTGCCAGGTCCAGGTCTACCAGCTGTACATGGCATGTACTTGAGAGACCTGACGAAGGAACTCGCTGGGTTCTCGGCTGGTCTCTCTGAGGAACCTTTGCAGCAGTTCAAGAGCATGTCCAAGGCCGTCTGAGTGCTCCAAATTTGTCTCAAGCAACCTATGACTGGTTCGAGTCGGTGGCCTGGGTAGCCGTGGTGGGGATCGGTGCACACTGCCAGGCTTGGCTTCAGTCGTCCAACCTTGAACAATGGGTTCAGGACAAATTGGTCGATGTCCTATGCCAAGGGGAGAACCTTTTTGGCAAACCCAAGACCGACAAGACCGCTGAGCTGGAGACCAAGTTCATGACGAGGACCAGGCTCTCCAAAAAGACCACTGCCCCTCCCCAATGGAAGGGCTCGGGTAAAAAGCCCTTTTACCCGAGTAAGGGGGGCTGCTTACCAAAACTACCCACCCTATCAGGCCTCCCCGGTCCCCAACAGGGTCAGCAGGCCATGGGACATGGGCATGGCCCGCATAAGCAGAAGGCTCCAAAACCCCAGGCCCCAGCCCAGCCAGGGGGGAGTTTTTGACTCCTTGATAATAGCCTCTCTACACTAGGAGATCATCAGCCCACAGGGGGACGTCTGGCCCTCTATGCCCAGAGGTGGGTGCCCATCACCACTGATTCTTGGGCACTGAGGGTAGTCAAGGAGGGTTACCTCCTCCACCTGACTCAGACACCTCCCCCTTATTTCCTGGGAAGAGCTCCTCCACAGGGACCTTCTCCTAAAGGAGTTGGCAGATCTTCTCGAGGACAGAGCGGTGGAACTGGTGCCCTATCACCTCAAGGGCAAAGGGTTCTACTCCAAATTCTTCCTTGTCCCAAAGAGGACAGGAGACCTAAGACCCATCCTTGACCTGCACAACCTCAACAAATTCCTGGTGAGGTGGAAGTTCAAGATGCTCTCCCTTAGAACTTTGCTGCCATACCTCCATCAGGGAGATTGGCTATGCTCCTTAGACCTCAAGGATGCTTATACCCACATCCTTATCCACCCCAACCATAGGCAATACCTGAGGTTTGTGGTAGGGGCCAAACACTTTAAATACAGGGTGCTTCCCTTCAGCCTAGCCTCTGCCCCAAGGGTCTTCATGAAATGCCTGGTGGTCCTGGCTGCCTTTCTCTCGCTCCAGGGGGTCTTCTTGTTTCCCTACCTGGATGACTGGCTTATAAGGGGAGGCACAGCCTCCAAGTGTGCAGCAGGTCACCGCCCGCACCATCCAGGTTCTGCAATACTTGGGCTTCGTCATAAATTACCCCAAGTCTCACCACCTCCTGACACAATACCTGGAGTTCATCAGGGCAAAGCTCAACATCCTCCAGGCGAAGGCCTTCCTGCCTAAGGTCCGGGCCGATCGTCTCAGATCTCTGACTCAAGACATACAACACCGTCCCTTGGTGCCTGCCCAGCACCTTCTGCATCTCCTCGGGCACATGGTCTCCACAGTCCACGTCACCCCAGATACTCACCTCCACATGAGGGTGGCGCAGTGGTGTCTCCGGGACCAGTGGTCTCAGGCCACAGGCCCCCCTCCAAGACAGAGTTGCGGTGACCCGCCAGTTGGTGGATTCCCTGGTCTGGTGGCAGTCGCCCTAACACCTAGAAGCGGGCATGCCCTTCCAGATTCCCAGCCACTCGAAGGTCTTCACCACGGATGCCTCCCTGCTCGGCTGAGGAGCCCACTGCGGAGCCCTCTGCACTCAGGGCAGCTGGTCGGCAGATGAGAGCATCCAACAAATCAACCTCCTGGAGCTACGAGCTATACATCTCACTCTGAGGGTTTTTTTGTCATCACTTGTGCCACCAGCCGGTCCTGGTCCAGACGGACAACCAGGTGGTAATGTTCTAAGTGAACATACAAGGGGGCATGGTGTCCTTTGTCCTTTGCCAGGAGGTACTGGGTCTCTGCTTGCATGCAATCCAACAGGGTATCCTCCTGAGGGCAGTGTATTTGCCAGCCAAGGACAACCTGCTGGCCAAAAGGCTCACCTCAACTTGCAGAGTTAGTGAGCTCCAGGCCCTTGTGGCAGAGGCGCCCTATACCAGGTTCTACAAGAACAGGGTGGTGCTTTGCACGCACCCCAATTCCTGCCAAATGTAGTGTCGCCCTTCCACCTTAATCAGGAAGTGGTGCTTCCTACCTTCTTCCCAGGACCTCACTCCAGTAGGGTGGAGACGATCCTTCACTCATTGGAATGTAAGAGGGCCTTATCCTTCTACATCCATCTCACCCAAGGCCACTGCAAATCTTCTCAGCTTTTCATCTCCTATGACTCCAGTAGGCTGGGGGAGGCAGTGACCAAGCGTACGCTGTCCGCATGGGTGGCGGACTGTATCGCCTTTGCTTATGTGCAGGTGAGGCTCCCACTGGAAGGCCACATCACAGCGCACCATGTCAGGGCCATGGCGGCTTTGGTGGCAAACTTGCACTCTGTCCCAATGGTGGACATTTGCCGGGCTGCCACCTGGCCTTCAGTCCATACTTGCAGCCCATTACTGCGTGGAGAGAGAGTCCCGACGGACAGTGCCTTCAGCCAGGCCATGCTCTGTAACCTTTTCGGAGTTTAGGCAACTCCTACCCTCCGACCCTTCTGTGTTCAGGCTACCGGAGCGCTGGTTTAATCGGACACAGGTGTCCTACTGTGGTCTGTGTGCACAGACTCAGTTGTTGCTGCTTGTGGCTCCCCTCGTGGGAGCCCTGTTTTTGCTATGGGTTTTTGGTAGCCTGTAACTGGGGAGTGCCATTTGTGAGGACTGACTTCCTGCTTGTTACTGGAGAAAACGTAGTTACTCACCTGTAAGAAGTGTTCTCCAGGGACAGCAGGAATCAGTCCTCAAAACCCTTCCTTTTCCCCTTGGAGTTGCTACTGTACCATCTTTTATTTTTGCCGTCTTTTAGCTATGTCATCTGACTGAGCAAGATGGCACCCTTGGGCGGGAAGGGGACCATGCATGCATGGTGGCATATCCCAAAGGCTTTCTTTGAAAGCTGGGGGGGGGGGGATGCTTCCGCGAGGGCTCCGTCGGTGCCGACGTCACCCATGTGTGAGGACTAATTTATTTATTTACATTCTCTTATATACCGCACTATTCTGCATCAGTGCGGTTTACATTGAACAAACTGAAATTACATTGAACAGGGCATTATAACTTGGAGATAACTATTTTATAGGGAACATGGGCTATGGAGGGTTAAGTGGCTTGCCCAAGACCACAAGGAGCACCTGTGGGACTAGAAACCCCAGTCCTTCCGGCCCAAGGTTGCTGTCCTCTAGTGGGATTTGAACCCCTGACCTTCCAGCCTGAAGTACCTTGCCCCAACCACTAGGCCACTCCTCCACTCCACTCCATTTCTGCTGTCCCCAGAGAACACCTGTTGCAGGTGAGTAACTACGCTTAGTGGTAAAGGAGACGAACATCAGAACGGCATTGATTATAGAGGTGTCGGTCCCAAGTGACTATTCTGTGAATTGCATGAAAAGGAAGATCTTCAATTACCAAGACGTGAAGAGACCAAGAAAATGTGGCAGAAGATACCGAGCTACTTTCTATCATATTAATTTGCCACAGGCTTGATTAATAAGAATTTCCAAGCACCCCTTGATAAATTGCCCATACATATTACGAACACCAAAAGGAGGCTGTCTTTGGCATGATGCAAGTACTATGCCAAGCATTAGCAGTAAATTTGAGAGGCTGAGAGCATATTCCACATACTCTGAATTAGAAGTGAGGTTCATGGCTATCATGGCAGGGTGGTAGGTGATGAGTGAAATGGAATTGCAATGGGCTAAACTAAAGGAGGCAATAAATACATGTGTAAGGAAAGTAAATAAAACTAGAGGAAAAGAAAACCTATATGGTTCTCCAAAGAAGTGGCTGCACAAATAAAGGCAAAAAACACAGCTTTCACAAAATTCAGAAGTTTGCAAACAGAAGAACACAGAAAAGAATACAGGGTCAAACTAAAAGAGACAAAGAGAAATAAGGATAGCAAAACCAAAGGCAGAAGTAAAGATGGCTAAAGATGTGAAGTGTGGCGACAAAACCTTTTCAGGTATATTCTGGAGAGGAGGAAAATCCAAGGTGGACTTGCAGGACTCAAAAGTGCTGGGAACGGATTTTTGGAAAGTGACATTGGAAAAGCGAAAATGCTAAATACTTCCACTCTGTTTTTACTAAAGAAAATCCTGGCGAAAGACCACCTGTGATTGACAAATATACAAATGGGAATGGAGTAGATACCACAACATTTACAGAAGATGATGTGTTTGAATAGCTTGCAAAACTGAAAGTGGACAAGGCCATGGGACCGGATGGGATAAGACCATATCATAAGAACATAAGATATGCCATACTGGGTCAGACCCAAGGTCCATCAAGCCCAGTATCCTGTTTCCAACATGGCCAATCTAGGTCACAAGTACCTAGCAGTTTTCCCAAAAGACACAGGTTCCACAATCCTTGTGTTGGGTCAAGCAGTGGATATTCTGGGTCCCCTTTAATAATGGTTTATGGACCTTTCCTCCAGGAACTTGTCCAAACCTTTTTTAAACCCAGCTACACTAACTGCTTTTACTACATCCTCCGGTAGCAAATTCCAGAGTTTGATTACACGTTGTGAAAAAATGTTTTGTCTTATTAGTCTTAAATAGGTTACCCTGTAGCTTCATTGCATGCCCCCTAATCTTTCTATATTTTGATGGCGTAAACAATCAATCTATGTTCACCCGTTCCACTCCATTCATTAATTTGTAGACCTCTAACATATCTCCCCTCATCCATCTTTTTTCCAGGTTGAAGAGCCCTAACCTTTTTAGCCTCTCTTCAAAGGGGTATCCTTCCATCCCCTCTACCATTTTGGTGGCTCTTCTCTGTACTTTTTCTAATAACGCTATATTCTTTTTAAGATATAGCGCCTAGAATTGCACACAGTATTCAAGGTGCGGTCGCACCATGGCGCAATACATCCAAGGATACTGAAAGAGCTCAAGAGAGGTTCTTGCAGGGCTATTAAAGGATGTTTTTAATAAATCCTTGGAGACAGGAGAAGTTCCACAGGACTGGAAAAGGGCTGATATGGTAACTCTTCACAAAAGTAATAGGGAAGAAGTGACAAACTACAGGCCAGTAAGCCTTACCTCGGTGGCAGGAAAAGTAATGGAGGTGCTCCTGAAAGAGCAAATAGTGGACTTTTTCAAAACCAACAAGTTGCATGATCTGAGGCAACATGGTTTTACCAAGGGACGATTTTAGCAAATAAATCTGATTTGAGTTCTTTGGGTGACCAGAGAACTAGATCAAGGGCATGCGATGGATGTGATCTTCCTAGATTTCAGCAAAGCCTTTGATACTGTTCCTCATAGGAGGCTTATCAATAAACTCAACAGCTTGGGGATGGGCCCCAAGACTCCCAAGGTGGTGAACTGGATCAGAAATTGTTTGACTGACAGACGACAGAAGGTGATGGTAAACGGAACCCTCTCGGTTGAAAGGAAGGTGATTAGCGGTGTGCCCCAAGGTTCGGTCCTGGAACCAGTACTGTTCAATGTATTTGTGAGTGATATTGCTGAGGGACTGAATGGAAAAGTCTGTCTTTTTGCAGATGACATGAAAATTTGTAACAGAGTGGACTCGCCTGAGGGAGTGGATAACATGAGGAAAGATCTACAAAAGCTGGAAGAATGGTCTAATGCTTGGCAGTTAAGATTTAATGTGAAGAAGTGCTGTGTCATGTACTTGGGAAGCAGATGGGGGAGGGGGGGCGAGAGGTTGGTGTGCATAGACTAGGAGATGGACCTCAGAGTGATTGTTTCTGAGGATCTCAGGGTGGCAAAACAGTGTGACAAGGCGGTGGCAAAAGCCAGAAGGATGCTGGGTTGTATACAAAGAGGAATTACCAGCAGAAAGGAAGAGGTATTAATACCACTATACAAGTCATTGGTGAGGTCTCACTTGGAATATTGTGTTCAGTTTTGGAGACCATATCTCGCAAAGGATATAAAAAGACTGGAAACGGTTCAGAGGAAGGCGACCAAAATGATTTGGAGCCTGCGTCAGAAGACATATGAGAAGAGACTTGAAGACCTTAATATGTACACTCTAGAGGAGAGGAAGGATAGGGGAGATATGATTCAGACCTTTAAATACTTAAGAGTATTAATGAACAAACAAACTTCATCCAAAGACAGGGAAGCTGTAAAACTAGAGGGCATAACATGAAGCTGCAAGGGGGTAAATTGAAAGGCAATGTCAGGAAATACGTTTTGACTGAAAGGTGGTGGATGCTTGGAATGCCCTCCTGATGGAAATGGTGGGGGCAAATACAGTGACAGAATTCAAAATGGCATGGGACAGACACACTAGATCCCTTTTATAGCAAAAGGATGAAACCAAAATAAGCAACTCTTTTATATCTCAACAAATAGGGGTGACCTACACGGAGTGGTAGGTACACCCCTAAACAAAGGCATGGGGAGGGGTAACCTGCACAGAGTGGCAGGTGCACCTAATCTTGCTGCCTTGCTGGGCAGACTAGAGGGACCATACTAGTCTTTATTTGCCGTCATATACTATGTCACTATGTTATGTTACTATATGGTATGTGCACAATTAACCCATTTGAAGAAAGCCGTTCTATCCCAGTGCCGTCAATTGTCATTGTCCACTTGTGTGTGTGATCAGTCCTGTTGTCTACGGAAAGTACTTATCACAGGTGAGCAACAATGCTTTCCTTATCGCTTCTCCGGGCCAGTCCAGGGAAAGGTAGGGTTGTCAATCCCCTATAGCAACTGAGGACTGAAGGCTCCAAGCTTTTCCTGTGATGTGAAGCCACTCCCCCTCAGGGTAATCTGGCAGTCTTTCAGTCCTCAGCAACTATAGAGGATCGAATCTATCTTCTCCCTCAGCATTATCCCTACCGGTTACTTGTATTTATTTTTATTTTGAAAACTTATTTATTGGCTCTAGCAGAGCTGATCATTCTATAGTCCTTTTGTTATTTGATTTTTTGGAACACTATTCCTTTAAGAGCGTGCAGAGACGTTGAGTGACTTTTCCACACAGTGTGAGGTAGAGCCTGCCTCTATCACTGTCTCCGTCTCGTGTACCAGAGTGATACTGGGGGCCCCAGTTTTCTCCTCTGCCTTAACAGCTCAATATATATTTGTCCGGTGTCCACGCTAGCAGCGGAACAGTTTTGCCGGCTCAGCTTGTCTTATGCGGTGAGTGCTATTCCGTTTTGTTATTTTTTCCACCGGTTCGGGACCGCGGGCTCCGTATCGGTTTCAGCGTCTTTTATTCAGCGTTTCTTCGGTCTCGTCTTATTGTGCTTTTCTATTCTGTTCGGGGAGTTATTTTAACATGGCAGAAAAGCCTTTACTTAGTTTGCCAGAATCAGCTTTACACGCCGAAAAGGCGGGAAAGGCGGCCATTTTGGCAGCGCCGGGCAGTGCTCTAGCAGAGCATCAGAAGCCGCAGAAAAGAAAGACAAAGTCCTCTAAAGAGGCGATTTCGCCAGATAAGCCCTCTCTCTCCTCTGCTATGCCTCGGGAGGATATGCCTTCATTTTTTTCGCCAGAATTCATTCTGGCAATGCACAAAGCATTTCTTCTGCGATCTACTCAGCCTCCAGAACTTCCTGCTCTTTCTAGTCAGGTACCAGTTTCCCTGCCTATTCTAGTTTCTGATGATCCAGAAGAGGGATCTTCTAATTTTAAGGACATGGTTAAGGATCCTTTGTTATCTCAGTCTTCTCTGTTGCTGGGGCAGGGGGATTCTGAAGTCCTGTCTGACCCAGCTTTGGATTTAGAAGCTGATGACTTAGAGGAAGGAGAGATAGCGCCTGGAGAGGATCCTAACATTTTCAGAGTTTTCCGTAAGGAGGAACTCTCTGCTCTCATTTCCCACTCTTTGGCAGCGCTGCATCTGCTTATGCCGACGGCTTCTCAGGAACCTTTGGAGGATCCCTTACTGCAGGGTTTTAAAACTGAACAAAGGTGTTTTCCCTTGCACAGAGTTATTAAACAAATGATTGACTCGGAGTGGGAGTGTCCAGAAGCTTCGCTGCGTGGCAGCCGCGCTTTGTCTCGCTTATACCCCCTTCCTCAGGAGATAAAGGACTTATTTCGCATGCCGAAGGTGGATGCCATTATTTCCGCAGTCACCAAAAAGACTACTATCCCTGTAGAAGGTGCTGCGGCTCTTAAAGATCTGCAAGATAGGAAATTGGAAATTCTGCTTAAACAAGCTTTTGATTCTAGTGCCTTGGCGCTACAGTCGGCTGTTTGTGGGGCTTATGTATCTCGGGCATCCATTCGTTGGTTACAAGGAGACGCTTCCCCTGAAGCTACATCTGCGGTTCCAGATGTGGCAAAATTGGAATCAGCCGCTGCTTACATGGCGGATGCCTTTTATGATTTGCTACGGATTGCGGCTAAGACCATGGCTTCGCTAGTAGCTGCCAGGCGTTTTCTTTGGTTACGCAACTGGTCGGTGGATGTCTCCTCCAAGTTGCGGCTTAGTAAATTGCCTTATCAGGGAAAATTGCTTTTTGGTGAGGCTTTAGAGAAAATTGTTAAGGATTTGAGCGACTCTAAAGGAGGGCATTTGCCTGAGGACAAGCCCAAGCCTGCGCGAACGATTCCCAGTTTCCGAGGTTCCGGCCGAGACTCTCGTAGATTTTGCGGTGCGCGCTTTGCGCCCTATTCCAGGGGCCGGTCCAACTTCCGGGGACATTCCTTTCGTGGAACCAGAGGGTTTGGCAGATCCTACTTTAGTGCCTCCCAGCCCTCGGTTAAAAAGCCGCAATGAAGGTCTGCTGGTCCAGACGCTGGTGCCTGTGGGAGGACGCCTACAGGACTTTCTGACGGCCTGGACCAACATTACTTCCGACAGATGGGTTCTAGAAATCATTCGGAAGGGATACGCACTAGATTTCGCATGCCCGTTGTTACCCGCCTTTGTCATGTCTCCCTGTGCTCCCGGTTGGAAGAAACAGGCCATTCTGGACACGCTCCTTCGCCTGTTGCAGCTGAAAGCGATAGTTCCCGTGCCTCTAGACCAATACGGTTGCGGTCGATACTCGATTTATTTTGTGGTTCCCAAAAAGGAAGATTCTTTTCGACCCGTCTTAGATCTCAAAGGTGTCAACCGTACTTTGCGGGTGCCTCACTTTCGCATGGAAACTCTGCATACTGTAATTCGAGCGGTACGGCCGGGAGAGTTTCTCTCGTCAATCGATCTCACGGAAGCTTATCTGCATATTCCCATCAGGCCCTCGCATCAGCGGTTTTTGCGTTTCGCCCTTCCCATGGGTCATTTCCAGTTTCGGGCGTTGCCCTTCGGTCTCGCTACGGCTCCGCGTACGTTCACAAAGCTGATGGTGGTGGTTGCAGCTGCGCTTCGAAAGGAAGGTATCAGAGTTCATCCAGGCGACGGCTCGTGTGGTTCAGCTTCTCGAGCAACTCGGTTGGGTGCTCAATCAAGCCAAGAGTCACTTACAACCGATGCAGCAGCTGACTTATCTCGGAGCATTTTTCGACACCGCACAGGGGAAAGTCTTTTTGCCCGAAGTTCGCGTGGAGAAGCTCGTGCGACAAGTCCAAGCGTTTCTAAGCTTAACAGCGCCGTCGGCGTGGACATATTTACAACTTTTGGGTTCCATGGCGGCGGCACTGGATCTAGTCCCGTGGGCCAAGGCTCACATGCGACCCTTGCAGCAGGCGTTGCTCTCCTGCTGGTCACCGCAGCTTCATCCGCTCTCTCAACTTCTACCCTGTCCAGACTTTGTGCGTCACAGTCTGCAGTGGTGGTTGATTCGGGATCACCTCACGGCGGGTGTTCCCTTACAGGATCCCTCGTGGGTATTAGTCACCACGGATGCCAGTCTCTCGGGCTGGGGAGCCCATTGTCAGTCTCACATTGCACAGGGGGCTTGGACCCCAGAGGAATGCTCTTGGTCGATCAACAGGCTCGAGCTTCGAGCGGCGCGATTAGCTCTGCTTCACTTCGAATCGTTGCTCAAAGGGGCAGCGGTCAAGATTTTCTCCGACAATGCCGTTACAGTCGCGTATATCAATCGTCAGGGCGGAACAAAGATTCCTTCTCTCCTATCCGAGTGTCAGCAATTGATGGAATGGGCGGAGAGCAATCTCGTGGCTCTGTCGGCGGCGCACGTCGCTGGCAAGGAAAATGTGCAGGCGGACTATCTCAGCCGCCATCTCCTCGATCCAGGGGAATGGGAATTGAATGCGGCAATATTTCACCAGTTGACATTGCGTTGGGGACAGCCAGTGATGGATCTCATGGCCTCCTTCAACAATGCCAAAGCCAGCCGTTTTTTTCAGCAGGCGCAGAGAACGCATGTCAGAAGGTCTCGATGCCCTCGTTCAGCCATGGCCTCTCAACGCTCTCCTGTACGTTTTCCCGCCTTGGCCGATGTTGAGTCGAGTTATCCAGCGCATAGCGCAACACCGCGGTCGGGTAATTCTCATTGCTCCAGATTGGCCTCGTCGTCCTTGGTATGCCGATCTCGTTCGCCTCCTAGTAGCTCCGCCGTGGCCTCTTCCAATCCGAGTCAACCAATTACATCAGGGTCCGATTCTCATGCCGCGAGTGGATCGCTTCTTGCTTACGGCTTGGCTCTTGAAAGGTCTCGCTTGACAAGCAAAGGATATGCGGATTCCGTGGTGGCCACTTTACTTCAATCTAAGCGGCCAGGGACCTATTATATGTTCGAGTCTGGCGGCTATTTGAGACTTGGTGTTCTCAGCGCAAGGTGTCGCCAATGGCTTCTACCATGCCTCATCTTCTCCTATTTCTGCAGCAGGGTTTGGATAAGGGCTTGGCTCTAAATACCCTTAAAGTGCATGTAGCTGCGCTGTCTTGTTTTCGGGGGTTAATTCGCCGTCGCCGTCTTTCGGCCCATCCGGATGTTCAGCGTTTTCTGCGGGCAGCAAAAATTCTCCATCCTCCACGGCGACCTATCGTACCTCCTTGGGATTTGAATATTGTGTTGGAGGCTTTTTCTCGGTCGCCCTTAACTTCCGTCTGTGCTCATCAAATCCGAGAGTGTTCTTGGAAAACAGCTTTTCTCGTGGCCTTATGTTCGGCAAGACGAATCTCCGATTTGCAGGCCTTGTCTTGCCAAGAGCCTTATCTGCAATTTCTGCCCGAACGAGTCTTACTACGGCCTGTTCCCTCTTTTTTGCCTAAGGTGCTGTCTGTTTTTCATGTTAACCAGTCAGTGGCTTTACCCGTATTCTCTCAGCACGACGGTTCACCTATGGACCGGGCTCTGAAGCATTTAGATCTTAGCCGAGTATTGCGGACGTACCTTAAGATCTCCCAACCGTTTAGGAAGACGGACAGACTTTTTATTCAGTGGGCCGGCCCTCGTAAGGGCCAAGCTGCATCAAAGTCTACTATTGCTTGCTGGGTGCGCTCCGCTATTGGAGCAGCCTACTCTGCCTGGGGAGTTTCGCCACCTGTAGGTCTCAAAGCTCATTCAACTCGAGCTCTAGCGACTTCCTGGGCGGAATTTGCCTTTGTTCCTCCGGTAGATATCTGCAGAGCGGCGACGTGGTCTTCCTTGCATTCCTTCACTAAGCATTACCGCTTGGATGTTCAAGCCAGAGATGATGCAAAAGTGGGAGCATCGACTCTTATCGCTGGTCTAGCGGGTCCCTCCCATTCTTAGGTACTGCTTTGGTACTGCCCTACCTTTCCCTGGACTGGCCCGGAGAAGCGATAAGGAAGATGAAATTAGTTCTTACCTGCTAATTGTCTTTCCTTGAGCTTTCTCCGGGCCAGTCCAGGGTCCCCCCCTGTTTGCTATCTCGATTGAGTTGGTCTTTGCAAGCCTCTACAGTATTCCATCATATGTGCTCGCAGGAGGCGTCTTGGGACTTCTAGTACACATTCTAGACCATTCACAGCTATTGTAGAGTTTAAAAAAAAAAAAAGAAAAGAACCTTTGTTATTGCTCTTCAAGGACTATAGAATGTTATCAGTTTTTCAAGGGTTAATCTGTTGTGTTTTAGTTTTCTTTCTGTTTAGTTGCTTTGTCAGAAGGAGACTGCCAGATTACCCTGAGGGGGAGTGGCTTCACATCACAGGAAAAGCTTGGAGCCTTCAGTCCTCAGTTGCTATAGGGCAGTGATGGCTAACCTTTTTGAGCCCGAGTGCCCAAACTGCCGCACAAAACCAAAGAATTTCCTCAAAGTGCCAGCTCGTCATTTGCATAAGTGGTCTTATTTGCATAAATATTTGCATAATGTTACCATACACTAACTTTTAGTAAACATGTCTCTTAATGAGTGTATGGATAAAGAAAGACTAAAAGATTTCTACATTACTATAATCCAGTGCCAACCGCCAGGCACATTAGGAACTACTACAAACGCTGCCCATTTAGAACCCATAGCAAACCCGCCGTATCCTGACAGCATTACCAGGACTCACAAAGCACCATACCCTACCTATCAAAAGGCAACACTGCAAATATTAAACCAATACATTTCAGTGAATACTGGGGAAAGAGAACAAGTGGCAACGTCAAATAGGAATTTCCTCTTGTACCAAACAAAGCGCAGATGTTAATGATGCACATTTCCCAGAGCTGACATATTCCAGTTAATAAATTCAAAATAAAGAGATATCTTTCTACCTTTTGTGCATTTTTTTTCAGTTGCAATTGGTCCAGCCATTTTCTTCTGGTTTCTTCATGTTTTCTGCTAACTCTCCATCGTCTGCTGTCCATTTGTCCTTTCTTCTCTCTTCTAGTTTTTTTTCCTTTCTCTCTCTCTCTACATCTGCTTTAACATACTAATCTTTCTCCTTTTGCTCTTTCCTCATTCCTATTTCATCCACACAAATTTTACCCCTCCATCCTCAATCCCCAATTACTCTCCCAATACCTGGCCAATTGTAGATTTTTCATCCCTCCTACACAAAATATTTTTCCCCTCTCCATTTTACTCTCCCAGCCCCATCCCATTCTAATCCTCCCCCAACATCAGCTCCCTTCTAGTTCCAGTCTCACCCAGCATCCATTCCCTTCTTCAAGCCCCCCACTTCCCCTCAGCCCATTTCCATTCCAAGCCCCGTCCCCATCAGCTATTTGCAGTTCAAGCCCCCCACTTCCCCTCAGCCCATTTCCATTCCAAGCCCCATCCCCAACAGCTATTTGCAGTTCAAGCCCCCTTCCACTCAGCCCATTTCCAGTCCTAGCAACCCCCCAACCCATTACCAGTCCTAGCCCCCCATAGCCCACTCCCAGTCCTAATCCCACCAGCACATTTCCAGTCCTAACCTCCCCATCAGCCCACTCCCAGTTCTAATCCCCCATCACTCAATTTTTAGTTTAAGCCCCCCCAGCGCCTATCACCTAACCCCCCCAGCGCCCATCACCACTCCTACCCCCCCCAGCCCAGTGCCCATCACCACTCCTAACCCCCCAGCCAGCCCAGTGCCCATCACCACTCCTAACCCCCCCCAGCCAGCCCAGTGTACATCACCACTCCTAACCCCCCCAGCCCAGCGCCCATCACCACTCCTAACCCCCGACCCCAGCCCATCACTACTCCTAACACCGCCCAGCCCTTGACTTCAGTTCTCCTTAGCCCCCCCTGGCAAGCCCAGCCAATCACCACTCCTAACCCCCCCAGCGCCCATCACCACACCAACCCCCCCAGCCCAGCGCCCATCACCACTCCTAACCCCCCCAGCCAGCCCAGTGCCCATCACCACTCCTACCCCCCCCAGCCCAGTGCCCATCACCTCTCCTAACCCCCCCCACCCCAGCCCATCACTACTCCTAACCCCCCCCAGCCCACCCCATCCCAGCCCATCACTACTCCTAACCCCCCCCAGCCCAGCCCAGCCCATCACCACTCCTAACCCCCCCCAGCCCAGCCCAGCCCATCACCACTCCTAACCCCCCCAGCCCAGCCCAGCCCATCACCACTCCTAACCCCCCCTCCAGCCCATGCCCAGCCCATCACCACTCCTAACCCCCCCCCAGCCCAGCCCAGCCCAGCCCATCACCACTCCTAACCCCCACCCCCCCCAGCCCAGCCCAGCCCAGCCCAGGGAAAATTTAAAAAAAAAACAACCCTGTCTGCTGCCGTTGTCGGGGCCGCCGCGGCAGAATCGAGCGTGCCGCAGGGCCCCCCTGTACCCGGCAGATCCTGCCCTCCCCGTAGCAGCTCTCTCTTTGGAGCTGCAGTCAGACGCGCCGGCTTGCAGAGCGCGAGGGAAGAGTTCCCTCGCTGCTCTGTTAAGCCCGCGGGGGCTGATGGGAAGTTCCCATCAGCCCCCGCGGGCTTAACAGAGTCGCGAAAGGGAAACTCTTCCCTTCGCGCTCTGCAAGCCGGCGCGTCTGACTGTAGCTCCAAAGAGAGAGCTGCTACGGGGAGGGCAGGATCTGCCGGGTACAGGGGGGCCCCGCGGCACGCTCGATTCTGCCGCGGCGGCCCCGACAACGGCAGCAGACAGGGTTGTTGTTTTTTTTTTTCGATTGCGGACCTTCCCGCGTGCCAGCTGCAAGGCCTTCGCGTGCCACAGCTGGCACGCGTGCCATAGGTTCGCCATCGCTGCTATAGGGGATTGACAACCCTACCTTTCCTTGGACTGGCCCGGAGAAAGCTCAAGGAAAGACAATTAGCAGGTAAGAACTAATTTCATCATATAAGTTCAGTTTATTTTTAAGACTTATTCTACAGGATGATTTTTGCTGTTTGTTTTGCATATGCTCTCTTTTGAATTTACTGTTGCGGACAGGAAAGATTGCTTAAGGCATCTTGATTTGTAATATAAAAGCCAAAATGTTCATTCTTGAAAATCACACTGAAACATTTTTTGACTTTCAGATGTGGATTCCACATGCAGTGACTTTGATTTTGGAACAGCCCTGCACATTGCTGCTTCTAACTTGTGTACAGTGGCTGTAAAATGTTTATTGGAACATGGGGCTAATCCAGCTTTTAGGGTAAGTTGATATTTTAGGAGTATTTAAAAAAAAACCACATAGAAATGAACAATTAATTCATCTTTTCTCATGCTACTAAAAGAAATATTAACCCAGAGTCATCAGTAGGCGTTTTTATTGTAGTCCATCCATTATTGTTCTTGTTGATCATAGCTGACTTAGAACACCTCTGTCCTTGCTTAAGGGTATGATCTGTTCCATAGCTGTTAAAACAGCTAGTAGATTGAGTAAATTGTAGTCTAATTACTCTCTAAATTAGAGGTCTCCAAAAGTTCTCAAAATAAAGTTCTTGTGTATTTCACATCACTAAGAAGACAGGGAGGAACCCCCTTGGCAGATTGTGTTTAATAGTAATTTCTCCAGGACCAAGCAGGAAGTCAGTCCTCACATATGGGTGACATCGGCGCCGACGGAGCCCTCGTGGAGCAATTTCCCCAGCTTTCAAAGAAAGCCTTTGGGAATTGCAGCGCGCATGCGCAGTCCCCTTCCCGCCCAAGGGTGCCATCTTGCTCAGTCTTCTTTTTTCCACGGAGCCCTACAGACGCTGTTTGTGATCGCCGCAGAAAAAGTTGATTTTATTTAATATTCTTTTCTCGGTTCGACGCCGGATCCTTTTCCCGCCCGGACCCGCTACGCCGGTAACGGGTCCGTTCTTTATTTTTCCGGTTTTTGTCCTTCGTGACTAGCGTTCGCGTCTTTTTTTTTCTTTTTCACTGGCAGCCCTGTATTTTGACCTCGCAGGGGCCCTTTTTCCCCCGATGGCTGCCAGCGGGTTTAAAAAGTGTGATCGGTGTAAGAAACTTATGTCTCTTACCGACACACACGACTGCTGCCTCCGCTGCCTCGGACCCGATCATGACCCGATGATATGTGGTCCGTGTGGCAAGATGTCCTCCAAAGCGTTGAGGAGTCGGCAGCATCAAAAAGAACAAATCTTCTCTGACTCCGCGTCCGGCCGGGCCCGGACCTCGTCAGAGGCTTCGACGTCCCGGGACTCCGGACCTGAGCATTGTCGGAGTTCCTCTGAGCGGGGGTCTCCTGCCCGGGAACATCATAGGAAGAACACACCCACGAGGGTGGCGTCGGTGGACGCTCCTGGTTCCTCGAGGGCCAGGTCGCATAGCCCCGATAGCCGTCCCGGGTCCTCGGAGTCAGAGAGGCCTTCGAAACATCCTCGTCTCGAGATGGAGTCTCCTGGACTCGTGAGTACTGTAGTCCTCGTGGACTCGCGGCTGCCTTCATGGACCAGCAGCGGGCATTGATCGCTGGCCTCGCCGGTGCATCTGCCCCGACCGCCGGGATGTCAACATCCAAGTCGACCCCGGAGACCGAGCCGATCCTCGAGTCCATGCGAGCTCGAGTTGATCCTCGGTCACGGTCTCCCTCGGCCTCCCGTTCGGGACCGAGGTCGTCGACGCCGACACCCACGGTGTCGGGGCGGAGGGCATCGGTGCCCGCCCGACCGGAGCCGCTCGATTCCTCCTCCGAGGAGTCAGCCTAGGGGGAGACGGAGGACGAAGACGGGACTTTTCAGACTCGGTGCGTCCCATCGGACTCGCCCGAGTCCGAACCTCGGAGATGGTCCCCCCCGGAGGACACCCGGTTCTCGGACTTCGTGCGGGATATGGCCAAGGCCTTGGCATTCCCCACGGATCCCGAGGAGGAGCCTCGAGCCGAGGAGCTCGATGCCCTCCAGTATGACTCTCCCCCGAAGGAGACCTTTACTGTACCGGTTCCTCCGATGCTGGAGCGACTTCTCTTCCTCATGTGGGAGAGCCCGGCGTCAGTGCCGGTGTTAAGTAAGTGGGTCGATTCCATTTATCGAGTCCGCAAGAGCCCCGGGTTCCAAAAGGCACAACTACCGCACCATTCCATGGTGGTGGAATCGGCCATGCATCGACTCAAGAGTCAGAAGATGCACTCGTTGGTGCCTCCCGGCCGGGAGGCCCGGAACCTGGATGCCCTCGGTAGGAAGTGCTTCCAGGGCTCTATGCTTGCTTGTCGAGTCCAGACCTACCAGCTCTATATGGGCATGTATCTCCGAGACCTGGCAAAAGAAATTGCCGGGTTCTCTGCTGGGCTCTCCGAGGAACCTTTGCAGAGGTTCCAGGCCTTGTCCACTGGTATTCGAGAGTGCTCGAAGTTTATCTCTCAAGCAGCCTACGATGGCTTCGAAGCATCGGCTCGAGTAGCCGGAGCCGGCATCGGTGCCTGCCGACAGGCTTGGCTTCAGTCATCCGACCT
Organism: Ichthyophis bannanicus; assembly: GCA_033557465.1. Taxonomy (NCBI): domain Eukaryota; kingdom Metazoa; phylum Chordata; class Amphibia; order Gymnophiona; family Ichthyophiidae; genus Ichthyophis; species Ichthyophis bannanicus. The sequence goes on from CM066033.1 coordinate 206,538,955, forward strand.
TGAGCCATGGGTACAGGACAAGTTGGTCGATGTCCCCTGCAGAGGTGAAAACCTCTTTGGCAAGCCCATGGCTGAAAAGGCTGCACAGATCGAGACCGAGACTCTGACCCAGGACTAGGCTGTCCAGAAAAACCTCTGCCCCTTCTCAGAAGAAGAAGGGCTCGGGGAAAAAGCCCTTTTACCCGAGGAAGGTGGCTGCCTATAAACAAATACCCTCATTATCAGGCCTCAGCAGCTCCCCAACAGGGTCAGCAGGCCAAGGGACGGGGTAATGGGTCCCGCAGGCAGCAGGCCCCCAAGCCCACAACACGCCCTGCTCAGCAGGGTGGGGGTTTTTGACTCCGTCCGCATAGCCTCTTCCCCTCCGCTGGTTTCTCTCAGCACAGGAGGCCGGCTGGTCCACTTTGCCCACAGGTGGTCAGCCATCACATCAGATACCTGGGTGCTTCATATAGTTCAGAAAGGCTGTCTTCTACACTTTCACCAGGTACCTCCCTCCTACTTTCCAGGGGAGCCTCCAAGACTCCCTCTGCACAGGGACTTACTCCTTCAGGAGTTAGCAAGTCTTCTTCAGGAACAGGCTGTGGAACCGGTGCCCCACCACCTGAGAGGTCAAGGCTTTTATTCCAGGTACTTTCTGATACCAAAACAAACAGGAGGCCTCAGACCCATCCTGGACTTGTGAAACCTCAACAAGTTCCTGGCAAGGGAAAAGTTCAAGATGCTTACCCTTGGAATCCTGCTGCCCTACCTCCAGCAGGGAGACTGGCTATGCTCCTTAGATCTAAAGGATGCCTATACGCACATCCTTATTCATCCAGACCACAGACAATATCTCAGGTTTGTTGTGGGAGGAAATCATTACCAGTACAGAGTACTGCCCTTTGGCCTATCCTCCGCCCCCAGGGTGTTCACCAAATGCCTAGCAGTGGTGGCGGCCTATCTAAGACTTCAAGGCCTTTTTGTATTTCCATACCTGGACGACTGGCTCATCAGGGCCCAGTCTTCCCAAGAGGCCACTGAGGCCACTCATCGCACTGTGACTCTGCTCCAGCACTTGGGATTTGTCATAAACTTCGCAAAGTCCACTTTGCTCCCCTCTCAAAATCTCGAATTCATCGGCGCAAGGTTGAACACACTGAAGGCGCGGACCTTCCTGCCTCTAGACAGAGCACACAGGCTCATGGATCTCGCCAGCCACTTTCACAGCAATTCCCTGGTCTCTGCCAAGCAATTTTTGAGACTGCTCGACCATATGGCTTCCACGGTCCATGTGACCCCCAATGCCTGCCTGAACATGCGACCTGCTCAGTGGTGCCTTCGCACTCGATGGCATCAGGCCATGGGGAGCCTGACGGACTCAGTACAGGTATCCGACCTGCTGGTCTCTTCTCTGCAGTGGTGGCTTCATCTACCAAACCTGGTGCTGGGAGTGGATTTTCAATCTCCTCCGCCTTCTCAGGTGCTGACAACTGATGCTTCTCTCCTGGGTTGGGGTGCACATTGCCAAGGGACATGTACTCAAGGCCTCTGGACTCCTTGGGAGTCTGCTCAGCAGATAAACTTCCTGGAGCTCAGAGCCATACGCCTAGCTCTGAGAGCCTTCTCCCACCTCACTTCTCCCCAGTCTGTGCTGGTCCAGACGGACAATCAAGTTGCAATGTTCTACGTGAACAAACAAGGAGGCACAGGCTCCTTCCTTCTCTATCAGTAGGCACGAAGACTGTGCTCTTGGGCAGTCCTTCACGGCATCCTCCTCAAAGCTGTCTATCTCCAAGGTCAAGAAAATTACCTGGCAGACAAGCTGAGCAGGATCCTCCAACCTCACGAGTGGAGATTGGATCCGTTGGTGGCTCAGCAGATCTTTCTCAAGTGGGGCCTCCCCACCATGGATCTATTTGCCAGTCCCCTGAACAGGCAGCTTCCCAGATTCTGCTCTCGACAACTGCATCCTCTCAGAGTAGCGGCGGATGCTTTTCTGATTCCATGGTCCACAGGCCTCTTGTATGCCTTTCCTCCCATGCTACTGGTGTCTCGGACACTCTTCAAAGTTCTCAGAGACAGAGCCTCGATGATCTTAGTGGCTCCCCGGTGGCCGAGACAACCCTGGTTCCCGCTTCTAATGCAGCTGGCGGTGGACACTCCTCTTCCTCTGGGGTTTCAACCCGATCTCCTGTCACAGGATCGGGGGACTCTCCTACACCCCAACCTCCGGTCCCTTCATCTGATGGCCTGGCTGCTGAAAGGGTAGTCCTTGCTCCCCTCCTGCTGCCTCGGGAGGTGGAAGAGGTCATCTTGGCCTCCAGGCGTCCTTCCACCCGGACGTCCTACGCTCTTAAGTGGCGTCGGTTCTCCGTGTGGTGTGCTCAGCAGTCTGAGAATCCCTTCTCCTGCTTAGTGGCAGTGGTTTTGCAATATTTGCTTTACCTCTCCAATCTTGGCCTTAAGTCCAACTCTGTCAGGGTCCACCTCAGTGCTCTCTCTGCGCATCACGCACCGGTGGATGGCAGGCCTCTTTCCAACCACCCTTTGGTGGCTCGTTTTCTCTGAGGCCTCCTTCTGCTTAAGCCTCCTTTGCGTCCACCAGCCCCTGAATGGGATCTGAATGTGGTCTTACAGCGGATTACTTGTCTGCCCTTTGAACCTATGGCTACCTGCCCTCTTCGTTTTCTTTCCTGGAAAACCTTGTTCTTGGTAGCCCTTACCTCTGCTAGGCACGTTAGTGAACTGCAGGCCCTAGTGTCTGATCCTCCTTACACTAGGTTCTACAGGAATAGGGTAGTCTTACTGACTCACCCTAAGATTCTTCCAAAAGTGGTTTCTCCTTTTCATCTCAACCAGGAGGTGGTTCTTCCGACCTTCTTTCCCAGGCCGCACACCAGCCGGGCTGAAATGGTCCTGCATACCCTGGACTGTAGGAGGGTCTTGTCCTTCTACCTTGACCGTACGCGGGAGCATCGGAGGACTGTTCAGCTCTTCGTTTCTTTTGACCCCAATAAGTTGGGGCTACCTGTCTCCAAGTGTACTTTGTCCATATGGGTCGCTGACTGTATCGCCTGGGCTTATGGGGTGGCCGGCCTCTCGTTGGAGGGTCGAGTCACGGCTCATCGTGTCAGGGCGAAGGCTGCGTCAGTGGCTCATCTCCGCTCTGTTCCGTTGGCAGACATCTGCCGGGCCGCTACTTGGTCTTCAAGCCAGACTTTTGCGGCCCATTACTGCCTGGAGAGGGAGTCCCGCAGGGACAGTGCTTTCGGTCAGGCAGTCCTCCATAATCTCTTTGTGGTTTAGGCAACTCCTACCCTCCGGCCCTGATGTTGGGCTACCGGTCGGGGGCGTTTTCAGAGAAGATTCCTTCCTTCTGTGCTACTGAGCTAGAGGGAGCTCATTTTTCCGCTTGAGGTCTCCGGTAGCCTTAAGCTAGGGAGTCCCATATGTGAGGACTGACTTCCTGCTTGGTCCTGGAGAAAGAGTAGTTACTCACCTGTAACAGGTGTTCTCCAGGAGCAGCAGGAATCAGTCCTCACAACCCTCCCTCCTCCCCTTGGAGTTGCAGTCCTATCATTTCGTTTTTGCTAATTTTTTTTGCTGTCTTTTAGCTATGTCATCAGACTGAGCAAGATGGCACCCTTGGGCGGGAAGCGGACCGCGCATGCGCGCTGCAATTCCCAAAGGCTTTCTTTGAAAGCTGGGGAAATTGCTCCGCGAGGGCTCTGTCGGCGCCGACGTCACCCATATGTGAGGACTGATTCCTGCTGCTCCTGGAGAACACCTGTTACAGGTGAGTAGCTACTCTATCTCTCCGGGAACAAGCAGGATGGCAGTCCTCACATATGGGTGACATTGATGCCGATGGAGCCCTACGTTGAAGCTTCTCCCCAGCTTTCAAAGAAAGCCTTTGGGAGATGCACCACGCATGCATGGTCTTCTTTCCGCTCAAAGGTGTCATCTGGCCTCAGTCTCCTTTTTTCTGCGGATCCCACTGGACATGTGTCAGATTTCCCTGGAAAAAGTCAGTTTTTTCTCTTGGAAGTTTTTCTTCCCCAGTTCCCTTTCCCGCCCCTAAGCTCGCTTGCCCTGGCATCGCATATCGGGTTCATTTTTTCCTTAATTTTTCTACTGGCAAAGTTTGCGCCCTTTTTTACTGGGAGAGCCCCGGGTTTTTGACCTCGCTGGGGCCCTTTTTCTCCCCATGGCCTCTGCCAGTGACTTCAAAAAGTGCAATTGGTGTTCCCGGACTTTGTCTCTCACTGCCACACATGACTGCTGCCTCGGGGCAGACCATGACCCCTTGGATTATGAACTTTGTAAAGAGATGCCCTCCATGGCTATTAAGAGCCATCAGCAGCAGCACGACAAGATCTTCCAAAGGTCAGATTCTGCTCTGAACTCTCCAGCGACACAGTGCTCTAAGCCCCCTTCCGGGACCCTGGAGACCTGAAGTGACCCCGCTGTCTCCGACTGAGGCCATGTGTCCTCTAAGTAGAGCACTCCGGAGGTGGAACACAAAAAGAAGAAGAAATCGAAATCCTCAAGGGTGGTGTCTTTGAATGAGTCGGGAAAGGCAGGTAAGTCCTGCAGTCCACGCCGTGAGTCCGAGGGGTCAGAGCTGGAGTGCCTACAAAGGTCGCCTGCAAAGAATCATTGGTCTCTGGTGATCATTCTTGGACCCCCGAGGCCATCCTGGTTTGAGGACTCCCCCTTTTGGAGCTGGCACCAGGTCCAAGATCCTCTATGTTCTCAGCTCTTCCAGCTCTGGGGACTTCCCCTGATGGACCTTTCTGCGAACCCAACCAATTCTCAGCTGCCCCGATTCTGCTCCCGCCATCCGCACCTCTCATAGGTGGCAGCGGATGCCTTCTTCATCCCATGGACTGAGTGACTGCTCTGTGCCTTCCTGCCCATGCCACTGATAGCCAAGACCCTCTTCAAAGCTATCAGTGCGTTGCTGGGTACGCTGATCTGAATTGCCCCCCGGTGGCCCAGGCAACCGTGGTTCCCGCTGCTCCTCCGCTTGTCCATGGGAACTACAGTCTTCCTGGGGAGTGCCCTGGGGCTGCTGTCGCAGGAGGAGGGCTCCCTCTTACACCCCAATTTGGGGCCCCTGTCCCCTAGCAGCTTAGCTGCTAAAAGGGTAGCCTTTGTCCCATTCAGCTTCTCGGGGGGAGCTAGAGAAGGTCCTCCTGGCCTCCTGTAGGGTCTCCACGAGGCAGGCCTATGCCTTCAGATGGTGCAGTGTGGTGTGCGAAACAGCAAGTCAACTTGTTCTCATGCTTTGTGCAGCTTGTACTGCAATATTTGCTCCATCTGTTGCAGGCAGGACTGAAGTCCAACTCGGTCAGGGTGCACCTGAGTGCTCTAGCAGTTCACAACCACCTTGTCGAGGGCAAGCCCCTTTGTCGAATCTCTTGTGACTCTCTTCTTGTGGGGCCTCCTGCTATCCAAGCCCCCCATCCGCCTTCTTGTGAATGAGTAGGACCTCAGTATGGTGCTATCCAAGCTCACCGGGCCACCGTTTGAGGCTTTGGCTATCAGCCGCCTGCAAGACCTCTCATGGAAGGTCATCTTCCTAGTAGTGCTCACATCTGCTTGCAGGGGCAGCGAGCTTCAGGCGCTAGTGGTGGATCTGCTGTACACAGGGTTCTATAAGAAAAGGGTGGTGCTCCACACGCACCCCAAGATTCTTCCTAAGGTGGTATCCCCATTCTACTTCAGTCAGGAGGGTGGTGCTCCCCACCTTCTTTCCATGGCTTCACGCCAGTTGGGCTGAGACCGTATTACATACCCTGGATTGTAAAAGGGGCCCTGTCCTTCTGTCTTCAACATACCCAGGGCCACCTCAAAGCCTCACAGCTTTTCGTCTCCTTTGGCCCTAGTCAAGTGGGGAAAGTGGTGAACAATTGAACTCTGTCCACTTGAGTGGCAGACTGCATTGCCCTCGCCTATGAGCAAGCTGGGCTTGCGCTGGGTCACGGTGCATAGTGTTAGGGCCCTGGTGGCATCTGTAGCAAATCTGCCTTCTGTCCCTCTCTTGGACATCTGCCAGGCTGCTACCTGGTTTTCAGTCCACACTTTTGCAGCGTATTACTGCCTGGAGAGGGAGTCCTGATGGGACAGCGTCTTCGGCCAGATCGTACTCTTTTTGGGATGTAGGCAACTCCTACCCTCTGATCCTTTGGTGTTCAGGCTACTGGAGTGCTGGTTCTTATTGGACACTTGGGTCTCTTAAGAGTCTGTCTCTTTAAGACTCATTTGCTGCTGCTCACGGCTCAACCTATGGCATTTCTACAGGTTTTCGTAGCATGTAGCTAGGAAGTTCCATATGTGAGGACTGTCTTCCTGCTTGTTCCCGATGAAAGTGTAGTTGCTCACCTGTAACAGATGTTCTCCAGGGACAGCAGGAATCGGACCTCACAATCTTCCCTCCTCCCCATGGAGTTGCTTTCTTATAGTTTTTGCTGCTTTAGCTATGTCATTTGACTGAGGCAAGATGGCACCCTTGGGCGGGAAGGGGACCATGCATGCATGGTGTATCTCCCAAAGGCTTTCTTTGGAAGCTGGGGAGAAGCTTCTGTGCAGGACTCTGTCAGTGTTGATGTCACCCATATGTGAGGACTGATTCCTGCTGTCCCTGGAGAGCACCTGTTACAGGTGAGTAACTACACTTTCTTGGAAGTTGACAACCTTATCTGTGAAAATTATCACCAACTGCATGGAACGATTTCCTTATCATTCTTTTAGATTAGTCCAAATGCATGGGTTTATTGTCATCTGAGGGAAGGGCATGCCGCTGGACGATTTCTCATGGATCCTTCTGACACTGGATGCCAGTCTCTCAGGCTGGGGAGCAAATTGCCAAGACTGAATGGCCCAGGGCCATTGGCACTGCAAGGAGGCGTTGTGGTCAGTCAACTGTCTTGCGGAACAGGTCATCAGATTGGCTCTTCTGCATTTCTGGTCCCTAGTTGAGGGCTGGGCAGTTTGAGTATTTTCAGACATGGTGGTGCTTATGTTAATCGGCCCTGTGGCACGAGGAGTACCGGGGTAGCCCTGGAAATGGCACTCCTGTTTGCCTGGTTGGAGAAGAACCTCCTAGCTTGGTTGGTTCAACATATTGCTGGGATGGACATTGTGGAAGCGGACTTTCTCAGCCAGCATTTTCTTGATCCAGTAGAGTGGGAGTTGAGTCAGAAGGCATTTCAGTTGATTCTGCATCATTGGGGTCGCTCTGAGGTGGATCTGATGGTGATCCGCTCCAGTGCCAGAATGTTTTGTTTGTTCAGTTGCTGCATGGGAATGGGGTCCGAGGGCATCGACACCCTGGCTCAGCCTTCGCCAAGTCAACACCTACTGTATGTTTCTCCTCCGTGGCCCTTTGTGGGGCGTGTGATTTGGCATATAGAGTACCACCCGCGAAGGATTATTCTGGTGGCGCCGCCGGATTGGCTGAGGAGAGTGTGGTTCAGAGATCTGATGTGGCTCCCGCAAGCGCCACCTCTTCGTTTCCCTCCATCTCGGGGCCTGTTGTGTTAGAGACTGATCATCAAAGGAGACAGCGCATAAGGGCTACTCTCCGGCGGTGGTTTCCACTCTGTTCAGAGCTTGGAGGAGGTCTTCCAACCTGGCATATGTGCAGGTCTGGTGCATCTTTGAACAATAGTGTGGTGCATAACAGCGGGCCTCTGAGGCAACCATGGTGCTGTCCCTGGATTTTTCTTAGCTCCCTGAAGGTTCAGGTGGCAGCTTTGACCTGTTTCTGAGGTCGGTGGCTGGTAAGTCTAACCTTACACCCGGATGTTTCATGCTTTCTTCAAGGGGTTTGGCATATGCATCCTTCCCTCCAGTCTGTGGTCCTATCTTGGGATCTATGTCTGGTGCTCAGAACCCTGATGTCGGAGCCATTGAAGCATGCTACTCTGACGGTTTTGATTCTCAAGACAGTCTTCTTGGTTGTGATTAGTTCCGCAAGGTAGATTTCTGAGCTGCAGACTGTTTTGCTGAAATCCATACCCATCTTTTTCTGAGGAGGCTGTTTCCATTCAGCCTGTGCCTTCCTTCTTACCTAAGATGTTTTCTCCCTTTCATGTAAACCAGGTGGTATGCCAGCCTTCTTTCTCTAAGGAGCAGCATCCGGGGGAAGGAAAAGGATTTTCACTTTGTGGATGTCTGGAGGGTGGTTCTCTGGTACTTGGAAGTTACGAATTCTTTTTGTAAGTCTGATCCCCTTTTTTTTTGTGCTGTTTGTTGAGCCATTTGAGGGTAATGCAGCCTCCAAGTCTACACTGGGGCACTGGATAAAGAGGCTATTGATTCGGCATGCCTGTTACGGAACTAGTCAGTTCCAGAATGTTTGCGTGCACATTCTATTCGGACACAAGTGTCTTCAAGGGAGGAATGTGGTTCAGTAACCCACTGAGACATTTGTTATGCGGCAGCGTGGCCATCACTTTCCACTTTTGTCAAGTATTACCACTTGAATGTCCACGCTTGGGCGGATATAGCCTTTGGATCTAAGATTTTGCCAGCTACTGTTTCTTCCCACACAGTGGAGACATAGCTTTGGTACGTCCCACTTGTCCAGACTGGTCTAGCAGGACAATATGGAAGGTGATGTTTTACTTATCAGATAATGTCCTTTTCTTGAGTCCTGCTAGACCAGTCCAGGGCCTGCCTCCTGGAACTGTGTTTGCTCTTTTCGTCTATGGTGGTATCCTGATATCCACTATGATTTATAAACTTGGTTTTGCAGGTCCATCTTCTACTGACAGTCTTCTGTTTATGCTTTCCTGTACATAGTTCTCTACTGTTTGATTACTCATTGTTGCCCATATTGAGGTTGTGTGAGACTTGCCATGGTCTCCCATATGCTTTGGGATGGATACTGAAGAGACCTCTAATGGCTGAGGCAGATAGAGGCATAGGAGTGATGTCATTGAAACCTGGACTTTTCATTGGTTCTTTGTTGCCACCAATCTGTTGGTAGGGGGATACAACCCACTTGTCTGGACTGGTCTAGCAGGACTCAAGGAAAGGACATTATCTGGTAATTAAAATATCACCTTTGTTTTCCGTTTTTTAATGACACTTTATAACGTTCTATATTGATTTTTGTTTGCCTACCCCTCTTTTTTTTATTTTTTATTTCTTTCTTTTTCTCCTCTTCAGTTTAGAATTAACTCTGACCAATCAAAAATATTGGGTATTGAAGTCGGCTACCTTTGTACAGATACTGCTGGTGCAGGCATCGGCCGAAACATGTTGTGTTTTTAGAAATTACAACATATTTCTTATTGTATTTATCTGTATATTAAAGTGCCTTTGTTAGATAAAGTCTTGTATGTTGAATAAGCCTACTGCTTTTTGTGATATTTAACATCTGCCTCTGCATTTGTTCCACACGCCCTTTTTAGTTAATGTGCAGGAATTCTCATATTAAACAGATAATACAACTTAGTAAAAATTCAGTGTTTAAACATAACTTTTCTCCAGGACCAAGCAGGAAGTCAGCCCTCACATATGGGTGACATCGACGTCGATGGCGCCCCTGCGGAGCATTTCCCCAGTTTTCTATGAAAGCCTTTGGGAATACAGGCACGCATCCGCAGTCCCCTTCCCGCCTAAAGGTGCCATCTTGCCAAGTCTCTCTTTTTCCGTGAAGCCCGTCGGACGTGTGTCCTAGTCCTCCCGGAAAATAGTTGGATTTTTTTGTGATTCCTTTGCTATTTTTTCTCCGGTTCGACGCCGGTTCCCCTCCCGCCGGGTTCGTTACACCGGTATTGAGCCCGATCTTCTTTTTTCGGTTTTTGCCCTTCGTGGCTGGCATTCGCGCCCTTTTTTCTTTTTCCCTGGAAGGCCAGTCCTTTGACCTCGCGGGGACTCTTTTTTTTCCCCGATGGCTTCCAGTGGTTTCAAGAAGTGTGATCGGTGAAAGAAACTAATGTCTCTCACTGACACATATGACTGCTGCCTTCGGTGCCTGGGTCCTGACCTCGATCCTAAGATCTGTGGACCATGTGGAAAAATGTCCACAAAGGCGCTTCGAAGTCGTCAGCACCAAAAGGAAAGGCTTTTCTCTGACTCGGCCTCCGGCCAGGCCCGAACCTCGTCTGAGGCCTCGACACCTCGGGAGTCTGATCCCGAGCACAGTCGGGGCTCCTCGGACAGGGGGTCCCCCGACCGGGAACGAAAGAGGAAGAAGCGGCTCGCAAGGGCGGCGTCGGAGGAGGTCCCTGGCTCCTCGAGAGCTAGGTCTCGGACCCCCAACCGTTGTCCCGGGCCTGTGGAACAGGAGAAGCCGCCAAAAGTACCTCGTATGGAGCTGGAGTCTGCTGGACACGTAAGTCCTGTGGTCCTCGTGGACTCTCCTCCCAGAGAGCCAACGTCGGGCCTGGCGCCGCCGGAGCCCGAGTCGGTGGCTGCTGAGTCTCCTGAGCTGGGTCTCAGGCTGACAGCCTTGGAGTGCAGAATGTCTGTCTTCATGGATCAGCAGCGGGTGCTGATGGCCAGCCTGTCTGGCGCATCTGCCCCGACCACCGGGACATCGACGTCGAAGTCGTCCCCGGAGACCGAGCCGATACTCGAGACCATGAAGGCTCGAGGTCGACCTCTGTCGCGATCACCCTCGACCTCCCGTTCGGGACCGAGGGTGTCGACGCCGGTGCCTTCGGCGTCGTGGCGGGTGCTCACAGGCCCCGCGCGGTCGGAGCCCGATTCCTCATCGGACGAGTCCGCCTGGGAGACGGAGGACAAGGAGTCCCCCGATACCTTCAAGACTCGGTGCGTCCTGTCAGACTCACCGCAGTCTGAGCCCCGGAGTAGATCCCCTCCGGAGGATACCCGGTTCTCGGAGTTCATCCGGGATATGGCCACGGCATTGGCTATCCCTGCGGACCTCGAGGAGGAGCCTCGAGCCGAAGAGCTCGAGGCCTTCCAGTATGACTTTCCTCCAAAGGAGGCCTTTACTGTTCCGGTTCCTCCGATGCTGGAACGGCTCCTCTTCCAGATGTGGGAGGCACCGGCCTCGGCGCCGGTTCTAAGCAAGCTGGTCGATTCCATTTATCGACTCTGGAAGAGCCCTGGTTTTCAAAAGGCGCAGCTACCACACCATTCCATGGTGGTGGAATCGACCATGCATCGTCTGAAAAGTCAGAAGATGCACTCCGCCGTGCCCCCTGGCAGGTAGGCCCGGAACCTGAATGGTTTTGGTAGAAAGTGCTTCCAGGGCTCGATGCTTGCTTGCCGTGTCCAGTCTTACCAGCTGTACATGGGCATGTACTTGCGAGACCTGGCCAAGGAGCTTCCCGGGTTCTCTGCTGGTCTCTCCGGGGAACCCTTGCAGAGGTTAAAGTCCTTGTCCTCGGGGGTCCGGGAATGCTCTAAGTTTATGTCCCGCGCAGCCTACGATGGCTTCGAGGCTTCAGCCCGTGTTGTGGCAGCCGGCATCGCGGCCCGACGCCAGGCGTGGTTGCAGTCATCGGACCTCGAGCCTTGGGTTCAGGACAAGTTGGTCGATGTCCCTTGCCGAGGTGAGAACCTTTTTGGCAAGCCCATGACCGAGAAGGCCGCACAGCTCGAAACCGAGCACCTCACGAGGACAAGGCTGTCTAGAAAGGCTTCTGCCCCTTCTCAGAAAAAGAAGGGCTCAGGTAAAAAGCCCTTTTACCAGAGGAAGGGCACTGCCTACAAACAGTTCCCATAATACCAGGCCTCCCAAGCTCCCCCACAGGGTCAGCAGGCCAAGGGGCAGGGGAATGGGCCCCATAGGCAGAGGGCCCCCAAGCCTCCGGCTCCTGCTCCCACTCCCACTCAGCAGGGTGGGGTTTTTTGACTCCTTAGGCATAGCCTCTCCGTCCCTGCTCTCCCAATCCTGCACAGGAGGTCGACTTACCCTGTTTGCCCACAGGTGGCCACTCATCATTGGGGACAGTTGGGTGTTAAGCATCGTCCACAAGGGCTATATGCTACACTTCCAGCAGCTGCCTCCTCCATACTTCTCAGGGGAGCCTTCAAGGCCTCCCCTCCACACAGATCTTCTCCTTCAGTAGCTCCAAGGTCTGTTGCGAGAACAGGCAGTGGAGTCTGTGCCTCCCCACCTCCAAGGTCAAGGGTTCTACTCCAGGTACTTTCTTGTACCAAAAAGAACCGGTGGCCTCCGGCCTATTCTCGACCTCAGAAATCTCAACAAGTTCCTAGAGAAAGAAAAATTCAAGATGCTTAGTCTTGGAACACTTCAGCCCTACCTCCAGCACGGAGATTGGCTATGCTCCTTAAATTTAAAGGATGCGTACACTCACATCCTCATTCATCCAGACCACAGAAAGTATCTCAGGTTCATTGTGGAATGAAACCATTATCAGTACAGAGTGCTGCCTTTCGGCCTCACCTCCGCCCCCAGGGTCTTTACCAAATGCCTGGCAGTGGTGGCAGCCTACCTGAGCAATCAGGGTATCTTTGTCTTCCCCTATCTGCACGACTGGCTCGTCAGGGGTCAGACGTGCCAGGAGGCCAGACAAGCCACCCTCCGAACTATTGCTCTTCTTCAAAACCCTGGGGTTTGTCATAAACTTCGCAAAGTCCACTTTGCTCCCCTCCCAGAACTTGGAGTTCATAGGAGCAAGGCTGGACTCTGTGCTGGCAAAGGCTTTCTTGCCAGAAGACAGAGCCCAAAGACTGATAAACTTGGCAAACCAGTTTCTCAGCAGGTCACTGGTCTCCGCCAGACTCTGCCTGAGGCTTCTTGGCCACATGGCTTCGACAGTACATGTGACCCCAAATGCCCGGCTGCATATGAGGCCTGCACAGTGGCACCTCAGAACTCAGTGGACACAGGCCACAGGGAGCCTCAGAGACAGAGTAAGGTTGTCCAGACCATTCCTGAACTCCCTCCGCTGGTGGCTGCACCCACCCAATCTACTGCAAGGGGTGCCTTTTCAGATTCCTGGGTTCACAGTGGTGTTGACCACAGATGCCTCCCTGCAAAGCTAGGGGACTCATTGCCTGGACAAGTGCACCCAGGGCCTGTGGTCTCTCTGGGAGGCCACGCAGTAGATTAATCTACTGGAACTCAGGGCTATTCGTTTAGCCCTCAAGACTTTCTCTCAAACCCTGGCTCATCAGTCTGTCTTAGTTCAAACAGACAACCAAGTAGCCATGTTTTATGTGAACAAGCAGGGTGGCACTGGGTCCAGGCTCCTTTGTCAGGAGGCACAGGACCTTTGCTTGTTTGCTCTCCGGCACAACATGTTCCTCAAGGCTGTGTATCTCCCTGGCCAGGAAAACTACCTGGCCAACAGGTTGAACAGGATTCTGCAGCCCCACGAATGGCAGCTCCATCCCTTAGTGGTTCAGAAGATTTTCCTGAAATGGGGACTTCCATCCATAGATCTGTTTGCCAGTCCATTGAACAAACAGCTGCCAAGGTTCTGCTTCAGGCACCCGCATCCTCTGCGGCTAGCAGCAGATGCTTTTCTGATTTCCTGGTCCCAGGGCCTCCTGTATGCGTTTCCTCCCACGCCCCTGGTGGCCCGGACCCTATTCAAAATTCTACAGGACAAGGCCTCGGTCCTGCTGGTAGCTCCCAGATGACCGAGGCAGCCTTGGTTCCCACTTATGCTTCAACTGGCAGTGGATCCCCCACTGCCTCTGTGGTTGCAGTCCGACTTTCTCTCTCAGGATCAAGGTTCCCTTCTGCACCCAAATTTCAGAGCTCTCAATTTGATGGCATGGAGGCTGCAAGGGTAGTTTTGGCTTCCTGGGGCCTACCTCAGGAAGTTGAGGAGGTTGTCCTAGCCTCTAGAAAGCAGTCCACTACGAAAACCTATACCCTGAAATGGAAAAGGTTTTCTGTGTGGTGTCAGCTACGTACAGAAGATCCTTTCTCCTGTGCTGTACCAGTAGTGCTTCAGTACCTACTGCACTTATCCGATCAGGGACTTAAGTCCAATTCTGTTAGGGTCCACCTCTCAGCTCTAGCAGCTCACCACTCACTGGTGGAGGGACATTCTCTGTCGGTTCACCCCTTGGTGTCCAGGTTTCTCAGAGGCTTGCTCTTGCTAAAGCCTCCAATCCGTCCTCCAGCTCCTGAGTGGGAGTTGAATGTGGTCTTGCAGCAACTGACTCGCCCACCTTTTGAGCCGATGGCTACTTGTCCTCTCTGCTTCCTGTTCTGGAAGACACTCTTCTTGGTAGCCCTAACCTCGGCCAGGCGAGTGAGTGAGCTTCAGGCCCTGGTCTGTGACAGGCCTTACACCCGCTTCTATAGGAACAGGGTAGTCCTTAGGACTCATCCAAAGTTCCTCCCAAAGGTTGTCTCCTCTTTCCACCTCAACCAAGAGGTGGTCCTTACGACATTCTTCCCTAGGCCTCATGCAAGCCAGGCTGAAGCAGTTCTGCATACCCTGGACTGTAGGAGGGCCTTATCCTTCTACCTTGACCGTATGCAGGGGCATAGAAGAGCTACTCAGCTCTTCATATCTTTTGACCCTAATAAATTTGGGGTTAGCTATGTCCAAGCGTACCTTGTCCATCTGGGTAGCTGACTATCACCTGGGCTTACAGGGCGGCTGACCTTCCTTTGTAGGGTCGTGTCACGGCCCATTATGTCAGGGCAATGGCTGCCTCAGTGGCTCATCTCTGTTCTCTACCATTGGTAGACATCTGCAGGGCTGCAACTTGGTCCTCAAGCCAGACTTTTGCGGCCTATTCTCTAGGACCAAGCAGGATGTCAGTCCTCGCATATGGGTGACGTCGGCGCCGACAGAGCCCCCGTGCGGAGCATTTCCCCAGCTTTCAAAGAAAGCCTTTGGGAACTGCAGCGCGCATGCGCAGTCCCCTTCCCGCCCAAGGGTGCCATCTTGCTCAGTCTTCTTTTTTCTGCGGAGCCCGACGGACGTAGTTCGTTTTTCGCCGAGGAAAAAGTTGATTTCCCTGTTTTTTGTTCTTTTCCTTCGGTTCGACGCCGGATCCTTTTCCCGCCTGTGCCCGATACGCTGGTATCGAGCCCACTCTCTCTTTTTCAGTTTTTGTCCTTTGTGACTAGCGTTCGCGCCATTTTTCTTTTTTCACTGGCAGCCCTGTCTTTTGACCTCGCAGGGGCCCTTTTTCCCCCGATGGCTGCCAGCGGGTTTAAAAAGTGTGATCGGTGTAAGAAACTTATGTCTCTTACCGACACACACGACTGCTGCCTCCACTGCCTCGGACCCGATCATGACCCGATGATCTGTGGTCCATGTGGCAAAATGTCCTTGAAGGTGTTGAGGAGTCGGCAGCACCAGAAGATTAGGATCTTCTCTGACTCCGCGTCCGGATGGGCCTGGACCTCGTCAGAGGGCTCAACGTCTCGGTACTCCTTCGCGGGAACAACGCAGGAAGAAGAAACCTGCGAGGGCAGCGTCGGTGGATGCTCCTGATTCCTCGAGGGCCAGGTCGCATAACCCCGATAGCCGTCCCGGGTCTTTGGAGTCGGAGAGGCCTGCCAAGCAGCCTCGTATCGAGATGGAGTCACCTGGACACGTGAGTGCTGTAGTCCTCGTGGACTCTCCTCCAGGGGAGCCGACGTCGTCGGGGGCCGAGTCCGGGGGCTGCTGGGTCTCCTGAGCTCGGACTCAGGTTGACGGCCTTGGAGAGCAGCCTCGCTGCCTTCATGGAACAGCAGCGGGCATTGATCGCCGGTCTCACCGGTGCATCTGCCCCGACCACTGGGACATCGACGTCCAAGTCGACCCCGAAGGCCGAGCCGATCCTCGAGTCCATGCGGGCTCGAGTCGATCCTCGGCCACGGTCTCCCTCGACCTCCCATTCGGGACGGAGGTCGTCGATGCCGGTACCCTCGGCGTCGGGGCGGATGGCATCGGTGCCCACCCGACCGGAGCCGCTCGATTCCTCCTCCGAGGAGTCGGGCTGTGAGACAGAGGACGAAGAATCACCCGACCCCTATCAGACTCGGTGTGTCCCATCGGACTCGCCGGAGTCCGAACCTCGGAGACGATCCCCACCGGAGGATACCCGGTTCTTGGACTTCGTGCGGGATATGGCCAAGGCCTTGGCATTCCCCGCGGATCCCGATGAGGAGCCTCGAGCCGAGGAGCTCGAGGCCCTCCAGTATGACTCTCCCCCGAAGGAGGCCTTTACTGTACCGGTTCCTCCGATGCTGGAGCGGCTGCTCTTCCGCATGTGGGAGACCCCGGCCTCGACGCCGGTGTTGGGTCGATTCCATCTATCGAGTCCGCAAGAGCCCCGGTTTCGAAAAGGCACAATTACCGCTCCACTCCATGGTTGTGGAATCGGCCATGCATCGACTGAAAAGTCAGAAGATGCACTCCTTGGTGGCTCCTGGCCGGGAGGCCCGGAACCTGGATGCCCTCGGTAAGAAGTGCTTCCAGGGCTCTATGCTTGCTTGCCGTGTCCAGACATACCAGCTCTACATGGGCATGTATCTCCGAGACCTGGCAAAGGAGATGGCCGGGTTCTCTGCTGGTCTCTCCGAGGAACCTTTGCATTGGTTCCAGCCCTTGTCCACTGGTATTCGAGAGTGCTCGAAGTTTATCTCTCGAGCAGCCTACGATGGCTTCGAGGCTTTGGCCCGAGTAGCCGGGGCCGGCATCGGTGCCCGCCGACAGGCTTGGCTACAGTCATCCGACCTCGAGCCATGGGTAAAGGACAAGTTGGTCGATGTCCCCTGCCAGGGTGAAAACCTATTTGGCAAGCCCATGGCTGAAAAGGCTGCAGAACCCGAGACTGAGACTCTGACCCGGAGTAGGCTGTCCAGAAAAACCTCCGCCCCTTCTCAGAAAAATAAGGGCTCGGGAAAAAAGACCTTTTACCCGAGGAAGTCATCTGCCTATAAACAATACCCTCATTATCAGGCCTCTGCAGCTCCCCAACAGGGTCAGCAGGCCAAGGGGCAGGTTCATGGGCCCCGTAGGCAGAAGGCCCCCAAGCCACCAACACCGGCCCCTGCTCAGCAGGTTGGGGTTTTTTGACTCAGAAGGCATAGCCTCTTCTACTCAGTTGGCTCACATCAGCACAGGAGGCCGGCTGGCCCACTTTGCCCACAGGTGGTCAGCCGTCACATCAGATGCCTGGGTGCTCCATATAGTCCAAAAGGCCTATCTTCTCCATTTTCACCAGGTACCTCCCTCCTATTTTCCAGGGGAGCCTTCAAGACTCCCTCTGCACAGGGACTTACTCCTTCAGGAGTTAGCAAGTCTGCTAAAGGAACAGGCTGTGGAACCGGTGCCCCCCCACCTGAGAGGTCACGGCTTTTATTCCAGGTTCTTTCTAGTACCAAAAAGAACAGGAGGCCTCAGACCCATCCTAGACTTGCGCAATCTCAACAAGTTCCTGGAGAGGGAAAAGTTCAAGATGCTTACCCTTGTAATCCTGCTGCCCTACCTCCAGCAGGGAGATTGGCTATGCTCCTTAGATCTAAAGGATGCTTATACTCACATCCTCATTCATCCAGACCACAGACAATATCTCAGATTTGTTGTGGGAGGAAACCACTATCAGTACAGAGTACTACCCTTTGGCCTAACCTCCGCCCCCAGGGTGTTCACAAAGTGCCTGGTGGTGGTGGCGGCCTACCTAAGGCTTCAAGGTCTAATTGTGTTCCCATACCTGGACGACTGGCTCATAAGGGGCCAGTCTTCCCAGGAGGCCAATCAAGCCACCCTTCGCACTGTGGCTCTGCTTCCGCACTTGGGGTTTGTCATAAACTTCGCAAAGTCCACTTTGCTCCCGTCACAGAACTTAGAATTCATAGGAGCAAGGCTGGACACTCTTCAGGCGAAGGCTTTTCTGCCAGTGGACAGAGCCCACAGGTTGATGGATCTAGCCAGGCAGTTTCACAGCATTTCCCTGGTCTCCGCCAGGCAATTCCTGAGACTTCTCGGCCATATGGCTTCCACGGTTCATGTAACCCCCAATGCCCGCCTGCACATGCGGCCTGCTCAGTGGAGCCTTCGAACTCGGTGGCATCAAGCCACAGGGAGCCTTGCAGACTCAGTACAAATATCCACCCTGCTTGTCTCCTCTCTTCAATGGTGGCTTCATTTTCCGAATCTGGTACTCGGAGTGGTTTTTCAATCTCCTCCGCATTCTCAAGTCCTGACGACAGATGCTTCTCTTCTAGATTGGGGAGCATATTGCCAAGGGGTATGTACTCAGGGTCTCTGGACCCCTTGGGAGGCTGCTCAGCAGATAAACCTCCTGGAGCTATGGGCGATACGCCTAGCTCTGAGAGCCTTCTCCCACCTCACATCTCACCAGTCTGTACTGGTCCAGACGGACAATCAAGTTGCCATGTTCTACGTGAAGAAACAAGGAGGCACAGGCTCCTTCCTTCTCTGTCAGGAGGCACAACGGCTGTGCTCCTGGGCCGTCAATCACGGAATCCTCCTCAGGGCTGTCTACCTCCTCGGTCAAGAAAATTACCTGGCTGACAGACTGAGCAGGATCCTGCAACCACACGAATGGAGATTGAATCTGTTAGTGGTTCAGCAGATCTTTCTCAGGTGGGGCCTCCCTACCATGGATCGTTTCGCCAGTCCTCTGAACCGGCAACTCCCGAGATTCTGTTCCAGACAACTGCATCCTCTCAGAGTAGCAGCGGATGCATTTCTGATTCCGTGGTCCCAAGGCCTACTGTATGCGTTTCCTCCCATGCAACTGGTGTCCCGAACACTGTTCAAAGTCCTCAAGGACGGGGCCTCACTAATTCTGATAGCCTCCAGGTGGCCGAGGCAACCGTGGTTCCCACTTCTGCTGCAACTGGCGGTGGACACTCCTCTTCCTCTGGGGATTGAACATGATCTCCTGTCTCAGGAACAGGGATCTCTCTTGCACCCCAACCTCCAGTCCCTTCATCTGATGGCCTGGCTGCTGAAAGGGTAGTCCTGGCTGCCCTAGTACTGCCTAGAGAGGTGGAAGACGTAGTCTTAGCCTCTAGATGGCAATCCACCAGGAAATCCTACACTCTTAAGTGGCGTAGATTCTCCACATGGTGTGCTCAGCACAGCAAGAATCCCTTCTCGTGCTTGGTAGCGGTAGTATTGCACTATTTGCTTTGCCTCTCCAATCTAGGCCTTAAGTCCAACTCTGTCAGGGTTCACCTCAGTGCTCTCTCAGCGCACCACTCGCCGGTGGACGGAAGGCCTCTTTCCAACCACCTTTTGGTGGCTCGTTTTCTCAGAGGCCTCCTCCTACTTAAGCCTCCTTTACATCCACCAGCCCCTGAGTGGGATTTGAATGTGGTCTTACAGCGGCTTACGTGTCCGCCATTTGAACCTATGGCTACCTGCCCTCTCCGTTTTCTCTCCTGGAAAACCTTGTTTCTGGTAGCTCTTACCTCTGCTAGGCGAGTAAGTGAACTTCAGGCACTAGTGTCTGATCCTCCTTACACTAGGTTCTACAGGAATAGGGTAGTCTTACGGACTCACCCAAAGTTTCTCCCTAAGGTTGTCTCTCCTTTTCACCTCAATCAGGAGGTGGTTCTTTCGACTTTTCCCAGGCCGCATGCCATCCGGGTGAGATGGTCCTGCATACCCTGGACTGTAGGAGGGCGTTATCCTTCTACCTTGACCGTACGCGGGAGCATCGGAGGGCTGTTCAGCTCTTCGTTTCTTTTGACCCCAATAGGTTGGGGTTCCCTGTCTCCAAGCGTACTTTGTCCATATGGGTCGCTGACTGTATCGCCTGGGCTTATGGGGCAGCCGGCCTCTCGTTGGAGGGTCGAGTCACGGCTCATCGTGTCAGGGCGAAGGCTGCGTCAGTGGCTCATCTCCGCTCTATTCCATTGACAGACATCTGCTGGGCCGCTACTTGGTCTTCAAGCCAGACCTTTGCGGCCCATTACTGCCTTGAGAGGGAGTCCCGCAGGGACAGTGCTTTTGGACAGGCAGTACTCCATAATCTCTTTGGGGTTTAGGCAACTCCTACCCTCCGGCCCTGGTGTTAGGCTCCCGGTCGGGGCGTTCTCAGAGAAGATTCCTTCCTTACGTACTGACGAGCTAGAGGGAGATCATTTTTTCGGCTTGAGGTCTCCGGTAACCTTAAGCTGGGGAGTCCCATATGTGAGGACTGACTTCCTGCTTGGTCCTGGAGAAAGAGTAGTTACTCACCTGTAACAGGTGTTCTCCAGGAGCAGCAGGAATCAGTCCTCACAACCCTCCCTCCTCCCCTTGGAGTTGCAGTCATATGATTTATTTTTGCTAATTTTTTGCTGTCTTTTAGCTATGTCATCAGACTGAGCAAGATGGCACCCTTGGGCGGGAAGGGGACCGCACATGCGTGCTGCAATTCCCAAAGGCTTTCTTTGAAAGCTGGGGAAATGCTCCGCACGGGGGCTTCGTCGGCGCCGACGTCACCCATATGTGAGGACTGATTCCTGCTGCTCCTGGAGAACACCTGTTACAGGTGAGTAACTACTCTTTCTCCAGGACCAAGCAGGAAGTCAGTCCTCACATATGGGTGACTCCCTAGCTCTGGGCTACCAGGAACCCAGGCTGAACAAGAGAACTCCCTCTAGTCCCAGCATCAAAGAAAGGCTTTTCACTGAAAGAACCTCCACCGGTAGCCCAACGGAGGGCTGGAGGGCAGGAGTTGCCTAAACCTCAAAGAGATTCCGGAGTACTGCCTGGCCAAAAGCACTGTCCCTACGGGACTACCTCTCCAGATAGTAAAGAGTAGTTACTCACCTGTAACAGGTGTTCTCCAGGAGCAGCAGGAATCAGTTCTCACAACCCTCCCTCCTCCCCTGGTTGTTGCAGTTGTATATAGTTTATTTTGTTTTTGTGTGCTGTTCTTAGCTAGGTCATTTGACTTGGCAAGATGGCAACTTTAGGCGGGAAGGGGACCGCGCATGCGTGCCTGCATTCCCAAAGGCTTTCATAGAAAGCTGGGGAAATGCTCCGCAGGGGCTCCATCGACGTCAATGTCACCCATAAGTGAGGACTGATTCCTGCTGCTCCTGGAGAACACCTGTTACAGGTGAGTAACTACTCTTTTTGGGTTATGTTGAAATCTACCTAAAATATTCCATGAACTTCAGAAAAGGAATCTTTACCCAGGGAACTTACTTAATGTAATGCCACCCAGTTAATTTCCTGTTTTCCTAATAGAGGACTGTCTTAGATATTAGTTAATTATGATTTGGATTTGTGATCACATTTTTAAATCTTTTATTGCAATTTAGTATGGCATATGCTTTATTGATGTTATCGTTCATTTAATTTCTGTGTTGATTTGTATACTCTTTGGTAGGATGATAAAGGACGGATTCCAGCTGACGTGGTTCCTGATCCAGTAGATATGCCATTGGAGATGGCAGATGCAGCAGCGGTTGCCAAAGAACTCAAGCAGATACTGCTAGAAGCATTGCCTCTAGCATGTGATTTTTCAAAGGCACTGCTTCCCAACTATGACCATGTTTCAGGCAAGGCCATGCTTATGTCGGTTGGCCTGCAGTTGGGGGATCGTGTTGCCATTGCAGGACAGAAGGTACAGTAAATAAACTGAAACATCATAACTAATCCTTGTGTGATGTTTAGTACTTTGTATTTTTTATGGCTATATCTTGTGTTAAATGTTTTCACATATATACTTAAATGTTACTGAAAAGTGTAGCCTGTTTTGTACTCTCTTTGGACTTGTGATAAGACAGAAATCAAAATAAAATAACCAAATATGTTTTGAGGAGATTTTATAGATCAGTTCTTTATAAATTTATGGAAAGCCCTTTAAATAGTACATACAATAATTCCTAAAGAGAAGGATATTATTCTCTATCAAACAGGGTAAATTAGCCATGCCAGTGGGCTGATGTTTAATCATACTGATACAGAATAAATCTCTGAACTCAGTTAACTAGGAAACGTTTGAACATGTGCTACTGTTCTGCTTATTGCCACCCCTGTTCTGGTACCTCATTTTCTGCTAAGCAAGCTGGTTGCATTTATTAGCTCTAACTTCTGCAAAGGTGAATTCAGTTTTTTTCTTCAGCCTAATCTTGAATTTTATTTCTTCTTTATCGGCCCTCCAGTCTAATTCTGACCTCTGGGTAGTCAGTTCCCCCCCACCAGCAGCTTGGAGACTGAGTATGTCATCTTTTGATGACATCAGAGTACTTATGCAACTGGCTCCTCCTATCCTCTCCAGTAAGCTCAGTCTCCAAGCAGTGAGAGGCAGGAGATCCCAAGGTCTCAACCCACTTTAGGAACAACTAAGAGTTCTATATCTAGCTTCTGTTTTGCTGAACTTCGCTTGTGCAGGCAGCTTGGTTAGCTTCCAGGGGGAAACTGGAGGCTATAAACTGCTGGCCAACATACTGAAAAGAAAAAAACAAAAGGAAAGGAGTCGGCCACCAGTGAGGTGACGGGGCCCTCTTGGCTGGAAAGTAAAAGACTCCCAAGCGTGTGAGAACTCTGCCGTGACTCCCGAACCCTGCAGCGGGTGAGGAGCCACTGGGGAAGACGAGGTCAGACAGCGTGTGGCTTCCTGTTGGGCTCCCGCATTCTTGCCGAAGGTAGTAAGTGAGGGCTTAGCAGAAGTGGGAGTGGAAGGCAGAATGGAGAGCATATGGGGCTGCGGGGAGCAGGACTAAACTTTTTGTTGACTAGACGCTGAGCAGACATTCTACTCCTCTCGCGGTTGTGACTTGCCTGTACTGCCACGAACCACGTGTTAGAGCTGCCATTTTACAGGTTTTGAAGCGGGAAGCATGCCATCTTAGCAGTGACCAGGAGGGGCTAGCTAACAAGGGGGGGGCGGGGGGGAGGCCTGCTCTGATTTAGAAACAACTCCCTCGGGATTTTTTTGTTTTTGCTTTCGGCTTTCATTTTATTTTCATTTTGCGTTTGCTTTTATTTTCTTTACTTTCATTTTCACAACAGAGTTAGAGAGAGAGAGAGAGAGGTGAGCAACCTCTCAAGGGTAGCAGAAGGTTTTAAGGGCCCTCTTAGGACTAAGCAGAGGTCTTGACCCTCCCTCAAGCAGGGTCATGCCAGCAAAGTCCATCTGTCTCGCCTGCGGGGCCTGCCAGGGCGAATTCTCAGCCTCAGGAATATGTAGAGGGTGTGAGACGGGTGCACGGGTGGCAGAAGAGAACATTCAGGATAGTATGACCCAATCTAATTGTCCAGGGCCCTCAGGGGCTTTGGAAGGTGCAGGATGAGCCACAGGGGAGAGAAGGGGCAGTCTGCACTTCCCGCAGGGTCTGTCTCAGCAGATAAACTTCAGGTTAGAGGCAGGGTCCATGCCGCCTGTGTTGGAGCATTGGGTGGTGGACCGCTCCCCTCCCAGGCCCTCCACATCACAAGAGTGACTCGAAAAAGGGTTTTTTTTCCTCTGAGTTCGTCCTTCTTTTACATAAGGCATTCTGCCTCAAGCAGGGAAGTAAGGGTGCCCTTCTGCCTGTGGCGGAATGTGGAAAGAAGAAGCACCTGCAGCTGATTGGGTTCAGGAGGAGAAGCCCGCTGACCAGCAGGCGCTGCCTGTTGTAGGGCTGAGAGGAGGATACTGGTTCCCTGCATTTCGAGAATCATGAAGATGTGGGAGAAAAGGAGTTGGAAGAAGGCGAACTCCCACAAGAAGAGGCTAGAATTGCATGGATCTTCTGCTGTGGAGTTGGCGATACTAATAAATCAATCACTTAAAGCGCTTAATATGCCTATCGGGGATGGCCCGGAGGAGGACGTCCTGGAGGACCCGCTGTTTCAGGCCATCAGGAAGTTGCAAAAGGTGTTCCCATGCTTTGGGTGTTTAAACAGGATGATCCAGGGGGAATGGGAACTCCCAGAAGCCGGACTGCAGGGGACAAGAACCATGGTCCGCCTTTACACCCTGCCAGAACATGAGAAAGCTCCTCCGTTCCCTGAAGATAGATGCCACATTGTCAGCAGTGACCAAGAAGATCACTATCCCGGTGGAGGGCAGCTCGCCCTCAGAATGTTCAGGACAGAGAATTGAATACGTTGTTGAAACAGACCTTTAATATCAGTGCCCTGTCGCTGCAAGCCTCTGTTTATGGAGCTGTGTTGGCCAGAGCTTGTCTTAGGTGGAGCCGGCGGAAGGATCGCAGGGACTGGAGGCAGCGGCAGCTAAGCTGGAGTCTGGAGCCGCTTACCTGGCAGATACCTTTTGCCATCTTATCCGGGGCCTCTCAAAGAACATGGCCTCTGTGGTAGCAGCGCGCTGTTATCTTTGGCTACGGAACTAGTCAGCGGATGTCTCCTTCAAGACTCATTTGAGTAAATTACCCTTTAAGGGTAAGCTTCTGTTTGGGAAAGTGTTGGACAAGTTAGTAAAGGGCGGGGAGCCTAAAGGAGGGCACCTGCCCGAGGACAAGCAGAAACAGGGGTGTGGTCTGCTGCCAACACGGGGTCAGGCAAAACATTTTTGCAGATTCCATGCGATTCCGTACCAGAGGGGTTTCTTTCCCTCGCGAGGCCAGTCCTATCGGGGTTTTCGAGGGACGGGGCGTGGATTCTATTCTGCTTCCTCTTCCTCAGACCCGAAAAAGCTTTACGACTTTGGGCCCTCGCCAGAGAGCATCAGATCCACCTTCTCGTGGTATATCTTCCAGGCATTCAAAACCTTTGGACAGACGAACTCAGCCGAGTATTGCTACCTCACGAATGGTCTCTCCACCCAGACCAGGTGACAAAGATATTTCACATCTGGGGGACTCCAGACATAGACCTCTTTGCAAGTCCACTGAATGCCAAACTTCCACGGTTCTGTTCCAGGATTCCGGCTCACAATTGCCAGGCAAGGGATGCCCTCCTCCTTCACTGGGGTCAGGACTTCCTCTATGCCTTCCCACCCATTCCCCTCATCCTCAAAACATTTCTCAAGCTTCAGAGAGACAGAGGTCGCATGATCCTCATAGCGCCATGGTGGCCACGCCAAACGTGGTATCCCCTGCTTCTACACCTCTCTCAAGCTGCACCTCTGGAGTTAGGCTGTGCTCCAGATCTCCTTTCCCAGGAGAGCGGGATGCTATGGCACCCGAATCCCCAGTCCCTGCATCTCACGGCCTGGTTGCTGAGAGCTTAAATCTTCAGGATCTCAACCTTTCACAACAGGTAAAGGATATCCTTCAGGCTTCTAGAAAACCTTCCACAAGACGATCTTATGCCTTCAAGTGGAAACATTTCACTATATGGTGTTCCCAGAAGGGGTTAAACCCCCTGATGATACCTTTGGAGTCAATACTAGAGTATCTATTTATCAAATTCTGGTCTAAAGACCAATTCAGTCAGAGTCCATCTTAGCGTAATTACAGCGTCCCATAGGCCTCTAAATGGACAACCAATTTCTTCTCATCCTCTCATATCCAGATTTATGAAAGGTCGTCTTTTAACAAAACCTCCCATCAAACCACCACTGGTGGCGTGGGATTTAAATCTAGTTCTTGGGCAGCTCATGAAACCGCCTTTTGAACCTTTAGCCACTACTACCCTAAAGTTTTTGTCCTGGAAGATCATCTTCCTAATTGCAATCACCTCTGCACGTCGCATTATTGAATTACAAGCCTTAGTGGCTGATCCTCCTTACACTAGGTTTCATCATGATAAGGTTGTCCTCAGAACTCATCCACATTTTATGCCAAAGGTGGTTTCGCCTTTTCATTTAAATCAAGCGATTTATCTTCTTGTATTCTTTCAGAGGCCTCATGCCTCTAATGCAGAGAAGAACCTTCACATTTTGGACTGTAAAAGAGCCTTAGCTTTTTACCTACAAAGAACACAGCAACATAGAAAGTTTTCTCAACTTTTTATTGCTTTTGATTCTAGTCATTTGGGACTTCCAGTCTCCAAGAGGACTTTATCCAAATGGATTGCACAGTGCATATCCTTTGATTATGAGAGTAAGTCTTCCTCTTCAAGGCCATGTCACAGCTCATAATGTGAGAGCTATGTCAGCCTCTATGGCTAACCTTCACTCTGTGTCTATTGATGACATTTGTCGAGCAGCCACCTGGGCTTCGGTACATACCTTCACAGCCCACTACTGGCTAGATAAAGCCTCCCGTCGGGATGCTTTCTTTGACCAGGCTGTTCTTCAAAATCTATTTCAAACCTTATAGAGCTCCTACCCACCAACCCTGGTGGGATGCCAGAGATCCATGGGAGGAAGCATGGCCCACCTCACCATAGGTGGAACTTCCTGGGGTCATCTCCCTGGTATCTTCAGCTAGGGAGTCCCCATATGTGAAGACTACATTCCTGCTTGTTCCTGGAGATAGCGTAGTTACTCACCTGTAACAGGTGATCTCCGGGAACAGCAGGAATTTAGTCTTCACAACCCACCCACCTCCCCTAGGAGTTCTCTCTATCTCTGTCTCTTTCCTCTCTCCCTCTATCCTTTCACTCAGCTACAAACTTAACTGAAGAGGGACAGTTGGAAAGGCGGGAAGGCAGCGCGCATGTGCCAAGGGATACTCCCAAAAGCGTTCCTATTGGATGCTGGGGAGCGTTCCCGCGCAGGCTCCATCGGTACCGACGATACCCATATGTGAAGACTAAATTCCTGCTGTTCCCGGAGATCACCTGTTACAGGTGAGTAACTACGCTTTCTCTGGGGACAGCAGGAATTGATCCTCACAACCCTACCTCCTCCTTTTGGAGTTGCTTCTTACCATTTCGTAAATTTTTGCTGTCTTTTAGCTCTGTCATCTGAATGAGCAAGATGGCACCCTTGGACAGGAAGGGGACCACGCATGTGTGGTGGCATCTCCCAAAGACTTTCTTTGAAAGCTGGGGGGATGCTTCTGCGAGGGCTCCGTTGGCGCTGAAGTCATCCATATGTGAGGACTGATTTCTGCTGTCCCTGGAGAATACCTGTTACAGGTGAATAACTACACTTTCAGGTATATGCCACAACAACAGCTGCAGAAGAGGAAGACGTTGATGAGTTCTATGAATAAGTACAAGCTGAAATTGACAGAACATGCAAACAGGATATCCTGATAGTCACGGGTGACTGGAACGCAAAAGTTGGCAACAAAGAAGGCAAAGTGGTTGGAAAATATGGACTTTGCAGCAGAAAGCATCTGGAGAAAGACTGATAGAATTCTGCAAGACCAATGATCTATTCACCTCAAACACCTTCTTCCAGCAACACAAACGCCGACTGTACACATGGACTTCACCCAATGGATTGTACAGAAATCAAATTGACTACATCTGTGGAAGACAAGAATGGAAAAGCTCTATAATCTCAACAAAGACAAAATCCAGAGCTGAGTACTAGTATGCAAACTCAAGCTAAATTTGAAAAAGAGCCAGCCACTCATGAATGTAGCAAAATTTAACTATACCACTGGAATTTAAAGATTGCCTGCAAAATCAGTTTGCTGCTTTAGATGCAAATGACAGAATTCCAGAAGAGTTATGGGATGACATCAAGAAGGTTGTGTTAGATGAAAGTGAGAAGTCTCTATAAAAAGGTGAAAAAGCAAAAACGGCCAAATGGATGACTGAAGAAACTGAAAATTGTCCAGAAACACAGAGAAGCTAAAGTCAAAGGAGAAAGAGAGGCAATCGCAGTACTCAGAGATTTCCAACATGCAGCAAGACATGACAAGAAGTACTACAGTGACACATGCAAGGAAATGGAATTAGAAATTATCAGAGGAAGAACAGGATTGGGTTTTCTAAAGCTACGAGAGTTAAAGAAAAAATTCCAGCTTCGAATTGGAATACTACAAGATGCTTAAGTATTGTCACACCCTTGCCCCTTACTTCCAGTATGGAGGGGCGTGGTTATCATAGAAAAGTTTCACCTTTTAGCCTTTAACTGACTGGTTCCTTTGCTATGCCCCTTGGGAAAGGTAGTTCAGTCACAATTCACTTGGCTTCAGGTAGAAAAACACTTGTAGTTGGCTCGAATAGTAAGGCAATGACAGAATTTATTGACTCAAACGCAAAGGTTCACAAATACTACCCTTGGATTCTTTCTCCAGGATTCTTCACAATACACATCAGGACATAAACTCAAAGCAAACTTTCAGCTTATAGTGTTCTTCAGCTCAAAGATAAAGCCTTCTAACAGTCAATGCTTCCTGCTTGGCTAGCATTGCTGATTAAAGCAAACAAAAACAGCATTTCTCAATGGCAGTTTTCTGTTCTCATAGTCCCAAACACTTCCAGGCTGTTTGTCTCCTTACAAACAAAGTAAAACTTTTAACAGGAACAAAAACTTCTCATAAGCAAATAATACTCTATTCTCCAGGACCAAGCAAGAAGTCAGTCCTCACATATGGGTGACATCGACGTCAATGGAGCCCCTGCGGAGCATTTCCCCAGCTTTCTATGAAAGCCTTTGGGAATACTGCACGCATGCGCGGTCCCCTTCCCGCCTAAAGGTGCCATCTTGCTCAGTCTCTCTTTTTCTGTGGAGCCCGTTGGACGTCTGTCCTAGTTCACCCGGAAAACTTTTAGATTTTTCTTGCTATTTCCTGCGATTTCATCGCTGCTTTTTGCCCGGTTCGATGCCGGTTCCCCTTCCCGCCGGGTTCGGTACACCGGTATCGAGCCCGTTCTCATTTTTTCGGTTTTTGCCCTTCGTGACTGGCGTTCGTGCCCTTTTTTCTTTCTCCCTGGAAGGCCGGTCCTTTGACCTCGCGGGGGCTCTTTTTTCACCAATGGCTTCCAGTGGTTTTAAAAAGTGTGATTGGTGCAAGAAACTAATGTCTCTCACCGACACACATGACTGCTGCCTTCGTCCTGATCATGATCCTAAGATCTGTGGACCGTGTGGCAAAATGTCCACTAAGGCACTGCAAGGTCGCCAGCATCAAAAGGAAAGGCTTTTCTCTGATTCGGCCTCCGGCCGGGCCCGAACCTCGTCTGAGGCCTCGACGTCTCGGGAGTCTGACCCCAAGCATCGTCGGGATTCCTCGGACAAGGGGTCCCCCGAGCGGGAAGAAAAGAGGAAGAAGCGGCTCGCGAGGGCGGCGTCGGAGGAGGTCCCTGGCTCCTCGAGGGCTAGGTCTCGGACCTCCGACCGCCGACCGCCGTCCCAGGCCCGTGGAACAGGAGAAGCCGTCAAAAGTGCCTCGTGTGGAGCCGGAGTCTGCTGGACACGTAAGTCCTGTTGTCCTTGAGGACTCTCCTCCCAGGGAGCCAATGTCGGGCCCGGCGCCGCTGGGGCCCGAGTCAGTGGCTGCTGAGTCTCCTGAGCTGGGTCTCAGGCTGACAGCCTTGGAGTGCAGACTGTCTGCCTACATTGATCAGCAGCGGGTGCTGATGGCCAGCCTTGCTGGCGCATTTGCCCCGACCACCGGGACATCGACGTCAAAGTCGACCCCGGAGACTGAGCCGATACTCGAGACCATAAAGGCTCGAGGTCGTCCTCGGTCGCTGTCACCCTCGACCTCCCGGTTGGGACCGAGGGCGTCGATGCTGGTGCCTTTGGCGTCGGGGCGGGTGCTACTGGGCCCCGCGCGGTCGGAGCCCGACTCCTCTTCGGACGAATCCGCCTGGGAGACGGAGGACGAGGAGTCCCCCGATACCTTCAAGACTCGGTGCGTCCCGTCGGACTCACCGCAATCTGAGCCCTGGAGTAGATCCCCTCCGGAGGATACCTGGTTCTCAGAGTTTGTTCGGGATATGGCCACTGCTTTGGTGATCCCCGAGGATGAGCCTCGAGCCGAAGAGATCGAGGCCCTCCAGTATGACTCTAATCTGAAGGAGGCCTTTACTGTGCCGGTTCCTCCGATGCTGGAACGGCTCCTTTTCCGGATGTGGGAGGCACCGGCCTTGGCGACGGTTCTGAGCAAGTGGGTCGATTCCATTTATCGACTCCGTAAGAGCCCTGGTTTTCAAAAGGCGCAGCTACCACACCATTCCATGGTGGTGGAATCGGCCATGCATCGTCTGAAAAGTCAGAAGATGCACTCTGTGGTGCCCCCCGACAGGGAGGCCCGGAACTTGGATGCGTTTGGTAGAAAGTGCTTCCAGGGCTCGATGCTTGCTTGCCGTGTCCAGTCTTACCAGCTGTACATGGGCATGTACTTGCGGGACCTGGCGAAGGAGCTTGCCGGGTTCTCTGCTGGTCTCACCGGGGAACCTTTGCAGAGGTTCAAGTCCTTGTCCTCGGGGATCCGTAAATGCTCTAAGTTCATGTCCTGCGCAGCCTACGATGGCTTCGAGGCCTCGGCCCGTGTTGCGGCAGCCGGCATCGCGGCCCGACGCCAGGCATGGCTGCAGTCATCGGATCTCGAGCCATGGGTTCAAGCAAGTTGGTCGATGTCTCTTGCCGAGGTGAGAACCTTTTTGGCAAGCCCATGGCCGAGAAGGCTGCACAGCTCGAGACTGAGCACCTCACGAGGACAAGGCTGTCTAGAAAGACTTCTGCCCCTTCTCATAAAAAGAAGGGCTCGGGTAAGAAGTCCTTTTACCCGAGGAAGGTGACTGCCTACAAACAGTTCCCACCTTACCAGGCCTCCCCAGCTCCCTCACAGGGTCAGCAGGCCAAGGGGCAGGGACATGGGCCCCGTAGGCAGAAGGCCCCCAAGCCTCAGGCTCCTGCTCCCACTCAGCAGGGTGGGGATTTTTGACTCCCAAGGCATAGCCTCTCCGTCTCTGCTGTCCCATCCCTGCACAGGAGGTCGACTAACCCTGTTTGCCCACATGTAGCCACCCATTACAGGAGACAGTTGGGTCTTAAGCATAGTCCACACGGGCTATATGCTTCATTTCCATTAGTTGCCTCCTCCTTACTTCCCTGGAGAGCCTCCAAGGCTTCCTCTCCACACAGACCTCCTCCTTCAAGAGCTTCAGGGTCTGTTGCGAGACAAGGCGGTGGAGCCTGTGCCTCCCCACCTCCAAGGTCACGGTTTCTACTCCAGGTACTTCCTTGTACCAAAGAGAACCGGAGGCCTCAGGCCTATTCTCGACCTCAGAAATCTCAACAAGTTCCTAGAGAAAGAAAAGTTCAAGATGCTTACTCTTGGAACACTTCTGCCCTACCTCCAGCAGGGAGATTGGCTATGCTCCTTAGATCTAAAAGATGCGTACACTCACATCCTCATTCATCCAGACCAGAGAAAGTACCTCAGGTTCATTGTGGGAGGAAACCATTATCAGTACAGAGTGCTGTCTTTCGGCCTCACCTCCGCCCCCAGGGTCTTTACCAAATGCCTGGCAGTGGTGGCGGCCTACCTGAGAAATCAGGGTATTGTCCGACGGCTGCCTGGGTGAGAATGTTCACAGTCTTGGCAAGTGCATATATCAATATGATTTGCAAGGGATTGTGGGAAATGCAGTCCATTCACACCAGACACAGCTGCTCACAATAATTAGTTGTGCTTGAGTGTAAAGCCAATAAGATATTTATTTATGGGGTTATTTCTCCCAACACAGATATGCTTGGTAGCACCTAAAACAGGATACTTGCTTTCAGTGTTAAACTTAGAAAAACAAAATCAGGAAAACAACAGTTGAACTTGTCAGGCAATCAAAGCAAAAGAATAAAGACCTGGTTGGTAACAAACTGGTCTTTTCTGTAGGCTTTAGCTAATATTTTCTTAGCAGTGTTTCAAACAACAAGCAAAACCCACAAAGAAGGGAAAAACTGTTCTTTCCAGGTTAACTTCTTATATCTTCACAC
Organism: Ichthyophis bannanicus; assembly: GCA_033557465.1. Classification (NCBI taxonomy): domain Eukaryota; kingdom Metazoa; phylum Chordata; class Amphibia; order Gymnophiona; family Ichthyophiidae; genus Ichthyophis; species Ichthyophis bannanicus. The sequence goes on from CM066033.1 coordinate 206,570,563, forward strand.
ATAGATTCAGAAGTGATTCCCTCAGAGCTCACAAGCAATTAGGTAAGGCTCAATTGCTAGCAGTTATCCAGCTGAAACCCCTTAGCTGGCTTAATTTCTACTGCATGGCTCAAAATCTTACTTCAGGAGCTTTTCTGAGTAGATTAAAGAACAAGTTTGTATTTCTTTGTGATGGTTGATGTACTTTGTAACAGAAAATTACCAAAGGAGTTTAGACAGAGAGCAATCCATATATTCACAGCCTGTATCTAAGACCGCTCCCCCTTCCTCAACAATCATCGGTTCAATATCATGGATTGGCACAGAGGAATTTCTCAGTGGAGCACTTTCAGGAGAATACTTGTTTCCCTGCTGTCTTTCAAGGTTATAGCTAGGGCATAGATCAGTGTTCATACCTGAGTTTCCATTGCTGTTAGAGTTCCTCTCTAAATAGCCTGGCCAGTATGTAGTCCAGTTCTTATGTCCAGCCTTCCAATCCAGATCCCTGGACACTGTATCTCTCTTCACATACCTTCTGGCACGGGTCTTAAGAGTCCCTTCCACGTGCAGCCGTCTCCCTCACAGGTACCGTCTGGAGATTCCTAGCTCTGCAGCACCATTCCTCTGGCTTTCCTCTGTCCAATGGTGTATGCTGGCCTTTTCAATGTCTCCCAGTATACGTACTGCCCTGGACTCCTTTAGACCTCCCAAATGCTTTTCTCTTCTTTCTTCCAAAGGGTTTCTTGCCCTCTCTGTCCGTCCGTTCTGGCTTCTGCTTCTGATGATCCTCCAGATGATGAAGACCTCCAAGCTGAGGATATCCAAGCTGATTCTGAGGATGAGGATAATTCTCTGTAGAATAAACTCTACCTTTATTCTGCCTAGATGAGTGCTCCACCCTAGCACAGCGCAGCTGTGCTGAATCAGGCCCTGCCCTTTGAGATGAGTGCTTGGGGATTACCTCATAGCCCTCTTGATTGAACACACGTTTCCCCACTTCAGCTCCTCTAATGGCTGTTGGAAACCTGGTGCATTCTGGGACTGGTAGTCTTTTATGGACAAATTCTGTTTTCTTATTTCTACCAGAACTGACAGGTTGCTTGTTCAGAGTCACTTCACCTTTACTATAGCTCCTTCCTGAGCTATGATAAGCTTCCTTATCACAGTATCTTTTTCTTTCCCTATCTGGACGACTGGCTCATCAGGGGTCAGACGTGCCAGGAGGCCAGGCGAGCCACCCTCCAAACTATTTCTCTTCTTCAACACCTGGGTTTTGTCATAAACTTCGCAAAGTCCACTTTGCTCCCCTCCCAGAACTTGGAGTTCATAGGGGCAAGGCTGGACTCTCTGCAGGCAAAGGTTTTCTTGCCAGAAGACAGAGCCCAAAGACTGATAGACTTGGCAAACCAGTTTCTCCACAGGCCACTGGTTTCCGGTAGACTCTGGCTGCGGCTTCTGGGCCACATGGCTTCGACAGTGCATGTGACTCCCAATGCCCGACTCCGTATGAGGCCTGCACAGTGGTGCCTCAGAACTCAGTGGACACAGGCCACAGGACACCTCAGAGACAGAGTAAGGGTGTCCAGACCATTCCTGAACTCCCTACGCTGGTGGCTGCACCCCCCCCCCCCTAATCTACTGCAAGGGATGCCTTTTCAGATTCCTGGGTTCACAGTGATGTTGACCACAGATGCCTCTCTGCAGAGCTAGGGAGCACATTGTCTGGGCAAGTGCACCCAGGGCCTGTGGTCTCCCTGGGAGGCCACACAACAGATCAACCTACTGGAACTCCGGGCTATTCGCTTATCCCTCAAGACTTTCTTTCAAAACCTGGCTCACCAGTCTGTCTGTCTTAGTACAGACGGACAACCAAGTAGCCATGTTTTATGTGAACAAGCAGGGCAGCAGTGGGTCCAGGCTCCTCTGTCAGGAGGCACAGGACCTTTGCTTGTTTGCGCTCAAGCACAACATGTTTCTCAAAGCTGTTTATCTCCCTGGCCAGGAGAACTGCCTGGCAGACAGGTTGAGCAGAGTTCTGCAGCCCCACGAATGGCAACTCCACCCATTAGTGGTTCAGAAGATTTTCCTGAAATGGGGACTTCCATCCATAGATCTCTTTGCCAGTCCCCTGAACAAGCAGCTGCCCAGGTTCTGCTCCAGGCACCCGCATCCCATGAGGTGGGCAGCGGATCCTTTTCTGATTTCCTGGTCTCAGGGCCTCCTATATGCGTTTCCTCCCACGCCTCCGGTGGCCCGAACCCTGTTCAAGGTTCTAAAGGACAAGGCCTAGTAGCTCCCAGGTGGCCGAGGCAGCCTTGGTTTCCACTTCTGCTTCAACTGGCAGTGGACACCCCACTGCCTCTGGGGTTGCAGCTTGACCTTCTCTCTCAGGATCAAGGTTCTCTTCTGCACCCAAATCTCAAATCTCTCAATTTGATGGCCTGGAGGCTGCAAGGGTAGTTTTGGCTCCCTGGGGCCTACCTCCAGAAGTTGAAGAGGTTGTCCTGGCCTCTAGGAAGCAGTCCACTAGAAAAACCTATGCCCTCAAATGGAAAAGGTTTTCTGTGTGGTGTCAGCTGCGTACAGAAGATCCCTTCTCCTGTGCTGTACCAGTAGTGCTTCAGTACCTGCTGCACTTGTCCAATCAGGGCCTTATGTCCAATTCTGTTCGGGTCCACCTCTCAGCTCTGGCAGCTCACCACTCTCTGGTGGAAGGACACTCTGTCGGTTCACCCCTTGGTGTCCCGGTTCCTCAGGGGTTTGCTCTTGCTCAAGCCTCCTGTCCGTCCTCCAGCCCCTGAGTGGGAGTTGAATGTGGTCTTGCAACAACTGACTCGCCCACTTTTTGAGCCGATGGCTACTTGTCCTCTCCGCTTCCTTTTCTGGAAGGCACTCTTCCTGGTAGCCTTAACCTCGGCCAGACGAGTGAGTGAGCTTCAGGTCCTGGTTTGCGACGGGCCTTACACCCGATTCTATAGGAACAGGGTAGTCCTTAGAACTCATCCAGAGTTCCTCCCAAAGGTTGTCTCCTCTTTCCACCTCAACCAGGAGGTGGTTCTTCCAACATTCTTCCCTAGGCCTCATGCAAGCCAGGTTGAAGGCGGTCCTGCATACCCTGGACTGTAGAAGGGCCTTATCCTTCTACCTTGACCATACGCAGGGGCATAGAAGAGCTACTCAGCTCTTCATATCTTTTGACCCTAATAATTTGGGGTTAGCTGTGTCCAAGCGTACCTTGTCCATCTGGGTGGCGGACTGTATCACCTGGGCTTACAGGGTGGCTGACCTTCCCTTGCAGGGTCGGGTCACGGCCCACCGTGGCAGGACTATAGCTACCTCAGGAGCTCATCTCCGCTCTGTACCGTTGGCAGACATTTGCAGGGCTGCAACTTGGTCCTCAAGCCAAACTTTTGCGGCCCATTACTGCCTGGAGAGGGCGTCCCATAGGGACAGTGCTTTTAGCCAGGCAGTACTCCGGAATCTCCGTTGGGCTACCGGTGGAGGTTCTTTCACTGCAAAGCCTTTCTTTGATGCTGGGACTAGAGGGAGTTCTCTTGTTCAGCCTGGGTTCCTGGTAGCCCAGAGCTAGGGAGTCACCCATATGTGAGGACTGACTTCCTGCTTCGTCCTGGAGAAAGAGTAGTTACTCACCTGTAACAGGTGTTCTCCAGGAGCAGCAGTAATCAGTCCTCACAACCCTCCCTCCTCCCCTGGGAGTTGCAGTTGTACATAGTTCATTTTTACGTTTTGTGTGCTGTTTTTTAACGATGTCATCAGACTGAGCAAGATGGCACCTTTATTTTATTTATTTATTTATTTATATTCTCTTATATACCGCGCTATTCTGCATCAGTGCGGTTTACATTGAACAAACTGAAATTACATTGAACAGGGCATTATAACTTGGAGATAACTATTTTACAGGGAACATGGGCTATGGAGGGTTAAGTGGCTTGCCCAAGACCACAAGGAGCACCTGTGGGACTAGAAACCCCAGTCCTTCCGGCCCAAAGTTGCTGTCCTCTAGTGGGATTTGAACCCCCGACCTTCCGGCCCCAACCACTAGGCCACTCCTCCACTCCACTTTAGGCGGGAAGGGGACCGCGCATCCGTGCAGTATTCCCAAAGGCTTTCATAGAAAGCTGGGGAAATGCTCCGCAAGGGGCTCCATCGATGTCGATTTCACCCATATGTGAGGACTGATTCCTGGTGCTCCTGGAGAACAACTGTTACAGGTGAGTAACTACTCTTTCTCATATCTCCACATTGGCCACGGCAGGTGTGGTACCCTCTGCTCCTACATCTCTCTCAAGCTCCATCTCTGGAGTTAGGATCTGCTCCAGATCTCCTGTCTCAGGAGGGCGGGATGTTGTGGCATCCCGATCCCCACTCTCTGCATCTCAGGGCCTGGTTGCTGAGGGCCTAGACCTCATGGTCTTAACCTGTCTCAACAAGTAAAGGATATCCTTTGTGCTTCTAGAAAGCCTTCCAGAAGACGCTGTTATGCTTTCAAGTAGAAAAGGTTTTCCATATGGTGTTTGCAGAAGGGTCTTGACCCCCTGTCGATACCTCTGGAATCATTATTGGAGTATCTCCTTCATTTATCTAATGCAGGGCTTAAGACTTACTCAGTACAAGTCCATTTAAGTGCTATTTCAGCATCTTTTCAAGCCTTTAAATGGACAACCTATTTCCTCTCATCCTCTCATAGCGAGATTTATGAGGGGCCTCCTTCTAACTAAGCCTCCCATTAGGCCACCACTGGTAGCAGGGGACCTAAATCTGGTTCTTGGACAGCTCATAAAGCCGCCTTTTGAACCTCTAGCTACTACCTCCTTGTAATTCCTTTCCTGGAAGGTTGTCTTTCTGATTGCAATCACATCAGCACGCCGCATTAGTGAGTTGCAAGCATTAGTGGCTGATCCTCCTTATACGAGGATCCATCATAAGAACATATAAGAACATAAGATATGCCATACTGGGTCAGACCAAGGTCCATCAAGCCCAGTATCCTGTTTCCAACAGTGGCCAATCTAGGTCATACGTACATAGCAGTTTCCCGAAAAGACATAGGTTCCGCAGTGCTTGTACTGGGTCAAGCATTGATATCCTGGGTCCCTTCTTAATAATGGTTTATGGACCTTTCCTCCAGGAACTTGTCCAAACCTTTTTTAAACCCAGCTACACTAACAGCCTTTACTACATCCTCCGGTAACAAATTCCAGAGTTTGATTACACGTTGAGTGAAAAAATATTTTCTTTTATTAGTCTTAAATAGTTTACCCTGTAGCTTCATTGCATGTCCCCTAGTCTTTCTATATTCTGATAACGTAAACAATCGATCTACGTTTACCCGTTCCACTCCGTTCATTAATTTATAGACTTCTATCATATCTCCCATAAGCCATCTCTTTTCCAGGTTAAAGAGCCCTATGATAAAGTGCTAAAGTAGTCCTTAGGACTCATCCACACTTTATGCCTAAGGTGGTCTCACCTTTTCATTTAAACCAAGCAGTTTACCTGCCTGTATTTTTTCCAAGACCTCATGCTTCAAATGCAGAAAGGAGTCTTCATACTTTGGACTGTAAAAGAGCACTTGCTTTTTACTTTCAAAGGACACAGCAGCATAGAATGTCCTCTCAACTCTTTGTTGCTTTTGATCCTTCTCATTTGGGACTTCCAGTCTCCAAAAGAACATTGTCCAATTGGATTGCACAGTGTATTTCTTTTACCTATCGGCGTAAAAACCTTTTTTCTGGAAGGCCATGTCACAGCTCATAATGTGAGAGCCATGGCAGCCTCAATGGCTCATCTACACTCTGTGTCTATTGACGACATCTGTCGAGCGTCCACTTGGGCCTCCGTTCATACCTTCACAGCTCATTACTGCTTAGACAAGGACTCCCGCCGGGATGCCTTGTTTGGTCAGGCTGTTCTACAACACCTGTTCCATACTTAATCAACTCCTACCCACCATTCCCGGTTGGATGCCAGAGATCCATGGGGGGAAGTGGAGCCCTTTCACAGGGGCACGCAACTTCTGGGGTCTCTCCCTGGCATCTGTAGCTAGGGAGTCCCCATATGTGAAGGCTACATTCCTGCTTGTTCCTGGAGATAGCATAGTTACTCACCTGTAACAGGTGATCTCCGGGAACAGCAGGAATTTAGTCTTCACAACCCACCCACCTCCCCTAGGAGTTGTATCTCTCTTTTCTTTTCGTTCCCTCTCTCTCTCTCTCTCTCTTTGTCTCAGCTTTAAAACTCAGCTGGAGAGAGGCAGTTGGGAAAGATGGGAAGGCAGCACACAGGCGCTGTGGGATGGTCCCAAAAGCTTTCTAATTGGACGCTGGGGAGCGTTCCTGCACAGGCTCCGTCGGTACCGACGATACCCATATGTGAAGACTAAATTCCTGCTGTTCCCGGAGATCACCTGTTACAGGTGAGTAACTATGCTCTCTCTCCCTACACTTCTTCTTGGGAACTCTGCTCATCAGGCGAATCCCTATTATTTGTGCCCTTATGTTCCATTGTGAATTTCAGACTTCATTTGTTCTACTATGCTGCATCCTATATCTGGAACAGATTACCTGAGTTTGTATGTCATGCTCTATCTCTGGTTATATTTAAATCCAAGTTAAAAATCCACCTCTTTGAGGCTGCTTTTGGATCCTGACCCCCTTATTCTCCTGTTAACCATCCACGTGTGCTATAACCATTTTTCTTAGTTCTACCCTTGTCCCTTGCTTGTAGTATTTGTCTGTCTTGGATAGATTGTGAGCTCTTTTGAGAGACTGTGTCTTACATGTATGTGTATGGTGCAGCTTATGCTAGATAAATGATAAGTAGTAGTATTAGTAGTAGTTTCTTAGCTCTGCGATTCTAATGATCCTTATATTGAACAGCAAATGCTTGTTTAATTGAGCAGCGGAGTGTTTTGTTAGATAGGAGGACTGTATTCTTTCTTTTTGACAACTATGATCAACAGCATAGATGCATATTCCTCTACTTTTTGGTATCCAATCAAATGTGGCATCTAGAGCACACAATCATCCCTAAGTGCATATAAATCAAGCCAGCAGCACATGCCAGTCAACGGTACTAGTCCCTAATTAATAACGCACTAAGTTCCATCCAAGCTCACAGCACACAAGGTAGCCAGCCACCATCTATTTATTTGTTCTTTCTTGCCAAGAACATACTTTCATCTGCCAGTAGCAACACAGTAATCTCACCCAAGATTAAAAACCTATCATCATTTCCATGTATCACCACTTTGGTAAACTAGCCTCTGTAATATTGTATAGTCTTCCTGCAGCAGTAAGCTGATCAAATACAATATTGGTGGTTGTCAATAATAATTTTCAGTGCATAATTTAGAGAAGCATTTTCTCATTCCTTGTCAACGTATATGTCAAATTTTAGAATTCAGTGAGCTTAAAAAAAGGCATGACTTCTAAAGTCATAAATTCTAATAAATGTAGTATCCTTTGAGGGGCATAATTTTTTATCCACTATATTTTGTTTTTCATTAGGTTGGCACGTTAAGATTTTGTGGCACAACAGAGTTTGCCAGTGGACAGTGGGCTGGTGTAGAATTGGATGAACCAGAAGGAAAGAATGATGGAAGCGTTGGAGGTGTTCAGTATTTTAAGTGTGCACCAAAATGTGGTATGTTCTTTATTTTTAAGTAATTCTTGTATTTTGCAGATAGATTAAATTATATATCTCATAAAAATATAACAGCATAACGTTCTGCTGGAAAAACATTTTTAGTTCTTAATTGGTTTTAATTTTTTTTTTAACTCAGAATGTTAGCACAAAAGGATTCATTTGCAGGAGTCCTCAACCCAGTCTTCAGGACACACCTAGCCAGCCAGATTTTCAGGATCATCACAATAACTGGATGAGAAAGTTCTGTATATAATGGAGGCAGTGCATGCAAATCTCTCATGTATATTCCTTAAAGTTATCCTGTTTTCTCCAGGACCAAGCAGGAAGTCAGTCCTCACATATGGGAAGCCTTTGGGAATTGCAGCGCGCATGCACAGTCCCCTTCCCGCCCAAGGGTGCCATCTTGCTCCGTCTTCTTTTTTCCGCGGAGCCAGATGGACGTAGTTCGTTTTTCGCCGAGGAAAAAGTTGATTTCCCTATTTTTTGTACTTCTCCTTCGTTACGACGCCGGATCCTTTTCCCACCTGGGCCCGGTACGCCGGTATCGAGCCCACTCTCTCCTTTTCGTTTTTTGTCCTTCGTGACTAGAGTTCGTGCCATTTTTTCTATTTTCACTGGCAGCCCTGTCTTTTGACCTCGCAGGGACCCTTTTTCCCCCGATGGCTGCCAGCGGGTTTAAAAAGTGTGATCGGTGTAAGAAGCTTATGTCTCTTACCGACACGAACGACTGCTGCCTCCGCTACCTCGGACCCGTTCATGACCCGATGATTTGTGGTCCGTGTGGCAAAATGTCCTCGAAGGCATTGAGGAGTCGGCAGCACCAGAAGGATAGGATCTTCTCTGACTCCGCGTCCGGACGGGCCCGGACCTCGTCAGAGGCCTAGACATCTCGGGACTCCGGCCCCGAGCAGCGTCGAGGTTCCTCTGAGCGGGGGTCTCCTTCGCGGGAACAGCGCAGGAAGAAGAAACCCGTGAGGGCGGCGTCGGTGGACGCTCCTGGTTCCTCGAGAGCCAGGTCGCATAGCCCCGATAGCCGTCCCGGGTCTTCGGAGTCGCAGAGGCCTGTCAAGCAACCTCATCTCGAGATGAAGTCTCCTGGACACGTGAGTGCTGTAGTCCTTGTGGACTCTCCTCCAAGGGAGCCGACGTCGGGACCGATGCCGTCGGGGCCCGAGTCGGGGGCTGCTGGGTCTCCTGAGCTCGGACTCAGGTTGACGGCCTCGGAGAGCAGCCTCGCTGCCTTCATGGAACAGCAGCGGGCATTGATCGCCGGTCTCACCGGTGCATCTGCCCCGACCACCGGGACATTGACGTCCAAGTCGACCCCGGAGGCCGAGCCGATCCTCGAGTCCATGCGGGCTCGAGTCGATCCTCGAGTCCATGCGGGCTCGAGTCGATCCTCGGCCACGGTCTCCCTCGGCCTCCCGTTCGGGACCGAGGTTGTCGACGCTGGTACCCTCGGCGTCGGGGCGGAGGGTATCGGTGCCCGCCCTACCAGAGCCGTTTGACACCTCCTCCGAAGAGTCGGGCTGGTAGACGGAGGACGAAGTGTCACTCGACACCTATCGGACTTGGTGTGTCCCATCGGACTCGCTGGAGTCCAAGCCTCGGAGACGATCCCCCCGGAGGATACCCGGTTCTCGGACTTCGTGCGGGATATGGCCAAGGCCTTGGCCTTCCCCGTGGATCCCGAGGAGGAGCCTCGAGCCGAGGAGCTCGAGGCCCTCCAGTATGACTCTCCCCCGAAGGAGGCCTTTACTATAACGGTTCCTCCGATGCTGGAGCGGCTGCTCTTCCGCATGTGGGAGACCCCGGCCTCGACGCCGGTGTTAAGCAAGCGGGTCGATTCCATCTATCGAGTCCGCAAGAGCCCCGGGTTCCAAAAGACACAATTACTGCACCACTCCATGGTTGTGGAATCGGCCATGCATCGACTGAAAAGTCAGAAGATGCACTCCTCGGTGCCTCCCGGCCGGGAGGCCCGGAACCTGGATGCCCTCGGTAAGAAGTGCTTCCAGGGCTCTATGCTTGCTTGCCGTGTCCAGACGTACCAGCTCTACATGGTCATGTATCTCTGAGACCTGGCAAAGGAGATTGCTGGGTTCTCTGCTGGTCTCTCCGAGGAACCTTTGCAGAGGTTCCAGGCCTTGTCCACGGGTATTCGGGAGTGCTCGAAGTTTATCTCTCGAGCAGCCTACGATGGCTTCGAGGCTTCGGCCCGGGTAGCCGGAGCCGGCATCGGTGCCCGCCGACAGGCTTGGCTACAGTCATCTGACCTCGAGCCATGGGTACATGACAAGTTGGTTGATGTCCCCTGCCGAGGTGAAAACCTCTTTGGCAAGCCCATGGCTGAAAAGGCTGCAGAACTACCGAGACTCTGACCAGGACTAGGCTGTCCAGAAAAACCTCTGCCCCTTCTCAGAAGAAGAAGGGCTTGGGAAAAAAGACCTTTTACCAGAGGAAGTCCTCTGCCTATAAACAATACCCTCATTATCAGGCCTCTGCAGCTCCCCAACAGGGTCAGCAGGCCAAGGGGCAGGGTCATGGGCCTCGTAGACAGAAGGCCCCCAAGCCACCAACACCGGCCCCTGCTCAACAGGGTGGGGGTTTTTGACTCAGAAAGCATAGCCTCTTCTCCTCAGCTGGCTTCTCTTAGCACAGGAGGCCGGCTGGCCCACTTTGCCCACAGGTGGTCAGCCGTCACATCAGATACCTGGGTGCTTCATATAGTCCAAAAGGGCTATCTTCTCCATTTTCACCAGGTACCTCCCTCCTATTTTCCAGGGGAGCCTCCAAGACTCCCTCTGCACAGGGACCTACTCCTTCAGGAGTTGGCAAGTCTACTAAAGGAACAGGCTGTGGAACCGGTGCCCCACCACCTGAGAGGTCACAGCTTTTATTCCAGGTTCTTTCTAGTACCAAAAAGAACAGGAGGCCTCAGACCCATCCTGGACTTGCGCAACCTCAAGTTCCTGGAAAAGTTCAAGATGCTTACCCTTGGAATCCTGCTGCCCTACCCTCCAGCAGGGAGATTGGCTATGCTCCTTAGATCTAAAGGATGCTTATACTCACATCCTTATTCATCCAGACCACAGACAATATCTCAGATTTGTTGTGGGAGGAAACCACTATCAGTACAGAGTACTACCCTTTGGCCTGACCTCCGCTCTCAGGGTGTTCACCAAGTGCCTGGCAGTGGTGGCGGCCTACCTAAGGCTTCAAGGTCTCTTTGCGTTTCCGTACCTGGACGACTGGCTCTTAAGGGGCCAGTCTTACCAGGAGGCCCATCAAGCCACCCTTCGCACTGTGGCTCTGCTTCAGCGCTTGGGGTTTGTCATAAACTTCGCAAAGTCCACTTTGCTCCTGTCCCAGAACTTAGAATTCATAGGAGCAAGGCTGGACACTCTTCAGGCGAAAGCTTTTCTGCCAATGGACAGGGCCCACAGGCTGATGGATCTGGCCAGGCAGTTTCACAGCAATTCCCTGGTCTCTGCCAGGCAATTCCTGAGACTACTCGGCCATATGGCTTCCACGGTTCATGTAACCCCCAATGCCCGTCTGCACATGTGGCCTGCTTAGTGGAGCCTTGGCACTCAGTGGCATCAGGCCACAGGGAGCCTAGCGGACTCAGTAAGAATATCCGGCCTGCTAGTCTCCTCTCTGCAATGGTGGCTTCATCTTCCGAATCTGGTGCTCGGAGTGGTTTTTCAATCCCCTCCGCATTCTCAAGTGCTGACGACAGATGCTTCTCTTCAAGGTTGGGGAGCACATTGCCAAGGGACATGTACTCAGGGTCTCTGGACCCCTTGGGAGGCTGCTCAACAGATAAACTTCCTGGAGCTACGGGCTATACGCCTAGCTCTGAGAGCCTTCTCCCACCTCGCCTCTCACCAGTCTGTACTAGTCCAGACGGACAATCAAGTTGCCATGTTCTACGTGAACAAACAAGGCGGGACAGGCTCCTTCCTTCTATGTCAGGAGGCACAACGGCTGTGCTCTTGGGCCGTCAATCATGGAATCCTCCTCAAGGCTGTCTACTTCCCAGGTTAAGAAAATTACCTGGCGGACAGACTGAGCAGGATCCTGCAACCACACGAATGGAGATTGAACCCATTGGTGGTTCAGCAGATCTTTCTCAAGTGGGGCTTCCCCACCATGGATCTTTTTGCCAGTCCTCTGAACCGGCAACTCCCGAGATTCTGCTTCAGACAACCGCATCCTCTCAGGGTAGCAGCGGATGCGTTTCTGATCTTGTGGTCCCAAGGCCTACTGTATGCATTTCCTCCCACGCCACTAGTGTCCAGAACGCTGTTCAAAGTCCTCAAGGACGGGTCCTCAATGATTCTGATAGCCCCCAGGTGGCCGAGGCAACCGTGGTTCCCACTTCTGCTGCAACTGGCGGTGGACACCCCTCTTCCTCTGGGGTTTCAGCATGATCTCCTGTCTCAGGAACAGGGATCTCTCTTGCACCCCAACCTCCAGTCCCTTCATCTAATGGCCTGGCTGCTGAAAGGTTAGTCCTAGCTCCCCTACTACTGCCTAGAGAGGTGGAAGACGTAGTCTTGGCTTCTAGACGGCAATCCACCAGGAAATCCTACACTCTTAAGTGGCGTAGATTCTCCGCATGGTGTGCTCAGCACAGCGAGAATCCCTTCTCGTGCTTGGTAGCGGTAGTATTGCAATATTTGCTTTACCTCTCCAATCTAGGCCTTAAGTTCAACTCTGTCAGGTTTCACCTCAGTGCTCTCTCAGCGCACCACTCACCGGTGGACGGAAGGCCTCTTTCCAACCACCCTTTGGTGGCTCGTTTTCTCCGAGGCCTCCTCCTGCTTAAGCCTCCTTTACGTCCACCAGCCCCTGAGTGGGATCTGAATGTGGTCTTACAGTGGATTACTTGTCCGCCATTCGAACCTATGGCTACCTGCCCTCTCCGTTTTCTCTCCTGGAAAACCTTGTTTCTGGTAGCTCTTACCTCTGCTAGGCGAGTAAGTGAACTTCAGGCACTAGTGTCTGATCCCCCTTACACTAGGTTCTACAGGAATAGGGTAGTCCTACAGACTCACCCGAAGTTTCTTCCTAAGGTTGTCTCCCCTTTTCTCCTCAATCAGGAGGTGGTTTTTCCAACCTTCTTTCCCAGGCCGCATGCCAATCGGGCTGAGATCGTCCTGCATACCCTGGACTGTAGGAGGGCGTTATCCTTCTACCTTGACCGTATGCGGGAGCATCGAAGGGCTGTTCAGCTCTTCGTTTCTTTTGACCCCAATAAATTGTTGCCAAGCGTACTTTGTCCATATGGGTCGCTGACTGTATCGCCTAGGCTTATGGGGCAGCCGGCCTCTCGTTGGAGGGTCGAGTCACGGCTCATCGTGTCAGGGAGAAGGCTGCGTCAGTGGCTCATCTCCGCTCTGTTCATTTGGCAGTCATCTGCCGGGCCGCTACTTGGTCTTCAAGCCAGACTTTTGCGGCCCATTACTGCCTTGAGAGGGAGTGCCGCAGGGACAGTGCTTTCGGACAGGCAGTACTCCATAATCTCTTTGGGTTTTAGGCAACTCCTACCCTCCGGCCCTGGTGTTGGGCTACCGGTCGGGGGCGTTCTCAGAGAAGATTCCTTCCTTACGTACTGACGAGCTAGAGGGAGCTCATTTTTTCCGCTTGAGGTCTCCGGTAGCCTTAAGCTGGGGAGTCCCATATGTGAGGACTGACTTCCTGCTTGGTCCTGGAGAAAGAGTAGTTACTCACCTGTAACAGGTGTTCTCCAGGAGCAGCAGGAATCAGTCCTCACAACCCTCCCTCCTCCCCTTGGAGTTGCAGTCATATGATTTCTTTTGCTAATTTTTTTGCTGTGTTTTAGCTATGTCATCAGACTGAACAAGATGGCACCCTTGGGCGGGAAGGGGACTGCGCATGCGCGCTGCAATTCCCAAAGGCTTTCTTTGAAAGCTGGGGAAATGCTCCGCACGAGGGCTCCGTTGGCGCCGACGTCACCCATATGTGAGGACTGATTCCTGCTGCTCCAGGAGAACACCTGTTACAGGTGAGTAACTACTCTAACCTCACTGTCTAGATGTGTTCCGAGGGCTCGGTTGACGACCCCTTAATTTATAAGGATATAGGCATGTGACATCTCTATTCATATTAATAAAAATCATTGGAACTTGAAATGCGTTGTCTGCATTTGATGGGCATTTTATTTTTCCTGTCATGTTAGATCCCAGTCTCTTTATGGGTGACGTCTCATGGAGCCTCACATGGGAATGCTCCCCAGCTTCTATTGAAAGCTTTTGGGAGGCTCCACCGTGCCTGCCCGCCTTGGTGCCATCTTGATTCAGTCTTTTGTTTTCCATGGAGCCCCACAGACACGTTCCAGTTATCCTTTGCTTGGTAAACTCTTTCTCACCAGCAGGAGTCTTTTTGCGCTTTGTTTTTTTTACCTATTCACCTGCTGTCGTGGTTTCTCTTTTCCCTTTTGGTTTTTAACTCAGTCATTTATTTTACATGTAGCTTTTTGCCATGGTTCCGGTGCCGGTATCCAGTTGGGCCTCCCTTCATAATCAAGCCCTTTGACTTAGCTGCGGCTGTTTTCCCAAGTGATATATCCCAGAAACCTGCCAATGGGTTCAATAAGTGTTTCCAGTGCGCTATTCACCTCTGTTAAACACAGCTGGTGCCTACAGTGCTTAGGTTCTGATCGTCAGCCCTCTTGTAATTTGTGTTTGCAGATGACAAAAACAGAACTCAAAGGTCATGAGAAGCAGCGCAGAACACTTTTTGGCACTCAGAAGTTTGATCCTTCGCCTTTGGCATTGATGGCACCAGTCTGCTGCTACTACTACTACTACTGAGCATTTATATAGCGCTACAAGTTGTACGCAGCGCTGCACAGACATGTAAGAGACAGTCCCTGCTCATCAGAGCTTACAATCTAGTCGAGACAAACACAGAAGGTATAGGCAGGGATAAAGCAAGGGGAAAGAAAAAGGAGGTGAGTGAAGTTCTAAAAGCAGCAGCGAAGAGGTGAGTTTTCAGCCTGGATTTGAAGAGGGTTAGAGAAGGTGCCTGGCATACAGACACAGGTAGTTTGTTCCAGGCGTAAGGCGCAGCAAGGTGAAAGGAGCGAAGTCTGGAGTTAGCAGTAGAAGAGAAGGGCATAGATAGAAGCAGTTAGAAGAGCGGAGTTCCTGAGTGGGTTTGTAAGGAGAGATAAGAGAAAAAGGGTAGTGAGGAGCCGCAGAGTGAATGCATTTATAGGTCAGCAGGAGAAGTTTGAACTGGATGTGGAAATGGATAGGGAGCCAATGAAGTGACTCGAGAAGAGGAGTAATATGGGCATGACGAGGCTGGCGGAAGATTAGCCGTGCAGCAGAGTGTTGAACAGATTGAAGGGGAGAGAGATGATTCAAAGGGAGACCAGCAAGGAGTAGGTTACAGTAGTCAAGACGGGAGGTGATTAAGGACTGGATAAGTGTTTTAGTAGTGTGTTCAGAAAGGAAAAGGCAGATTTTGCTGATGTTATAGAGAAAGAAACTGCATATCTTAGCTATCAGATGGATATGTGTGGTGAAAGAGAGAGAGGGGTCAGACAACCCTCAGATTGTGGGCTGAGGAAACGGGAAGGAGTACAGAGTTATCCACAGAGACTGAGAAAGGAGGAAGAGGAGGGGAGGTTTTAGGGGGAAAGATAAGAAGTTCAGTCTTGACCTTGTTCAGTTTCAAGCGGCGGTGAGACATCCAGGCAACGATGTCAGAAAGGCAGGCAGATATCCGGGTCTGGATTGCCGGAGAGATTTCAGGCGTAGAGAGGTAGATCTGGGAGTCATCAGCATACAGATGGTACTGAAAGCCATGGGAAGAGATAAGCGCACCAAGGGACTGGGTGTAGAGAGAGAAAAGGAGCAGACCCAAGACAGATCCTTGGGGTACACCAACTGGGAGCGGGGTAGCAGAGTAGGAGGAGCCACCAGAACACACACTGAAAGAGCGATGGGAGAGATAGGAGGAGAACTAGGATAGTACAGAGCCCCTAAAACCAAGCAAGGACAGGGTATCGAGGAGAAGGTTGTGGTTAACAGTGTCAAAAGCAGCAGAGAGGTCAAGAAGGATGAGGACAGAGTAAAGTCCCTTGGATTTTGCCAGGAACAAATCACTGGAGACTTTGGCAAGAGCCGTTTCAGTAGAGTGTAAAGGACGAAAGCCGTAAGGGATCGAGGAGGGCATGAGAGGAGAGGAAGTCGAGACAGCGGCTGTGAACCGCACGCTTAAGTAGTTTAGAAATGAAGGGAAGGAGAGAGATGGGTCGATAATTAGGACAGGTGGGATCAAGTGAGGGTTTCTTGAGGAGAGGTGTGACCACAGCATGCTTGAAGTCTGCAGGGACTGTTGCAGTGGAGAGCAATAGGTTGAGAATATGAGAGATGGAAGAGACAACGGTGGAGGAGATGGGGCTTAAGAGACGGGTGGGGATAGGATCGGAGGAGCAGGTGGTGAGTTTGGAGGAAGAAAGAAGGTGTGCATTTTCCTCTTTATAGATCACAGGAAAGGAAGAGAGGGTAGCAGAGGTGGGGGGGTGAGAGTTGGGAGTGAAGAGGGGGAGGAGGGGAAGTAGCTGACTTTGTGGGGAATTGGAGGGTGATCTTGTGGATTTTGTCATGGAAATAGCCAAGGTTTGGGCAGAAAGGGAGGGAGGGATCAGAGGCGGAGGCACTTTGAGAAGAGAGCTGAGAGTAGTAAAGAGACGGCGAGGATCAGAGGCAAGAAAGTTAGTCAGATGGACATAGTAGTCTTGTATGGCTTCCATTGGCATCGAGGAGTTTTCAGGCTCAATCAGAGCGAACACCTGTAGTGCCCAGGAGCATTGGCTATTGATTGATCTCCACCAGAAGGATTCGGCATCATCATCTTTGACGTCTAGGGGTTATTGCGCCGAGCACTGAGTGAAGATTGGTGCATTGGTGTGGGTGCCCATTGAGGCAAGGCGTCGAGAGCAATGTGGGTCTGCATGAGCGCTCATTCAAAGGTACCCCGACCAGAGGAGAGCTCATCCTCCAGGACATTGGAGGTGCACTGACAGCCGAGACCCAGCCACCAATATGCCAGTAGACGTTGCTCAGGCCCCACAGCCTTCGGAATTGGCAGCCATGGAGAAATGCCTTCTCAAGCACTTGAGGACCGCATTGCGGTGCTTTTAGCGGTGCAGCATGCCAGGGTCCAGACGTTGGCTGCATCGACATTAGCCACTGAACAGCTGATTCTTGAGATGCCTGCCTGCTTGTGGGAGAGGTATTGACATGAGGGCATCGAAGGGCCCTGACACTAGTGCCTGCCCGTTCGATATCCCTCTCTAGTGTATCAGGGTGCGATATGCCATCGAAGTCTAGATGGGCATTGGTGCATCATTGCTGACGAAGGAGCTCCCGATCCCCTCAAGGCAGGAGAGAGATCCAGGCAGAGAATCAGAAGTACTTCGACTTCCTCTCTTGAGTATGACTCGGAAGGCTGGGTCACTGACGTGGAATCTGAGGACTTGTCGGAGGGCAGGTTCCCGGAGCTTCCCTTGGACCCTTCTCCACCTCAGGAGTGGCATAAGTCTCCTCCTGAGGACCTGACCTTCCAAGAGTTTGTAAATGACATGGCCAAGGCCTTACCATTTTCTTTGGAGACTGAGAATAATCCCAGGCAGAAGATCTGGAGATACTACAGCACTCCTCGGCCCCTAAGGAGGTGGTGCTGATGCCTGTGCACCACACTCTGTAGAGAGTACAAATGTGAATGTGAGAGAATCCCCTCCTGTGCCTCCAGTTAGTATAAGGCTTGACTTCATGTACAGAGTTCAGAAAGCTCCTGAGTTTGAGAAGCCTCAGCTTCATCACCATACCTTGATGGTTGAATCTGCCCTAAAGAGGATCAGGAGAGTACCAAGACTCACTCCTCAGTGCCTTCAGGAAGAGAGGCTCAGACATTGGACTTTTTAAGGAGCAGGTGTTTTCAGAGTTCCATGCTTGTAGCTTGCTTGGCCTCTTACCAGCTCTAAAAGGGCATGTTCTTGAAAATATCATGTGCGACTTAGCAAATCTGACCCAGTTTCTTCCTCCAGAGAAACTGGATTGGTATCGTTCCCTAGTAGACCTCGGCAAGGACTGCTGGAAGTTCATGGTCCAAGAGATGACATCTAGAAGATCTATCATAGGTATTGAGGCCCAGAGACTCACTTTGCTCTAGTCGTCAGACCTGGAACAATTGGTGCAAAACAAGCTGGTGGACCTCCTGTTCCATGGAGAGAATCTGTTTGGCAAACAGGTTGAAGAGAAGGCTGGTTATATTGAAAAAAAATCACCCAGAGCAGTCCAGTAATAACAGGATGAAGGAAATAGTCTAAATCATTATCAGAAATTCATCCCAGCCAGAAACATTACACTCAAACATCATTAATTAGGGGAGAAAAAGGATCTCGGCACCATTGGGTCAATTGATCCTGGCTAGTAAGTCTTGGCCATGGATCGACACCATAACATCAATGATCCAAAAAACTCCCACAGATATCACAGCTATACAGCAATTCTTTATAATCCACACATTGCTGTGAACGTTATATTTTTTTTCAATTTACTAAAACATTTACTATCCAACTTATAGCAATAGCCACAACTTATAGCATATAACATTTGCTGTTTAACAGAGCACTGTTCCTCCCAGTTTGTATTAAACAAATCATGTCAATGAATGCTGAATCTCCAGGAACAAGCAGGAATGTAGTCTTCACATATGGGTATCGTCGGTACTGAAGGAGCCTGTGCGGGAACGCTCCCCAGCGTCCAATAGGAATGCTTTTGGGAGCATCCCTCAGCACATGCCCGCTGCCTTCCCGCCTTTCCAACTGTCCCTCTTCAGTTCTTTGTTTTCCGCGGAGCCGACAGGATCCATACCCTGTCACCGCAGAAAATTCCGTCTTTAAAATTGTTTTCTTGTCGCGTTTGCCTGCCGCACGACTCTTACCGGTACCGCCGGTTCTTTTCTTTTCCAAAAAAAACCCTTTAAGCTGTTTCTCTTCAGAAACTTTTCTTTTTTGGTGCTAGGTGCCATTTTGGGCACTAGGCCCCATATTCCTAAAACATGGAAAAAACAATTAGTGGTTTTAAAAAATGTACTAAGTGTGGCGGTACTATTTCTGTCACTGACACCCATGATTGGTGTCTTAAATGTTTAGGGCCTGAACATTCTCCATCTGAATGTCTCTCCTGTATGGGGATGACTAAAAGAGGAAGACGGAACCGGGCTGCAAAGCTCGGTACCCTCTTTTCTTCGGATGCCAGATCCATTGCATCGACATCTTCAAGGGCCTCCTCTTCCTCCCATGGATCTCAGGTAACTAAACATAAAAGGGTAGCTCTCCTGCTAAGCATCTAGAGGCCATTGGCATTGCCCTTGAGGGAACCACACCGGCAAAGCAGCCACGGCGGGAGGCTTCGGCTTCCAAAGCCTCATTGGGGCTCCAGGATGTTCTCTAGGCCCCGACCTTGTAAGAACTACCTGTGCCATGCTCAGGGGTTATTATTTATTACAAGTTCTTATATACCGCACTATTCGGCATCAGCGCGGTTTACATTATAACATAAAGACCATAACAACAAGCTGTTTGGTTTACATCGAACAGGAGTACAAACTTGGAGAACCGGGGTAAACTATATACATGAGATAATTACATAGAACAGAATAGCCATTTTCACCGGTACCGATACCCAGGCATCGGCAGCATCGATAGACCAGAGGTTCCTCGCTATCGAACGCAGCATCGCAGCTCTTCTCTCAGCTGCCGTACCGTTGGTCCAACGGGCACCGGTACCGACATAAGACACCGATGCCGGTATCTACACCGCTACAGACACCGGTACTGGTACCGACGGGAATTCTTCCCATGCCATCTTTGGCTGGAATCGACAGATCGGTACCGGATCAACTTGGTACCGACTTCGATCGATACCGGGACCATGCTTTGCATGAGCATCGGGGTCAGGAATACTTCGAATCCTCCGATTCCTAAGACTCTGACAATTCTGCTGGTACTAGAGGGTTTCTCCCAGAGGATCCCTCTTCTCCCCAATGCAGAATGTCACCTCCAGATGACATGTCTTTTCAGGATTTTATTCGTGATATGGCCAAGGGCCTTTCAATCATGGTGGCTCCTGTAGAAGAACCCAGAGCAAAGGAATTGGAAATTCTCCAATATCCTAAAGCTCCAAAGGAGGCAGCCACTCTTCCCATTCATGAAATTCTGCATAACTTGATGCTCAGAATGTGGGAGACACCTCTGACTACATCTCCTCACTCTAGGAGACTTGATACTATGTATCGAGTTCCGCCATGTCCTGGATTTCAAAAGACTCAGCTGCCACACCATTCAATGGTGGTGGAGTCAGCCATGCGTAGGATGAAAAGTGCAAAGAGGCATGCATCCAATCCTCCAGGTCGTGAATGCAGGACTCTGGACGCTTTTGGGCGCCAAACTTTTCAGGCTTCCATGCTTTCAGCTAGGATCAGTTCATATATACTGTACATGGGAATGTTCCTCAAGGAAGTTACAGGAGATTTGGAGCTTATGAGCCCATTTCTCCCAGATGAAAAGAGACAAGACTTTCTTGCTCTAGTTAAGCATGCTCAAGACGTCTCCAAGTTTGTAAATTGTGCAGTCTTTGACTGCTTTGAATGCATCAGCAGAACCTCTGCTATTGCCATTGGCGCACGAAGGATTGCCTGGCTTCAGGCATCAGACTTGGAGACTTGGGTACAGGACAAGTTAGGCAACATTCCCTGCACGGGAGAGAATCTCTTCAGCAAGAACTAGCAGGAAAAGGCTAATGAGTTAGATGCTGACAATACTACTCTTGATAGATTGTCGAAATCTACAGCCACTCCAGCCAAAAAGAAGTCTTATAAAAAACCCTCTTTCAGCCAGAAGAGGAAATTTTATCCTTCCTATACCCAGCAGAGTCAATCTCAGGGTCAGGTTGCCCAAAAGGGACAAACTAGACAACAAAAGAAGCCAAAAGGCTCCAGAGCCCAACCAGCTCTGCAGGTTCAGCCCCCTCAAGGGTTTTGACTCCTTCCTAGAGAACTTAGCCTTCCTGCCTCTAAGGGGTCCCCAACCCCCCAATATCCCAGGCAGGTTATGCACTTTGCCAACAGATGGCATCAGATAACAGCAGAAGATTGGACTTTGTCCATTGTAGGAGAAGGGTACAAGATTCATTTTCACAGCATGCCCCCTCCTACAATTCTAAAGCAATTCAATTCTCAAACCTCCGCAAACAATCTGTTAGATTTATTTATTTAGCTAGCTGTATTTATATCCCGCTTTTCACCGGGTCAAAGCGGTCAATTGGGGGATACATTTTACACGAGGGGATATGAGAGACATATGCTAATACTTACAGGGAACATGGGCAGTGGAGGGTTAAGTGGCTTGCCCAAGACCACAAGGAGTGCCTACAGGACTAGAAATCCCAGTCCCTCCGGCCTGAGATTGCTGTCCCCAGGTGGGACTTGAACCCCTGGCCCTCCGGCCTGAAGTACCTTGTCCTAACTACTAGACCATGCCTCCCTAGATCACGAGGTCTCAACACTTCTTGCCCAAGGGGCAATAGAGGAGGTACCCATTCTTCAACGGGGTGCAGGGTTCTACTCCCCCTATTTTCTTATTCCAAAGAAAACAGGAGGACACAGACCCATTTTAGACCTCAGAGAATTGAACAAATACCTGTTTCGAGAGAAGTTCAAAATGATTTCTCTGGGAACTCTTCTGCCATACCTTCAAAGCCAGGATTGGCTTTGCTCTCTAGACTTAAAGGATGCATATACTCACATTCTCCAGGACCAAGCAGGAAGTCAGTCCTCACATATGGGTGACATCGGCGTCGACGGAGCCCCCATGCGGAGCTTTTCCCCAGCTTTCAAAGAAAGCCTTTGGGAATGCAGGCACGTATGCGCGGTCCACTTCCCGCCCAAAGATGCCATCTTGCTCAGTCTTATTTTTCCGCGGAGCCCTACGGACTCCTGTCCTTGTCACCCGTGAAAAAAGTTGATTTTTCTGGGTTGGGTCGAGTTTTATTCTTCGGTTCGACGTCAGTTCCTTTCCCGCCTGGACTCGGTACACCGGTGCCGAGCCCAGATCTCTTTTTTTCGTTTTTTGTCCTTAGAGACTGCGTTCGAGCCTGTTTTCTTTTCCCTGGCAGCCCAATTTTTTGATCTTGCAGGAGCCCTTTTTCCCCCGATGGCTGCCAGTGGCTTTAAGAAGTGTGATCGGTGCAAGTAACTGATGTCTCTCACCGACACACACGACTGCTGCCTCCGGTGCCTGGGGCCAGACCATGATTCTACGGTCTGTAGTCCCTGTGGCAAAATGTCTTCCAAGGCATTACGGAGCCGTCAGCACCAGCGTGAGAGGATCTTCTCCGAGTCTGCCTCTGGACGGGTCCGGACTTCGTCAGAGGCCTCGACGTCTCGGAAGTCTGACCCCGAGCATCGTCGGGGCTCCTCTGAAAGGGAGTCCCCCCTCGAGGGAGCACCGAAGGAAGAAGAAACCCGCGAGGGCGGCATCGGTGGACGCTCTTGGCTCCTCGAGGGCCAGGTCGCATAGCCCCGATCGCCGTCCCGGGTCTTCGGAGTCAGAGAGGCCTGCAAAGCATCCTTGTGTGGAGTCGGAGGCCCTCAGTCACGTGAGTACTGTAGTCCTCGTGGACTCTCTTCCGGGGGAGCTGACGTCGGGCCCGACGCCATCTGGGCCCTAGTCGGAGGCTGCTGGGTCTCCTGAGCTCGGACTCAGGTTGACGGCCTTGGAGAGGAGATTGTCTGCCTTCATGGAGCAGCAGCGGGTGCTGATCGCCGGTCTCACCGGCGCATTTGCCCTGACCACCGGGACATCGATTTCCAAGTCGACCCCGGAGGCCGAGCCCATCCTCGAGACCATGTGAACTCGAGTCAACTCTCGGCCTCCCGTTCGGGACCGATGTCGTCGACGCCAGTTCACTCGGCGTCGGGGCGGATGGTGTCAGTGGCCACCCACTCGGAGCCGCTTGATTCCTCCTCGGAGGAATCAGCGTGGGAAACAGAGGAGGAGGAGTCCCCTGAAACCTTCCGGACTCGGTGCGTCCCTTCGGACTCACTGGGTTCCGAGCCTCGGACAAGGTCCCCCCCCCCGGAGGATACCAGGTTCTCGGATTTCGTGAGGGACATGGCCAAGGCACTGGCATTCCCTGCGGACACCGAAGAGGAGCCTCGAGCCGAGGAGCTCGAGGCTCTGCAGTATGACTCTCCTCCCAAGGAGGCCTTTACTGTCCCGGTTCCTCCGATGCTGGAGCGGTTGCTCTTCCGCATGTGGGAGGCGCCGGCCTCGATGCTAGTTCTAAGCAAGTGGGTCGATTCCATCTAGCGAGTCCGCAAGAACCCAGGGTTTCAAAAGGCACAGCTACCACACCACTCCATGGTTGTGGAATCGGCCATGCATCACCTGAAGAGTCAGAAGATGCACTCTTTGGTGCCTCCCGGCAGGGAAGCACGGAACCTGGATGCCCTCGGTAGAAAGTGCTTCCAGGGCTCTATGCTTGCTTGCCCTGTCCAGACCTACCAGCTGTACATGGGCATGTACCTTCGAGACCTGGCAAAGGAGATTGCCGGGTTCTCTGCTGGTCTGTCCGAGGAACCTTTGCAGAGGTTCAAGGCCTTGTCTTCTGGTATTCGAGAGTGCTCAAAGTTTATATCTCGAGCAGCCTATGATGGATTTGAGGGTTCGGCCCGGGTAGCAGGGGCCGGCATCGGGGCACGCTGCGACCTCGAGCCATGGGTACAGGGCAAGTTGGTCGATGTTCCTTGCCGAGGTGAAAATCTCTTTGGCAAGCCCATCGCCGAAAAGGCTGCAGAACTCGAGACCGAGACTCTTACCCGGACAAGGCTGTCCAGGAAAACCTCTGCCCCTCTCAGAAGAAGAAGGGCTCGGGGAAAAAGACCTTTTACCCGAGGAAGACCGCTGCCTACAAATCCTACCCTCACTACCAAGCCTCTGCAGCTCCCCAACAGGGCCAGCAGGCCAAGGGGCAGGGTCATGGGCCCCGTAGGCAGAAAGCCCCCATGCCTCCTACTCCGGCTCCTGCTCAGCAGGGAGGGGTTTTTTGACTATGCCAGCATAGCCTCTCCTCCTCTCCAGGGCACAGGAGGTCGGCTGACCCTGTATGCAGACAGGTGACCAGTCATCACAGGGGATACTTGGGTGTTAAGCATCATCGAAAGGTGCTATCTGCTCCACTTCACCCAGATACCCCCCTCCTACTTTCCAGGGGAGCCTCCACGACCCCCTCTGCACAGAAACTTACTCCTTCAGGAGTTGGAAGGTCTACTAAGGGACCAGGCGGTGGAACCGGTGCCTCCCCACCTGGAAGGGCAAGGCTTCTACTCGAGGTACTTCCTGGTACCAAAAAGAACAGGAGGCCTCAGAGCCATCCTGGACCTGAGAAATCTGAACAAGTTTCTGGAGAGGGAAAAGTTCAAGATGCTTACCCTTGGAATCTTACTGCCCTACCTCCAGCAGGGAGATTGGCTATGCTCCTTAGACCTGAAGGATGCTTATACTCACATCTTCATCCATCCAAGTCACAGACAATTCCTCAGATTTGTGGTGGGAGGAAAGCACTTCCAGTACAGAGTGCTTCCTTTTGGCCTCACCTCCGCCCCCAGGGTTTTTACAAAATGCCTGGCGGTGGTTGCGGCCTACCTCAGGAACCAGGGGATCTTTGTGTTCACTTACCTGGACGACTGGCTAATCAGGGGCCAGTCTCCACAAGAGGGCCTGGCAGGGAGACCATATCCCTGCTTCAGCACCTGGGGTTCATTTTAAACTTCCCAACGTCCACTTTGGTCCCCTCACAGGACGTGGAATTCATAGGGTCAAGGTTGGATACCATCCATGCAAAGGCCTATTTGCCTGTGGACAGAGCTCACAGGCTGATAAAGTTGACCGGCCAGTTTCGGGCGAACTCTCTGGTCTCGGCCAGACACTTCCACCGTGCATGTCACCCCACATGCCTGACTACAGGTGAGGCCAGCTCAGTGGCCACACGGAAATTGTCAGACAGAATAAAGGTGTCCAAATCTGGTCAGGGGTGTTCCTTTTCAGGCCTCCCCACACACTCAGGTGCTGACAACCGATGCTTCCCTGCAGGTCTGGGGGGCACACTGCCAGGGGGCCTGCACCCAAGGCCTGTGGTCTCCATGGGAGGCCACCCAGCAGATCAACCTGTTGGAATTGAGGGCCATTCGACTAGCCTTGTGGACTTTCTCTCAGATCCTGTCTCACCAGTCTGTCCTAGTTCAGACGGATAACCAGGTGGCTATGTTCTACGTCAACAAGCAGGGAGGTACAGGATCCAGACTTCTGTGCCTGGAAGCACAAGCTCTCTGCTCCTGGGCTGTCAATCAGGGCATGACCGTCTGGGCGGTCTACCTCCCAGGCCAGGAAAACTACCTGGCGGACAGGCTAAGCAGACTCCTGCAGCCTCACGAGTGGCAGTTGGACCCTCTGGTAGTTCAACAGATCTTTCTGAAGTGGGGTCTTCCGACCATGGATCTTTTTGCCAGTCCCCTGAACAGGCAACTACCCAGGTTCTGTTCCAGGCAACTGTATCCCTTGAGAACAGCGCCAGATGCATTCCTTATCCCCTGGTCAGGGAGCCTGCTGTATGCCTTTCCTCCCACATCTCTGGTGTCCCGGACTCTATTCAAAATCCAGCAGGACCGAGCCACGGTGATCCTGATAGCCCCCAGGTGGCCCAGGCAGCCGTGATTCCCTCTTCTTCTGCAGTTGGCAGTGGATACTCCACTTCCTCTGGGGTTGCAACCTGATCTTCTGACCCAGGATCAGGGGTCCCTCTTGCATCCCAACCTCAAATCCCTCAATTTGATGGCCTGGCTGCTGAAAGGCTAGTCCTTGCTCCCTTGCTCCTATCAAGGGAGGTTGAAGAGGTGGTTTTGGCCTCCAGGAAGCATTCCACTAGGAAGGCCTATGCTCTGAAGTGGCGTAGGTTCTCTACTTGGTGTTCTCAACAGCAAGAGGACCCCTTCTCCTGCTCGGTCCAGGTGGTGCTACAATACCTGCTCCTCCTTTCCAACCTAGGACTTCAGTCCAACTCTGTCCGGGTTCACCTCAGTGCCCTCTCAGCTCACCACTCGCCGGTGGATGGACAATTTCTCTCAGGCCACCCTCTGGTGTCTCGCTTTCTCAGAGGTCTGCTTCTGCTTAAGCCTCCTATTCGTCCACCGGCCACTGAGTGGGATCTCACTGTGGTCTTGCAGCAACTGACTCGCCCACCTTTTGAGCCAATGGCAACCTGCCATTTACGTTTCTTCTCCTGGAAGGTGTTCCTTGTGGCACTCACCTCGGCTAGGCGGGTGAGTGAGCTTCAGGCCCTGGTCTCAGATAGGCCATATACCAGGTTCTATAGGAACAGGGTAGTTTTGCGGACTCATCCTAAGTTCCTTCCAAAGGTAGTGTCCTCCTTCCACCTCAACCAGGAGGTGGTACTTCCAACGTTCTTTCCCAGGCCGCACGCCAGTAGGGCAGAGACTGTCTTGCATACCCTGGATTGTAGAAGGGCGCTGTCCTTTTACCTTGAACGTACGCAGGGGCATAGAAGGGCCTCTCAGCTCTTCATTTCCTTTGACCCTAATAAACTGGGGTTGCCTGTCACTAAGCGTACGTTGTCCATCTGGGTGGCAGACTGTATCGCCTGGGCGTACAGGGCAGCCGGACTCTCCACCGGGTCAGGGCGAAGGCAGCATCAGTAGCTCACTTCCGCTCTGTTCCGTTGGCAGACATCTGCCGGGCCGCTACTTGGTCATCAAGCCAGACTTTTGCAGACCACTACTGCCTCGAGAGGGAGTCCTGTAGGGACAGTGCTTTCGGGCAAGCGGTACTCCGTAATTTTTTTGAGGTTTAGGCAACTCCTACCCTCCGGCCCTGGTGTTGGGCTACCGTTCAGGTGTGGTCTCAGAAGATTCTCTCACTGTTGCTGAGGCTCTAGAGGGAGCTCTATTTTTCAGCCTGGGTTCCTGGTAGCCCAGAGCTAGGGAGTCACCCATATGTGAGGACTGACTTCCTGCTTGGTCCTGGAGAAAGAGTAGTTACTCACCTGTAACAGGTGTTCTCCAGGAGCAGCAGGAATCAGTCCTCACAACCCTCCTCCCCTTGGAGTTGCAGTTGTATATAGTTCATTTCATTTTTGTGCTGTCTTATAGCTATGTCATTAGACTGAGCGAGAAGGCACCTTTGGGTGGGAAGGGGACCGCACATGCGTGTCTGCATTCCCAAAGGCTTTCTTTGAAAGCTGGGGAAATGCTCCGCATGGGGGCTTCGTCGACGCCGACGTCACCCATATGTGAGGACTGATTCCTGCTGCTCCTGGAGAACACCTGTTACAGGTGAGTAGCTACTCTTTCTGATCCATCGAGATCACAGGAAATTCTTACGATTCATTTTCAGGGGAAAAGATTTCCAGTACAGGGTTATTCCCTTTGGTCTAGCTTCAGCACAAAGTGTATTCACGAAATGCATGGTAGTAGTAGCTGCATTTCTATGAACCCTGGGGATATTTGTCTTCCCTTACTTAGACGACTGGCTCATTCGAGCCTCTACAGTTGCAGAGGCCAGCACTGCACTGTCTCGCACAATGCGAATCCTCCAATACTTGGGGTTGGTAATAAACTTCCCAAAATCCCAACTTGTTCCTTCCCAATGCCTGGAATTCATAGGAGCCTGTCTGGATACCAGACAGGCAAGGGCTTTTCTTCCACAAGCCCGGTGTCTTCGCATAATGCAACTAGCTTCTCAAGCAGCAGGAAAATCCTCCCTAACTGCTCGAGAGCTACTAAAGTTGCTCGGAAATATAGCATCCACGGTTCATGTAGTCCCATATGCTCACCTCCACATGCGAGCATCTCAGGTGGACCCTTTCCACACAGTGGACACAGGCCACAGGTCATTTATCGGACAAAATAATAAACTCTCAACGACTAATTTTGTCTCTCCAATAGTGGCAATCCCTAGAAAATCTGACAATGGGGTCTCCTTTTCATCAACCCCTTTTTCAGGCCACCCTAACAGATGCATCGCAGGTGGGTTGGGGAGCACACCTGAATCATCTCTCTACCCAGGGAACCTGGACTCCACAGGAGGCTGGTCTGCACATAAACCTCCTGGAATTAAAAGCAAACTATTTAGCTCTTCGAGTATTCCACGCCCAGCTCAGCTACAAGACAGTCCTAGTCCAGACGGACAATCAAGCAGCAATGTTCTATGTGAACATCAAGGTGGGACAGGCTCTCTGTCGTTATGCAACGAAGCTTTACGACTGTGGGCCCTCGCCAGAGAGTATCAAATTCACCTTCTAGTGGTATATCTTCCAGGTATTCAAAACCTTTGGGCAGACAAACTCAGTCGAGCACTGCTGCCTCACGAGTGGTCCCTCCACCTGGACCAGATGGCAAAGATATTTCATCTCTGGGGCACTCCAGACATAGACCTCTTTGCAAGTCCACTGAATGCCAAACTTCCCCGGTTCTGTTTCAGGATTCCGGCTCACAATTGTCAGACAAGGGATGCCTTCCTCCTTCACTGGGGTCAGGGCTTCCTTTATGCCTTCCCACCCATTCCCCTCATCCCCAAAACACTCTTCAAGCTTCAGAGAGACAGGGGTCGCATGATTCTCATAGCGCCACGATGGCCACGCCAAGCGTTGTATCCCCTGCTTCTACATCTCTCTCAAGCTGCACTTCTGGAGTTAGGGCATGCTCCATATCTCCTTTCCCAGGAGAATGGGACACTATGGCACCTGAATCCCCAGTCCCTGCATCTCACGGCCTGGTTGCTGAAGGCTTAGACCTCCAGTATTTCAACCTGTCCCAACAGGTAAAGGATATCCTTCATGCTTCCAGGAAACTTTCCACAAGAAGATCTTATGCCTTCAAGTGGAAACTTTTTACTATATGGTGCTCCAAGAAGGGATTAAACCTCCTTGGCATACCCTTAGAATCGATCGATACTAGAGTATCTCCTTCGCTTATCGAATTCTGGTCTAAAGACAAATTCGGTAAGAGTCCATCTTAGTGCAATTGCAGCTTCTTATAAGCCTCTGAATGGACAACCAATTTCCTGTCATCCACTCGTATCCAGATTTATGAGAGGTCTTCTATTAACCAAACCTCCCATTAAGCCACCACCGGTGGCATGGGATCTAAATCTAGTTCTCGGGCAGCTCATGAAGCTGCCTTTTGAGCCTTTAGCCACTACAACCCTTATGTTTTTGACCTGGAAGGTCATCTTCCTAATTGCAATCACTTCACGTCGCATTAGTGAACTGCAAGTTTTAGTGGCTAATGCTCCTTATACTAGGTTTCACCATGATAAGGTTGTTCTTAGAACTCATCCACACTTTATGCCAAAGGTGGTTTCGCCTTTTCATTTAAATCAATCAATTTATCTTCCTGTATTTTTTCCGAGGCCTCACGCCTCTAATGCAGAAAGAAACCTTCATACTTTGGATTGTAAAAGAGCCTTAGCCTTTTACCTACAGAGAACACAGCAACATAGAAAGTCCTCGCAACCTTTTATAGCTTTTGACCCTAGTCATTTGGGACAACCGGTCTCCAACAGAACTTTATCTAAATGGATTGCCCAATGCATATCCTTTACTTACGAGGGTAAGGGTCTTCCTCTTCAGGACCATGTCACAGCTCATAATGTGAGAGCCATGGCAACTTCCATGGTTAATCTCCACTCTGTGTCTATCGATGACATTTGTCGAGCAGCCACCTGGGCTTCGGTCGACACCTTCACAGCCCACTACTGCCTGGATAAAGCCTCCCGTCGGGATGCCTTCTTTGGCCAAGCTGTTCTTCAAAATCTCTTTCTGACCTAATTCAACTCCTACCCACCAACCCTGGTGGAATGCCAGAGATCCATGGGAGGAAGGATTCCCACCTTTCTAGGGTGGCACCTTCCTGCGGCTATCTCCCTGGCATCTTCAGCTAGGGAGTCCCCATATTTAAAGACTAAATTCCTGCTTGTTCCTGGAGATAGCGTAGTTACTCACCTGTAAGAGGTGATCTCCGGGAACAGCAGGAATTTATTTTATTTATTTATTTATTTAGTAAACACTTATATCCCGCTACTTCCAGCGATCAGAAGCGGTTTGATTACATCTTTGGGATTTGTCAATAATCAAGACAGAAAAGTTGGGGCATATATACATAGTTCAGAGGTAAAACAGCACACAGAATAGGGTCTAAAGATTGGCCTTAACATATTAACATAAATTTACAAAAGAGATTGTACTTTACATATTTACATTTTTACATATAATTTAGTCTTCACCACCCACCATATAATTTAGTCTTCACCACCCACCCACCTCCCCTAGGAGTTGTCTCTCTTTGTCTCTTTCCTCTCTCCCTCTATCCTTTCACTCAGCTACAAACTTAATTGAAGAGGGACAGTTAGAAAGGCGAGAAGGCAGCGCGGCATGTGCTGAGGGATGCTCCCAAAAGCTTTCCTATTGGACGCTGGGGAGCATTCCCGCGTAGGCTCCGTCGGTACCGACGATACCCATATGTGAAGACTAAATTCCTGCTGTTCCCGGAGATCACCTGTTACAGGTGAGTAACTACGCTGTACCAAGCACAAAGCTTTCTACATACTAAGGCCTCTAAAACACATAGCTTATCAACATTCAAGTTTTGTTTCTCCCCCCCCTCCAGAGGTGTATTATCGTGACCCTCTGCATCAGGGGTTGCTTCATAGAGAAATCACTGCTCTCATGTCAGATCTTGCAATCGAGCTCATGCCACCAGAGCAAAGAGGTTGGGGGTTTATTACAGATATTCCCTGATCCCCAAGAAAACAGAGGGATGCTATCCTAGATCTGAACACCTGTTTGGCAAGAGAAGAGTTTAGAATGATTTCTCTAGGCGCACCCTACTTCTTTGCCTTCAAAAAGGAGATTGGCTATGCTCCCTGGATCTGAAGGATGCATATAGCCACCTACAGATACATCCTGCTCACAGGAGGTATCTCAGATTTGTCCTGGGTGGACAACACTTCCAGTACTGAGTGTTGCCTTTTAGCCTAGCCTCTGCATCTCGCATCTTCACAAAATGCCTTACTGTAGTAGTTGCATACGTCCGGATGCTGGGAGTGTTTGTTTTTTCCTATCTTGGACGATTGGCTGATCAAGGCTACCACTCTGGAAGGAGTCCAGGAATCAACCCAATTGACCATTCGGGTGATGGAACTACTAGCGATCAATGTAAATTACCTCCAGACCACCCAACAATTGGAATTCATTGGGGCCCTGCTCGACACGACTCAGATGAGAGCCCTCCTACTGCATGACTGACTTCACAGATTAACAGAATTTGTGCAAGAAACTCAATTGAGCCAGCAGCTAACAGCTCGCAGGATGTTGACTGTACTAGACCACATGACCTTCATAGTACATGTCACACCCTTGGCATACCTCCAAATGAGGGAAGCTTAATGGATCCAGGCCATGGGTCGACTCAGGGATCATCTGTGTGTCACTGCCCCTCTCATTCAGTCATTACACTGGTGGACAGTCCACCACAATTTGCTCAAAGGTCTTCCTTTCCAAATAGCTCCACACCAAAACGTTCTGACGATGGATGCATCCAAGGACGTCTTCATAAGATCAACTTCTTGGAACTAAGAACAGTGACGAACACTCTAAAGGCTTTCTGAGATCAATTGGCCAACCAAATTATTCTGATTCAGACTAGCAATCATCAACAAGTAGGGAGGAACGGGTTCATACCTCCTGTGTTGGGATGCCAGGCCCTAGAACTTTTGATGTGTTCCACACAAAAACTGCTTGAATATCTTCTACACCTCTGCGTCTGGACTTAAGTCCAACTCCGTCAGGGTCCACCTCAGTACAACTGGGGCAAATTATCGAGGTGTGGAGAAAGGTCCATCTCGGTACAGCCTTTAGTTGTTCACTTTATGCAGGGCTTGCTTCTCTTGAAGCGTCCTGCAGTGTCGTGGGACCTCAGTGTGGTTATTGCGCAACTCATAAAAGTGCCATTTGAGACTCTCAATTCCTGTCCTCTGTTCTTAATCAGAAAGGTATTGTTTCTGGTGGCGGTCATTTCAGCATGCAGAGGGAGTTCGCTTCAGGCTCTAGTGGTTTTATGCCTTACACCAAATTCCACCATAATAGAGTGGTTCTTTGTACACATCCTACATTTCTTACAAAAGTGATATCAGATTTTCATCTTAAGTCTATTATTCCAACATTTTTCCCGAGACCTCATGCACTCAAAGGGGAAGCTGCATTGCACTAGTTGGACTGCAAACAAACCTTAGCCTTCAACTTGGAGCGGACAAAAGCCCATAGAAAGTCCATACAGCTTATGTTTCTTTTGACCCAAATAAGCTAGGGGCTGCAGTTTCCAAGCTCTGTCTTTCAATTTGGCTGGCAGTCTGCATCTCTTTTGCATATGCCCAGGCAGGCTTGAGCCTTGATGTTCATGTCTCAGCTCATAATGTCAGAGCTATGGCTGTGTCTGTGGACAACTTACACTTGGTCTTCATAGAAGAGATTTGTAGGGCTTCAATGTGGTCTTCAGTCCACACATTCACATCTCACTACTGCCTAGACGGGGATTCCTGACGTAACAGCAACTTCGACCAGTCAGTACTACGGAATCTGGGGATTAAAATCCAACGGCAATCCTCCCAGGCCCATTCTGTTCTGTCCAGGCTACCCCCCCCCCCAAAAAAAAAGGGAAGAGAGAATCACTGCTATTGTACATAGTTGGTCTTTTGGCCATTTGGCCCATTGCCATACTGCATTTGAGTTTTTCCCTGTTGGGCTTCTCGGTGGCCTCTTCTGTTTTAAGTAGTCTTTAGCATGGGAATCCCATACGTGAGGACTCAAATCCTGCTTGTTCATGGAGAAAAGGTAGTTACTCACTTTACATCAGCATGTTCCTCCGAGACTTGGGAAGGAGCTCGGAGGTTTTGCGGCTGACCTTGATGGGGACCACCTCCGGCGCTTCCAGACGCATACGAAGTTGGTTGGAGAGTGCTCCAAGTATTTATCTCAAGCCGCCTACGATGGCTTCAAGTCCGGTGCAAGGGTGGCTGCTGCTGGCATCGGCGCCCAACGCCAGGTTTGACTCCAGACATCCGACCTCGAGCAATGGGTTCAGGAGAAACTCCTCGATGTCCCATGTGTAGGGGAGGAGCTCTTTGGCAAGCCCATGGAAGACAAGGCTGCTGAGATCGAGACCGAGAACATGACTCGGACTTGACTCTCAAGGAAGACCTAGACTCTCCCAAGGAAAAAGCCTCCAGGAAAGAAGCCTCCTTTCCCTAGGAAGGGCCAGGTCATCAGGGCAAGAGAGCGGGCCAAGGCCCATGCAGGTCCAAGGGCCCCAAGCCCAAAATTCCAGCCCCGCCCCCAGCATAGCCTCTCTTCCTTTGGAGGATCAGCTGCCCATGGGTTGGGGGGGGGGTGCCTGGTCCATTTTGCCCACAGGTAGGCTTCCATCACAATTGACTAATGGGCATTTCAGGTGGTCAAGGAGGGTTACCTCCTCCACCTGACCAGCTGCCTCTACCCTTCTTTCCTGAGGAGCCCTCCTCGGTCTCCCCTGCACCAGGCTCTGCTAATGCAAGAACTTGCAAACTTTCTCAGGGACAGGGCTGTGGAGCCGTACCACACCACCTGAAGGGAAAGGGGTTTTATTCCAGGTACTTTCTAGTCCTATAAAGAACAGGAGGGCTAAGGCCCATTCTGGACCTGAGAAACCCGAACAAATTCCTGGTACAGGAGAAGTTCAAGATGCTCTTCCTTGGAATATTGCTACCCTACCTTCAGCAGGGAGATTGGCTATGCTCCTTGGACTTAAAGGATGCTTAAATGCACATCTTTAGCCATCCTAGTCACAGGCAGTACCTAAGATTCATAATCAAGGGTGACAATTACCAGTACAGGGTACTTCCCTTCAGCCTTGCCTCCACACCAGGGGTCTTCACCAAATGCCTGGCAGTGGTGGCTGCCTATCTTTGTCTCCAGAGGGCCTTCATCTTCCCCTACCTAGACGATTGGCTCGTAAAAGGAGACACAGCCTCAGAGATGCTGCAGGCCACAGGCTGCACCATCAAGGTCCTTCAACATCTGGGATTCGTGATAAATCACCCAAAATCCCATCTCACCCCAACTCAAGACTTGGAGTTCATAGGAGCTCGCCTGGACATCCTCCAAGCCATGGCGTTCCTCCCCCTAGACAGTAGCAGTCTATACTTCACCTTCTTGGCCACATGGCCTCCACGGTCCATGTGGTCCCCAATGCCCACCTTCACATGCGATCAGCTCAGTGGTGTCTCCGCTCACAGTGGACCCAGGCCACCAGCAATCTCTGGGACAGAGTCTCGGTGTCCCGTCAGCTGGCGGTGTCCCTCAGTTGGTGGCAGGATTCACAAAACCTGCAGAAGGGCATGCCCTTCCAACTCCCGAGCCCCCAGAGGGTCCTCACGACAGATGCTTCGCTGCTGGGCTGGGGTGCCCATTGTGAGGAATTGTGCACCCAGGGCGTCTGGTCCTTCAAGGAGGGCCAGCAGCAGATCAACCCACTGGAACTCAGGGCTGTCTTCCTTGTGCTCAAGGCCTTCCAGCACCTCCTGCAACATCAGTCAGTGCTCATCCAGACAGACAATCAGGTCACGATGTTCTACCTGAATAAGCAAGGTGGCACAGGCTGCTAACACCTCTGCCAGGAGGCAGTGGCCCTCTGCTCGTACGCGACCAGGCAGGGTATCCTCCTCAGGGTGGTATGCCTCCTGGGCCAGGACAACACCCTGGCGGACAGACTGAGCAGGGTCCTCCAACCACACAAGTGGCACCTGGACCCCGGGCGGTACAGCGGTTCTTCAGGTTGTGGGGCACCCCAAACCTCGACCTCTTTGCCAGCCTGACCAATGCTGAGTTACCACGTTTCTGCTGCCCACAGCCATACTTGGCCCGGGTAACAGCAGATGCCTTCCTTATCTTGTGGTCGGAGGGTCTGTTGTATGCCTCCCCGCCCCCCCCCACACTTCTGATAGTGCGGATCCTCTTCAAGGTCCAGCGAGATAAGGTGTCCCTGATTGTAGTGGTCCCCAGGTGGCCCAGGCAGCCTTGGTTTCCTCTACTACTTTGTCTCAATGGAGTCCCCGGTCCCTCTCAGGAGCTCACTGGGACTTTTGACCCCAACTTGGGATCCTTGTTTCTCACAGCATGGCTGCTGAACGGTTCGCTTTAGCACCTCTCAACCTCCCCAAGGAGGTGAAAGAAGTCCTCCTGGCCTCTCGCAAGGACTCTACGAGACAGGCCTACGCCATCAAGTGACGCAGGTTCTCCTTATGATGCACGGAGCAACAGGTGAACCCGTTCTCCTGCCCGGTGCACGCGGTGCTGCAGTACTTACTCCACCTTTCACAGTCCGGACTTAAGTCCAATTCCATCAGGGTGCACCTGAGCGCACGCTCCGCGAACCACCCTGCTCTCGAAGCCTCCCATCCGTCTGCCCCCTGCAGAATGGAATCCCAATGTGGCCCTGGTGCAGCTTACCAAGCCGCTTTTCGAACCTGCCACCTGAGATACCTGTCCTGGAAGGTGGCCTTCCTGGTGGCACTCATCTCTGCACGCAGAGTCAGCGAGCTCCAGGCCCTGGTGGCTGAGCCACCCTACACCAGGTTCTGCAAGAACAGGGTCGTGTTCTGCACTCACCTAAAGTTTCTTCCGAAAATGGTGTCTGATTTCCACCTCAACCAGGAGGTGGTACTCCCTACTTTCTTTCCATGGCCCCACGCCATCAAGACAGCAGCCATTCTCCATACTCAGGACAAGGCCCTTTTGCAGTCCAATCTACAGCATACTCAGGGCCACCGCAAAGCCTCACAGCTTTTTGTCTCGGGGAGGCTGTCACCAAGCAAACCCTGTTCATCTGGATCGCGGACTGCATCACTTTTGCCCACAACTAGGCTGGGCTGCCGCTGGAGCGCCGGTTCATAGCACATAATGTCAGGGCTGTGGCAACTTCAGTTGCGAGCCTTCACTCTGTTCTCCGGGAACAAGCAGGAAGGAAATCCTCGCATATGGGTGACATTGGCGCCAATGGAGCCCGTGCGGAGCAAATCCCCAGCTTTCACAGAAAGTCTTGGGATTGCTACCACGCATGTGTGGTCCCCTTCCCACCCAAGGGTGCCATCTTGCTCAGTCTCCTTTTTTCCACGGAGCCCACCAGACATTATCTGTTTTTCCCCAGAAAAAGTTGATTTTTTTCTCGTCTCCGGTTGCACCGGTACCCTTCCCGCCCTGACCTCGGTGCTTCGGTATTGGGGTCAACTCCTTTTTACTTAGTATTATTTTTATTTTTGGCATCTTCGCACCTTTTTTCTCCTTTGGCAGCCCGAAGGGTCTTCAACCTTGTTGGGGTTCTTTTTCCCCCTATGGCATCCAGTGGCTTTAAAAAGTGTGATCGGTGTGCTAAAAAATGTCTCTCACCGACACACATGACTGCTGCCTCCGGTACCACAGTCTGGACCACGACCTGACAGTCTGTGGCCTTTGCAAGAAGATGTCTTCCAAGGCCTTGAGGAGCCACCAGCAGCAGCAGCATGACAAAATTTTTCTTGAGTCCCCGATGCCTCCGAGAGCCAGGACCTCGTCTGAGGCCTCGACACCTCAGGAGGAACACTCCAAACCCGAGGGTTGTTGTGGGTCCTCAGAGAGGGGGTCTCCCTCGAGGGAACCGAAGAGGAAGAAGTCCTCGAAGGCGGCGTCCTTGGACGGCTCTGACCGACCGGGGTCTACCCGTTCGCGGAGCCCCGGGTGTCCACTCGAACTGTTGGAGAGGGAGTGGCTGGCCAAGGACCCACGAAAGGATCCGGGTGTGCACCTGCCTCAGCAGTTAGACACAGTCCTTGTCGAGGATTCCCCTTCTGGGGAGCCGGCATTGGGCCCGAGCCCCTCGGTGCCCGAGCCAAAGGCTGCGGAACCATTGTGATTGGAGTCCAGAATGGCGGCCTTGGAGTGCAGTGTAACTGCCTTCTTGGACCAGCAGCGGGCGCTGATGTCTAGCACGTCTGGTTCCTCCACCCTGACTACCGGGCGTTCAATGTTGAAGACGTCCCCGGAGGCCGAGCCGATCCTTGAGGCCATGCGAACCCGGGTAGATCCTCAGCCAAGATCATGCTCAGTCTCCTGCTCAATGGGGCCGAGATCGTCCCTGATGAGCCTTCCTGGGTCGGGTTGTATGGCGCCGGGCCCCTCGAAGCCCGAAGAACAACATCCCCTCGAATCCTCCTCGGAGTATTCTGATTGGGAGACCAAGGACGAGGAGTCCCCGCTCACCTGTCGGTACCAAGATGTCCCTTCTGATTTCCTGGCATCTGAACCTCTGACCGGAGGATATGGGCTTCTTGGACTTCATCAAAGACATGGCCAAGGCCTTGGCATTCCCCACCGAGTTTGAGGAGGATCCTCGGGCCGACGAGCTCGAGATCCTCCAATACGAGGCTTCCCCTCGGCAATCGTTCATGGTGCCCATTCCTCCCATGCTCCTCATGTTCTATATGTGGGAGACACCGGCATCGGTGCCAGTGGCCAGCAAGCAGCTCGACTCGATGTACCGAGTCTGCCGGAGCCCTGGTTTTCAGAAGTCACAGCTGTCACCCAACTCCATGGTGGTGGAGTCCGCCATGCGTCGGCTGAAGAGCCAGAAGACGCACTCCTCGGTGCCTCACAGCAGGGAGGCCCACATCTTGGATGCCCTCGGCAGAAAGTGCTATCAGGGCTTGATGCTAAATTGCCGGATCCAGGCCTACCAGCTGTACATGGGCAGGTACCTAAGGGACCTGGCGAAGGAACTTGCCGGGTACTCAGCTGGTCTCTCCGAGGAACCTTTGCAACTCTTCAAGAACCTGTCCAAAGCCGTCCGTGAGTGCTCCAAATTTATGTCTCAGGCGGCCTATGATGGTTTCGAGTCAGCAGCCCGGGTAGCCGTGGCAGACATCGCTGCGTGCCGCCAAGCTTGGCTCCAGTCGTCTGACCTCGAGAAATGGGTACAGGACAAGTTGATCGATGTCCCATGTCAAGGGGAAAACCTCTTCGGCAAACCCATGACCGACAAGGCTGCAGAGCTGGAGACTGAGTTCATGAAGAGGACTAGGCTCTCCAAGAAGACCACTGCCCCTACTCGATGGAAGGGCTCTGGTAAAAAGCCCTTTTACCCGAGAAAGTCCACTGTTTACCAAAACTACCCACCTTACCATGCCTCCCCGGCTCCCCAGCAAGGGTAGCAGGCCAAGAGACAAGGGTATAGCCTGCGTAAACAGAAGGCTCCCAAGCCCCAGGCTCCAGCCCAGCCAGGAGGGAGCTTTTGACTCCTTCAGCATAGCCCCTCTCCCACAAGGAGATCAGCAGCCTGCAGGAGATCGCCTCACCCTTTATGCCCACAGATGGAAAGCTATAACTACCGACTCTTGGGCACTAAGGGTGGTCAAGGAGGGTTACCTCCTCCACCTGAGTCACACACCTCCACACTACTTCTGGGAGAGCCCCTCATGTCTTCTCTCCACCGGAACTTTCTCCTGAAGGAGTTGGCAGGGCTTCTCGAGGACCGAGCGGTAGAACTGGTGTCCCACCACCTCAAGGGCAAGGGGTTCTACTCCATGTACTTCCTCATGCCAAAGAGGACAGGGGGCCTAAGGCCCATCCTCGACCTCCGCAACCTCAAGAAATTGCCTGTGAGGGAGAAGTTCAAGATGCTCTCCCGTGGAACATTACTGCCCTACCTCCGGCAGGGAGACTGGCTATGCTCCTTAGATCTAAAGGATGCCTATACACACATCCTAATCCATCTAAACCACAAACAATACCTTCGCTTTGTGGTAGGAAGCAATCATTTCCAATACAGGGTGCTACCCTTCGGCCTAGCCTCGGCCTCCAGGGCATTCACAAAGTGTCAGTGGTCGCTGCCTTTCTCAGGCTCCAGGGGATATTTGTCTTTCCCTACCTTGACGACTGGCTCATCAAGAGCACCACAGCCCCAGAGGTGCAGCAGGCCACTGCACGCACCACCCAGGTTCTGCAACACCTGGGCTTCATTATAAGCTACCCCAAGTCGAACCTTTGCCCGACGCAAGGGCTGGAGTTCATTGGGGCAAAAATCGACACCCTTCGGTCGAAAGCCTTCTTGCCTGTGGACCGGGCAGCCAGACTCAGGTCTCTGGCCCAAGACATGCAGCACCGTACCTTGATGCTGGCCAGGCATCTTCTGCGCCTTCTCTGGCACATGGCCTCCACGGTCCATGTTACTCCAGATGCCCGTCTCCACATGCAAACAGCACAGTGGTGCCTCTGGGACCAATGGTCCCAGGCCATGGGCCACCTCCAAGACAGAGTCCGAAAGGCTTTAGACAAGGAAAATCTTGTCTTACTAATCTGTTATATTTTTTTGAATATGTGAATAAACAGGTAGACAAAGGTGAGTCGGTTGATATAGTGTATTTGGACTTTCAGAAAGCCTTTGACAAGGTCCA
Organism: Ichthyophis bannanicus; assembly: GCA_033557465.1. NCBI lineage: Eukaryota > Metazoa > Chordata > Amphibia > Gymnophiona > Ichthyophiidae > Ichthyophis > Ichthyophis bannanicus. The sequence goes on from CM066033.1 coordinate 206,609,849, forward strand.
TCATCGGAGACTTTTGGCAAAACTAAAGAGTCATGGGATAGGAGGCAGTGTACTATTGTGGATCAGGAACTGGTTAAAAGATAGAAAGCAGAGGGTAGGGCTAAATGGCCAATTTTCCCAATGGAGAAAGATGAATAGTGGTGTACCCCAGGGATCTGTTCTGGGTCCGCTGCTTTTTTTTTTTTTTTTTTAAATTTTTTATTTATGAAACTTTTATACATATTACAAAGAAAACAATCATGTTACAAGCACATAATAAGTAATACAAGAAAAAAACAAATTTAAAGAAAACCACCAAATAGTAGACCACTTCAAGAAGGAGTTATGCCTAATTAAAAAAAAAAAAAAAAAACTGAGAGGCCCCGAAGAATAATTCAATACTCCTAGGGAGACTGACTCAAACTTTATCTTTCAAAAATTCGACCAACTGCTCAGGCTCAAAAAATAGATACCTTTTACCCTGGAAAATAATGAGACATTTACATGGGAACCTAAGATGGAAAACTGCTCCAATGGCCAACACTTGGGGGCGCAATTCTAAAAAAGCTTTGCGCCGTACCTGAGTGGCCCGAGAAACATCCGGGAAAATTTGAATTACTTGACCACAAAACTTTTCAGATTTTTTAGGAAAATAAGCACGCAATATTTTCTCTTTATCTAATTCAGAGGTAAAGGAAACCAACAAAGTTGCCCTGGAAGAAATATCATCGGAAGTAGTTTCTAGAAATGCTGAAATATCTAGGGTAGAGGAAAGAACTTTATCAGTGGTCACTAAATCTGCGGTAGCAGGAGCTTCTCCTACCCCCCCTAAGGATTGGATTAAACTCCGCACAGGTAGATAATATATTTTAGAAACAGAAGAAACTTGGAAATCAGTGAACAACAGAATCTCTTTTAAATATTTTTGAAAAAGGATCATAGGCGATAAGTAATGCGTGCGAGGAAAATTCAACAAACGGAGATTCCTAGCACGCATCACATTTTCTAACAACTCATCTTGACGATGCAGAGCGGTACAATCTTGAGCCATAGAAGCTAACACATCTTTAGTAGCTAGAACATCCACTTTAGCAGAAGCAGCTCCCTGCTCAAGAGACAACATCCGCTTATCATGATCCGCCAATTTCTGTATGGTAGCCTTGGAAAACTCGGAAACACGCTGCAGAGAAGATCCCAAAGCAGATTCAACATGGGAAATTGCCATCCAAATATCTTTTAGGGATAAATCTGCAGGCGGCGTATGAGGTTCCCCAGGCAATGTAAAAGTAACCACTGAAGGTAAGGGGGGAGGAAGTTCATTGTCTAACCGCAGAAAAGAACCCAAAGACATATCGGCCTCCTCGACCAAGCAATTCTTACACGATAAAGAGGACTCTGACGCAGTTAATTGCTCAGCCCCTTGAATGGGAGGAGATAAACCCATTCCGCGGGAATCGTCGCAAGAGGAAACAGTACTTACAGATAGGCTGGTCACAGCGGCGTCCTCCACCAAGGCAGTGGAACAGGGAGAGGCAGATTTTTCCCCCACAGTAACATGGGCATCCATAGGTCCTATTACTTTCACTGCCTTGGATTGGGCCGTCTGAGTAAACTGCTTCCTTCTTTTCCCCATAACAGGGAAAACTCCTGCGCCGAACTGACACCGAAGGGGCGCCAAAGGGGCGGACCTGCCCCTTTGGTCACGCCCCTTCGGGCACGCGCCCACGGGACGCGCCCGCTTCGCGTCCCGCGAGCAGGGCAAGTTCTTATAGCCCAGGTAAGCTCCGCCCACGGCAGGGAGCGGCCTCCAAGCTCCGGGCACCAATCAGGTTGCAAGAAAAGAACTCCAGGAACAAACAAAACTCCTCGGCGTCCCGCGAGCAGGGCAAGTTCTTATAGCCCAGGTAAGCTCCGCCCACGGCAGGGAGCGGCCTCCAAGCTCCGGGCACCAATCAGGTTGCAAGAAAAGAACTCCAGGAACAAACAAAACTCCTCCGGGTCCGCTGCTTTTTGACATATTCATAAATGACCTGGAAAAGGGAATAACGAGTAAGGTTATCAAATTTGCAGATGACACAAAACTATTTAAAGTTGTTAAAACCCAAAAGCATTGTGGAAAATTGCAAGAGGATCTTGATAAATTGGAAGACTGGGCATCAAAATGGCAGATGAAATTTAATGTGGACAAGTGCAAAGTTATGCACCTAGGGAAGAACAACCCAAACTATGGTTGCACGATGCAAGGTTCCACATTAGGAACCACCACCCAGGAAAAATATTTAGGTGTCATTGTGGATAACATGTTAAAACCCTCGCCCAGTGTGCAGCGGCGGCCAAGAGAGCAAATAGAATGCTAGGTATCATAAGGAAAGGAATGGAAAATAAAACAAAAGACATTATAATGCCTCTGTATCGTTCCATGGTGAGACCGCACCTTGAATATTATGTGCAATTCTGGTCGCCGTATCTTAAAAAGGATATAGCGTTAGAAAAGGTTCAGAGAAGAGCCACCAAAATGGTAAAGGGGATGGAAGGATACCCCTATGAAGAAAGGCTAAAAAGGTTAGGGCTCTTTAACCTGGAAAAGAGACGGCTGAGGGGAGATATGATAGAAGTCTATAAATTAATGAACGGAGTGGAACGGGTAAATGTAGATCGATTGTTTGTTATCAGAATATAGAAAGACTAGGGGACATGCAATGAAGCTACAGGGTAAACTATTTAAGACTAATAAAATAAAATATTTTTTCGTTCAACGTGTAATCAAACTCTGGAATTTGTTACCGGAGGATGTAGTAAAGGCTGCTAGTGTAGCTGGGTTTAAAAAAGGTTTGGAGATAAGTTCCTGGAGGAATGGTCCATAAACAATTATTAAGAAGGGACCCAGGATATCAATGCTTGACCCAATACAAGCAGTGTGGAACCTGTGTCTTTTGGGGAAACTGCTAGGTACGTATGACCTAAATTGGCCACTGTTGGAAACAGGATACTGGGCTTGATGGACCTTGGTCTGACCCAGTATGGCATATCTTATGTTCTTATGTTCCTATGACCCGCCAGTTGGCAAAGTCCCTGGTCTGGTGGCGGTCAACCCGACACCTGGAGGCAGGCATGCCTTTCCAGTTCCCCAACCACTCGAGGGTCCTCACCACGGATGCCTCCTTGCTGGGTTGGGGAGCCCATTGCGAGGACTACCGCACCCAGGTCACCTGGACGAGAGTGCTCAGCAGATCAACCTCCTGGAACTGCGAGCAATTCTTCTCGCCCTGAAGGCTTTTCATCATCTCCTGGGCCACCGGTCATTCCTAGTCCAGACCGACAACCAGGTGGCCATGTTCTGTGTGAACAAGCAGGGAGGCACGGGGTCCCGTGCCCTCTTCCAGGAAGCCCCCAATCTGTGCTCCTATGTAGTCCAACAGGGCATCCTCCTCAGAGCGGTATACCTGCTTGGCGAAGACATCTTGCTGGCCGACAGACTCAGCAGGATTTTCCAGCCACACGAGTGGCAGCTGGACCCAAGGGTAGCTAGCAGGCTTTTCTAGACCTGAGGTGATGGACCTATTTGCAAGCACGGACAATCACCAGTTGCCCCACTTCTGCTTCCAGCAGCCTCACCTCGCCAGGGTGGCTGCCGATGCTTTTCTGGTTTCATGGTCAGAGGGACTTCTGTACGCCTTCCCTCCGACGCCACTGATCACCAGGACTTTGTTCAAGATTCTCCACGACCAAACCTCAGTCATCTTTGTAGCTCCAAGGTGGCCCAGGCAGTCATGGTTTCCACTGCTCCTGCAGCTGGCGGTGGAGGACCCCATAACCCTGGTGTCTGTCTCCCACCTCCTGTCCCAGGAGGGGGGCTCTCTCCTGCATCCCAACCTCGGCTCCCTTTCGGTGATGGTGTGGCTGCTGAAAGGGTGACTCTAGCCCCACTCTACCTCCCTAGAGAGGTGGAAGATGTTCTGCTGGCCTCGTGCAAGCTGTCTACCAGACGGGCCTATGCCTTTAAGTGGCACAGATTCTCACTCTGGTGCACTGAGTGGGGGGTCTACCCTTTCTCTTGCTCGGTCATGGTGTTGCAATACCTTCTCCACCTCTATCATTCGGGGCTCAAGTCTAATTCCGTTCGGGTACACCTCAGTGCCCTAGCTGTGAACCACTACAAGGTAGACAGGAAGCCCCTCTCGGCCCACCCAGTGGTGTCCCGCTTCCTACGGGGCCTGTGCCTTCTAAGCCCCCGGTTTGCCCCCTGGCGACCGAATGGGATCTCAGTATGGTGCTGGGGCAGCTCACCCGGCCACCATTCGAACCCCTGGCTACTTGCCACCTTTGCTACCTCTCCTGGAAGGTAGTTTTTCTGGTCGCCCTCACTTCTGCCCATAGGGTAAGCGAGCTCCAGGCCCTGGTGGCTGTAGCATCTTACACCAGGTTTTACAAAAATAAGGTGGTGCTTCGCATGCACCCTAAATTCCTTCCGAAGGTGGTGTCCTCCTTCCACCACAATCAGGAGGTGGTCCTTCCTACCTTTTTTCCCAGACCGTATGCCAGTCGGGCAGAGACGGTTCTCCATACCTTGGATTGTAAGAGAGTCTTGTCCTTCTATATCCAACGCACTCAAGGCCACCGAAAAGTCTCTCAGCTTTTCGTTTCCTACGACCCCAGTAAGCTGGGGGAGGCGGTGTCCAAGCATAAGCTGTCCACATGATTGGTAGACTGTATTGCCCTGGCCAATGAGGAGGCGAGGCTTCCGTTGGAAGGCCAGGTCATGGCGCACCGGGTCAGGGCTATGGCAACCTCAGTAGCCAACCTGTGTTCGGACGCGCTAGCAGACATCTGCTGGGCTGCCACCTGGTCTTCAGTTCATAACTTCGCATTTCATTATTGCCTGGATAGAGAGTCCTAATGGGACAGTGCCTTCGGCCAGACCGTGCTCCGTAACCTTTTCGGGATCTTGGCAACTCCTACCTTCCGACCCTGTGTTCAGGCTACCGGAGTGCTGTTTTCATCAGACACGGGTCCCCATGATGGAGCTCTATTTTTGCTGTGGGTTTTTGGTAGTCTGTAGCTCGGGAGTCCCATATGTGAGGACTGACTTCCTGCTTGTTCCCGGAGAAAGCGTAGTTACTCATCTGTAGCAGGTGTTCTCCGGGGACATAGAAACATAGAAATATGATAACAGAAAAAGACCACATGGCCTATCTAGTCTGTCCTTCCATATCAACAACTACAACAGTCCCCTTTTTACCTTTAAAGATCCTCTGTGTTGGTCCCATGCATTTATGAATTCAGTTACTGTCCTCATCTCTACCACCTCCACAGGGAGACTATTCCACGGATCCACTACTCTTTCCATAAAGAAATATTTCCTCATATCACTCCTGAATCTATCTCCCTTCACCCTCATCCCATGTCCCCTCGTAGCAGAACTTGCTTTCAATTGAAAGAGGCTCTCTCCCTGAACATTTATGCCATGGAGGTATTTAAACATCTCAATCATATCACCTCTATCCCGCCTTTCCTCTAAGGTGTACATATTAAGATCCTTAATCTGTCCTCATATGCTTTATAATGAAGACCACTAATCATTTTAGCAGCCACCCTCTGTACCGACTCCATCCTGTTCACATCCTTTTGAAGGTGCGGTCTCCAGAATTGCACACTATACTCCAAATGAGGTCGCACCAAAGACTTATACAGAGGCATTATCACCTCCTTTTTTCTGCTAGCCATTCCCCTCCGTATGCACCCAAGCATCCCTCTAGCTTTTGCCGTCGCCTTTTCTACCTGTTTAGCTACTTTAAGATCATCAGACACAACCACGCCTAGGTCCCGCTCTTCTTTAGTGGACAAAAGTACTTCACCCCTTATACTATATTGCTCCCTTGGATTGCTGCAGCCCAAATGCATGACCTTACACTTTTTAACATTAAATCCCAGCTGCCAAATTTTAGACCATTCTTCAAGCTTAGCTAGATCCCTCCTCATGTTATCCACACCTTCCTGGGTGTCTACTCTATTGCAGATTTTGGTATCATCCGCAAAGAGGCAAACCTTACCCGACAGCCCTTCCGCTATATCACTAACAAAGATGTTAAAAAGAATCGGACCAAGGACAGATCCCTGGGGCACACCACTGGTAACATCCCTCTCCTCAGATTGAGCTCCATTTACCTGTACTCTTTTTCGTCTCCCACCCAACCAATTTCTAACCCAAGCAGTAACTTTAGGGTCCATCCCTAGGGTGCTCAGTTTGTTTATAAGTTGCCTGTGAGGAACAGTGTCAAAGGCTTTACTGAAATCTAAATACACCACATCTAGGGCTCTCCCTCGTCCAACTCCCTGTTCACCCAGTCAAAGAAATCAATCAGATTTGTCTGACAAGACTTGCCTCTGGTGAATCCATGCTGCCTCGGATCCTGTAATCCGTTGGACTCCAGAAACCTCAGTATTTTCTCTTTCAGCAGTGTTTCCAATAATTTACTCACCACCGAAGTTAAACTAACCGGCCTGTAGTTTTCAACCACATCCTTACTTCTGATTTTGTGTAAAGGCACCACATGAGCCTCTCTCCAGTCCTTTGGCACCACTCCCGATTCCAACGAGGCATTGAAAAGGTCAGTCAGTGGAGCTGCTAGAATGTCCCCAAGTTCCCTCAGTATTCTAGGGTGTATCCCATCCTGTCCCATTGCTTTGTCTATAAGTTGAGCTAGTTTCTCACGAACACAGTCTTCTGAAAATTGTTCAAGATGTCCCTCGCTTCTGTTCCTATTTGTGGGTGTTTTCTGAGGTCCTGCTCCTGGTTCTTCATCTGTGAACACAGAACAAAAATATCTGTTAAGCAATTCCGCTTTATCCTTATCAGCTTCTACATATTCCTCCCCTGCACCCTTGAGTCTGACAATACCACTTTTGCCCTTCCTCTTCTCACTAATATATCTGAAAAATGTCTTATCCCCCCATTTTATTGCATTGGCTATTTCCTCCTCCTTTTGAATATTTGCCTTCTTAACTACTTTGCTAGCTTCTATAAGTTTTTCCAAATACAGATGCCTGTCTTCCTCTCTGTGATCTCTTGTATTTCATGAAGGCCTCCCTCTTTTTCTTCACTTTTTCAGCTACTTCTTTCGAAAACCATAGTGGTCTCCTTTTCCTTTTACCTTTATTTACCATTTTAACAAAAAGGTTGGTTGCCCTTAAAATATCCCCTTTCAGTTTTGCCCACTGTTTTTTTTGCATCCCCCAGTGTTCCCATCCCTCTAATGATTCCCTGAGGTATTGGCCCATCTTCGCAAAGTTAGTCTTCCTAAAGTCTAAGATCCTCACCTTTGAATGGATTCTAACAGCCCTAGTCCTAATACTGAACCACACCATTTGGTGAACAATGGATGCAAAATGATCTCCCACTACAACATCAGAAATACTTTCATCATTGGTAAGCACCAAGTCCAGTATGGCCCCTTCACGTGTGGGGTCTGTTACCAATTGCCTGAATAGTTCTCCCTGTAGAGAATCCAGGATCTCCTTCCTTCTAGATGATACTGCAGCAGGAATGTGCCAATCAACATCTGGCATATTGAAATCTCCTATCAGTAGCACTTCCCCTTTCCTAGCAATGCTGCGTATGTCTTCAATTAACTCTCTGTCCACCTCTTCCTCTTGTGAGGGAGGTCTGTATATCACACCAATGCAAATAGATTTCTCTTTGCCTCTTTCTAGTTTAACCCACAATGGCTCCTCTCTCCCTTTTAAGCTCTGTAATTCCAAAGCTTTAATAGTAGTTTTTACATATAGTGCCCACTCCTCCTCCCCTTCTTCCTACCCTGTTCTTTCTGAATGAAGTATAGCCAGGTATAGTTACATCCCAGTCATGGTTTTCTGTGAACCATGTTTCTGTAACTGCCACTAAATCCAAGTCAGCCACTCCCACCAAAGCTTCAACATCAGGGATCTTATTTCCCATGCTACGGGCATTTATACACACTGCTTTCCATATGTTACCCCTGTTACCCATTTCCATAAAGGTATTTAATGTATCACCTACCTGGGGGCTTTCACCTACCCTGGGGACTTTCTTCACCCATCCCCAACGCATCTAGTTTAAAGCCCTCTTCAGTAGATTAGCCAGGCTACTACCGAAGACGCGTTGACCTTTCTTGGAGAGATGGATGCCATCTCTGCTCTGCAACCCTTGGAACAACATCCCATGGTCTAGGAAACCAAAACGCTTTCGATGACACCATCCACGCAGCCATGCATTCATCTCCAGGATGCGAGCCTATCTGCCTTGGCCTTTACCCTCAACAGGGAGGATTGAAGAGAACACTACCTGTGCAGCTAACTGCTTCACCCTCTGTCCCAGAGTCATTAAGTCACTTTTGATACGTTCTGAGTTATACCTGGCAGTATCATTTGTTCCAACATGGATTAGCAACATTGGGTAATAATCAGTGGGCTTGATGAGTCTCGGAAAACTCTCCGTAACATCTTGGATTTTGGCACCAGGCAGACAGCATACCTCTCTGGACATCAAGTCTGGTTGGCAGATGGACGCCTCAGTACCCCTCAGAAGAGAGTCTGCAACCACCACTACCCTTCGTTTCCTTCTGGTCACTGATTCTGCAACTTTGGGGTACTTGAGCTCTGGTTCTTCCTTTTCCAGGAATGATTTCACCTCCTCCACATCCAGGGCTGCATAATGGTTCTTCAGTTCAAGGGCTGGAGAAGTTGGATTGGTGATTTTGCAGGCCCTGGTGACTTGTGTCCAACCATCGACATTCGTTTGGCACCCATCTTCTCCTCTGCTGGAGAGCTTGGTTGCTGCAAGAAGCATCTCATCAATGTACTTCTCACTGTCTTGAATGCTCCTCAGCCTCGCCACCTCCTCTCTGAGTTCCTCCACTTGTTTCCTCAGAGCTTCAGCATGCAGGCACCCTGCACATGGAACCGGTCCTTCAATTGGCTTTAGGACCTCTGTCTGGACCGAGGCAGAAGCTGTAATGGGGGCAACAGCTTTAGCTATACGATTTTTCCCAGCCATTGTTCTGTTCGTGGAGTTTAGGTATCTGTTAAAGCAAAAGAGAGAGATCTACCAAGTACCAGCTGGTTTCGCAGCTGTCCTTTCAGAGAAAAAGCAGTTAAATCTCTTTAATTATATTCAAAATGTGCTGGTCCAATTCTCTGTGCAGGAATCGGTCCTCACAACCCTCCCTCCTCCCCTTGGAGTTGCAGTTGTACCATCTTTATTTTGTTTTTGCCTTCTTTTAGCTGTCATCTGATTGATCAAGATGGCACCCTTGGGCGGGAAGGGGACCACGCATGCGTGGTAGCAATCTCAAAGACTTTCTTTGAAAGCTGGGGATTTGCTCCGCGCGGGTTCTGTCGGCGCCGACGTCACCCATATGTGAGCACTGATTCCTGCTGTCCTTGGAGAACACCTGTTACAGGTGAGTAACTACGTTTTCCCATGGCAGACATCTGCCAAGCCGCCACCTGGTCTTTGGTCCACACTTTTGCAGCTCATTACTGCCTGAAGAGAGAGTCCCGATGGTACAGTGCCTTCAGCCAGGCCATACTCCATAATCTGTTTGGGGTTTAGGCAACTCCTGCCCTCCAACCCTTCTTGTTCAGACTACCGGAGCCATGGTATTCCCTGGACACTGGGATCCTCAAGATCTGTCCTCAGATTCGCTTGCAGCTGCTCATAGCTGGGTTATGTGTTTTCTACAGGTCATCGGTAGCATGTAGCTAGGGAGTCCCATATGTGAGGACTGACTTCCTGCTTGTTCCTGGAGGAAGTGTAGTAACTTATTTTATGGAACTTATATATTCACCTGTAACGGGTGTTTTGCAGGACAGCAGGAATCGGTCCTCACCTTCCCTCCTCCCCTTGGAGTTGCTGTAATTTTTGCAATCCCTTTTGTCGGCTCTAGCTATGTCATCTGACTGACCAAGATCTCAGAAGAATGGAAAAAGAATGGAGAAATAAGAAATCAATAGAGATCAAAGAACAATATCTATTACTACTTAAATCCTACAAAGAAATAGTAAACACGGCAAAAAAGAATTACCATACCAATAAATTAACTAATGCTCTAAATAGACCAAGAGAGTTATTCGAGCTTGTAAAATCCCTCACCAAACCCCCAAAAGATGTTATTACAAAATATCCAATAAACGCACAAGCACTTGCAGATCACTACTCTAAAAAATTAAACTCTAATGAAGAGACAATCTCACATAAAACTGAGAACACCACATCTCAAAAGGTAATACAAAATACTAACCCCACAGTAGTGTGGGAAAATTTTCACTCAATAGATAATAGACATTTACAAAACACAATCTCAAACATAAACACCACCACATCCCCCCTTGATCCTTGCCCAGTAGACTGGATCAAGACCACAAAAACAGAAGTTGCACCCATAATACTAAACATAGTGAACCAATCCCTAATACAAGGAAACATGCCAACAGAACTAAAAAGATCCCTTATACAACCTATACTAAAAAACAAATCACTAAACAAAGCAGACCCTTCTGCTTACAGACCCATATCAAGTATACCATTTATAGCCAAAATCATTGAAAAAACCGTACAATACCAATTACAAGATCATATAGATAGCACAAATGCACTGGATGCTCAACAATATGGTTTTCGACAATCTCATGGAGTAGAAACACTCCTACTCGTACTATTTGATAAACTTCATAGAGGCATTGAAAACTGCAAGAAAATGTTTGTCCTAATTTTCATTGACATAACAGCAGCCTTTGATTCAGTGAACCATAAGACCCTTATAAAGAGATTGGAATCAATTGGAATAAGAGGAACCCCCTTAAAATGGTTCACTTCATATATATCTAATAGGATACAACAAGTATCCTTTGATAAAAATCTATCTAATACCTTCCCACAGACACAAGGTATTATTCCACAGGGCTCAGCATTATCTGCCACACTATTTAACCTTTATCTAAGACCCATCTGCACAATATTCCAAAAACACAAAATTGACTATCATCTATATGCAGATGATATAATGCTTTATACACAATTGGATATATGTAACCCAGACTACAGCCACATAGAATCTTGCCTCAAAGAAGCACAACTATGGCTCCAACAAAACAATATGTTTATTAATCATAAAAAAACAAGTAATGTTTATCTCGAAAAACCCGGAATTTAAACACCCACCCACAATCACACTAAATAATACAACCTACAACACTAAACAAGAACTAAAATACCTAGGTGTTACCCTTGATATGTCACTCAACATGGAAACCCATCTAAGACTATTAAACAGAACTATCTTCTACAAAATAAGAACCCTACAGCCCTTACGCAGTATCATTGAACTATCAGATTTTAGATCAATAATACAAACAATAATAACGCCACATCTAGACTATTATAACGGCATACTACAAGGACTTCCGAAAAAAAACAACAAACATACTACAAATGGCACAGAATGTAACAGCTCGAATTTTGATGAACGTACCTTTCTCAGATCACATCACACCCATTCTAAGAGAACTTCACTGGCTACCTATACATGCACGCATAAGATACAAAATATTAATTACAACATTCAAGTTAATACACAACATTGCCCCATCATACCTTGCCTCACTCATTAATACACAACCCCCTAATCGGAAAAGGCGTACACACAATCTAAATACACTACAAACCCCTCTCTCCATTTGCAAGGTAAAAGTAAACACTAGCAATAGAGCATTCACATACATAGCTCCCACACAATGGAACAAACTCCCTGATACCCTAAGAGCCAACAAAGATCTTGCATCATTCCGTAAAAACCTTAAAACACATTTATTCCAAGAATACTACAATCGGACAGAAATAACATAGAGCAAATTAGTACACGAAGCAATCCGATGGAGATTAACCCCTCCATTACCATATGAAACTCCAAATCCACAAAGAATCAAGTAAACTGTAAACCTACATACAAGTACTTCATCATGAACACTGTATATAGTTAAATTATAACACGTGTTTTAACATGTATTCTTCTATTATGTAAATAGTTTGAGTTAATTTATTGAGTTACGAGTTATTTAAAATTAATGTTACCTTAAAATGTTCAAAGTTATCTTCTTACTGTTACATGTAAATGCTAACTGTGCAGAGTTTAACTGTTAAATGTAAACCGCTGCTGATCACTGGAAGGAGCGGTATAAAAATGTGTTCAAATAAATAAATAAATAAAGATGGCACCCTTGGGTGGGAAGGGGACCACACATGCGTGGTGGCATTTCCCAAAGGCTTTCTTTGAAAGCTGGGGAGATGCTTCCACGAGGGCTCCATCGGCGTTGATATCATCCATATGTGAGGACTGATTCCTGCTGTCCCTGGAGAACATCTGTTACAGGTGAGTAACTATGCTATATGATCTCATTTTTAGGATTCTGCAGGAAATTTATCTCCAGGAACAAGCAGGAATGTAGTCTTCACATATGGGTATCGTCGGTACCGACGGAGCCTGCGCGGGAACGCTCCCCAGCGTCCAATTAGAAAGCTTTTGGGAGCATCCCATAGCGCCTGCGTGCTGCCTTCCCGCCTTTCCCAACTGCCTCTCTCCAGTTCTTCGTTTTCCACGGAGCCAGCAGGTCATTTTCCTGTCACCGCAGAAATTATCCCATCTTTTTCATTCTTTTTTGTGGTAGCGTCTGCCTTCCTCGACACTATACCGGTACCGCCGGTTCTTTCTTTCTTAAAAAATAAAAATTTGTAATATTTTTTTCTAGACTTTCTAGTCTCTTTTTCTGTCGGGTGCCACGCACCATTTTGGGCACTAGGCCCAACTTTTCCTTCATAATGGAAAAACCCGCCTCGGGTTTTAAAAAGTGTTCCAAGTGTGGCGGTACCATCTCCGTCACCGACACCCATGAGTGGTACCTTACATGGGTGTTGGTGATGGAGGTCCTGACCACTCCATATCGGAGTGTGTTGCCTGTGGGATGATGTCGAAGAGGGGTCGGCAAAATCGAGCTGCTAAGTTTAGCACCCTTTTTCCCTCCGATGCAGCATCCGTGGCATCGACGTCTTCCAGGGCTTCGTCGGATCTCAGGTAACCAAACATAAATCTGGCCGGTCCTCAAAGGGTAGATCTCCTACCAAGCATCGAGATGCCTCTGGCGTTGCCCTTGGAGGGACTTGTACCAGCAAAATTGCCCCGGCGGGAGGCTTCGGCTTCCAAAGCACTATAGGGGCTCCAGGATGTTCTCGAGGCCTCAACCTTGGCAGAACTACTGGTGCCATGCTCTGGGGTACCGGCCACTTCATCCGGTACCGATACCCAGGCATCGGCAGTGTCAATAGACCAGAGGTTCTTGGCTATTGAACGCAGTCTGGCGGCTCTCCTTGTGGCTTCAGTGCCTTCGGGACTGCTTCAGATGGTTCAGGCGGTATCGACACCGGCTCCGGAACCGATACCGATACTGACAGCATCGACATCGGCAACTGTGTTACTGACACCGAGTCATGCTGTTTCCTCCGGTATCGACAGGCCGGTACCGGACCCCTCCATTGCCGACTTCGATCGGTACCGATATCGTGCTTTACAAGAGCACCCGGACAGGAGATATTTTGAATCCTCCGTTGAGTCTGAGGATTCTGACAGCTCTTTCGGTACCGGAGTACTTCTCTCTGAGGAGCCTTCCTCTCCTAAACGTAGGATGTCTCCTCCAGAGGATATATCATTTCAGGATTTCATCCGGGAGGTGGCTAGAGGTCTGTCCATCACAGTAGCTCCTGAAGCAGAGCCCAGAGCAAAGAAATTGGAGATTTTACAATATCCTAAAGCTCCCAAAGAGGCAGCCACTTTGCCTATTCATCAGATCTTGCATGATCTCATGCTAAGAATGTGGGAAACACCTCTTACCACCTCTCCTCATTCTCGTAGGCTTGATACCATGTATCGAGTGCCTCCTTGTCCTGGATTTCAAAAAACCCAGCTACCACACCACTCCATGGTAGTGGAATCAGCTATGAGAAGGATCAAGAGTGCAAAAAGACATGCATCTAATCCGCCAGGACGTGAATGTAGGACTCTTGATGCATTTGTGCGTCGAACCTTCCAGGCCTCTATGCTTTCTGCCAGGATTAGTTCCTACATTTTATATATGGGAATGTTCCTTAAGGAGGTTACAGGAGATCTAGAGCTTATGAGCCCTCTCCTTCCTGATAAAAGGCAAGATTATCTTACACTTGTCAAACATGCCCAAGATGTTTCCAAGTTTGTTAATCGTGCAGCTTTTGACTGCTTTGAGTGCATAAGCAGAACCTCTGCCATTGCCATAGGTGCTCGTAGGATTGCCTGGCTCCAGGCATCTGACTTAGAACTCTGGGTACAGGACAAACTGGGGAATATCCCTTGCACAGGCGAAAATCTCTTTGGCAGAAATTGGCAAGAGAAAGCTAATGAGCTGGATGCTGATAACACCACTTTGGATAGACTATCCAAGGCTACAGCTGATCCTGCAAGGAGAAAATCCTACAAGAAACCATTCTTCTCTAAAAAGAAGAGGTTTTACCCCTCCTATACCCAGCAGGGGCATTCTACAAGTCAGTCTGCCCGAAAGGGACAGCAGCCAACAAAACAAAGGAAAACAAAGTCTGCTAAGCCTCAACCGGCTCAGCAGACTCAGCCTTCACAGCGGCTTTGACACCCATCTAGAAAACATGGCCTTCCTGGCCCTCAACGGGCCAGAGCCCTCCACCATTCCAGGAAGGTTGTGTCATTTTGCCCCCAGATGGGAGCAGATAACAGCAGAAGAATGGACTCTCTCCATTGTAAGGAGGGGGGTACAAGCTTCATTTCCTCAACATGCCCCCTCCTACTGTTGTAAGAGGGTTCAATTCTCAGACTTCACTCGAAAATCAGTTGGGTGAAGAGGTCAATTTACTTCTTGCCCAGGGGGCAATAGAAGACGTACCCATTTCCCAACAGGGTACGGGGTTTTACTCCCCCTATTTCCTTATTCCAAAGAAAACAGGGGGGACACAGACCCATTTTAGACCTCAGAGAATTGAACAAATTCCTGTTCAAGGAGAAGTTCAAGATTTCTTTAGGAACTCTTCTACCATACCTTCAGAGTCAGGATTGGCATTGTTCTCTAGATCTCAAGGATGCGTATACCCATGTTCTCATCCATCCAACTCACCGAAGATTCCTTCTGTTTCTATGTCAGGGAAGCACTACCAGTACAGAGTTTTCCCTTTTGGCCTGGCCTCAGCACCAAGGGTGTTTACGAAATGCATGGCTGTAGTGGCAGCATTTCTTCGCACTCTAGGAATATTCGTCTTCCCTACTTAGACGACTGGCTCATTCGAGCCCCATCAGAGTCAGAGGCCAGAATTTCCCTATCTTGCACAATGCGTATACTTCAGTATTTGGGCCTGGTTATAAACATCCTAAAATCCAACCTAATTCCCACTCAATCTCTAGAGTTTATAGGAGCCATGCTGGATACTAGGAAAACAAGGGCCTATCTCCCACAGCCCCGCTGCTTTCACATTGTGCAGTTGGCTTCCCAAGCAGTGTTAAAAACTCATCTCACTGCTCGGGAAATGTTACAATTGCTAGGCCAAATGGCATCTACCATGAATGTGGTTCCCTATGCTCGCCACCATATGAGAGCAGCTCAATGGACTCTATCCACTCAGTGGACTCAAGCATCAGGCTGCCTAGCAAACTCAAGTCGCCTTATTTTGTCCCTACAATGGCAGTCAACCCAAAACCTGTTGGTGGGGTCCCCTTTCCAACAGCCCCCACCCCAGGTCACTCTAACAACAGATGCCTCACAGCTGGGTTAGGGAGCTCACCTGCAAGATCTCTTTACCCAAGGCACCTGGACTCTACAGGAGACCGATCTACACATCAATCTCTTGGAACTCAGAGCAATCTTCCTTGCTCTTCGAGCATTCGACACCCAGCTGAGCTACAAGACAGTCCTAATTCAGACGGACAATCAAGTAGCCATGTTATCTCCAGGAACAAGCAGGAATGAGTCTTCACATATGGGTACGTCGGTACCGACGGAGCCTGCACGGGAATGCTCCCCAGCATCCAATCAGAAAGCTTTTGGAAGCATCCCTCGCGCATGCGCGCTGACTTCCCGCCTTTCCCACTGCCTCTCCTCAGTTTTCGTTTTTCCGCGGAGCCGACAGGACGTCCTCCTTTCACTGCAGAAGCTTTTTTCTTTAAAATTCTTATTTCCTTGTTTTCTTGTGGTCGCGGCTGTCTTTCCCGCCGATACCGGTACCGCCGGTGCTTTATTCTTTTCTTTTCTAAACTTAGAGAAATTTTTTCTCCTCAGTTTTTGTTTTAACCTTTTGGGCCTACCAGGCCTCTCCAACATGGAGCCTTCTTCCCCTAAGAAGTGCCTTCACTGTGGAAACATAGTTTTCTTTTTAGACTCCAATGCTTGGTGTCTAACCTGTTTGGGTCCTGACCCTTTTTTCCCTGATCCATCAGGCTGTATTATTGGGAGAAGACCTTCCCTTTTTCGAGTTTCCCTCGATGCCGTTTTTCCTCCTGAGGTGAGGACACCGGTTTATTCTTCTCTCCAGGATCAGGTAACCCACAAACAGTCTGTTAAGACTAGCCAATTCTTGAAGGGTAAGTCTCATGCCCAGCATGATGACGGCTCCGACCTTGCCCTCAAGACCCCATTGGCAATAAAACCCCGGCGGGAGTCTTCAGGCTCCAAAGCATTTACGGGGTTTCAGGTTGTTCCTGGGGCTCACCCCTCACAGAACATACCTGAGCCATGCTCGGGGGTGGTATCCGCTTCGAGCGGTACCGATACCCTGGCATCGGCACCGGTGTCGAGTGTTCCACTCTTCACCAGGGATCGTCATCTGGTGTCCTCGGTACCTTCGGGGCCGATCGATACGACCCAGATTGGCTTTCCTGTATCTCCGCTATGCTCGGGGTTGGTACCGGCTTCGAGCGGTACCGATACATCGGCATCGGTGTCGAGTGTTCCACTCTTCACCTGGGATCGTCATCTGGTATCCTCGGTACCTTTGGGGCCGATCGATACGACCCAGATTGACTTTCCTGTATCTTCGCCATGCTCGGGGTTGGTATCGGCTTCGAGCGGTACCGATACCCCGACATTGGCGCCGGTGTCGAGTATTCCTCTCTTCACCAGGCATCGTCTTCAGACGTCCTCGGTACCTTCGGAACCGATCGATACGATTCCGATTGACTTTCCTGTATCGGCATCGCCGATACCACCACCAGCGTCGGTACCTTCTAGACATGCATCGATAGACTTGCTCCCTTCGATGCCAAGTCTAGAATCGATATCCAGTCTAGATGACTTGGTACCGACGCGTTTCGGAACCGATCCATATCGTTTCCGACTACGCAGTACCGAGGATATTCACCAAGGTTCTCTGGCTACTTCGGTACCGCTTCAGCAGCCCCCGATTACTGCTTCGATGACATTATCGTCTCCGATACCGGTATCGGTATCGATGTCGATTCCTGCAGTTCCATCGGTGCCATCGATCCTTTCTATGCCTAGCTTGGACTCGATACCGGGCACTGGCGATGCAGTACTAACTGCCTCGAATCAGAACTGTCAGTATCACTGTCCATCTAGCAGGATTCTTTTTCTGCACCAGTCCAGTATGTCTTCTGGTGCTCAAGCTGCTCCTTCAACCTCAGCTTACCCAGGAATAGTTCCTATTGGAGATCCTTCTTTTCAGAAACTTTTCCTTTACATGGCAACCTTTCTTGCCATTCCTATTCCTGGCTCTACTCTTAACCAAGATCCTGCAGAAAAGGAAAATATAATGCTTCCTTTACATCATTCTTTGTAGGATCTTCTTCTGAGGATGTGGGAATCACCTTTAAAGGTTCCTTCGCCTTCTACAGCCATTAATGTTCTGTATCAGTTGCCTCCCTCTCCGGGGTTTCAAAAAAACCAACTTCCACATCATTCCATTGTAGTGGAATCAGCAATGAGGAAGGTAAGAAGCAAGAAAAAGCATTCTTCTTATCCGCCAGGTCGTGCATCTAAAGCACTTGATGCCTTTGGACGTCAAACCTTCCAAACTTCTATGCTGGCTTCAAGAATTATTTCATATATTTTTTATATGAGTCTGACACTTCAGGAGGTCACAGAGAAATTATCTCTTTTGTCCCCTTTTTTGTCAGAGCCTAAGCCCACTGACTATTCCTTGCTTCTTAATCATAGCAGGAATATCTCTTGGTTTCTTTCTCGTGCTTCTCTAGACTCTTTTGAGTCTGTTAGCAGATCCTCTGCTATTGCCATTGGAGCACGTCGTAGAGCCTGGCTCCAAGCTTCAGACTTGAGCAGATGGGCACAACACACACTGGGTAATTCTCCTTGTACTGGAGAAAATCTCTTCAATAAAGAGGCTTTACGTCAGGTTGCTCATTGCTCCACTGACTTCCCTGGTTCTGGAAACCATCCTAAGCCTACTTTTTCCCCAGGATGTAGGAAATGTCCTACCAAACCTTCTTTCCCTAAGAAAAGAAGGTTTCACCCTTCTCCTGCCCATCCTCCAGATGTACCCAAGCAAGGGACATCTCATCCTAGTCTGAAGTCTCCAGACTCTAACCAGTCTAATCATAACCAGCAACCATAGGTTCCTGTATGTTGCAATCTACAGTTAACTTCTTCTTAGCAGAAGTTTATTCTTCAAACTCTACACTGTTTTTTTCTTTTTCAGTATGCTAAGCTGTTAGGATACTTTTGTCCATGGGTTACAGAATTCTCCCCTTCTTACTACTACGAAGGGAGGTTACAACTATCCCATGATAGTTTCTGTCCCCACATGGACATCTTTTCCTTCAGCTGACTTACCATATGGTAAGTCACTTTCCAACCCCCTCTCTTCCAGGGTTTCCCCTGCTTGAGTTGGTACCATACTGAAACACTTCTCTTTCTTTCCAGTGTAGACTTTTTTTTATCCTTCTATGCATGCTCTGAACAACTCATCAGACAGGGACAGGAATATCTCCGCTCCCTTTGTCTGTTTTCTCTCTGTTTTTATACAGGAGAATCCCCTCTGCTGTTTTGTTCAGTTGCTGTGCATGCAGGAGTTCCAGTGATTCTCCAGGACCAAGC
This sequence comes from Ichthyophis bannanicus, assembly GCA_033557465.1. Classification (NCBI taxonomy): domain Eukaryota; kingdom Metazoa; phylum Chordata; class Amphibia; order Gymnophiona; family Ichthyophiidae; genus Ichthyophis; species Ichthyophis bannanicus. The sequence goes on from CM066033.1 coordinate 206,628,971, forward strand.
AGGAAGTCAGTCCTCACTTATGGGTGACGTCGGCGCCGACGGAGCCCTCGCGGAGCAATTTTCCCCAGCTTTCAAAGAAAGCCTTTGGGAATTGCAGCGCGCATGCGCGGTCGTCTTCCCGCCCGAGGGTGCCATCTTAGCCAGTCTTCTTTTTTTCCGCGGAGCCCTGCAGACGTCCCCGTCTTGTCCCCGCGAAAAAGTTGATTTTCCTCTTTATTTTATACTTTTTTCTTTCGGTTCGACGCCGATCGTTTTCCCGCCCGGACTCGCGACGCCGGTCTCGAGTCCTCTAGCGTTTTTTCGGTTTTTCTGACTTAGTCAGCTTTCATTTTCGTTTTCCCTGGCAGCCCGGTCCTTTGACCTCGCAGGGGCCCTTTTTCCCCCGATGGCTGCCAGTGGCTTTAAGCGGTGTGGTCGGTGTGACCGAAATATGTCACTAACCGACACACACGACTTTTGCCTCCGCTGCTTGGGCCCCGATCATGAGGAACTGATCTGTGGGCCCTGCAGCAAACTGTCCTCGAAGGCGTTGAGAAGTCGGCGGCATCAGCGCGAGAGAATCTTCGCTGACCCCAGCCGTACCCGGACCTCGTCGGAGGCCTCCGTGTCAAAGGGCTCCAGCTCGGACCGTCGCCGGAGCTCCTCCGACCGGGGTTCTCCCTCCGGGGACCATCGTCGGAAGGAAAAACCCGCGAGGGCGGCGTCGGTGGACGCTCCTGGCTCCGCGAGGGCCAGGTCGCATAGCCCCGACAGCCGCCCCGGGTCCTTGGAGAAGGAACATCTCCCGAAGCGACCTCGCCTGGAGTCGGAGATGCCTGCCCGGGTAAGTCCTGTAGTCCTTCTGGACTCGCCTCCGCGACAGCCGACGTCGGGCCCGACGCCGTCGGGGCCCGAGTCGGGGGCTGCTGGGTCACCTGAGCTCGGACTCAGGTTGACGGCCTTGGAGAGCAGACTGTCTGCCTTCATGGACCAGCAGCGGGCACTGCTCGCTGGCCTCGCTGGCGCCGCTGCCCCGACCGCCGGGACGTCGACGTCCAAGTCGACCCCGGAGACTGAGCCGATCCTCGAGTCAATGAGAACTCGAGTCGATCCTCGGTCGAGGTCACCCTCGGCCTCCCGTTCGGGACCGAGGTCGCCGACGCCGACTCCCTCGACGTCGGGGCGGCTGGCGCCGCATCCTGCCCGGGCCGACCCCACCGAGTCCTCGTCGGAGTCGGTCTGGGAGTCTGAGGAGGAAGAGTCACCTGATTCTTTCCGGACTCGGTGTGTCCCATCGGACTCACCGGGGTCCGAGCCTCGGAAGCAGTCCCCCCCGGAGGATGCCCGGTTCTCGGACTTCGTTAGGGATATGGCCAAGGCTTTGGCCTTCCCTGCGGATCCCGAGGAGGAGCCTCGAGCCGAAGAGCTCGACGCCCTCCAGTATGACTCTCCCGCGAGGGAGCACTTTACTGTGCCGGTTCCTCCTATGCTGGAACGACTACTCTTCCGCATGTGGGAGAGTCCGGCCTCCTCGCCGGTCCTGAGCAAGCGGGTCGATTCTATCTATCGGGTCCGCAAGAGCCCTGGCTTTCAGAAGGCACAGCTGCCACACCATTCCATGGTAGTGGAATCGGCCATGCATCGTCTTAAGAGCCAGAAGATGCACTCCTCGGTGCCTCCTGGAAGGGAGGCCCGTAACCTGGATGGCCTTGGCAAGAAGTGCTTCCAGGGCTCTATGCTCGCATGTCATGTCCAGACTTACCAGCTCTACATGGGCATGTATCTCCGGGATCTGGCTAAAGAGCTAGCCGGATTCTCCGCTGGTCTCTCCGAGGAGCCCTTGCGGAGGTTCCTAGCCTTGTCCACGGGCATTCGGGAATGCTCAAAGTTCATGTCCCGAGCAGCCTATGATGGCTTTGAGGCCTCGGCTAGAGTGGCCGCAGCCGGCATCGGTGCCCGCCGACAGGCTTGGCTTCAGTCGTCGGATCTTGAGCCCTGGGTACAGGACAAGTTGGTCGATGTCCCCTGCCGAGGCGAAAACCTCTTTGGCAAGCCCATGGCGGAAAAGGCTGCACAAATTGAGACTGAGACTCTCACCAGGACCAGGCTTTCTAGGAAGACCTCCGCCCCTTCCCAGAAAAAGAAGGGCTCGGGAAAAAAGTCCTTTTACCCGAGGAAGGCGGCTGCCTACAAACAGTACCCCCATTATCAGGCCCCTGCAGCTCCCCAACAGGGCCAGCAGGCCAAGGGACGGGGTAACGGGTCCCGTAGGCAGCAAGCCCCCAAGCCTGCACCACCAGCCCCTGCTCAGCAGGGTGGGGGTTTTTGACTCGCTCAGCATAGCCTCTCCCCCCCCGCTGGTTCCTCCCAGCACCGGCGGCCGGCTGGTTCACTTCGGCCACAGGTGGTCCAGCATCACCGCAGATGCCTGGGTACTTCAGGTCGTGCGAGAAGGCTACCTTCTCCACTTCCATCAGGTCCCTCCCTCCTATTTTCCGGGAGAACCTTCGCGCCCCCCTCTGCACAGGGAGTTGCTCCTTCAGGAGTTAGCAGGTCTTCTGCAGGAACAGGCGGTGGAACCGGTGCCCCACCACCTGAGAGGTCAAGGCTTTTACTCAAGGTATTTTCTGATACCAAAGAGAACAGGGGGCCTCAGACCCATCCTGGACTTGCGCAACCTCAACAAGTTCCTTGTGCGGGAGAAGTTCAAAATGCTTACCCTTGGAATCCTTCTGCCCTACCTCCAGCAGGGAGATTGGCTATGCTCCTTGGATCTAAAGGATGCCTACACGCACATCCTCATCCACCCAAGCCACCGCCAATACCTAAGGTTTGTGGTGGCAGGAAATCATTACCAGTACAGAGTACTGCCCTTTGGCCTATCCTCCGCACCGCGAGTCTTCACAAAATGTCTCGCGGTCGTGGCGGCCCATCTCCGGCTTCACGGCCTCTATGTCTTTCCGTACCTCGACGACTGGCTCATCAGAGCAGCGTCCGCTCAGGAGGTCACCAACGCCACGTGCCGCACGGTGACTCTGCTGCAGCACTTGGGCTTTGTCATAAACTTCGCAAAGTCCACTTTGCTCCCCTCACAGGATCTCGAGTTCATCGGCGCAAGGCTGCACACTCCTCGGGCACGAGCGTACCTACCGCTCGACAGGGCTCAACGGCTCATGGACCTAGCCGACCGCTTTCGCAGCCAGCCCCTGGTCTCCGCCAGGCGCTTCCTGAGACTGCTCGGCCATATGGCTTCCACTGTCCATGTGACCCCCAATGCCCGCCTGAACATGCGGTCTGCTCAATGGTGTCTCCGCCAGCAGTGGCGACAAGCCACAGGCGGCCTGGCAGACCTAGTGCGCGTCTCCGAGCCGCTGCTCTCGTCTCTCCGGTGGTGGCTCCGGCAGCCGAACCTGATATTCGGAATGCCTTTCCAGTCACCTCAGCCGACCCGGGTGCTGACCACCGATGCATCCCTCCTGGGCTGGGGAGCACATTGCCAAGAGGCACGTACTCAGGGCCTCTGGACCACGTGGGAGTCTGCTCAGCAGATCAACTTCCTGGAGCTCAGGGCGATCCGCCTCGCTCTCAAGGCCTTCTCCCACCTGACTTCCCAACAGTCCGTCCTTGTCCAGACGGACAATCAGGTTGCCATGTTCTACGTGAACAAGCAGGGGGGCACGGGCTCCTTCCTCCTCTGCCGGGAGGCACAGAAGCTCTGCTCTTGGGCCGTCAGTCACGGCATTCTCCTCAAGGCAGTTTATCTCCCGGGCCAAGAAAATTGCCTTGCAGACAAACTCAGCAGGGTCCTCCAGCCGCACGAATGGCGTCTGGATCCCTTGGTAGTTCAGAAGCTCTTCCTCAAGTGGGGTCTCCCCACGGTGGATCTCTTTGCCAGTCCTCACAACCGGCAACTTCCTCGCTTCTGCTCTCGTCAGCCACACCCCCTTCGGGTTGCGGCGGACGCCTTTCTGATCTCGTGGTCGGGGAGCCTTCTGTACGCTTTCCCTCCCATCCCGCTGGTCTCTCGGACTCTTTTCAAGGTTCTCCGAGACAAAGCCTTCATGATCCTGGTGGCCCCTCGCTGGCCCAGGCAGCCGTGGTTTCCACTCCTGCTGCAACTGGCGGTGGAGGGCCCAATCCCTCTGGGGATACAACCGGATCTCCTCACTCAGGATCAGGGGTCCCTTCTGCACCCCAACCTCAGGTCTCTCAACCTTATGGCCTGGCTGCTGAGAGGGTAGTCCTTGCTCCCCTTCTCCTGCCGGCGGAGGTGGAGGAGGTCGTCTTAGCTTCGCGACGGCCTTCTACCCGCAAATGCTACGCCCTTAAATGGCGTCGCTTTGCAGTCTGGTGTACCCAGCAGTCTCAGGATCCCTTCTCCTGCCCGGTGTCGGTGATCTTGCAGTACTTGCTGCACCTCTCTAATCTGGGACTTAAGTCCAACTCCGTCAAAGTTCACCTCAGTGCTCTTTCAGCACATCATGTGCCAGTGGACGGCAGACCTCTCTCCAATGACCCTCTCGTAGCGAGGTTTCTCCGAGGTCTCCTTCTACTTAAACCACCTCTGCGCCCGCCAGCGCCTGACTGGGACCTGAATGTGGTTTTGCAGCGGATCACCTGTCCGCCTTTTGAACCTATGGCTACCTGTTCTCTACGTTTTCTGTCTTGGAAAACACTGTTCTTGATAGCCCTCACTTCCGCTAGGCGCGTAAGTGAATTGCAGGCCCTCGTGTCTGATCCCCCTTACACTAGGTTCTACAAGAATAGGGTAGTCCTACGGACTCACCCAAAATTTCTGCCTAAAGTGGTCTCCCCTTTTCACATCAATCAGGAGGTGGTACTTCCAACCTTCTTTCCCAGACCACACTCCAGCCGAGCTGAAACGGTCCTGCATACCCTGGACTGTAGAAGGGCATTGAACTTCTACCTTGACCGTACGCGGGAGCACCGTAAAGCTGCTCAGCTTTTTGTGTCTTTTGACCCCAATAAATTGGGGCTCCCGGTCTCCAAGCGTACTCTGTCCATCTGGGTTGCGGACTGTATCTCTTGGGCTTATGGGGCAGCCGGACTCTCCTTAGAAAGTCGAGTCACGGCTCATTGCGTTCGGGCAAAGGCCACGTCAGTGGCTTACCTCCGCTCTGTTCCGCTGGCAGACATCTGCCGGGCCGCTACTTGGTCTTACGAGCCAGACTTTTGCGGTCCATTACTGTCTCGAGAGGGAGTCCCGTAGGGACAGTGCTTTCGGACAGGCAGTCCTCCGTAATCTCTTTGAGGTCTGAGCAACTCCTACCCTCCATCCCGGATGTGGGCTACCGGTGGGTGATAATTCAGCGAAGATTCTATCCTTCTGTGCTGCTGAGCTAGAGGGAGCTCATTTTTGTGCTTAGGGTCTCCGGTAGCCTTGAGCTTGGGAGTCCCATAAGTGAGGACTGACTTCCTGCTTGGTCCTGGAGAAAGCGTAGTTACTCACCTGTAACAGGTGTTCTCCAGGAGCAGCAGGAATCAGTCCTCACTACCCTCCCTCCTCCCCTTGGAGTTGCAATCGTCTGCTTATGTTCTTTTTGCAAATTTTTATGCTGTCTTTTTTAGCTATGTCATCTGACTGGCTAAGATGGCACCCTCGGGCGGGAAGACGACCGCGCATGCGCGCTGCAATTCCCAAAGGCTTTCTTTGAAAGCTGGGGAAAATTGCTCCGCGAGGGCTCCGTCGGCGCCGACGTCACCCATAAGTGAGGACTGATTCCTGCTGCTCCTGGAGAACACCTGTTACAGGTGAGTAACTACGCTTTACTTTAATGCTCATTGCAAGCTACTTTCAACTATCTTGCATAATACTACTCACTGCAGGTTATCTTCTTCTAGCCATATCCTTTCCTAGGATGTGGCAACACACCTGACTTCTGTCAGTTTTATCTTTCAATTCTCTTGCACAATGCTCTCTGCAATCTTCAGAGAAGCTTTCTACTATGGGCCCTTGCTACAGAGCATTGAACTTTGTCTCTGGGGGGTTTTCCATATAGTAGAAAAAGCTTATATAATCATTCCATGGCGTGAATGTCCAAGGAGTTCCCAATCTTGCAGGAATCTATCCCTTTTTTCCTTACAGCTTGGCATTATGTTTTTCTGCTCCACTTGGACAATGCATACTCTTTTAGTGTACATGATACCCCTGTGTCCCTTGGCTGGGTCATCCTGGTGTCTTAGTCTATGCGTTTTTTTGTCCTTTGGACATGTCAGAGTCCTAAAGTACTCCTGACGTGCTCTTGCCAGACTGCTATTATCCTCTGTTTTTTCACGCAACCATACTGGTTATTCCACTGAACTACATTCCTGCACCGCAGAAATAGATTCTCTATATATCTTCAGGTGGTTTTTACCCCCTCATTATTAGATGAATCTTTTCCCATCATATTCCCCATGTGAATGTTTTTGTGGGGCTCAGTTGCAGGCATGTATCCTCAGACTTATATTCATGTATGTATATGTCGTATACATACATATTTCTGTAGTCTGTGTGGGCATAAGTCATGCCCATCTATATATATCTATATCTATCTATCTATCTATTTTTATTTATTTATTTATTTATTTAGCACACATTTATATACCGCTCTTTCCCAAGTATCAAGTGCGGTTTACAGATAACAGTAAAAATTTAAGGTACATGGTTAATCATGTCCTAGTCATATTACAGTGAACAGATTTAACTTTTTACATTTAACAGTATAATTAAGACATGCAAACAGTGATTTCATCCAATTGTATTGAGTGGATGTAATCAAACTTTTTTACATATTTACATTAATTTTATATAGTTTGAATTAGATCTAATTTAATTGAGTAGATGTACATCCAATTTAATTGAGTGGATGTAATCAAATTTTTACATATTTAAATTGATTTTATACAGACTGTATTACTTGAGAGGGATCTTTTAATATCAGATTATGGGTTTAGTTTTAGTTTTAGTTTGGTCGAGTGGGAGTATGCCTTGTAGGGATTATTATCCTGTGTCAACTTGTGTGGTTTGGTAAGCCAGAGGTGTATAATGTAAGGTAAATAGATGTGTTTTTAGTTTTTTTCTGAATTCTTTAATTTCAGTTAGAAGGCGAATATTGACAGGTAGGTTATTCCAGAGAGACGGTGTATAGTGTGAGAAGGCCCTGTTATTAGTTAGTTTTCTAGCTTTTTTCTAGTCTTTAGGTAGTAATATTGTGTTTGTATGTCTACTTCTTTGAGACCTCTTATTTGGTTCTGTGTTGATTAGGTTGTTAAGAACGGATGGTGCAAGTTTATTCATCAGTTTAAAGGTGGTAACTAGTATTTTGTAGTGTATTCTTTCATGAATAGGTAACCAATGGAGCTTAGCAAGAATTGGTGTAATGTGTTCTTTTGGACTTACTTTCATTATAATTCTTGCTGCAATATTTTGAGTTAATTGGATCTTTTTAATGTTTTGTCGTGTGATTCCCTGGAGAATTAAGTTTGCAAAATCGAAGTGTGGAGTGATGATTGCTTGTACTATTGATATGAAGTCATTTAAATGAATTAATGGGCGTATTTGTTTCAGGGTCTTGATTTTGAAATGTATAGTTTTTGTAAGATTTTTTATGTGTGAGTCCATATTAAGTTTATCGTCAATCGTTACGCCTAGGTATTTTATTTCTTTTTTTGCTTTAATCTCATGGTTATTTAGGTTAATGGAAATTGGAGGTGTATATGTTTGGTTTTTTGTGACATAGAGGATATCTGTTTTTGTAAAATTAATGTAAAGGTTGTGGTCAATGAGCCATGAGGTTAAGTCATTAAAGCAATCTTTTATTTGTTGTATTGGTGGGTGTGGGATTTTAAATGGTAGATAAAACATGATATCATCTGCATAAATGTGATATCCTACGCCATGACGTTTAAAGATGTTGCAGACTGGTTGGAGGTAAATATTAAATAGAAGTGCTGATAGCGCAGATCCTTGTGGAAGGCCTTGGGTTTGGTTAAAGGTATTTGATGTTTGATTGTCGATCCTCACTGTTTGGGTTCTGTTTGTTAAGTAAGATTTAAACCAGTTATATACGGTGGATGTTATTCCAATTTGTTGGAGTCTGCTTAGCATTGTTGCGTGGTTAACACTGTCAAACGCTAGAGATGTCTAGAAAGATTAATATAAATGCTTGCTTTGAGTCATCAATTCCTCTTATTAGGGTGTCAGAGTACTGTCAGAAGAGTTTCCACTCCGTGATATGGACGGAAACCATATTGATGTTCATCAAGTAGATCTATTGTATCAATGAATTCTTGTAATTGGATTTGGATTATTTTTTCAATGAGTTTGGCCATGAAAGAGATACTTGAAATGGGTCTGTAAGAGGTTGGGGATGTCTTGTCAAGGGTCTTATTTTTGAGAATTGGTCTTATTTGGACGTGCTTTAGGGAGGGAGGTAGATAGCCTTTTACTAATGAGAAGTTGACTATGGGGAGAATGAAGGATGAGAGTGTAGGGAGATCTATAGATCTATATCTATCTATCTATATATCTATATATATCACACATATCTAGACATATATGCACATATATATAGATATGTATGTATCTCCATATACATATATATATAGATATATATATATATATCTGTGCCCATTGGGAGATGTCCATAGGACGCTATGTATTACCTACTATCTCCCTAACTGTCTGTGCTATAAAGCTTTTACCTTCTTAAGGGGTCCAGACAGTCAACTTGCCTATTCTCATACGGCTCAGTAAGTGGGAGCGGTTATACACACAATTACTGCTGTGATGTCAACAGCTTCTATTTTTGTTATAGATCTCCCTGTCTATGAAGTATCAAACTTCAATGTTTTCCTATCTCTTACCAGCTAGGAAAGACAGTGTACATCTTCAGTATTTCTGAGTACATTTCTGTTCTCCTTGGGAATAGGGGCTTTTTTCCATACCCCCTCTTCCCTTCAGGACTGGGCTAATTCTCCAGATCAGTCAGTCTTCTTCTTTTAGTCCTCAATGTTAATAACTCCGTACCTAAAAGAGTTTTCAGCTTTTTCCCATAAAGCTTTCCATTTGAAGACCTGCCGTTCTTCTCCTACCCCAATTGACACCTGGGTCACCTGCCCATTCCAGGTTTGGAACTTCATCCTCACTGCTGTGAAGTTACCTTGAGGATTCCGCTACTGCATCTACAGTACACTCCATCACAGTTCTACTTCCTACAATCCATTAGGTAAGCTCTATATTGTACTAGTTCATTAAATATTTTAATGATACTTGACATACATTCTAAAGACTCTTTTTCTCTGTAGTCTTTAGATTCGCTGTTCCTCTACAGCTCTTCTCTATTCAACTCCTAACCCCCATCCCTCAGGGGATGCCGGGAATCCAGGTTTGGGAAATGCTGTCCTGTTCCAGGGATACGCATTTTATGGGATCTCCCCTGGCACCCACAGCTAGGGAGTCCCCATATGTGAAGACTCATTCTTGCTTGTTCCTGGAGATAGCACAGTTACTTACCTGTAACAGGTGATCTCTGGGAACAGCAGGAATTAGTCTTCACAACCCACCCACCTCCCCTAGGAGTTGTATCTATCTATCTCCTTTCCTCTTTCTCTCCTTCTGTCTCAGCTATGAAACTCAACTGAGGAGAGGCAGTGGGAAAGGCGGGAAGTCAGCGCGCAGGCGCGAGGGATGCTCCCAAAAGCCTTCTGATTGGATGTTGGGGAGCATTCCCGTGCAGGATCCGTCAGTACCGACGTACCCATATGTGAAGACTAATTCCTGCTGTTCCCAGAGATCACCTGTTACAGGTAAGTAACTGTGCTTTATCTGAACAAGCAGGGAGGAACAGGCTCTCTGTAACGAAGCTTTGCAACTATGGGCCCTCGCAAGAGAGCATCAAATTCATCTGGCGGTGTATCTGCCAGGCATTCAAAACTCTTGGGCAGACAGACTCAGTTGAGTTCTGCTTCCACACGAATGGTGTCTCGATGCAGACCAGGTAGCAAAAATGTTTCAAATTTGGGGAACTCCGGACATAGACATCTTTGCAAGTCCGTTAAATGCCAAACTTCCCCGATTCTGTTCCAGAATTCCGGCTCAGGGTTCTCAGGCCAGGGATGCTTTCCTCCTCCATTGGGGTCAGGACTTCCTATATGCCTTTCCACCCATTCCCCTAATTCCCAAATCCCTATTCAAGCTTCAGAGAGACAGAGGTCATATGATTCTCATAGCTCCACATTGCCCACGGTGGTACCCTCTGCTCCTACATCTCTCTCAAGCTCCATCTCTGGAGTTAGGATCTGCTCCAGATCTCCTGTCTCAGGAGGACTGAGTGTTGTGGCATCCCGATCCCCACTCCCTGCATCTCAGGGCCTGGTTGCTGAGGGCCTAGACCTTAAAGGTCTTAACCTATCTCAACAAGTAAGGGATATCCTTTGTGCTTCTAGAAAGCTTTCCACAAGATGCTCTTATGCTTTCAAGTGGAAAAGGTTTCCATATGGTGTTCGCAGAAGGGTCTTGACCCCCTGGCGATACCTCTGGAATCATTATTGGAATATCTCCTTCATTTATCTGATGCAGGGCTTAAGACTAATTCAGTACAAGTCCATTTAAGTGCTATTTCTGCTTCTTTCAAGCCTTTAAATGGACAACCTATTTCCTCTCTTCCTCTCATAGCGAGATTTATGAGAGGCCTCCTTCTAACTAAGCCTCCCATTAGGCCACCACCGGTAGCATGGGACCTAAATCTAGTTCTTGGACAGCTCATGAAGCCGCCTTTTGAACCTCTAACTACTACCTCCTTGAAATTCCTTTCCTGGAAGGTTGTCTTTCTCATTGCAATCACATCAGCACGTCGCATTAGTGAGTTGCAAGCATTAGTGGCTGACCCTTCTTATACGAGGTTCCATCATGATAAGGTAGTTCTTCGGACTCATCCACACTTTATGCCAAAGGTGGTCTCACCTTTTCATTTAAACCAAGCAGTTTACCTGCCTGTATTTTTTCCATTGCCTCATGCTTCAAATGCAGAAAGGAATCTTCATACTTTGGACTGTAAAGGAGCACTTGCTTTTTACTTACAAAGGACACAGCAACATAGAAAGTCCTCTCAACTCTTTGTTGCTTTTGATCCTTCTCATTTGGGACTTCCAGTCTCTAAGAGAACTTTGTCCAATTGGACTGCACAGTGTATTTCTTTTACATATCAGAGTAAAAACCTTTCTCTGGAAGGCCATGTCACAGCTCACAATGTGAGAGCCATGGCAGCCTCAATGGCTCATCTACACTCTGTGTCTATTGACGACATCTGTCGAGCAGCTACTTGGGCCTCGGTTCATACCTTCAAAGCCCATTACTGCTTAGACAAGGACTCCCGCCGGGATGCCTTGTTTGGTTAGGCTGTTCTACGACACCTGTTCCATACTTAATCAACTCCTACCCACCATGTCCGGTAGGATGCCAGAGATCCATGGGGGGAAGTGGAGCCCTTTCACAGGGGCACACAACTTCTGGGGTCTCTCCCTGGCATCTGTAGCTAGGGAGTCCCCATATGTGAAGACTAGATTCCTGCTTGTTCCTTTAGATCAGGGGTCTCAAACACGCGGCCCGCGGGCCGCATGCGGCCCGCGAGAGAACATTGTGCGGCCCGCGACGGAGGGAAAGAAAAAAGCCTTGCTTCTGCTTCTGCCGTTGCTGCCGTGGCAGCGGCAGAATCGACTGTCAATTTTTTTTTTTTTTAAACCTGGCTTCTGCTGCTCAAGCAGCAAAATCAGCTGTGCTGCGGTCCCTTCCTCTCTGCCTGGAGATCCCTCATTGTGCTTCATCAGCGTGTGCTTTTCAAGCCGCGAAGAGAGTATTCCCCTCTCGCGAGGCTTGAAAAGTGAATAGGATTAAGCCGCGCGAGAGGGAAATACTCTCTTCGCGGCTTAAAAAGCACGCCGCTGATGAAGCACAATGAGGGATCTCCGGGCAGAGAGGAAGGGGCCGCGGGACAGCTGATTTTCTGCTGCAGCAGCAGAAGCCAGGTGTTTTTTTTATTTACCGGGGGGGGGGGGGGGGTTAGGACTGGAAATGGGCTATTGGCAGGGGGGGGCTGTAGGACTGGAAATGGGCTATTGGCAGGGGGGGTAGGACTGGAAATGGGCTATTGGCAGGGGGGTTATGACTGGAAATGGGCTATTGGCAGGGGGGGTTATGACTGGAAATGGGCTATTGGCAGGGGGGGGTGTAGGACTGGAAATGGGCTATTGGCAGGGGGGGTGTAGGACTGGAAATGGGCTATTGGCAGGGGGGTTATGACTGGAAATGGGCTATTGGCAGGGGGGGTGTAGGACTGGAAATGGGCTATTGGCAGGGGGGGTGTAGGACTGGAAATGGGCTATTGGCAGGGGGGTTATGACTGGACATGGGCTATTGGCAGGGGGGGGGGGGTTATGACTGGTAATGGGCTACGGTGGGGGCTAGGACTGGAAATGGGCAGGTGGGGGTTAGGAAGGACTGGAGGTGGGCTGATGGGGGGAGTTAGGACTGGTAATGAGCTATGGAGGGGCTGACTGAAATGGGGTAATGGGGGTTAGGGCTGGAAGTGGGCTATTGGCAGGGGGGGTTATGACTGGTAATGGGCTATGGTGGGGGCTAGGACTGGCCATGGGCAGATTGGGGTTAGGACTGGAGGTGGGCTGATTGGGGGGTTAGGACTGGAGGCGGGCGGATTGGGGGGTTAGGACTGGTAATGGCCTATGAGGGGAGGTAAGACTGAAAATGGGGTGATGGGGGTAAAACTGGAAGTGCGCTATGGGGAGGTTAGGACTGGTAATGGGCTATGGGGGGGGGGGTTAAGACTGAAAATGGGGTGATAGGGGGTAAAACTGGAAGTGCGCTATGGGGAGGTTAGGACTGGTAATGGGCTATGGGGGGTCTAGGACTGGTAATGGGCTGGGGGGGGGTTGCTAGGACTGGAAATGGGCTGAGTGGAAGGGGAGCTTGAATTGCAAATGGCTGATGGGGAGGGGGCTTGGAATGGAAATGGGCTGTGAGGGGAGGGAGCTAGGATTGGAAATGGGCTGATGGGGGGCTAGGATTGGAAATGGGCTGATGGTGAGGCTATGATAGGACTGGAAATGGACTGATGCAGGGACTAGAAGGGAGCGGATGCTGGGTGGGGCTGGAACTAGAAGGGAGCTGATGTTGGGGGAGGATTAGAATGGGATGGAGCTGGGAAAGTGAAATGGAGAGGGGAAAAATATTTTGTCTAGGAGAGAAGACAAATCTACAATTGGCCAGGTATTGGGAGAGTAAGTGGGGATTGAGGATGGAGGGGTAAAATTGGAGTGGATGAAATAGGAATGAGGAAAGAGAAAAAGGAGAAAGATTAGTATGTTAAAGCAGATGTAGAGAGAGAATGGAAAAAAAACTAGGAGAGAAGAAAGGGCAAATGGACAGCAGACGATGGAGAGTTAGCAGAAGACATGAAGAAACCAGAAGAAAGTGGCTGGAACAATTGCAACTGAAAAAAAATGCACAAAAGGTAGAAAAATCTCTCTTTATTTTGAATTTATTAACTGGAATATGTCAGCTCTGGGAAATGTGCATCATTAATGTTTGCGCTTTGTTTAGTACAAGAGGAAATTAATTTATAGTTTTATTTCTACAGTGTTGTTGTACATTCCAAGTTTGGCTTTTGGGGTTCCCAGTTTAATTATTGTCTTCCTGTTTCTAAATCTTTTAGTCTTTCTTTATCCATACTCATTAAAGAGGCATGTTTACTAAAAGTTAGTGTATGGTAACATTATGCAAATATTTATGCAAATGAGGCCCCTTATGCAAATGAGGCCCCGCGTCTTATGCGGCCCCCGGGTTACTTTACAAGTCCTCATTTGGCCCTCAAAGCAATTTGAGTTTGAGACCCCTGCTTTAGATAGCATAGTTACTCACCTGTAAGGTGATCTCCAGGAACAGCAGGAATTCAGTCTTCACAACCCACCCACCTCCCCTAGGAGTTGTATCTCTTTTCTTTTTTTTCCCTTTCTCTCTCTCTTTGTCTCAGCTTTAAAACTCAACTGGAGAGAGGCAGTTGGGAAAGGCGGGAAGGCAGCACGCAGGCGCTGTGGGATGCTCCCAAAAGCTTTCTCATTGGACGCTGGGGAGCGTTCCCTCGCAGGCTCCGTCGGTACCGACGATACCCGTATGTGAAGACTAAATTCCTGCTGTTCCCGGAGATCACCTGTTACAGGTGAGTAACTATGCTAAATCCACTGTGGAATCTGAGGCCAGTTTATCAAATTCATCCTCCACCTCGTTTACAAAACAAACTTTCTCCAGATACAAGCAGGGGGATACAGGCACACTGTGATGGTGATATCTTGGATGGAGCCATAGTGTTGGGCTCTCCCATAGCCCAGAGAAGTCTTTTGGACTTCTCTGAGCATGGGTGCCTTCTCCCACCTGGACGTTCACACGCTGTACTTCAGTTTTCTTCTGTCCATGCCAGTGTGCTGCATGACTCTGCCTATACTTGCTCAATGACCCATTTTTCCTCCCCTTCATCTGCTCACCACATCAAGTTTTACCATCATTCTTCTTTAACCCCCCCCCAAAAACAAACAAACAAAAATATCGGACTGACTCTTTACTCATCACTGATCTCGACTCTGCTGAATAGCTGTGCTGAACTGCAACTCTGACTGCAGCTGTGAGTAGTCTGCCCAAACAAAACCCCGACTCTAGAACTCTTTCTCTTTGTATGGCTACATTGCCGCGAGGTCCCATGGCAGTTGCCCGTTTCCTTTCCTCCACAGTAAGTCAGGCAGCAGCGGCGGATCCCTCCACCAAATGTATGCAAGAACAGTGGTCATCGTTATCCCCCACTCCTCCCCCCTTATCAGGCCCAGTCAAGGCAGGATTGGGGGCAGACAATAGAGCTACATCCCTGAGGGAAGAGACATCCCAGGCACTGGCAACCTCGAGGACACAGGTCCTTTCCTCCAGGACCTGTGTCCTCGAGGTTGCCAGTGCCTGGGATGTCCTTTCCTCCAGGACCTGTGGCTCCATCCCTTCCCCACCAATGCTGCTGTTACCATTACTAGCAGACAAACAAGGAAAATCAGTTGCTGACCAGAACAAAAAAGCAACTGTAAAAGGGAAAGCAACACCAAAATTAAAACACACTGAGGATACCTCCATCATTGCTGCCCCTTCCACTAGCAAGGTACGCAGCTACAGCAAACGCCATAAACTGTGGCCCGCAAGATGAGGTGACATCCAGAAGGCTCCATGCCCACTACTTTTCCCTACAGAGGGCTCCTCGCATCCCCAGGCGTTGAGTCCCAATACTGCACTGTTCTCACTCCTCCATCAGTTTGTCCAGGACAGTGCTGCCCTGCTCCAGACAGCATGCCCTAGAAAGGACCCTCCACAGTAACCAAGAGACTCCCGGGGCACCCCTCCCCTGATCTCTCCCTCTCTTATAGATTGGAGACCCCCTCCCCCCCCTGAAAGATGATGGACTTTTGTCACTGGGTGCTGCTGGTCATCATTCCTGGGAAATCATCTTCTCTATCCAGGCAGATAATTGCCCTGCCCTTCCACAGGGTAAGGAGATCCATCTGAGGAACCCCCAGAGGACTACTATCCTAAATTTCTGCAGAAGGTCTCCTTGGCATTAGCTCTCAGTGAATCCCAAACCCCTACCAATAAAAGAGATTTCCAGTCTGTCCCTCCACTCCTGTAGTGCCCTGAAGGAGGTTCTAGCAATTCCAGTGCACAAACTCTTACAAGACCTTTAGTCTTCCATCTGGATAAAGCCAACTTCCATGAGTGCCACCTCTAACAGCCTCGACCTTCAGTACAAAGTTCTCCCAGATTCCTGATTTCACCACCAGCAATTGCCACACCAGTCCATTGTCTCCGAGGCCGTCCTCAAAAAGTCCAAGAGTGTGAAATCCGTAGCTCTAACACCGCCAGGAAAGGAACAGTGAACCTTGGACACAGTGGGCAGAAAGGTCTATCAAAGCGCACTGTTAGCCATGAGAGTCTTGACTTGTCAGTTATAGATCCTACACTACCACCATGACCACCTCCTGTAACTAGATGCTCCACGACAACTGTCGGCTGACTATAGGGGGCACATCCAGGATTATCTACATGAGTCACTGTATCACATCACCTGCTCCACCTATGATGTGTATGAGTTCACCGCCTGGGCCGTGGCCCCTTCCATCTATGCACCATATAGCTACAAGTCTTCGACCTTAGGGAGGGATGTTTCTTCATGATTTGAAAGAGCTAAAACTTCTTTAAGATATTTCCTCAACAAATATCTGGTTCCAAAAAAAGAGTAAAGTAGCCCAAATGCCCTCGAGTATGGAGCAGACAGAGCTTAAAGATTCCAATTACCCATGTCTACCAATAGCCAGATTAATATGAATAAAATACAGTCTCTAAAATGCTTGTATACAAATGCTAGAAGTCTAAAAAATAAGATGGGAGAGTTAGAATATATAGCTCTAAATGAGAGGTTAGATATGATTGGAATATCAGAGACATAGTGGAAGGAGGACAACCAGTGGGACACTGTGATACCTGGGTACAAACTATATCGTAATGATAGAGCTGATCAAATTGGTGGAGGGGTTGCGCTCTATGTTAGAGAGGGCATTGAGTTAGAAAGGATTAAAGTTTTGCAGGAAACAAAATTCACTGTAGAATCTCTAATGGATTGAAATTCCATGTAAAAAGGGGAAGGCGATGGCAGTGGGGGTGTACTATCGACCGCCTGGCCAGAATGAACAAATAAATGATGAAATGCTCAAAGAAATCAAGGAAGCTAGCAAAAGTTACAGCGCAATAATAATAATTACCCCGGTGATTTCAATTACCCCGGTATCGATTGGGTCAGTGTCACGGCAGGACATGCTAGGGAGATAAAGTTCCTAGATGAAATAAATGACTGCTTCTTGGAGCAACTGGTTCATGAACCAACCAGAGGGGAAGCCATATTAGACCTAGTCCTTAGTGGGACACCAGATCTTGTGCAAGAGATAAGGGTGTTGGGGCCACTTGGCAATAGTGATCATAGCATGATTGCGTTTGATTTAATTAGTGTAGGAGGGATAGTAAGGAAATCCACAGTACTACCTTTTAACTTTCGAAAGGGAGACTATGATAAAATGAGGAAAATAGTTAAGAAAAAACTAAAAAGAGCAGTTGCAAAGGTTAAAGACTTACATCAAGCTTGGGTGTTGTTGAAACTACTATCTTGGAAGCCCAGACCAGCTGTATTCCACGCTTTAAGAAAAGTGGAAGGAAGTCCAAAAAACTTCCAGCATGGTTTAAAGGTGAGGTCAGAGAGGCTGTTGTTGCCAAAAAAGGATCTTTCAGGAAATGGAAAACAGAGCCAAACGACGAAACCTGGAAACAGCACAAGCACTGGCAAGTGAAATGCAAGGCATTGATAAGGCAGACAAAGGAAGAATTTGAGAAGAAGCTTGCTGCGGAAGCAGAAATGCGAAGTAAAGACTTTTTCAAGTACATTCGTAGCAAAAAATCTGTGAGAGAGTCAGTTGGTCCATTAGATGATAGAGGGGTCAAAGGGGCACTAAGAGGAGAGAAGGCGATAGCGGAGAGACTGAATGAATTCTTTGCTTCAGTCTTTACTGAGGAAGATGTAGGGATGTTACCAATGACTGAAGTGGTATTTAAAGGTGCGGAAGAATTGAAGGAAATAGCGATACATCAGGAAGATGTCTTACAACTATTAGATAAACTGAGGAGTAGCAAATCACCTGGGCCAGATGGTATACATCCAAGGGTGTTAAAAGAACTGAAATATGAGATTGCAGACCTGCTATTAGTAATCTGTTAATTTTCATTAAAATCATCTGTAATACCTGAAGATTGGAGGCTCGCGAATGTAACGCCAATTTTTAAAAAGGGTTTCAGGGGTGATCCGGGAAACTACAGACCGGTGAGCCTGACGTCAGTACTGGGAAATATGGTAGAAACCATCATAAAGAACAGAATTACTCAGCATGTAGATAGTCATGGCATAATGGGAGACGGCCAACATGGCTTTAGACAAGGAAGATCTTGTCTTACTAATTTGTTATGTTTTTTTGAAGGTGTGAATAAACAGGTGGACAAAGGTGAATTGGTTGATATAGTATATCTGGACTTTTATAAAGCCTTTGACAAGGTCCCTCATGAGAGACCTTTGGCAAAACTAAAGAGTCATGGGATAGGAGGCAGTGTACTATTGTGGATCAGGAACTGGTTAAAAGATAGAAAGCAGAGGGTAGGGCTAAATGGCCAATTTTCCCAATGGAGAAAGGTGAATAGTGGTGTACCCCAGGGATCTGTGCTGGGTCCGCTGCTTTTTGACACATTCATAAATGACCTGGAAAGTGGAATAACGAATGAGGTTATCAAATTTGCAGATGACACAAAACTATTTAAAGTTGTTAAAACCCAAGAGAATTGTGGAAAATTGCAAGAGGATCTTGATAAGTTGGAAGACTGGGCATCAAAATGGCAGATGAAATTTAATGTGGACAAGTGCAAAGTTATGCACCTAGGGAAGAACAACCCAAACTATGGTTACAAGATGCAAGGTTCCACATTAGGAACCACCACACAGGAAAAAGATTTAGGCGTCATTGTGTATAACATGTTAAAACCCTTGGCCCAGTGTGCAGCGGCGGCCAAGAGAGGAAATAGAATGCTAGGTGGTATAAGGAAAGGAATGGAAAATAAAACAAAAGATATTATAATGCCTCTTTCATTCCATGGTGAGACTGCACCTTGAATATTGTGTGCAATTTTGGTCGCCGTATCTTAAAAAGGGTATAGCGTTATTAGAAAAGGTTCAGAGAAGAACCACCAAAATGGTAAAGGGGATGGAAGGATACCCCTATGAAGAAAGGCTATAAAGGTTTGGGCTCTTTAACCTGGAAAAGAGACAGCTGAGGGGAGATATGATAGAAGTCTATAAATTAATGAACAGAGTGGAACGGGTAAACGTAGATCGATTGTTTACGTTATCAGAATATAGAAAGACTAGGGGACATGCAATGAAGCTACAGGGTAAACTATTTAAGGCTAATAAAAGAAAATATTTTTTCACTCAACGTGTAATCAAACTCTGGAATTTGTTACCGGAGGATGTTGTAAAGGCTGTTAGTGTAGCTGGATTTAAAAAAGGTTTGGACAAGTTAAGAACATAAGAAATGCCATACTGGGTCAGACCGAGGTCCATCAAGCCCAGTATCCTGTTTCCAACAGTGGCCAATCTAGGTCATACGTACCTAGCAGTTTCCCCAAAAGACACAGGTTCTGCAGTGCTTGTACTAGTTCAAGCATTGATATCCTGGGTCCCTTTTTAATAGTGGTTTATGGACCTTTCCTCCAGGAACTTGTCCAAACCTTTTTTAAACCCAGCTATACTAACAGCCCTTACTACATCCTCCGGTAACAGATTCCAGAGTTTGATTACACGTTGAGTGAAGAAATATTTTCTCTTATTTGTCTTAAATAGTTTACCCCGTAGCTTCATTACATGTCCCCTAGTCCTTCTATATTCTGATAGCGTAAACAATTGATCCACGTTTATCCGTTCCACTCCATTCATTAATTTATAGACCTCTATCATATCTCCCCTCAGCCGTCTCTTTTCCAGGTTAAAGAGCCCTAACCTTTTTAGCCTCTCTTCATAGGAGTAGCCTTCCATCCCCTTCACCAAATTGGTGGCTCTTCTCTGTACTTTTTCTAATAACTCTATGTCCTTTTTAAGATACGTTGACCAGAATTGCACACAATATTCAAGGTGCGGTCGTACCATGGAGCGATACAGAGGCATTATAATATCCTTTGTTTTATTCTCCATCCCTTTCCTTATGATACCTAGCATTCTATTTGCTTTCTTGGCCGCCGCTGCACACTGGGCGGAGGGTTTTAACATGTTATCCACGATGACTCCTAAATCTTTTTCCTGGGTGGTGGAGCCTTGCATCGTGTAACTATAGTGTGGGTTGTTCTTTCCTAGGTGCATAACTTTGCACTTGTCCACATTAAATTTCATCTGCCATTTGGATGCCCAGTCTTCCAAATTATCCAGATCCTCCTGCAGTTTTCCACAATCCTCTTGGGTTTTAACAACTTTAAACAGTTTTGTGTCATCTGCAAATTTGATAACCTCACTAGTTATTCCCTTTTCCAGGTCATTTATGAATATGTCAAAAAGTAGCGGACCCAGTACAGATCCCTGGGGTACTCCACTATTCACCTTTTTCCATTGGGAATATTGGCCATTTAGCCCTACTCTCTGCTTTCTATCTTTTAACCAGTTCCCGATCCACAATAGTACTCTGCCTCCTATCCCATGACTTTTTAGCTTTGCCAAAAGTCTCTGATGGGGGACCTTGTCAAAAGCTTTCTGAAAGTCCAGATACACTATATCAACCGACTCACCTTTGTCTACCTGTTTATGCACACCTTCAAAAAAACAGATCAGATTAGTAAGACAAGATCTTCCTTGTCTAAAGCCATGTTGGCTGTCTCCCATTAGGCCATGACTATCTACATGCTGTGTAATTTTGTTCTTTATGATGGTTTCTACCATTTTCCCTGGTACTGACGTCAGGCTCACCGGTCTGTAATTTCCCGGGTCACCCCTGGAACCCTTTTTAAAAATTGGTGTTACGTTGGCGACCCTCCAATCTTCAGGTATTACAGATGATTTTAATGAAAGTTCACAGATTACCAATAGCAGGTCTGCAATCTCATATTTCAGTTCTTTCAACACTCTGGGATGTATACCATCCGGTCCTGGTGATTTGCTACTATTCAGTTTATCAAATAGTTGTAATATATCTTCCCGGTTGTAGCGATATTTCTCTCAATTCCTCTGCAGTATCACCTTTAAATACCACTTCAGTCTTGGGTAACATCCCTACATCTTCCTCAGTAAAGACCGAAGCAAAGAATTCATTCAGTCTCTCTGCTATAGCCTTGTCTCCTCTTACTGCCCCTTTTACCCCTCTATCATCTAATGGTCCAATTGACTCTCTCACAGGCCTTTTGCTACGAATGTACTTGAAAAAGTCTTTATTTCGTGTTTTTGCTTCCGTAGCAAGTTTCTTCTCAAATTCCCGCTTTGCCTGCCTTATCAATGCTTTGCATTTAACTTGCCAGTGCTTGTGCTGTTTCCAGTTTTCATCATTTGGCTCTTTTTTCCATTTCCTGAAGGTTGCTCTTTTGGCAGCAACAGCCTCTCTGACCTCACCTTTAAACCATGCTGGCAGTTTTTTGGACTTTCTTCCACTTTTCTTAATGCGTGGAATACAGCTGGTCTGGGCTTCGAGGATAGTATTTTTAAATAACACCCAAGCTTGCTGTAAGTCTTTAACCTTTGGAACCGCTCCTTTTAGTTTTTTCCGAACTATATTCCTCATTCTATCATAGTCTCCCTTTTGAAAGTTAAAAGGTAGTACTGTGGATTCCTTTACTATCTGTCCTCCACTGATTAAATCAAACATGATCATACTATGATCACTATTGCCAAGTGGTCCCAACACCCTTATTTCTTGCACCAGATCTGGCGTTCCACTAAGGACTAGGTCCAGTATGGCTTCCCCTCTGGTTGGTTCATGAATCAGCTGCTCCAAGAAGCAGTCATTTATTTCATCTAGAAACTTTATCTCTTTAGCTTGTCCTGCTGTGACACTGTCCCAGTCGATACCGGGGTAATTGAAATCACCCATTATTACTACTCTGTTGTGGCTTTTGTTAGCTTCCTTGATTTCTTTGAGCATTTCATCATCCATTTGTTCATTCTGGCCAGGCGGTCGATAGTATACTCCCACTGCCATCACCTTCCCCTTCATAAATGGAATTTCAATCCATAGAGATTCTACAGCAAATTTTGTTCCCTGCAAAACTTTAATCCTTTCTGACTCAATGCCCTCTCTAACATAGAGCGCAACCCCTCCACCAATTTGTTCAGCTCTATCATTACGATATAGTTTGTATCCAGGTATCACAGTGTCCCACTGGTTATCCTCCTTCCACCATGTCTCTGAGAGTGCAATCATATCCTAACCTCTCATTTAGTGCTATATATTCTAATTCTCCCATCTTATTGTTTAGACTTCTAGCATTGGCATACAAGCATTTTAGAGACTGTATTTTATTAATATTAATCTGGCTATTGGTAGGCATGGGTAATTGGGAATCTTTATGCTCTGTCTGCTCCTTACTCAAGGGCATTTGGGCTACTATACTCCCTTTTGGAACCTCACTGCTTTTGGTAGTATCTTTCAAGGATACCTTTGTCCGAACCATGCGCTCTTGGGTGACTGTCGGCTTTCCCCTATTTTCTAGTTTAAAAGCTTCTCTATCTCTTTTTTAAAGGTTAATGCCAGCAGTCTGGTCCCATCCTGATTAAGGTGAAGCCCATCCCTTCGGAAGAGCCCCCCCTTTCCCAGAATGTTCCCCAGTTCCTAACAAATCCAAAACCCTCATCCTTGCACCATTGTCTCATCCACGCATTGAGACTCCGGAGCTCTGCCTGTCTTTTGGGTCCTGCACGTGGAACAGGAAGCATTTCGGAGAACGCTATCCTGGAAGTTCTGGATTTCAACTTCCTACCTAAAAGCTTAAATTTAGCCTCCAGAACTTCCCTACCACATTTTCCTATGTCATTGGTACCAACATGTACCAAGACAGCAGACTCCCCCCCAGCACTATCTATGATCCTATCTAGGCGGTGCGTGAGATCTGCTACCTTCGCACCAGGCAGGCATGTTACCAGGCGATCCTCACGTCCACCAGCCACCCAGCTATCTACATTCCTAATGATTGAATCTCCAACTATAACAGCTGTCCTGACCCTCCCCTCATGGGGACAATGGCCCTGGAGAAACGTCCTCGGTGCGAGAGGGTTTTACATCACCTGGAGGACAGGTCCTAGTTACAGGATCACTTCCTGCCACACCAGGGTGATGCTCTCCTGTCACGTGACCTCTCTCCTCCATGGCAACAGGGATGCTGCCAGACTGGAGGTGGGACTTCAGGACTATATCCCTGTAGGTCTCGTCCATGTACTTCTCTGTCTTTCTTATGTCTTCCAGGTCTGCTACTCTAGCCTCTAGAGAACGGACTCGTTCCCTGAGAGCAAAGAGCTCCCTGCACTTAGTGCATATGTAGGACCTCTCACCAACTGGGAGAAAATCATACATGTGACACTCAATGCAAAAGACCGGAGAACCCCCATCTCGTTGCTGGACCTCTGTCTGCATCTTAGTTTAAAGCTTGTGTTTAGGTCTTTTAAATTCGGTATATAATAAGGATTGGTGTAGATGCTTATACTAATAAAATTGTATCTAATACCCCTAATACACCCTGTGTACCTGAAGCTTAATTAATCTCAGGTCCTCTGTGTATGACTGATTTGGATTAAGAGCTGCACCTGAGAGCAGCCCCTTTCCTCTAAGATGTGCAAGTACCTATAAAACTACAATTACCCCAGGGGTGGGTGGGTGCTGGGGAGGGAGGGAGGGAGATAAGTCCTATTAAAGAGGGCAGTTACAAGGTACCCTGTCCTGAACCCTCAGCAGGGGGATGGGGGTACCACACAAAGCCCAGTTAGTTGAGAGAGGCAAGGTAAGTACAGCTGAGAAGGCTGAACTAGCACACCACTAAGACAAACAATAAATAATTAAACAAACAGTTAGACAAACAGTAAATAATTAAATAAACAGCTAGAACTCACAGTAAGATGTCCCAGGAGGCAAATATCCACTCACTAGCAGAGCTCTGTAAAAGTACAGCCCTTCTCTGATCAGAGAAAAGCAAACTGGAGGAATGGTCCATAAACCATTAGTAAGAAGGGACCCAGGATATCAATGCTTGACCCAATACAAGCATTGTGGAACCTCTTTCTTTTGGGGAAACTGCTAGGTACGTATGATCTAAATTGGCCACTGTTGGAAACAGGATACTGGGCTTTATGGACCCTTGGTCTGACCCAGTATGGCATATCTTATGTTCTTATGTTCTTAATAGGAGAAAAATTTCAAAAAAATTGCAACTTGTTTCAAATTCTATTCTATTAAGGCCTGTTTGTGAATGCATTCTAGGCGGTTAGCAATCAGGTAATGTATATATTCCCTCGTTCCCGAAGGGCTCACAATCTACATGATGGAGAGGGTGCAGCCTAGTAAGGTACCTTTAACTGATACGGAGGCCTCCGGCGAAGGCATCCAGTCTCCTGAGGGTCGTCCTGGCGAGGGCCCCCTCTCCTCCTCGACACCCAACCTGGTGACCCCGGCGTCTCAGTGCCCTACTCCAGAGTGGGAGGCCTGAATGCTGGCCTTGGAACAGAGCGCTTCTGTGTTCCTCCTACCCAGTAGGCGCTGGAGCTTGTCCCTGCTGGCATGTGCCCCGAGACCGCAGGGACCTCGACATCGAGGACTCCCCGGGCCACCGTGACCCCCGAGAGCCAGAAGCCTCGTGAGGATCCTCGGCGTGGGTCTCTATCTCCGTCTCGTTCCTCGGACACGAGATCTTCACGTGCGAGCGCCTCTGGCTCCGGGCAAGTTTTGGCCTCTGAGATCCGGCGCGGGTCACCGACCCGTCTCGAACCGCCTGACCTCGTGTCCTCCATGGACTACTTGTACTGGGAGTCTGATGGAGAGACCTCCCTGAGGACTCGGCCCCACTGAGACCTCCCCTCTGACCCCTCCCTACTGACCCAGAGGCAGCGATCATCTCCCGAGGACACCTCTTTTCTGGCGTTCGTCCGGGACATGGCGCGGGCCCTGGCGCTCACTACTGAGTCGGAGGAGGAGCCCCGCTCTGAAGAGCTTGATATCCTTCAATATGAAGCTCCTCCCTCTTGGTGCTGGTTCCTCTCATTCTGAACTGACTCCTGTTCCGCATGTGGGAGACCCTGGCTTCTTTCCCGATTGTGAGCAAGTGCCTGGACGCTGTGCATAAGGTCCAGCGAGGTCCGGGGTTTCGGAAAGCCCAGCTTCTCCACATCTCAATGGTGGTCGAATCGGCCATGCGGAAGCTAAAGAGCCCGAAGACTCATTCGTTGGTCCCCCTGGGCAGAGAGTCTCCGTACCCTTGCCGCCCTTGGACGCAAATCTGATTAGGGCTCCATGTTGTCATGCTGCATCCAAGTCTACCAGTTATACATTGTACTGTTCCTTCGAGATCTTGCTAGGCAGCTTGGAGGTTTCACAGCGGGCCTTGACGGAGACCATCTCCGGCAGTTTCAGGTCCTCTCAAAGTCCATCGGGGAATGCTCGAAGTACCTCTTGCGGGCAGTGTACTATGGCTTCAAGTCTTCTCCCCGGGTGGCAGTGGCTGGCATCGGACCTCGCCGGCAGGCTTAGTTCCAGTCCTTGGACCTGGAACAGTGGGTCCAGGTGACTCTGCAGGACGTCCCTTGCCTCGGGCAGCAACTATTTGGCAAGCCCATGGAAGATAAGGCAGCGGAGATTGAGACGGAGTACGTGACTCATACTCGCCTCTCCCGGAAAACATCCTCCCTCCCCAGAAAGGAGCAGCAGAGCAAGAAGCTTTTCTTCAATCTGAAGGGGCTCCTGTAAGGGGTTACCTGGCCTATCAGCCAGCGTCTACTCTCGTTCAGGGCAGCCAGGGCAAGTGCACGGCCCTCGTAAGCCAAAGGGTCCCAAGACCCCCATCCCCCGGCACAGGCTCAACCAGCCTCAGGGTGTTGATGCCATCGGCATGGCCTCTTTTCCTCTGGCAGGGCGGCTGTCTGTCGGGGGGCATATGGTCCATTTCTCCCACGGGTGAGAGTCCATCGCCACTGATGTCTGGATTCTCCAGGTCATTCGGGAGGACTATTGTCTCCATCTGGACCAGGCCCCTCGTTTGTACTTTCCCGGTGAGCCACTTCGGCTTCTCCAGCACCAGGCCCTCCTGAGTCAGGAGCTTGCAGGTCTCCTTGAGGATGGCATGGTAGAACCAGTCCCACCGCATTCCAGCAGGATGGGGATTTTACTCCTGATACATCCTCATCCCGAAATGGACAGGGGGCCTTCAGCCCTTCCTCGACCTGCAGAACCTCAACAGGTTCCTGGTGTGGAAGTTCAAGATGGTCTCCCTTGGAATGTTACTGCCCTACCTCCAGCAGGGCAATTGGCTATGCTTCTTGGACTTAAAGGATGATTACCCTCACATCCTCATCCACCCCAAACACATGGTTCAGGGAAACCATTACCAGTACAGGGTATTTCCCTTCAGTCTCTCATCTGCCCTGTGGGTCTTCACGAAGTACCTGGCTGTGGCTGTGGCCCATCTGTAGCTACAGGGCACCTTCATCTATCCATATCTAGACGACTGGCTCATAACGGGGCACGGCCTCCAAAGCCAGGCAGGCCATGGACCACACCATTTGCCTCCTGGAGCATCTGAGGTTCATGATCAATTACCTGAAGTCCCATCTCACTCCAGTCCAGTCCCTGGAGTTCATTGGGGCTCAGTTGGACACCCTTCAGGCATGGAGTTTCTTCCTCAGGACAGGGCAGACTGCCTTGTCTCTCTGGTGTCCAAGGTGCCTCGGCCTGGATGATGCTTCGCCTTCTTGGCCACATGTCCTCCAAGGTCCATGTCCTGCTCAATGCCTGTCTCCACATGTGGGCGATGCAGTGGTGCCTCCGAGCGCAATGAGCGCAGTCAACCAGCTGCCTCGGAGACCTCATCTCTGTCTTTCCCAGTGCACGGAGCCTCTGGCTTGGTGGTAGGAGTTTTGGAACCTGTTTTGTGGTATGCCCTTCCAAGCCCCGGTGCATCAGGTGGTCTTGACCACAGATGCCTCCCTGGCGGGCTGGGGAGCCCACTACGAGGGTCGTCACACTCACGAGATCTGGTCCTTCGAGGAGTCCCTGCAGCAGATCAACCTGCTGGTGCTCTGGGCCATTCGCCTCGCTCTCAGGGTTTTCAGGGACTGCTTGCAGCACCGAGCGCTGCTGGTCCAGACAGACAACCAGGTCACGATGTTCTGTGTGAACAAACAGGGGGGTACCATCTCCTACAGCCTCTGTTCGTAGGCGACAGCCCTGTTTTCCTGTGCGGTGGGCCAGGGCATGACCGTCTGGGCCACCTACCTCCCGGGTCAGGACAGTGCATTGGAAGATCAGCTCAGCCGCGTCCTCCAGCCGCGTCCTCCAGCCGCGTCCTCCAGCCGCACAAGTGGTGCCTGTGTCCCTGAATGGCACAGCGACTCTTCCAGCATTGGGGGGACTCCAGACTTGGACCTCTTTGCCAGTCCGGCGAACTCGCAGTTTCTTCAGTTCTGTGATTCCCTCCCTCACCTGGGCAGGGTGGCCCCCAATGTCTTCCTCATCTCGTTGGATAAGGGCCTGCTATATGCCTCTCTCCCCCCCCCACGCCCCTCATTGCCCAGACCCTTCTCAAGGTCCAGCGGGACAGGGCCTCGATGGTTCTCAGTCCCGAGGTGGCCTAGTCAGCCTTGGTTTCCCCTGCTGCTCCGTCTCTCAATGGAGCACCCGGTCCCGCTTGGGTTCTCACCGGAGCTGCTGACGCAGGAGGTGGGTATGATTTTTCACCCCAATCTGAGGTCCCTATCCCTTACAGCTTGGCGGTTGAGTGGGTCGCTCTAGCCTCCTACCATCTTTCCGAGGAGATTGAGGACATTCTTTTGGCCTCACGAAAGGACTCGACCAGATGGGCTTACGCCTTCAAGTGGCTTTGCTTCTTGGTGTGGTGCTTGGAGCTCCAAGCGAACCCATTTTCATGCCCTACCAGTTTGGTCGTGCAGTAGCTGTTCCACCTCTCGCAGTCTGGACTGAAGTCCAACTCGGTCAGGGTTTACCTGAGTGCAGCTCAGCGAACCACCACCCCATTGAGGGCAAACCTCTTTTGGGGCAACCGCTTGTCTCACATTTCATGTGAGGTCTGCTTCTTTCCAGGCTACCTACGCATCCTCCCCTGGCGGAATGGGACCTCGGTGTGGTCCTCACGCAGCTGACCAAGCCGCCCTTTGAGCCCATGGCTACCTGCCCACTGCGGCATCTGTCATGGAAGGTGGCTTTCCTGATAGCTCTCACCTCTGCTTGGAGAGTCAGTGATTGTAAGAGGGCTCTCTTTCTACCTGCAGCGGTCTTGGGACCACCACAGATCCGGGTAGCTCTTCGTTTCCTTCGTCCCCAGCCTTCTGGGGCTGGCGGTGACCAAGCTTGCCTTGTCCACCTGGGTGGCTGACTGCATCGCCTTTGCTCAGGCACAGGCATGTTTCCCCTGAAACGCCGAGTCACAGCTCATAATGTCTGAGCGATGGCAACGTCTGTCGCTAGCCTGCACTTGGTGCGACTGGCAGACATCTGCCGTGCCGTCACCTGGTACTCTACTCACAACCTTCATGGTGCATTACTGCTTGGAGAGGGAGTCCTGTCGGGATGCTGCCTTCGGCCAGACTATACTCCGTAATCTGTTGAGGGTTTAAGCAACTCCTGCCCTCCGACCCTTCTTGTTCCGGCTACCGGGAGCATGGCTACCTATGGACCTGGGGTCCTCGGGCTGCCTTCAGTTTTCACTGGCGACTGCTCATGGCAATGCTGTGCCTTTTTCTACAGGTCCTTGGTAGCCTGTAGCTAGGGAGACCCATATGTGAGGACTGACTTCCTGCTTGTTCCTGGAGGAAGGCGTAGTTACTCACCTGTAACAGGTGTTCTCCAGGGACAGCAGGAATCAGTCCTTGCAACCCTCCCTCCTCCCCTTGGAGTTTCTGTATATTTTTGCCATTTTCTTGAAGGGACTTATAGCTATGGCACTTGACTAAGATGGCATCTTTGGGCGGGAAGGGGACCACGCATGCGTGATGGCATCTCCCAAAGGCTTTCTGTAAAAGCTGAGGAAATGTTCCACCTGGGTTCTGTTGGTGCCATTGTTGCCCATATGTGAGGATTGATTCCTGCTATCCCTGTAGAACACCTGTTACAGGTGAGTAACTATGCTTTTTGCCCAGTACTGATGTTAGGCTCGCCGGCCTGTAGTTTCCCGAATTACCCCTGGAACCCTTTTTAAAAATTGGTGTTACATTGGCCATTCGCCAATTTTCAGGTGCTACAG
Organism: Ichthyophis bannanicus; assembly: GCA_033557465.1. NCBI lineage: Eukaryota > Metazoa > Chordata > Amphibia > Gymnophiona > Ichthyophiidae > Ichthyophis > Ichthyophis bannanicus. Next base: position 206,658,069 of record CM066033.1, read on the forward strand.
ATGATTTTAATGGTAGTTCACAGATTGCTAATAGTAGGTCTGCAATCTCATATTTCAGTTCTTTCAACACCCTCGGTTGTATACCATCCAGTCCAGGTGATTTGCTTCTGTTTAGTTTATCAAATAGTTGCAATATATCTTCCCGGTTTATTGATTTTTCTCCAGGAGCAAGTAGGAAGTCAGTCCTCACATATGGGTGACATCAGCGCCGACAGAGCCCTCATGGAAGTATCTCCCCAGTTTTCAAAGAAAGCCTTTGGGGGATACCACCACGCATGCGTGGTCCTCTTCCTGCCCAAGGGCACCATCTTGCTCAGTCTCCCTTTTTTTTCCACCGAGCCCTACAGACGTTCGTCTTGTCCCTCTGAAAACAAGTTGATTTCTTCATGCACTTTGTGCCCTTTTCCGGCTAGCACCGGTTCCTTTCCCGCCTTCAAGCCCCGCTGCTCTGGCATCGTGCTTCGAAACCTTGTAGTTAGGTTCCTTTCTATTCCAGTGCCTTTCATGCCTTTTCCAACCGCTGGCCATGTCGAGGGTCTTCGACCTCGCTGGGGTCCTTTTTGCCCCAGTGGCCACCGGATTCAAGAAGGGTGATTGGTGCTCCAAAAATCTCTCTCTCACCGACACACACGATTGTTGCCTCTGCTGTCTGGGTGCCGATCATGACCTGGAGGAGGGCTCCCTGTGTAAAAGGTTGTCCGGTAAAGCCATCCAAAGTCACCAGCAGAAGCAGGATGACATCTTCCATAGGGCAGACTCGACCCCGGTATTCCCAGTAGCCTCGTGTTCTAAGGCCCGCATGGATCCTCGGAGTTGTGTAAGACCCCTGTGATTTCTGAGCAGGCATGCAGACACTTCGAGCAAGGGTCTCTTGAGTGAGAGCATAAGAAGAAGAAGACGACCTCGAAGACTTCGTCCTGGGAGGCGGATAAGCATGGCAAGTCCCGTGTACAGTCCTTCAGCTCTCGACGGGCATCCGAGGAGTCTGAGCAGGAGCAACCAGCAAAGGTTCCCAGGACTGATGTCAATACATCTGGTGATGGATCCTGGACTCCTGAGGCCTGTCCTGTCGAGGACCCCCTCTCTTCCTCGACATCCGACCTGGTCACCCCAGCGTTGGCGTCAAAGGCTGCAACACCAAAGTGGGAAACCAGAATGCTGGTGCTGGAATGCAGCGTTTCTGCGTTCCTTGCCTCGCAGCAGGCATCACTGCCTGGCTCCGCCGGTATATGCCCCGAGACCGCAGGGACATTGATGCCAAGGACTCCCTGGGCTGCCAAAGTGACCCTCGAGAGCCACATGCCTTGAGCAGATCCTTGGCGAGGGTCTTGATTTTGCTCCCGGTCCTCAGAGCGAGTTCTTTGCAGACGAGTGCCTCTGGTTTCGGCCAGGCACAGGCCCCGAAGCATCAAAGACCAGACCCTCCGGCGCCTTTGGAGCCGTCGGGCCGGGAGTCTTCGATGGACTACTCCGACTGATGTCGAGATCTCCCCGGACACACGGAGCCACTGTGATCTCCTCTCAGACCTGTCTCCACCAGCCTTGAGGTGCCGGTCTCCACCCGAGGACACCTCATTCCTTGAGTTCGTCCAGGACATGTTGAGGGCTCTCTCCTTCACATTGGAGTCAGAAGAGGACCCTCGTACTGAGGAAGTTGAAATCCTCCAGTACGAGGCCCCACCCAAGGAGGCCCTCATGGTCCTTGTTCCCCCCCATCCTCTGTCAACTCCTTTGGATGTGGGAGACACTGGCATCGGTGCTGATCGTCAGCCAATGTCTGGACACCATGTACTGGGTCCAGTGACGTCCAGGGTTTCAGAAGACGCAACTCCCTTGCACCTCCATGGTAGTCAAGTCGGCCATGCGCAGACAAAAGAGCCCGAAGACCCATTCATCGGTTCCCCCGGGCAGGGAGTCTCGCACCCTCAACGCCCTAGGACGAAAATGTTACTAGGGCTCAGTGCTAGCATGCCGCATACAGACCTATCAACTGTATATTGGCATGTTCCTCCGAGACCTTACCAAGGAACTCGGAGGCTTCAAGGCATGCCTTGATGGGGATCTCCTCCAGCGCTTCCAGTCTCTCACGAGATCTGTCAGAGACTGCTTAAAGTACCTGTTTCGAGCGGCCTAGACTGCTTTGAGTCCAGCGTGCAAGGGTAGCCGCCGCAGCATTGGCGCTCGACGCCAGGCCTGGCTCCAGGCATCGGACCTTGAGCAATGGGTCCAGGAGAAGCCCCTTGATGTCCCTTTCCTTGGGGAAACCTCTTCAGCAAGCCGATGTAGGACAAGGTGGCCGAGATCAAGACCAAATATGTCACCAGGACTCAGCTCTTGAGGAAGATTTCCACTCTAGGACAAAAACACCTGGGAAGAGGCCTCCCTTCCACAGAAAAGGCCAGCCCTACTAGGGCTATCCCCCATACCCAGCCACCCAGACCCCTCCACAAGTCACAAAGGCAAGTGAACTGTGAAGGGCACATGTAAGCCCAAGGGCCCCAAGCCCCAAATACCAGCCCCAGCCCAAACTGGGTTGGGGTTTTGACATCCAAGGTATAGCCTCTCTACCCATGGGGGATCAGCTACCAACTGGAGGGTGCCTATCCCTTTTTGCCCACCGGTGGGCTATCATAACCACCGACTCATGGGCACTTCAGGTGGTCAGGGAGCATTACCTCTTTCACCTGGACCAGAAACCCCCTCTTTCTTTCTCAGGAGAGCCCCCTTGGACTCCCCTGCACCAGGTCATGCTACTGCAGGAACTTGCAGGCCTTCCCAGGGACAAGGCTGTCAAGCCTGTACTTCCCCACTCATGGGGGAAGGGGTTCTACTCCAGGTACTTCCTGGTCCCAAAAAGAACAGGGGGTCTAAAGCCAATCCTGGACCTGAGAAACCTGAACAAATTTCTGGTGCGGAAGGAGTTCAAAATGCTCTCCCTTGGAACTTTGCTGTCCTGCTCCTTGGACCTAAATGATCCCTATACCCACATCCTTATCCATCCCAGTCACAGGCAGTACTTAAGGTTCATGGTCAGGAGTGACCACTACCAGTACAGGTACTTCCCTTTGGCCTAGCCTCCACACCAAGAGTCTTCCCCAGATGCTTGTCAGTGGTGGCTGCCTACCTCTGTCTCCAAAGGGCCTTCGTTTTTCCATACCTGGACGACTGGCTCATAAAAGGGAGACACTGCTTCAGAGATACAGAATCCACGCCCCACACCACTCAGGTGCTACAAAACCTGAGGTTCGTGATAAACCACCACAAATCCAACCTTACTCCAGCACAGGACCTGGAATTCATAGGGGCTTGCCTGGACACCTTCCAAGCCAAGGCCTTCCTCCCCTTCGATATAGCGGATTGTCTCAGGGCCATGGCGACTGAGGCAAAGCACCATCACATCCTGTCGGCAGGTCCGTGCTACGCTTGGTCAGCCACATGGCCTCCACAGTCCATGTGGTCCCCATTGCCTGCCTCCAGATGCTGGTGGCTCAGTGGTGCCTCTGTTCTTAGTGGACTCAGGCCACCGGCAGGCTCAGGGACAGGGTCTCAGTGTCCAATTAACTAGCAGAGTCACTCAGTTGGTGGCAGAACGCACAGTATCTGCAAAGGGGTATGCCCTTTCAACAGCCAAACTCCCAGAAGGTCTTCATGATGGATGCCTCCCTATGGTGTTGGGGTACCCATTGCGAATAACTGCACACGCAGGGCATCTGGTCTCTTGAAGAAAGCCAGCAACAGATCAATCTGCTGGAACTAAAAGCCATCTTTCTGGCGCTCAGGGCTTTCCGATACCACCTGCAGCACCAATTGATGCTAGTCCGAACGGACAACCAGGTCACAGTGTTCTGTCTGAACAAACAAGAGGGCACAGGGTCTCAACTCCTCTGCCAGGAGACTGTGGCCGTCTACTTGTACACGATCGGGCAAGGGACGCTCCTCAGGGCAATATACCTTCCGGCCCAGAACAATGCCCTCACGAATAGGCTGAGCAGGGTCCTCCAGCCACATTTGTAGTGCCTAGACCCCAGGTGGCACAGCGGCTGTTCCAACTATGGGGAACCCGAAGTTTGAACCTCTTTGCCAGCCCAATTAACACTCAGCTGCCATGCTTCTGCTGTCCCCAACTGCACCCAGGCCGGATAGTTGCGGATGCCTCCATCATCTCGTGGTCGGAGGACCTGGTATATGCCTTCCCTCTCACGCCACTCATCGGACGGACCCTCTTCAAGGTTCAGTGGTACAGGGCTTCCATGATCATGGTGGCCCAGACAGCCCTGATTCCCTCTGTTGCTCCGCCTCTCGATGGAGCTCCTGGTCCCTCAGGGGAGTTCCCCAGGACTACTGACCCAGGAGTAGGGCTCAATTCTCCACCCCAACCTGGGATCCCTATCGCATGCAGCGTGGCGGCTGAACAGGTTGTCCTAGCACCCTTCAACCTCCCCATAGAGGTGGAGGAAGTCCTCCTAGCCTCTCATAAAGACTCCACAAGACGAGGTTATGCCTTCAAGTGACGCAGGTTTTCGGTCTGATACGTGGAGCAATGGCTTGACCCGTTCTGCTAGGTGCACACGGTGCTCCAATACTTGTTTCCTCTTGCAAGCTGGACTTAAGTCCAGTTCTGTTAAAGTACACCTGAGCGTGCTCTCTGCGCATCATCACTCCATAGAGGGCAAGCGTCTTTCTATCCAGCACCTCATCACTCACTCTATGCGGGGCTTGCTGCTTTCTAAGCTTTCCATCTGGCCGCCCCTGGCGGAATGGGATCTTAATGTAATTCTGATGCAGCTCACCAAGCTGCCTTTCGAACCCTTGGCTACTGCCATCTGCGGTACCTATCTTGGAAGGTTGTCTTCCTGGTGGTGCTCACCTCTGCCTGCAGAGTCAGCGAGCTCCAAGCCTTGGTGGCCAAGCCACCTTACACTAGGTTCTACAAGAACAGGGTTGTGTTTCGCACCCACCCTAAATTCCTTCCAAAGGTGGTATCTACCTTCCACTTCAACCAAGAGGTGGTGCTACCCACCTTCTTCGCACGGCCCCATGCCGACAAGGTAGCGGCCGTTCTGCATACTCTGGACTGCAAAAGGGCCCTCTCCTTCTGCCTTCAGCATACCCAGGGCCACCGCAAAGTGTCACAGCTTTTTGTTTCTTATGAACACAGTCAACTGGGGGAGGTTGTCACTAAGTGGACCCTGTCCATCTGGGTGGTGGACTGCATTGCCTTCGCCCACGACTGGGCTGGGCTACCGTTGGAACGCAGAGTCACAGCATACAATGTCAGAGCTATGGCAACTTCCATTGCGAGCCTACGCTCTGTCCCCATGGAGGACATCTGCCAGGCCACCACCCCATCTTCCATTCACACTTATGCAACTCACTACTGCCTGGAGAGGGAGTCCCGATGGGACAGTGCCTTCAGACAGGCCGTACTCCGTAATCTGTTTGGGGTTTAGGCAACTCCTGCCCTCTGACTCTTCTTGTTCAGGTTATTGGAGCCATGGTTCTCCCTGGGCACTGAGGTCCTCAGTCTGTCCTCAGATTTGCTTGCGGCTGCTCAAGGCTGAGCCATGTTTTTTCTACAGGTTCTCAGTAGCCTGTAGCTAGGGAGTCCCATATGTGAGGATTGACTTCCTGCTTGTTCCTGGAGAAAGCGTAGCTGCTCACCTGTAACAGGTGTTCTCCAGAGACAGCAGGAATCAGTCCTCACAACCCTCCCTCCTCCCCTTGGAGTTGTGGTAAATTTTTTGCCATCTTCTTTTTTCTGTTCTAGCTATGTCATTTGACTGAGCAAGATGGCACCCTTGGGTGAGAAGGGGATCAAGCATGCATGGTGGCATCTCCCAAAGGCTTTCTTTGAAAGCTGGGGAGATGCTTCTGCGAGAGGTCCGTCAGCGCCAAATTCACCCATATGTGAGGACTGATTCCTGCTGTCCCTGGAGAACACCTGTTACAGGTGAGTAACTACGCTTTCTTTCAATTTTTCTGATGTATCATCTTTATTTATTTTATTTATTTAACAGATTTTCTATATATCGTTTTATCCTATGGTCAAGGCGCTTTACATTGGAACAAAACTTGATATGTTGTAAACAGGGTAAAGAATTTGGATAACTTAATACATTGTAACAGGTCAAAGAACTTGGAGAGAAGTTTCTCCAGGACCAAGCAGGAAGTCAGTCCTCACATATGGGTGTCATCGGCGCCGATGAAGCCCCAGCGGAGCATTTCCCCAGCTTTCTATGAAAGCCTTTGGGAATGCAGGCACGCATGCATGGTTCCCTTCCCGCCTAAAGGTGCCATCTTACCTCAGTCTCTTTTTTTCCGTGAAGCCCACCAGACGTGTGTCCAGTTTTCCCAGTTAAAATTAGATTTTTCAGCGATTTTTTTGTTTTTTTTCTACCGGTTCGACACCGGTTCCCCTCCCACCGGGTTCAGTACACCGGTATCGAGCCCGATTCCTCTTTTTCGGTTTTTGTCCTTCGTGGTTGGCGTTCTCACCCGTTTTTCTCTTTTTCCCTGGAAGGCCGGTCTTTTGACCTCGCGGGGACTCTTTTTTTCCCTGATGGCTTCCAGTGGTTTTAAGAAGTGTGATCGGTGTAAGAAACTAATGTCTCTCACCGACACACACGACTGCTGCCTTCGGTGCCTGGGCCCCGACCACGATCCTAAGTCGTGCGGGGCCTGTGGGAAAATGTCTTCCAAGGCACTGCGAAGTCGCCAGCAGCAAAAGGAAAGGCTTTTCTCGGACTCAGCCTCCGGCCGGGCCCGGACCTCGTCTGAGGCCTCGACATCTCAGGATTCCGATCCCGAGCGCCGTCGAAGCTCCTCGGACAGGGGGTCCCCCGACCGGGAACGCAAGAGGAAGAAACGGTTCGCGAGGGCGTCGTCGGAAGAGGTCCCTGGCTCCTCGAGGGCCAGGTCTAAGACCCCCGACCGTCGCCACGGGCCTGTGGAACCGGAGAAGCCCGCCAAAGTTCCTCGTGTGGAGCCGGAGTCTGCTGGACACGTAAACCCCGTAGTCCTCGTGGACTCTCCTCCCAGGGAGCTGAAGTCGGGCCCGGCGCCGCCAGGGCCCGAGTCGGTGGCTGCTGCGTCTCCCGAGCTGAGTCTCAGGATGACAGCCTTGGAAAGCAGAACGTCTGCCATCATGGAGCAGCAGCGGGCACTGATGGCCAGCCTGTCTGGCGCATCTGCCCCGACCACCGGGACACTGACGTCCAAGTCGACCCCGGAGACCGAGCCAATACTCGAGTCCATCGTGGCTCGGCGTCGACCTCGGTCGCGGTCCCCCTCGACCTCCCGTTCGGGACCGAGGGCGTCGGGGCGGGTGCTCCAGGGCCCCGCGGGGTCGGACCCCGACTCTTCTTCGGATGAGTCGGCGTGGGAGACGGAGGAGGAGGAGTCTCCGGACACCTTTAAGACTCAGTACGTCCCTTTGGACTCACCGCAGTCTGAGTCCCGGAGTAGGTCCCCCCCCGGAGGACACCCGGTTCTCGGAGTTCGTCCGTGATATGGCCACTGCCTTGGCTATTCCGGCGGATCCCGAGGAAGAGCCTCGAGCTGAAGAGCTCGAGGCGCTGCAGTATGACTCTCCTCCGAAGGAGGCCTTTACTGTCCCGGTTGCTCCGATGCTGGAACAGCTCCTCTTCCGTATGTGGGAGGCACCGGCCTTGGCGCCGGTTCTTAGCAAGCGAGTCGATTCAATCTATCGGCTCCGTAAGAGCCCTGGTTTTCAGAAGGCACAGCTACCACACCATTCCATGGTTGTGGAATCGGCCATGCATCGTCTGAAGAGTCAGAAGATGCACTCCGTGGTGCCTCCTGGCAGGGAGGCCCGAAACCTAGATGGCGTCGGTAGAAAGTGTTTTCAGGGCTCGATGCTTGCTTGCCGTGTCCAGTCTTACCAGCTGTACATGGGCATGTACTTGCGGGATCTGGCCAAGGAGTTGGCCGGATTCTCTGCTGGTCTCTCCGGGGAACCCTTGCAGAGATTTAAGTCCTTGTCCTCGGGGATTCGGGACTGCTCGAAGTTCATGTCCCGCGCCGCCTACGATGGCTTCGAGGCTTCGGCCCGAGTTGCGGCAGCTGGCATCACGGCTCGACGCCAGGCATGGCTGCAGTCATCGGACCTCGAGCCATGGGTTCAGGACAAGTTGGTCGATGTCCCTTGCCGAGGTGAAAACCTTTTTGGCAAGCCCATGACCGAGAAGGCCGCTCAGCTCGAGACCGAGCACCTCACCCGGACAAGGCTGTTGAGGAAGACCTCTGCCCCTTCTCATAAAAAGAAGGGCTCGGGTAAAAAGCCCTTTTACCCGAGGAAGAGCACTGCCTACAAACAGTACCCGCAATATCAGGCTGCCCAAGTTGCCCCCCAGGGTCAGCAAGCCAAGGGGCAGGGTAATGGGCCCCGTAGGCAGAGGACCCCCAAGCCTCAGGCCCCTGCTACCTCTCAGCAGGGTGGGGGCTTTTGACTCCTTGAGCATAGCCTCTCCTCCACTGCTCTCCCAACCCTGCACAGGAGGTCATCTCGCCCTCTTTGCCCACCAGTGGCCCCTTATCACCGGGGACATTTGGGTGCTGGAGATAATCCACAAGGGATATGCCCTCCATTTCCACCAACTGCCACCCCCATATTTTCCAGGGGAGCCTCCAAGGCCTCCTCTGCACACAGACCACCTCCGTCAGGAGCTTCAAGGTCTGTTGGTGGACAGGGCGGTGGAGCCTGTGCCTCCCCACTTGCACGGTCACGGATTCTACTCCAGGTATTTCCTGGTGCCCAAAAGGACCGGTGGCCTTCGTCCCATTCTGGACCTCAGGAACCTCAACAAGTTCCTAGTGAAAGAAAAGTTCAAGATGCTTACTCTTGGAACCCTTCTGCCCTATCTCCAGCAGGGAGATTGGCTATGCTCCTTAGATCTAAAGGATGCGTACACTCACATCCTCATTCATCCAGACCACAGAAAGTACCTAAGGTTCATCGTGGGAGGAAACCATTATCAGTACAGAGTGCTGCCTTTCGGCCTCACTTCCGCCCCCAGAGTCTTTACAAAGTGCTTAGCAGTGGTGGCGGCCTACCTGAGAAATCAGGGCATCTTTGTCTTCCCCTATCTGGATGACTGGCTCATCAGGGGTCAGACAGGTCATGAGGCCAATCAAGCCATCCTCAGGACCATTGCTCTTCTACAACGCCTGGGGTTCGTCATAAACTTCGCAAAGTCCACTTTGCTCCCTTCCCAGAACTTGGAGTTCATAGGGGCAAGGTTGGACTCTCCCCTGGCAAAGGCATTCTTGCCAGAAAACAGAGCCCGAAGGTTAATGGCCTTGGCAAGTCAGTTTCTCAGCAGGTCCCTGGTCTCCGCCAGACTCTGCCTGCGGCTTCTAGGCCACATGGCTTCGACAGTACATGTGACCGCCAATGCCAGGCTCCATATGAGGCCTGCACAGTGGTGCCTTCGGTCTCAGTGGTCACAGGCCACAGGCAGCCTCAGAGACAGGATAAGGGTGTCCAGACCATTTCTGCACTCCCTCAACTGGTGGCTACACCCACCCAATCTGCTGAAAGGGGTGCCCTTTCAGATTCCAGGTTACACAGTGATGCTAACAACAGATGCCTCCCTGCAAGGCTGGGGTGTGCATTGTCTGGGCAAGTGCACCCCAGGGCCTCTGGTCTCCCTGGGAAGCTGCACAGCAGATGAATCTCCTCGAACTCAGAGCTATTCGACTAGCACTCAAAGCTTTCACTCCTACCCTGGCTCAACAGTCTGTCCTGATTCAGACGGACAGCCAAGTTGCCATGTTTTATGTGAAGAAACAGGGCGGAACTGGGTCCAGGATCCTTTGTCGGGAAGCTCAGGACCTTTGTTCTTTTGCCCTCAAGCACACCATGCTCCTCAGGGCTGTGTACCTTCCTGGCCAGGACAACTACCTGGCAGACAGATTGAGCAGTATACTGCAGCCCCACAAGTGGCAGCTGTATCCTTCAGTAGTTCAGAATATCTTCCTGAGATGGGGTCTCCCTTTGATGGATCTCTTTGCCAGCCCCATCAACAAGCAACTGCCAAAGTTCTGCTCCAGGCAACCACATCCTCTGCAGACAGCAGTGGATGCTTTTCTGATATCTTGGTCTCAGGGCCTCCTCTATGCGTTTTCTCCCACGCACTTGGTGGCCCGAACCCTATTCAAGATTCTCCAGGACAAGGCCTCGGTGCTGCTGGTAGCTCCCAGGTGGCCGAGACAGCCTTGGTTTCCTCTTCTGCTTCAACTGGCGGTGGATCCTCCACTGCCTCTGGGGTTGCAACCCGACCTTCTCACACAGGACCAGGGTTCCCTTCTGCACCCCAATCTCAAGTCTCTCGATTTGATGGCCTGGAGGCTGCAGGGGTAGTTTTGGCTCCCTGGGGCCTTCCTCAGGAAGTTGAAGAGTTCTAGCCTCTAGGAAACAGTCCATTAGGAAAACATATGCTCTCAAATGGAAGAGGTTTTCTGTGTGGTGTCACCTACGTACAGAGGATCCTTTCTCCTGTACTGTGTCAGTAGTTCTTCAGTACTTACTGCACGTATCCAATCAGGGACTTAAGTCCAATTCTGTTCGGGTCCACCTCTCAGCTCTAACAGCTCACCACTCTCTGGTGGAGGGACATTCTCTGTCTGGTCAGTCACCCCTTGGTGTCCCGCTTTCTCAGGGGCTTGCTTTTGCTCAAGCCTCCCATCCGTCGTCCTGCCCCTGAGTGGGAGCTGAATGTGGTCTTGCAGCAACTGATTCGCCCTCCTTTTGAGCCGATGGCTACTTGTCCACTATGCTTCCTCTCCTGGAAGACACTCTTCCTGATAGCCCTTACCTCGGCTAGGCAAGTAAGTGAGCTTCAGGCCCTGGTCTGTGACAGGCCTTACACCAGGATTTATAGGAACAGGGTAGTCCTCAGGACTCACCCAAAGTTCCTCCCAAAAGTTGTCTCCTCTTTCCACCTCAGTCAGGAGGTGGTCCTTCCAACATTCTTCCCTAGGCCTCATGCAAGCCAGTCTGAAGCAGTTCTGCATACCCTGGACTGTAGGAGGGTCTTATCCTTCTGCCTTGACCGTACGCAGGGGCATAGAAGGGCTACTCAGCTCTTCGTATCCTTTGACCCCAATAAGTTGGGGTTGGCTGTGTCCAAGCGTACCTTGTCCATCTGGGTGGCTGACTGTATCTCCTGGGCTTACAAGGTGGCTGACCTTCCTTCGCAGGGTAGGGTCACAGCCCATCGTGTCAGGGCAATGGCTGCCTCAGTGGCTCATCTCCGCTCTGTGCCCTTGGTAGACATCTGCAGGGCTGCAACTTGGTCTTCAAGCCAGACCTTTGCGGCCCATTACTGCCTGGAGAGGGAGTCCCGTAGGGACAGTGCTTTTGGCCAAGCAGTACTTACTCCGGAATCTCTTTGAGGTTTAGGCAACTCCTGCCCTCTGTTGGGCTACCGGTGGAGGTTGTGTCCTTGAAAAGCCTTTCTTTGATGCTGGGACTAGAGGGAGTTCTCTTGTTCAGCCTGGGTTCCTCGGTAGCCCAGAGCTAGGGAGTCACCCATATGTGAGGACTGACTTCCTTGCTTGATCCTGGAGAAAGAGTAGTTACTCACCTGTAACAGGTGTTCTCCAGGAACAGCAGGAATCAGTCGTGTCAACCCTCCCTTCTCCCCTTGGATTTGCAGTTGTACATAGTTTATTTTTCATTTTTGTGTGCTGTTCTTAGCTATGTCATTTGACTGAGGTAAGATGGCACCTTTAGGCGGGAAGAGAACCACGCATGCGTGCCTGCATTCCCAAAGGCTTTCATAGAAAGCTGGGGAAATGCTCCGCTGGGGCTTCATCGGCGCCGATGACACCCATATGTGAGGACTGATTCCTGCTGGTCCTGGAGAACACCTGTTACAGGTGAGTAACTCCTCTTAATAGTAGTGGGAATAGTGTTTAAGGGGGTTGGGGAGACGGGGATGAGGTGAGGGGGGACAGAGGTACGAACATAAGTACATAAGATATGCCTTTCGCCATATGCTTGGGTCAAACCAAGGTCCATCAAGCCCAGCATCCTATTTCCAACAATGATCAATCTAGGTCACAAATACCTAGCAGTTTCCCTAAAAGACACAGGTTCCACAATGCTTGTATTGGGTCAAGCAGTGGATATCCCAGGTCCCCTTTAATAATGGTTTATAGACCTTTCCTCCAGAAACTTGTCCAAGCTTTTTTTAAAACCCGGTTACGCTAACAGCTTTTACTACATCCTTCGGTAGTGAATTTCAGAGTTTGATTACACGTTGAGTGAAAAAATATTTTCTCTTATTAATCTAAAATAGGTTACCCTGTAGCTTCATTGCATGTCCCCTAGTCTTTATATATTTTGATGGCGTAAACAATCGATCTATGTTTACCCATTCCACTCCATTCATTAATTTATAGATCTCTATCATAGCTCCCCTCAGCCGTCTCTTTTCCAGGTTGAAGAGCCCTAATCTTTTTAGCCTCTCTTTATAGGAGAATCCTTCTATCCCATTTTGGTGGCTCTTCTCTGTACCTTTTCTAATAACGCTATATCTTTAAGATACATTGACCAGAATTGCACACAATATTCACGGTGCGGTTGCACCATGGAATGATACATTCATGGATACTGAAAGAGTTCGAGAGGTTCTTGCAGGGCTGTTAAGGAATGTTTTTAATAAATCCTTGGAGACAGGAGAAGTTCCACAGGACTGGAAAAGAGCTGATGTGGTACAAACTACAGGCCAGTAAACCTTACCTCGGTGGCGGTAAAGTAATGGAGGTGCTTCTGAAAGAGCGAATAGTGGACTTTTTCGAAACCAACAGGTTTCTTGATCCGAGGCAACATGGTTTTACCAAAGGACGATCTTACGAAACAAATCTGATTTGAGTTCTTTGGCTGGGTGATCAAAGAACTAGATTAAGGTCATGTGATGGATGGATACTGTTCCTCATAGGAGGCTGGTCAGTAAACGTAGCAGCTTGGGGATGGGTCCCAAGGTGGTGATCAGAAATTCGTTGACTGACAAACGACAGAAAGTGATGGTAAACGGAACTCACTTAGATGAAAGGAAGGTGATTATCAGTGTGCCCCAGGATTCGGTCCTCTGACCAGTACTGTTCAGTTTATTTGTGAGCGATATTGCTGAGGTGGGTGGCTGATAGGCCATTGAGGATCTTGAAAACTGTAAGGATGGCTTTAAATTTTGTGTGTTCCATGACGGGGAGCCAGGGTTGCTGTTTGAGCAATGGAGTTATGTGCTCAGTTATGCTGGCTTAACTGGCTGCTGTGTTGAGGGCTAGTTGAAGTGGGTTGATTGTTTCTTAGGAAGGCCTTGGAGGATGAGGTTGCACTAGTCTATTTGTGGGAAGATGAGAGCTTGAAGGACGGTGCGGTAGTTATGTTGGGTTAGGAGAGGTTTGAGATGTTGTACAGTCTTATAATATATGCACCTGGTGATGTTTCTTATGTGGGCAGAGAATGTTAGGTGTTGATCAAGGGTAATCCCTAGATAACGTACTTCTTGTTGTACACAACGTTGAGTTCCATTTAGGCTTATGGTGTCCGGCGGGTTGAAGTTTCTCTCTCTGATGATATATAGAGCTTTTGTTTTATTGATGTTCATGGTCATGTTGTGGATGATGAGCCATGAGTTGACTGCGGTGAAGCATTCTGTTAAGGTTGTGATGTTTGGGTTCAGTCTATTGATGGGTGCATAGATCATGACATCATCAGCATATATGTGGTAGAGGACATTGAAGGTTTGTATGACTGTGCAGATCGGCTGGATGAAGGTGTTGAATAATAGTACGAAGAGGGCAGATTCTTGGAGGACTCCTTGGTTTTGAGTATATAGTCTTGACTTTGTAGAGCCTGATTTTACCTGAAGTTGTCTGTTTGATAGATAGGATTTGAACCAGTTCAGAGGGATTCCAGTTAATTCTATTGCTTGCAGTCTTTTGATAATTAGGGCATGAGGTATGGAGTTGAATGCTGCCTTGATGTCAAAGAATCTAAGTAGGTAACTCGTGTGAGGTCTGTCTGTTTTGGGTTGAAAGCCATATTGTTGGTGTTCGAGAGGGGAGTGTGTGTTAATGGGATATTGAAGTTGATAGAGTACGATCTTTTCCAGTATCTTGGCCAAAAATGGAAGGATAGCTTGGTTCTGTAAGATGCTGGATGGTTGATGATGGTGTTATAACCTTTTCTTACTGGTCAGATGGAGGCCATTTTGAGGTCAGGTGGTACATATCCTTGCTCTAGAGAGCTGTGTGATCTTGAGTATTGTCAGAGAGAGTTCTTGTCTGGCCATCTTGATCCAACTGACTGGACATGAGTCAGGAGGGGATGTGGTTATGTTGATGCTGGTGATTGTCATCCAGGTGCCTAGGTGTGACTATTGAAAATGTCTTCAAAGAGTGCTGTGCTTCTGACCAGTCTGGAGTTGGAGCATCTAGAAAGGTGCTTGCAGTAGGGGAGGTTACAAGTGGGGGAGGTTAGAGCTTGGAAGTAGTCGGCCATCTGCTGTGAGGTCAGATATCTACCTTCTGTATGCTGGGCATGATCTTTTGTGAAGGACTTGACTACATCAAAGAGTTCTCAAGGCAGTTGAGAGATGTTTTGATTAGTTTTGTATAGTAATCTTTTGTTTCTTTGAGAGAGGCTGTTTGGTATTCTTTGAGTTTGGTATTGTATGCGGTGAAACTATCAGGTGTTTTGGAGTTTCTCCATTTCCTCTCAGTGGTTCTTAGGGTACGCTTCATGTTTTTCAGTCATGCCGTGTACCATATTGCAAATTTGTCTTTTCTTGCAATAGGGGCTGGGTTGGTATTGTTGTGCTAGATATGGTTTTGTTCCATGTTTGCACAAGGGAGCTGAGGTCACCCCGAGCAGATTGGAGGTCAGGTAGGATTTTCTCTAGAAATTATTTTTTGTCGAGGTTTATGAATCTGCAAGTAGCATGGTGTCCGATCCATTGCGATGTGTGGTAATAGTAAGGAGATTATTTTGTGATCTGACCAGTGGACGTCAATGGTATTTGGAGGTGGGATGGAGTAGGTCTTGATGATATTCTGTGGTAAGAAGATCAGGTCAAGGGTGTTTCCTTTGTCATGGGTAGATTGATGTATGAGTTGAGCATAGTTCAGGGCTTCCATGGCCTCAGGAAAGGTCTTTGCTTTGTTTGGTGTGGTGGAGGTGAGGTTGAGGTCACCGAGGAGGGGCGAGGTAGTTGGTGTGTGATTTGTGGTTGCATGCTGCTTCTGTTAGCATGTCAAGTTGATCAGGACTAGTACTATGGGATCTGTAGGCAAGTAGGATGGTTTGTTGCCATTTGTTATTGTTATGGTGTCGAGTCCTTTGAGGTCTTGGTAAGGGTGTAGAAATTGAGGGTTTCTTGGCTAAAATGAATACACCTCCTTCTCAACACTGCATTCTTGGAGAGTGGTAAAGGCTGTAGTCATGTGGCATCAGCTGATTCAGTAAGATATTATCTGTTTCACTAAACCAGGATTCGGTGACACGTAGGATATCTATTTTGTTGTCCAGTAGGTTTGTGAGGAGCTTGATTTTGTTCTGTGCAGATTTGGCGTTGAGTAGGATGCAGTTCAAGTGAGAGGTGTTGCATGTGTGTCTGTGAGCCGACATGATTTGTGTAGGTGCCTGTGTTTTAATATGTATAAGGTTTTGGGTGGTTCTCAGTTTGGTTTTGTGGATGGTGTGCAATGGTAGGATGAGTGGGTACAGGTAAGATTGTATGATGGGTAAGAAAGTATAGGTGGGGGTAAGAGCTGAGGTGGTAATGAGCAGTATAGTAAAGCAGAGAGCAAGGAGGAAGACCAGTGGAGCCATAGTTCTGATGTTGGAGTCTGCTTGATGGGCTTCTGGAATTCAGCTGAGGTGCTCTGTTCTGTATGTCTAAGTATGCTTACTAGATGAAGGCAGGTTTGAGGATGTGCTGTGGGTCTTCCTACACTTTGAATGTGGCTGGTAATGTATTCGTGGTGTTTCAAGTGTTGCTGTTTTCACCTGCGGTCTTCGATAAAGGGCCCTATGGCGAGGCCCTCAGGCGGGGTTGTGCTTGATGGTGCTTAGATTTTAAATGTCCTGCTGCTGCCGCTGTTCCTGGGCCTGATTGGCCTTGGCAAGGGGAGCGGGAAGGGCTTGTTCACCCGCTTCCACCTCCGATGCTTTTAAATTCCATTTCAGTCATGGGTATCTTCTCTACATCTTCAGTAAAGACCGAAGCAAAGAATTCATTCAGCCTCTCCGCTATGGCCTTGTCCCCCTCTTTGCCCCTTTTACCCCTCTATCATCTAATGGTTCAACTGACTCACAGGATTTTTGCACGAATGTCTTTATAATGCGTATTTGCTTCCAAGCAAGCTTCTCTATGGCCAAAAATGACCTGTGTTGCTGAATTCTGGACTACCTGTAACTTCCTAATGGAATACACCAGTAGTCCCACATCCAGGGCATTACAATAATCAAGCTGAGAGAGAACTAATGTTTGAACAACCTGGCAAAGTGCATTCTGATCCAAATAAGGATGCAGTTGATGAACTAGGCATAAATGCCCATACGCCACCTGTACTGCTTTAGAAATTTTGTTGTTGAAGTCCCAGTTCTGCGTCCATACGACTCCTAGGTCATGAATGCCAGGACAAACAAACCCCCCTGATAGATAAGCCAGCCTTTAAACTATCCTCAGTTAAAGGTCCGCATTGAAATACCTCCGACTTTGAAATAATTAAGAAACAATCGGTGCAAATGCAACCAGGAAGTAATATCCTCCAGACAACAGTTGATATGCCGAAGAACTTTAATCTCACCCCCATCTCACCACATCAATCACCAATTGAATATCATCAGCATACAAAAAAACCTTCAAATCATATCGCCTACAGATGTCCCCAGTAGGACTTATAAAGATATTAAAAAGAGTAGGTGACAAAGAAGAACCTTGTGGAACCCCACAAACCTACTGGCAAACATTCGAGGAACATAACCCTCAGCGTATGCAAAAACAGTGCTCCATCAGAAAAGAGGAAAGTCAAAGTAACACTGTACCCCCCAATCACCAATATTCTACATCTCTTCAACAACAGATCCCAATCAATAAGATCAAACGCAGCCGCTAAATCTAGTGTAACTACTACAGCCGTACATCCCTTGTCCCTAATATTACCTAATAAATCTAAAACAGCCACCATTAAGGATCTGTCCCAGAGCCTCTACGAAAACCTGCTTGGCCCCAGTCCAACCCCCCAGAATCCTATAGGAAGGCAGTTAATTGAGCTAAGACAGCTTTTTCAATCACTTTTGCCAAACCCAACAGTGATGAAATTGGATGCAGATTCCTTAAGATCCCTAGGGAAACATCCTTATGTAAGAGAGGCATTAACTAAATCAGTCATCCAGAGAACACCACACTCCGAAGGCTTCTGCAAAAGCTGATCAGGAATGGGATCCAGGTGCATCCAAATAGGCCAGAGAGCTACTATCAGATCTCCAGGAACAAGCAGGAATGTAGTCTTCATGTATGGGTGATATCAGTACCGAAGGAGCCCGCATGGGAATGCTCCTCAGCATCCAATAGCCTGCTTGGCTGCCTTCCGAACTCCCTCTCTTCAGTTCTTCATTTTCCCTGGAGCCAGCAGGAAGCAAATCCTGTCCCCGCAAAAAATTCTTTTGTTTTTTTGTGGTTAGTGTCTGCCTTCCCATCGACGCTAGCACCGTCTTGACACCGCTGGTTCCCTTATTCTTTCTTTAACTTAGTAAAAATAAATAAATAAGTCTTCAGGCATATCGACGCCATCTTAGGCCTTAAGCCTACCATACTGTCTGACTGTATGGAGAAACCGACTAGTGGTTTCAAAAAATGTTTTAAGCGTGGCAGCACCATTTCAGCAACTGACACACATGACTGGTGCTTGAAATGCCTTGGGCTCGACCACCAGCCAGCAGAATGTTCCCTTTGTAAAACAAAATTACAAAGAGAGGCTTGCAGAAACGAACCTCTAAATCTGGAACTCTCTTCACTTCGGACATGGTATCTTTGGCATTGACATCATCGAGAGCCTCATCCTCCTCCCATAGATCTCAGGTATCGAAAATATCCAAGCCCAAGTCTTCATCAAAGACAGAAAATTCCTCCAGAGATAGATTTCGTTCCCAGCATCAAGATGCCTGCGGTGTTGCCCTGGAGGTGGATTGGCCTGCCAAACAGCCCCAGCAGGAGCACCTGCCCTCCAAAGCCGTTGAGGGGCCCCAGGATGTTCCCAAGGCCTCGACCTCAGGAGAGCTACTGGTACCATGCTCTGGAATGGTGGCGCAAGTATCCGAGATTCACAAGCATCGGTAACCTCGATAGACCAGCTTATACTGGCCATTGAGCGGAGTTTGGCAGCTCTATTGACAACCTCGGTTCCCATCAAACCTTTGCCCTCAGACACCGGGCCATCGATACCGGTACCAACATTGACACCGATGCGGGGTGCATCTGGGATACATGGCACTGTCATCTCTGCCACCCATACCCTCCCTCGAGCCCATTACCAATACCGGGACTCGACCCAAACGGTTCCCCGTGCCCAATACTGACACTTGTTGGTACCAGCACCTGATGGAGAGCGAACACTGTCCCCGCCGAAACTTTGAGTCCTCCGATTCCCTTGTTTCGGATATGGAGTCACTCAATTCCTGGGGGCTCAGGGACCTGTCTTCGGAGCCTTCCCTGCTTCCAGAGCGATGTATGTAGCCTCCTGAGGACATGTCCTTCCAGGAATTCCTTCGAGACCTAGTTAGGGGGGTCTCCATAACAGTGATATTCAAAAAAGAGCCCAGAGTGGAGGAATTGGAGATCCTCCAATACTCAACAGTTCCACAGGAGGCGGCCACCCTGCCGGTGCACCGCATTCTCCATGATCTGATGCTTTGAATGTGGGAGACTCCCCTCATGATCTTGCCTCATACCTGAAACCTCGATACCATGCATCGAGTACTGGAGTGTCCTGGCTTCGAAAAGCCACAGCTTCCTCACCATTCAATGGTGGTGGTATCGGCGATGCGCCAAATCAAGAATTCCAAGACCAATTCCTCTAACCCACCGGGTAGGGAATCAAGAACCCTCGATGCCTTTGGATGTCTGTTTCCAGGCTTCCATGCTTTCAGCCAGGATTAACTCCTATATACTCTACATGGGTATGTTCCTCAAGGAGGTTTCCAGGGACCTCAAAGCCATGGCTCCTCTTCTCCCAGATAAGCGAGAAGACTATCTTGCTCTAGTCAAACATATCCCAAATGTATTGAAGTTTGTCAATAGGGCAACCTTTGATGCATTTGAATGCACAAGCAGAGCCACAGCAATATGCATCGGTGCACTCAGGATTGCGTGGCTTCAGGCCTCAGATCTTGAACAGTGGGTTCAAGATAAGCTGGGCAACATACCCTACACAGGGGACAACTTCTTTGGCAAAGATTGGCAGGATAAGGATTCTCAGATTCAGAAAATACCACTCTAAAAAGACTGTCCGGAACAACAGCTAATCCTGTTAGAAAAAAGATAGCTGCAAGGCTTTTTTCAATAATAATAAGAAATTCTACTCTTCTTATCCTCCTGCTTCTCATTACCAGGCTCAAGGCTCTCAGAAGAGGCAGCAGCCTCCTAAACAGCAAAAGAAACCACGGGTTGCTAAATCTCAAGCTCTTCAACCACAGTCTGCGCCTAGTTTTTGACTCTTTTCTAGAGAACATTGCCACCCTGCCTCTGGAGGACCCTCACCCCCTCTACATTGCAAGCATACTGTGTCACTATGCCCACAGATGGCACCTCAGAGCAGTGGACACTAACCATAGTCCGGGAGTGGTACAAACCTCATCGGCAAACTCTTCCCCCCTCGACTTCTGTGGGGGAATATCACATATAACCCCCACTTACTGCTCTCCTACATGAAGAGGCGTCTTCTTTTCTGTCCCAGGGCGCCATAGAATATGGTCCAATATCCCAACAGGGAATGGGGTTCTACCCTCTGTACAAAATTTGCAAGGCAGCAACTTGGTCTTCTGTCCATACTATTACTGCCCATTACTGTCTGGACAAGGACTCCTGCCGGGATGCCATGTTTGGTCAAGCTGTACTCCAGCACCTCTTTTAAATTTAAAAGCAACTCCTACCCGTCCTGGACTTTGACGATACCATACATTCATGAGGGATCCATGACCTCTTCGAGCCTACTCTGAGGCAAACCTCCACTAGTTCTGAAGTCTCTTCATTGGGGAGCTATGGTGTCCCATATGTGAAGACTACATTCCTGCTTGTTCCTGAAGATAGCGTAGTTACTCATTTGTAACAGGTGATCTCTGGGAACAGCAGGAATTTAGTTTTCACAACCCACCCTCCTCCCCTAGGAGTTGTAGAGGGTTTTTTTTCTCTCCTTTTTCTCAGCTACAAACTCAACTGAAGAGAGGGAGTTAGGAAGGTGGAAAGGCAGCCACGCAGGTGCCATGGAGTGCTCCCAAAGGCTTTCCTATGGATGCTGGGGAGCGTTCCGGGGCTCTGTCATTATTGACGTCACCCATATGTGAAGACTGATTCCTGTTGTTCCCGGAGATCACCCATTACAGGTGATTAACTACGCTTTTCCATACCTCTCCACTGACACCACAGAAAATTTATTTATTTAGCTACATTTATATCCTGCTTTTCACCGGGTCAAAATTCCATCCACTTTCCCACTTCCCGATCCCCTTCATTACATTTCTGAACCCCTCCCCCTAGAATTCATAATTTTTCACTTTATTTAAGAAATAATTGACAGTTTCATTCACCTCCACTACTGTACCTCTTTTCTTTACACCTTGTCCATGCCTTAACAGTTTATACTCCTCGAAAGAGTGCTTGTGATTTATTACCAGCTACCATAATTTGAGCAGAACAAGCTGGCCTCCTTTAAGCGATGACAGTGGGCATTAGCCTGTGCCTGACAGTGATGTTTTGCCTCCACACTTCCTGTTTTCCTCCACTGATGCTCTGATTTTGCGCCTCCTGCTTAATGCCACGCAATTCCTGGGAAAACTAAAATCTATTCTGAACCTTGTAAGCCCTAATCCAAACCAATTTCTTAGGAGCAACTTCTTCCAGTGCATCACTCAACGCATCTAACCATTCCCTCATCTGAGCGGTCACGGGCATACCAAGCCACAAGACATCACCGTAAGGCCACAGACCATAACTGGTCCTCATCTGTCGAACCCCATTGTTCACGTGGCACCTTAGCTGGCTGCCTATTCCCCAAGGTTTGCAGCTTGTCGTGCTGTGAGGGCTTGCGTGCATCAGTGATGCTGAGAGCTAAACTATCGGTAGTTTAACTACTGACAGGGTCTCCCAAGATGGACAGGTCTCAGCTGAGGTGCCAGACCAAGACAAACCACCCATCTGGGCAGCAGCAGAATGGGATAGTGTTGACGGCGGAGGATCACATTTTTGTGACAACGGCAACAACACCAAACTTAAACTGCGCGGAAGAAAGGCCCGGCAATCTACTTCTGTATCTTGCCATGAAAACCCAATGGATAGTTACAACAAAACAAATTGTACTATGGTGCTGGAAGATGAGACCCCCAGGTCGGAAGATACTCAACTAGCTACTGGGGAAGAGCTGAAGACTTTTCAGAGTAAAGCCAGCATTTATGATGTGGTTGGATCAAAGCCCTCGGGAAGTCTGACTGCTGATGTAGCTGCGCATGAAATGAGAGTCAGAAGCTGTAAAGATGTCTTACACATTGGAACATGGAACGTACGAAGCATGAACCAAGGGAAGTTGGAGGTGGTCAAGAACAAAATGGAACGTGTACAACTTGATCTGTTGGGCGTCAGCGAACTGAAATGGACTGGCATCGGGCACTTTGCATCAGATGATCACATGGTCTACTATGCTGGAAATGAAAGACAAAGAAGAAATGGTGTTGCATTTATAATAAAGAAGAAATTTGCAAGAATTGTAATGAAATACAATGCAGTCAGCGAACGCTTAATCTCTATTTGTCTACGAGGATTGCCTATCAACACAACTATAATTCAAGTATATGCCCCAACAACAGCTGCAGAAGAGAATGAAGTTGAAGAGTTCTATGAACAAGTACAAGCTGAAATTGACAGAACATGCAAACAGGATATCCTGATAGTCATAGGTGACTGGAACGCAAAATTTGGCAACAAAGAAGAAGGCAAAGTAGTTGGAAAATATGGACTTAGCAACAGAAATGAAGCTGGAGAAAGACTGATAGAATTCTGCAAGACCAATGATCTATTCATCTCAAACACCTTCTTCCAGCAACACAAGCGGCGACTGTACACATGGACTTCACCCAATGGATTGTATAAAAATCAAATTGACTACATCTGTGGAAGTCAACGATGGAAAAGCTCTATAACATCAACCAAGACAAAACCTGGAGCTGACTGTGGTACACATCATCAACAACTAGTATGCAAACTCAAGCTAAAGTTGAAAAAGAGCAAACCACTCATGAATGCAGCAAAATATGACCTTGAGAATATACCACTGGAATTTAAAGACTGCCTGCAAAATCGATTTGCTGCTTTAGATACAAATGACAGAGCTCCGGAAGAGTTATGGAATGACATCAAGAAGGTTGTGTTGGAAGAAAGCGAGAAGTCTCTACAAAAGGTGAAAAAGCAAAAACGGCCAAAATGGATGACGGAAGAAACTCTGAAAATTGCCCAGAAACGCAGAGAAGCTAAAGCCAGAGGAGAAAGAAAGACAATCGCAGAACTCAACAGAGATTTCCAACGTGCAGCAAGACAGGACAAGGAAAAGTACTACAATGATGCATGCAAGGAAATAGAAGCAGAAACTATTAGAGGAAGAACAAGATCGGCTTTCCTACAGCTACGAGAGTTAAAGAAAAAGTTCCAGCCTCGAATTGGAATGTTACAAGATGCTCAAGGTTCTATGTTGAATGATGCTGAGAAGATCAAGAAAAGGTGGAAGGAATATACAGAGTTTTTATATGATAAAGATCAAGTGGACCAACAGCCGTTTCAACCTGTACCTTATGATCGGGAACCATTGGTGATGAAAGAAGAAGTTGAAGCAGCATTGAAAGCCTTATCAAAGAACAAAGCACCAGGCATTGATGGCATTCCTATAGAAGTATTGCAGCAATCTGATGCAGCTGTTACCATACTTACAAGGCTCTGCCAAGAAATATGGAAGACAACATCATGGCCAACTGACTGGAAAAGATCTGTGTTTATACCAATACTAAAGAAAGGTGATCCAACTGACTGTGGAAATTATCGAACAATCGCTCTGATCCCACATGCCAGCAAGATTCTACTGAAGATTATTCAAAAGAGACTACAACCATACCTGGAACAAGAACTACCTGAAGTGCAAGCAGGGTTCAGGAAAGGGCGAGGAACGAGAGACATCATTGCGGATGTGAGATGGATCCTTGAAAAGACTAAAGAATACCAAAAGGATATCTATTTGTGCTTTATCGACTATAGCAAGGCTTTTGACTGTGTAAACCATGAGAAACTCTGGGCCACATTAAGAAGCATGGGTATACCAGAACACCTGATCGTTCTCTTGCGCAATTTGTACATTGATCAAGAAGCAACAGTTCGAACGGAACAAGGAGAAACAGAATGGTTTAAAATAAGCAAAGGTGTAAGACAAGGCTGCATACTTTCCCCTACCTGTTTAATTTTTATATGCAGAACATATCATCAGAGAAGCAGGATTGTATGAAGACAACAGAGGTGTGAAGATTGGTGGAAGACTCATCAACAACCTTCGCTATGCTGATGATACTACATTACTGGCTGAAAGTGAAGATGATCTGAAACATTTGCTTCTCACAATCAAAGAACATAGTCTCAAAATGGGCCTGCACCTTAATGTAAAGAAGACAAAGATCATGACAACTGGCATAATCAACAGGTTCATCGTTGAAGGAGAAGAAATTGAAATTGTGAACAACTTTAACCTACTTGGATCAACTATCAATAAAGAAGCAACAAGCAGTCAAGAAATCAAACGACGCATTGCTCTTGGCAGAATGGCTATGAAAGACCTAGATAAGATTCTCAAGAGCAGAGATGTCTCTCTCCATACAAAGATTCGACTTGTTCAAGCCATGGTATTTTCAATAACATCATATGGATGTGAAAGCTGGACAGTGAAAAAGACAGGAAGAAAATTGATGCCTTTGAATTATGGTGCTGGCGGCGAATACTGTGTATACCATGGACTGCCCGAAGAACAAACCAGTCGGTACTAGAGGAGATCGAACCTAAGCTTTCTTTGGAAGCTCAGATGACAAGACTTCGACTTTCATACTTTGGACACATCATGCGAAGAGAGAGATCTATTAGAGAAAGAAATCATGCTTGGCAAGATAGAAGGTCAACGCAAAAGAGGAAGGCCAGCAATGAGATGGATCAATACAATAACAGCAGCCACGGGTACCAGTCTGTCAACAATGAGCCGCCTGACTGAAGACCGAACACAATTTAGGATAGCTATCCAGAGGGTCGCCATGAGTCGACTCCGACTCGATGGCACTTAACAACAACAACAACCAAGAGAATTCAAAGAGGATTAAAAAATGATCAGACCAAGGCCCAGGCTCCCTCTTAAAGACCCTAAGGTACCAGGGCCCTACAAATCCTGCAGAACCAAAAATGAAATCAAGGGTATTCCCTAATATATGTGGGCCCTATAACTAATTGTTTCAGCCCGAAATCAAACAGCAGAGACAGCCAGAAGTTGGATAGGGATGCAGAACCTGACAAATTAAAATCCCCTAATAACAATAAATCAGAGTATTCTAATAAGGTCTCAGCTATCTTGCCCCCAAAAGCCCCCCATTGATCTTGTGACAATGCTGGCAGGCAGTAAACAAATAAATTGCCAACTTTCCTAACATCCCCTAACTGCACTCATAAACCTTCAAAACCATCAGGAGCTTCCCAGCCTTTTTATTGTACGTCCATTTGGTGTAATAGATCAAAGCCCACATCTTCCCCTCTTGTCTGTACGTGGCACTTGAATACAGGCATAACCCACGGGACATAAAAGGGTAGCAGCCACTCCCCCCCCCCCCTTTAACTGAAAGCCACGTTTCCGTTATATTGTACATTAAAAAAATCCAAACCTTCATCACTTAAGTACGTCAGTAAGTAAATGACATTTTTCTGGCACACTGACTGAGCATTAATTAGCGCACCCTTAATCTGCTCCTACATGGGCCTCCTCCTGTTGAAAATCTGCCAGAACCCTGCCCCCTCTGTAATTAACAACAATAATTTTTGTCACAATAACAGACACCTCATTGAAACCAAATTTTTCTTTTATTTATTTTTTCAATCTTGCAAGACGGGTGGCCAAATATCATATTTCTTGATAAGTGAGCACACTTGACATACAAACAGTTCCATATTTATTATATCCATTTCTCCTACAAATTCCTCCCCTATTATTCTAATGGTGCAGGTTCTATTAATCTCCTGCCTATTAGTGATCTTTATTCAGGTCATGTGAATCTCCGCCTCTGTTTACTTCTCCTAATCCTTGCCCCTTTTACTCCTCTTCCCTTATTTACCTTATTATGGTTGTATAACCGGTCACATGTTATCTCCAGGAACAAGCAGGAATGAGTCTTCACATATGGGTACGTCGGTACTGACGGAGCCTGCACGGGAATGCTCCCCAGCATCCAATCAGAAAGCTTTTGGGAGCATCCCTCGCACCTGCGCACTGCCTTCCCGCCTTTTCCACTGCCTCTCCTCAGTTTTCGTTTTTCCGCGGAGCCGGCAGGACGTTCTCCTGTCACTGCAGAAATTTTTTTCTTTAATTCTTTATTTCTTGTTTTCTTGTGGTCGCGGCTGTTTCTTCCGCCGCCACCGGTACCGCCGGTGGGTTTTTCTTTTCTTTTTCTTAAACTCAGGGAGATTTTTCCCTCAGTTTCTGCCTTTAAATTTTTTGGGCCTGCAAGGCCTCTCCATCATGGAGCCTTCTTCCCCTAAGAAGTGCCTTCACTGTGGAAACACAGTTTTCTTTTTAGACTCCAATGCCTGGTGTCTAACCTGTTTGGGTCCTGACCCTTTTTCCCCTGAACAATCAGGCTGCGAAACTGTGAGAAGAACTTCCCTCTTTCGAGTTTCCCTCGATACCGTTTTCCCTCCCGGAGTGCGGGCACCGGCCTTTTCTTCACAAACAGTCTGTTAAGACTAGCCAATTCTTGAGTGGTAGGTCTCATGCCAAGCATGATGATGGCTCCGGCCTTGCCCTCAAGACCCCATTGGCATTAAAAACCCCGGCGGGAGTCTCCGGGCTCCAAAGCATTTCAGGGGTTTCAGGTTGTTCCTGGGGCTCACCCCTCACAGAACATACCTGAGCCATGCTCGGTGGTGGCATCTGCTTCGAGCGGTACCGTTACCCCGGCATCGGCACCGGTGTTGAGTGATCCACTCTTCACCAGGGATCGTCATCTGGCGTCCTCGGTACCTTCGGGACCGATCGATACGACCCAGATTGACTTTCCTGTATCGACAACATCGCCGATACCACCACTGACGTCGGTACCCTCTAGACATACATCAATAGACTCGCTCCCTTCGATGCCGAGTCTGGAATCGATATCTAGTCTAGATGACTGGGTACCGAAGCGTCTCAGAACCGACCCTTATCGTTTCCGGATACGCAGTACCGAGGATATTCACCAAGCTTTTCTGGTTCCTTCGGTACCGCTTGAGCAGCCTCCGATGACTGCTGCGATGGCGTTACCGTCTCCGATTCCGACTCAGATACCGGTATCGGTATCGATGTCGGTTCCTGCAGTTACATCAGTACCATCGATCCTTTCTATGCCTAGTTTGGAATCGATACCTGGCATGGACGATGCAGTACTCACTGCCTCAAATCGTGACTGCCAGTACCACTATCCTTCTAGTGGGGTTCTTTTTCTGCACCAGACCAGTATATCCTCTGGTGCTCAGGCTGCTCCTTCAACCTTAGCCTGCCCAGGGATAGTTCCCATTGGAGATCCCTCTTTTCAGAAATTTCTCCTTGACATGGCAATATTTCTAGCTATTCCTATCCCTGGCTGTGATCCTACTCGAGGCTCTCCTGCAGAAAAGGAAAATATAATGCTTCCTTTACATCATTCTTTGCAGGATCTTCTTCTGAGAATATGGGAATCACCTTTAAGGGTTCCCTCACCTTCTACAGCAACTGATGTTCTGTATCAGGTGCCCCCCCCTCTCCAGGGTTTCAAAAAACTCAACTTCCCCATCATTCCATTGTAGTGGAATCAGCAATAAGGAAGGTAAAAAGCAAGAAGAAGCATTCTTCTTATCCGCCAGGTCGTGCATCTAGAGCACTTGATGCCTTTGGATGTCAAACCTTCCAAACATCTATGCTGGCATCAAGGATTATCTCTCATATATTTTATATGAGTCTATCTCTCCAGGAGGTCACAAAGAAATTATCTCTTTTGACTCCTTTTTTATCAGAGCCTAAGGCTGCAGACTATTCCTTGCTTCTTAGTCATAGCCAGAATATCTCTTGGTTTCTTTCTCGTGCTTCTCTAGACTCTTTTGAGTCTGTTAGCAGATCCTCTGCTATTGCCATTGGAGCACGTCGTAGAGCCTGGCTCCAAGCTTCAGACTTGAGCAGATGGGCACAACACACACTGGGTAATTCTCCTTGTACTGGAGAAAATCTCTTCAATAAGGAGGCTTTACATCAGGTTGCTCATTGCTCCACTGACCTTCCTGGTTCTAGGAACCATCCTAAGCCTTCTTCTTCCCCAGGAGGTAGGAAATGTCCTACCAAACCTTCTTTCCCTAAGAAAAGAAGGTTTCACTCTTCTCCTGCCCATCATCCCGATGTACCCAAGCAGGGGACACCTCGTCTTGGTCTGAAGAATCTAAACTCTAACCAGTCTAAGCATACCCAGCAACCATAGGTTCCTAAAGGTTGCAACCTACAGTTAACCTCTTCTTAGCAGACGTTTGTTTCACTGTTTTTTTTCTTTAAAGCTCTACACATGGCTTCCTTTCTTCAGGATGTACTCAGCTGTCAGGATATTCTTGTCTATGGGTTACAGATTTCTCCTCTTCTTCCTTCCAAGAAGAGAAGTTAACTACTATCCCATGATAGTTTCTGTCCCATCATGAACATTTTCTTCTTCAGCTGACTCACCATATGGTAAGTCACCCTTCAGTTCCTGTTCTTCTACCCTCTCATCCCGGTTTTTTCCTGAATGAGTGGTACCATACTGTACACCTTCATTTCAGTGTAGAGTTTTTCTTTGGCTAAATTCTCTGGACAGCTTATCAGACAGGGACAGGACCATTTCCTCTCCCTTTGTCTGTTCTCTCTGTGTTTCACAGGCAGATTCTCTCTGCTGTCTCCTTCAGTTGCTGTTCATGCAGGAGTTCCAGTGATTCATCTACTGGTACTTTCCCACAAGTTTCCAGTCTGTCTAGCCTTAGTAGTGATTCCAAGATTGTCCTCATCTATCTTGGATAATCCTACTCACTTCAGGCTTCTCACATTATCTTCTTTCTGGCCATCTCCATTTCCTTGGATGTGGCAACACAGCTGACCTACAGTCAGTTTTATCTCCTAATTCTCCTGCATAATGCTCTCTGCAATCTTCAGAGAAGCTTTCTACTATGGGCACTTGCTAGAGAGCATTAAACTTTGTCTCTGATGGCTATTCTGTATAGTAGAAAAGGCTTATCAGTCATTTCCCATGACTGTGAGGGTTCTCCACACCCTCTTGTCTCCAGTTATAATACAGGACACAAGCTTTTTCTGCGTGAATGTCCAAGGAGTTTCCCAATCCTGCAGGAATATGCTCTTTTTTCCTTACAGCTTGCCCTCCTGCTATCCTACTCCTCATGGACAGCACATATTCTACCAGTAACGCATGATACCCCTGTGTCCCTCCAGTGGGTCATCCTGGTATCTCCTTCTATGCGTTTTTCTGTCCATTTACCATGTCAGAGTTCTACAGAACTCACGACTTGCTCTCTACAGACTGATCTTATTCTCTGTTTTTTCACGCAACCATCCTGGTTATTTCACTGGATAGCATTCCTGCACCCTCTTAGCCCGGAGGAATAGATTCTCTATATATCTTTTCAAGTAGGTTCCACCTTCTTGTTATTAGATAAATCTTTCTCCTTCACATCTCTCATGTGAATGTTCTCATGGGGCTTAGTTGCAGACATGTATCTTCAGACTTACATATTCATGTATGTATATATCTCTATATATTCTATACATACATATGTCTGTAAGCTGTGTGTGCATAGGTTATGCCCCTATATATATGTATTTTTATATATATATCTATATCCCTCTATATATGTATCTGTCGAGATGCTTTTTATAGGTAGATATGTATTACATACCATCTCCCTAACTGTCTATGCTATAAAGGTTTACCTTCATACTGTCCCTCGGTATGTGGGGGCTGTTATGCACACAACCACTACTGTGGTACTAACAGCTCCACTTTACTCTAGGTCTCGCTATCCCTGAAACATCATGCTTCAATATCTTTCCTATCTCTCACCAGCTAGGAAAGACAGTGTAGATCTTCAGTAGTTCTAAGGTTTCAGCCCTTCACACATCTGTCCTCCTTGGGAATGCGGGCTTTTTTCCATACCCCTTCTTCCCTCCAGGACTAGGCTACTTGTCCAAATCGGTCAGTCTTCCTCTTTTACTCCTCAATGTTAATGACTCTGTACCTAAAAGAGTTTTCAGCTTTTTTCCATAAAGCTTTCCACTGAAGACCTGCCGTTCTTATACTACCCCAGTTGACACCTGGGTCACCTGCCAATTCCAGATTTGGACCTTCACCCTCACTGCTGTGAGGTCACCTTGAGGATCCTCTACTGAATCTCCAGTAGACTCCATCACGCTATCTACTTCCTACAATCCAGTAGGTAATTTTAATGGTACTTGACTTGAGCCAGTTCAGGAAGGCCTTAAAACACTTCCTCTTTATCAAATACCTCACTGACTGCCCCAAACCCCAGCCACCAAGTATGATCAATACCCAATAACTCCATCTGATATGTATATAGTTACCTATTCAATGCTACGCATATGTATATAGTTTACCCTGTTTTCCAAGTTACTTGTTCCTGTTCAATGTAATGACCTGACTTTTGTTCATTGTCGGATACCTTTTGTTTTATGTAAACCGCGCTGATCGCAAATAGTGCGGTATATAAGAAATGCAAATAAATAAATAAATAAATAAATAACTTATCATACATACCAAGGACTCCTCTCCTGTAGTCCTTAGCTTTGCTGTTTTTTCTTACAGCTCCTCTCCTTTCTACTCCTACCCACCATCCCTCATGGGATGCCGGAGATCCATGTGTGGGCACTGCAGTCCTGATCCAGGAACACGCATTTTATGGGATCTCCCCCTGGCATCTATAGCTAGGGAGTCCCCATATATGAAGACTCATTCCTGCTTGTTCCTGGAGATAGCACAGTTACTTACCTGTAACAGGTGATCTCTGGGAACAGCAGGAATAAGTCTTCACAACCCACCCACCTCCCCTAGGAGTTGTATCTATCTATCCATCTTCCTTTCCTCTTTCTCTCCTTTTGTCTCAGCTATGAAACTCAACTGAGGAGAGGCAGTGGAAAAGGCGGGAAGGCAGTGCGCAGGCGCGAGGGATGCTCCCAAAAGCTTTCTGATTGGATGCTGGGGAGCATTCCCGTGCAGGCTCCGTCGGTACCGACGTACCCATATGTGAAGACTTATTCCTGCTGTTCCCAGAGATCACCTGTTACAGGTAAGTAACTGTGCTTTCTCAGAAATCCCCACCCCCTCCTTACTGCCCAGGGATTTAAGAAAAGTTAAAGGAACATGAAAATTAAGTTTCTTTCTTCTCATTCTCCAAGTCTAGCAAATTTTTATCAATATGACTCACAGTGTTCCTTCTGTCCTTGAGCTTCTAATTCTACTCATTGTTACTTATGTACTATAGCCAAAAAGCTAAGGGGGGTGTATGGGGGAAACCTAAGATTTGCAAGGCCAAAATAAAAATGTTTTTATTAGGTGCAGAATAAGAAAGTTTAGCATGTGAGCCAATGTATTGTGGCAAGCAATTCTATTTCTACTTTGTGTTCTACATATATTTTGTAAAAACAACAAATTAAACTTTTAAAACATTTCTAACACCTCTTCTTCCTGGAATACCTCCCTCCACCCTCAGCATATACCCCACTTCCCATGTCTACCCCAATGTATTCCCTACCCTTCTGGACCTCAAAAGAAACACATGCCTTAGCAAACAACCTAGCCAGAAAAAAATCTAATCACAATTTGACACAGACAAGATCCAAACCAAGAACTCAGCACAGCACATCACATACTCCCTCACCACATCCCTTGGTCCCAAGTAGCACGCCCCTTGGCCAGTGTGTCCTTTAGCCGGGGCCCGCCTGGGATCCACCAGTAGCAGTTATGGGCGGGCTAACAGCTGATTTCAGAGAGTGGGTGGAGCTAGCAGTGATTCCTCCCCTGTTCCCCCAATGCTGTAGCCACACACCAAGCAGTACAGGGATGCTGACAAAAGGCAGGACTAGCTGAAAATGGTCCACAAAGATGGTAACAGCAATGGCGAACATTTGGTTATTTCTTGTGAATATACCTTCTGTCTGCTGAATTATTACAAACATCTTCATATGCATATTTTGAACATAATTTTGAATTGAATATTGCTCATGAGCCTAATTTAAGATTGAATATATACATAAACTATTCATTAAAGCAGAAAATACTGTGGCCCAGAAAGATAATAGTTGGGGACTCCATTTTGGCCACCTGCTTCTCATTTCTAGTACTATGGTTTCAAACTCTTGAAACTTCATCACGGTCTCTTGGGTGAAGATACAGAGTTGTCACTGTCCCTTTAAGTATTTGCTAAATCCTCCTTACTATTTGAGGAGCCAATTCAGTAGCAGCTTGGGTAGAATGAGCTTCCACAAGGAATTAGACAACTTGAGGCATTGTTCTTTTTTAACAAACCTGATTCAGCAGGCCTTTGTTGCAGAGTAGAATCACTTCCCTAGGGGAACAGAGAGAGTCCCAAAGAGCTTCCTGGTGGGGGAGGGGGAGATCTTTTGGGGGAGCACAATGATGCTACTTCCTGGAAGGATTCCAACACAGTGCCACTACAGCAGAAGGGATTGACTACAAATATGCTTATTGATAGGATTGTTTTGCTGTTATTTTTTTCAGGTATCTTTGCACCTCTTTCCAAAATAAACAAAGTATCAGATTCAATGAAGCCTGGCAGAAATGCATTGGCACATTCTTCCCCATCTGTCAAGCCACTGAAAACTGATATAACTCGCATAACTTCCAAAGTAAATACAGGTAAGAATGAAAATATATGAATTGTAATGCTTTTAAGTTCCAGTGACTATTAGGCAGAATTTGGCATCTTTACTTGCAAAATGTGGTTTGGAACCATTTCTTTATTTTATTCAAGGAAGAAGGGGAAAGTAATCTAAAACAAATTAGTCTCATTTTATACATTAAATATTTTGAACTTTGACAAGTGTGGCAAAACTGTGCATTCTTCTTGATATCTTTGATTCGATTATGATAGCTTTAAAAATTATTTTTCTCACCCTACACTGCATTCAGTTATATTGGCATAAGTATCACTTCGTATTATCCTGGTTCTCCTCCTACCTCTCCCATCGCTCATTCAGCGTATGCTGTGGTGGCTCCTCCTCCTCCCCTACCCTGCTCCATGTAGGTGTACCCCAGGGATCTGTCTTAGGCCCCCTCCTCTCTCTATACCCAAGGCCTTGGAGGGCTTATCTCCTCCCATGGCTTTCAGTACCATCTCTATGCCAATGACTCACAAATCTACCTCTCTACACCTAATATTTCTCAGGCAACCCAGTCCAAGATCTCTGCCTGTCTTTCGGACATCGCTGCCTGGATCTTCTACATCGCTGTCTTTTGGACATCGCTGCCTGCAGCTTCTACATCGACGACTGAAATTGACATAACCAAGACTGAACTCCTTGTCTTTCCACCTAACTCCCCCCCCCACTTCCTCTTCTCTCAATCCATGTGGAAGGATCTACTATCCTTCCTGTTCCCTCGGCCCATAATCTAAGAACATAAGAACATAAGATATGCCATACTGGGTCAGACCAAAGTCCATCAAGCCCAGTATTCTGTTTCCAACAGTGGCCAATCTAGGTCATATGTACCTAGCAGTTTCCCCAAGAGACACAAGTTCCACAATGCTTGTACTGGGTCAAGCATTGATATCTTCGGTCACTTCTTAATAATGGTTTATGGACCTTTCCTCCAGGAACTTGTCCAAACCTTTTTTAAACCCAGCTACACTAACAGCCTTTACTACATCCTCCGGTAACAAATTCCAGAGTTGGATTACACGTTGAGTGAAAAAATATTTTCTTTTATTAGTCTTAAATAGTTGTAGCTTCATTGCATGTCCCCTAGTCTTTCTATATTCTGATAAGGTAAACAATCGATCTACGTTTACCCGTTCCACTCCGTTCATTAATTTATAGACTTCTATCATATCTCCCCTCAGCCGTCTCTTTTCCAGGTTAAAGAGCCCTAACCTTTTTAGCCTTTCTTCATAGGAGTATCCTTCCATCCCCTTTCCCATTTTGGTGGCTCTTGTCTGAACCTTTTCTAAAATCGCTATATCCTTTTTAAGATACGGCGACCAGAATTGCACACAATATTCAAGGTGTGGTCTCACCATGGAACGATATAGAGGCATTATAATATCTTTTGTTTTATTTTCCATTCCTTTCCTTATCATACCTAGCATTCTATTTGCTCTCTTGGCCGCCGCTGCACACTGGGCTGAGGGTTTTAACATGGTATCCACAATGACGCCTAAATCTTTTTCCTGGGTGGTGGTTCCTAATGTGGAACCTTGCATCGTGTAACCATAGTTTGGGTTGTTCTTCCCTAGGTGCATAACCTTGCACTTGTCCACATTAAATTTCATCTGCCATTTTGATGCCCAGTCTTCCAATTTATCAAGATCCTCTTGCAATTTTTCACAATCCTCTTGGGTTTTAAATAGTTTTGTGTGGTCTGCAAATTTGATAGCCTCACTCGTTATTCCACTTTCCAGGTCATTTATGAATATGTCAAAAAGCAGCGGACCCAGCACAGATCCCTGGGGTACACCACTATTCACCTTTCTCCATTGGGAAAATTGGCCATTTAGCCCTACCCTCTGCTTTCTATCTTTTAACCAGTTCCTGATCCACAATAGTACACTGCCTCCTATCCCATGACTCTTTAGTTTTGCCAAAAGTCTCTGATGAGGGACCTTGTCAAAGGCTTTCTGAAAGTCCAGATACACAATATCAACCGACTCACCTTTGTCCACCTGTTATTCACTCCTTCAAAAAAACATAACAGATTAGTAAGACAAGATCTTCCTTGTCTAAAGCCATGTTGGCTGTCTCCCATTAGGTTGTGACTATCTACATGCTGAGTAATTTTATTCTTTATGATGGTTTCTACCATTTTTCCAGGTACTGACGTCAGACTCACCGGTCTGTAGTTTCCCGGATCACCCCTGGAACCCTTTTTAAAAATTGGTGTTACATTGGCGATCCTCCAATCTTCAGGTATTAGGGATGATTTTAATGATAGTTCACAGATTACTGATAGCAGGTCTGCAATCTCATATTTCAGTTCTTTCAACACCCTTGGATGTATACCATCCGGCCCAGGGGATTTGCTACTCTTCAGTTTATCTGATAGTTGTAAGACATCTTCCCGAAGTATCGATATTTCCTTCAATTCTTCCGCACCTTTAAATACCACTTCAGTCATGGGTAACATCCCTACATCTTCCTCAGTAAAGACCAAAGCAAAGAATTCATTCAGTCTCTCCGCTATCGCCTTGTCGCCTCTTAGTGCTCCTTTAACCCCTTTATCATCTAATGGACCAACTGACTCTCTCACAGGTCTTTTGCTACGAATGTACTTGAAAAGGTCTTTATTTCGCGTTTTTGCTTCCGCAGCAAGCTTCTTCTCAAATTCTCTCTTTGCCTGCCTTATCAATGCCTTGCATTTGACTTGCCAGTGCTTGTGCTGTTTCCAGGTTTCGTCGTTTGGCTCTTTTTTCCATTTCCTGAAAGATGCTTTTTTGGCAACAACAGCCTCTCTGACCTCACCTTTAAACCATGCTGGCAGTTTTTTGGACTTCCTTCCACTTTTCTTAAAGCGTGGAATACAGCTGGTCTGGGCTTCCAAGATAGTATTTTTCAACAACACCCAAGCTTGATGTACGTCTTTAACCTTTGCAACTGCTCCTTTTAGTTTTTTCTTAACTGTTTTCCTCATTTTATCATAGTCTCCCTTTCGAAAGTTAAAAGGTAGTACTGTGGATTTCCTTACTATCCCTCCTCCACTAATTAAATCAAAGGCGATCATGCTATGATCACTATTGCCAAGTGGCTCCAACACCCTTATCTCTTGCACTAGATCTGGTGTTCCACTAAGGACTAGGTCTAATATGGCTTCCCCTCTGGTCGGTTCATGAACCAGCTGCTCCAAGAAGCAGTCATTTATTTCATCTGGGAACTTTATCTCCCTAGCATGTCCTGACGTGACACTGACCCAGTCGATACCGGGGTAATTGAAATCACCCATTATTATTACTGCGCTGTAACCTTTGTTAGCTTCCTTGATTTCTTTGAGCATTTCATCATCCATTTGGTCATTCTGACCAGGTACTCGATAGTACACCCCCACTGCCTTTGCCTTCCCCCTTTTATATGGAATTTCAATCCATATAGATTCTACAGCAGATTTTGTTTCCTGCAAAACTTTAATCCTTTCTGAGTCAATGCCCTCTCTAACATAGAGCGCAACCCCTCCACCAATTTGATCAGCTCTATCATTAAGATATAGTTTGTACCCAGGTATCACAGTGTCCCACTGGTTGTCCTCCTTCCACCATGTCTCTGATATTCCAATCATATCTAACCTTTCATTTAGTGCTATATATTCTAACTCTCCCATCTTATTCTTTAGACTTCTAGCATTTGCATACAAGCATTTTAGAGAATGTATTTTATTCATGTTAATTTGGCTATTGTTAGACATGGGTAAATTGGGATCTTTAAGCTCTGTCTGCTCCGTACTTGAGGGCATTTGGGCTACTTTACTCTTTTGTGGAACCTCTCTGCTTTTGGTAGTATCCTTCAAGGATACATTCTTCCGAACCATCCGCTCTTGGGCGACTGTCGGCTTTCCCCTAATATCTAGTTTAAAAGCTGCTCTATCTCCTTTTTAAAGGTTAATGCCAGCAGCCTGGTTCGATCCCGGTTAAGGTGAAGCCCATCCCTTCGGAAGAGCCCCTCCTTTCCCCAGAATGTTCCCCAGTTCCTAACAAATCCAAAACCCTCATCTCTGCACCATTGTCTCATCTATGCATTGAGACTCCGGAGCTCTTCCTGCCTTTTGGGTCCTGCGCATGGAACAGGAAGCATTTCGGAGAATGCTACCATGGAAGTTCTGGATTTCAACTTCCTACCTAAATGCCTAAATTTAGCCTCCAGAACCTCCCTACCACATTTTCCTATGTCATTGATACCGACATGTACCAAGACAGCAGACTCCTCCCCAGCACTATCTAAGACCTTATCTAGGTGGCTTATCTAGGGGTTGTCTTTGACACTTCTCTCTCCTTCTCTGCTCATATCCAGCTTGTAGCTAAGACCTGCCACTTCTTTCTCTACAACATCAGCAAAATCCGCCCCCTCCTCTCTGAACACACTACCAAAACGTTTATCCACTCCTTAATCTCCTCCCGCCTCGATTACTGCAACCTACTCCTTGCTGGTCTTCCCGTGAGCCACCTCCTTCCCCTTCAATCTATACAAAATCACGCTGCTCGACTAATCTTCTGCCAGCCTCGCCATGCCCATATTACTCCTCTTTTCAAATCACTTCACTGGCTCCCCTGTCCAGTTCCGCATCCAATTCAAACTTCTCCTGCTGACCTATAAATGCATTCATTCTATGGCCCCTCAATTCCTCTTATCTCTCCCTATGTCCCCTCTCGAAATTTGCGTTCCGCTAACAAATTACTTCTGTCAATGCCTTTCACCCTCACCACAAACTCCCGACTACGTTCCTTTCACCTTGCTGCACCTCACACCTGGAACAACCTACCTGCATCTGTGCGCCAGGCACCCTCCCTGGCCCTCTTCAAGTCCAGGTTGAAGACCCACCTCATCACCGTTGCATTCAGATCCTGACTCCTTCCTCATATCACCCTAACCCCCGTCAACGTTTATGACCAACTTCAGACCAAACTGCACCACACCGTCCGTACCTTGTGTAGAACAGATTAACACTTTGCACTG
The DNA here is from genome assembly GCA_033557465.1 of Ichthyophis bannanicus. Taxonomy (NCBI): domain Eukaryota; kingdom Metazoa; phylum Chordata; class Amphibia; order Gymnophiona; family Ichthyophiidae; genus Ichthyophis; species Ichthyophis bannanicus. The sequence goes on from CM066033.1 coordinate 206,695,545, forward strand.
TTTTTAACTAATGTACTACTCTAACTAGATTGTAAGCTCCGATGAGCATGACTCTGACGGGCAGGGACTGTCTTATGTATGCTGACTACCTCTTGTAAGTTAGGTTAGCTGTGCAGCGCTGCGTGCGTGGCACTCTAGAAGTGCTAAATAGTAGTAGTAGTAGTAAATTTGATTCAGAGCCCTTAACTTTAAGTTGTAGATGTAAAACATGAAATATTCTTATTGTTGAATTGTGACATATTGTAAATTTATTGTATAGGAAAAACATCTCACATTTTTCTTTGTCCTTGATGAAAGTATTTTAGGACAAAATTCTTTATCAGTAGAAATAGAGAGAGTTGACCATTATAGGTCCTGATTTTATACTAGGAGGCCTATGTGAGAAGTCAAAAAAGCACAGATTTTATAAAAGCTATACTAAAGGTCCAAAATAAGAGGTGTCATTCTAGTCACCACACCAAAACAAACCTCATCCTGTCTAAATATTCACAGGTCTTTTTAATATTTTTAATAAGTTTTTGTTGGATTCGCTACAATATCTGGCCCACTAATATTTTTCTAATGGGCGTATGTAAACAAAGTTCTTTTATTTTATTATGATACTACATAGAAATGATTTAAAAATCATCCCTTCTGATCAAACAGCTTATATGTTCACTATTTATTCTGGTAATGCAATGTGTGCCTTCGAGTCAGTCCTGACTCCTGGCGACCCAGAAGCTCCTGGGTTTTCTTGGCAGTGTCACCGGAAGTAGATTGCCAGGCCTTTCTTCCGAGGCAATGGAGTGTTAAGTGACTTGCCCAAGGCCACAAGGAGTGCTAGTGGGAATTGAACCCTGGTTGCTTCGTTACCAAGCCAGTGTTCTAACCACTAGGCTACTCCTCCACGTGCTTTACAATTTTGTAGAGGTGCTTCATTCCCCAGTTTTGGAGAGATGACTCAGTCCCCAATGTGCTCATGGCATGCCCACATGTTTTGCAAGGCTGTATCAAGGTAAATTAATATTTTCAGCAATCAGCTAAACCTTTCAACTTAATTTCAGTGGTGCCCCTTAGCACTCCAATTTTCATTCCGTAGCTTCCGCCCTGTAGTATCTGACCTTTGCCATCCACTATCTGATTCTCTTTAGCGTATGCTTCAGCCAACATAGGTGCTTATGTGCCTTTCTAAAATAGGCATCAGCACCAGTCTCTGTCTTGTTCATATGGTGCCACACACATTTATACTTGCTCTAAATATGGTGTAAATGTGTGCATGCACTGTACACGTATAGCTGCATATTTTATAAAATACAAAACAAAATCTATTGGGACCCACATCAAATATATTTCATAATTTTAGTGATATTAAAAACATGTTGTAAAAATAAATTCCTCTTTGTCTCTCCGGGCCAGTCCAGGAACGCTCGGGTAGTCAACCTCCTCCAGCAGCTGAGGACTGAATTCTGAAAGTTTCTCTGACAGGCTATCCGGCTCCCCCTGGAGTCAGAGACTCAGTCTTTCAGTCCTCAGCAGCTGAACAGGACGTTGGGCTGACAGGCTCCCTGGAGGGATGAAAAGGAATTAGGAAGTAGGGATTTAGAAGCAGGAGAAGCTGATCCCGGGTTTTGCCCTAGCGGGGTACAAAAGCCGAGGAGTTTGATATTAAATATTTAAAAAAAAAAAAAAAAGGTCAGACGGTCTTCGCCGGCCTCAGGAACTACAAGGAGGCAGTCAGGGGCAGAGCCTGCTCTAGTCTGCAAAAATGTTTGAAGATCCGTCAGTCCGGAGAGGTGAAGGAGACACTGGGAACACCAGAATCCACCCCTCTCACTCCGATGTTCGATCTCCGTGCCCGCTAGCAGCGGATGTAGGGGGATCGGGCGATTCACACAGCTTCTCTGAGGTAGGTCGGGGGCGCGCAGCATGTGCGATTTGGCAGTTTTTGGTTCTGGCTTCGACGTCATGGGTTAGACCGTATGCGGAGTGATCTTGCTTGGGCACTGATTTTGAGTTCTTTCGGGAGCGCATGTTACTGGCGGCAGCCCTGTGTGTGCAGTATGGAAATAGCTGGGGGCTGTCGGGGCCGGGCTTTCCTTATCGCTTCTCCGGGCCAGTCCAGGGAAGGTAGAGTTGTCAATCCCCTTTAGCAGCTGAGGACTGAAAGAAACTTTGAAACTTGCTGACAGGCTAAGACACTCCCCCTGACGTCAGTATACCAGTCTTTCAGTCCTCAGCAGCTAGAGAGGATTGATGCTGACAGTGCTCCTATAGATTTTCTTATTTTCTTATTTTCGTTCTGCCTCAATTATAGCTTTTGGCTCTAGCAGGGCTGATAAGACGCTATATTTCTTTGTGCTGTTTCACTCTGAGTGCAGTCAGCAAAGTGTACATTTTTATTACCCTCCGGCGTTCCTAGTAGACGACCCCTGCCTGTTTCTGTTCGGCGGAGGAGTGTAGAGCCTACCTTCTCTAGCGGGTCTCTCTAGCGTCAGTAGATTGGTCCTGGGAGCCCCAGTCACCCTCTACCTGCTCAGTCTACACGTGGCCGCTGCTCCCGCTAGCAGCGGGGATCCTCGGCTGCGAGCCCAGACGTCTGCCATTTTCTGAGGTGAGCTCTGTGTTCGGGGGCAGTCTTTTTTGAGGCGGCAAACTTTTTCTTCGCGTGCGCGCTCTGGCGCGCGGGTTTCTTTTTCAGGTCTTTTTGGGGATCGGGCGGTTTTTCGCGTTTGTGTGCCCTTGTTTTTCCCGGCCCGTTTCACATGGAGGGAAAACTCTCTTCTGAGCCAGACAGGCCTGTCATAGCCTCCGAAAAGGCGGGAACGGTGGCCATTTTGAATGAGCCGTCCGTTTTGCCCGCGGGTCATCATAAGCCTGGAGGGCAGAGTGCAGGGAAGCGCAAATCCAAATCTACTAAGGAGGCACCGTCACTCTCTAAGCCTTCACAGAAGGTTCCTGAGCCTCAGGAAGGGCTGTCTGCCTTTTTTTCTCCTGAATTTATTTTAGCTCTCCATAATGCTTTTTTGTTGAAAGCTTCTCAATCAGCCTCTCCTTCTACTGGTTTCCTTGAGCTCAGTCAGCCAGTCAAGGAGCCACTGGACCCTGGGGAAGGTACTTCCCTGTCAGGGATGCAGGCTCCATCCGGATTAGACCCGTTGGACCCGCTGGTCAGAGGTCCTCAGTTTTTGGAAGATGGAGAGCTCTTCTCTGACCCTGGCTTAGACGTGGAGTCCGGGGAGCTTGAGGAAGGAGAGATCGCTCCGGGCGACGATCCTAATGTTTTTCGAGTATTTCGGAAGGAATAGCTGGGAGCGCTTATTTCTCAGTCTTTATCTGCTTTGAACCTGCTTCTTCCTTCTGTTTCTCAGGAACCTCTCGAAGATCCCTTGTTGCAGGGCTTTAAATCTGAACAGCGCTGTTTTCCTGTACACCGTGTCATAAAGCAGATGATTGAGTCTGAGTGGGAGTGTCCGGAGGCCTCGCTACGGGGTAGTCGGGCTATGGCTCGTCTTTATCCAGTGCCTCAGGAAGAGAAGGATCTCTTAAAGATGCCAAAGGTGGATGCCTTGGTGTCCGCCGTCACTAAGAAGACCACCATTCCGGTAGAAGGGGCGGCCGCTCTTAAAGATCTACAGGATTGGAAGCTGGAGGTTCTCCTCAAGCAAGCTTTTGATTCCAGCGCGCTTGCACTGCAGGCTTCCATTTGTGGGGCTTACGTGTCCAGAGCTGCCATCTGTTGGATTCAGGGGGATTCTTCTGCGGATTCGCCGACTGCTTCTTCCCTGGAGGGTGCTAAATTGGAGTCGGCGGCGGCTTATCTAGCGGATGCCTTCTATGATTTGGTGAGGATTGCTGCGAAGTCCATGGCCTCGCTGGTGGCGGCTCAGCGTTTTCTATGGCTGCGTACTTGGGCCGCTGACGTTTCCTCCAAGTCACGTCTGAGCAAGTTACCCTATAAGGGTAAGTTGCTCTTTGGTGAGGCCTTGGAAAAGATTGTTAAGGACCTCGGGGACTCCAAAGGGGGTCGTTTGCCGGAAGATCGCCCTAAGGCGTCGAGAGGAGGTGCCGGTCAACGAGGTCAGGGTAGAGATTTTCGTCGGTTTCGTGGTGCTCGCTTTGCTCCATACCCCCGGAGCCGTTTCGGTGCTCGCAGTCAGTCCTTTCGCGGAACCCGAGGGTTCGGTAGATCCTCTTTTACCGCCCAACACACCTCTACGAAGAAACCGCAATGATGCCTTGCAGGTCCAGGCCCCGATCCCTGTCGGCGGCCGTCTACAGAATTTTTTCTCGGCCTGGACCGCTGTAACCTTGGACAAATGGGTGTTAGAAATCATTCAGAAGGGCTATGCGCTAGATTTCGCTCACCCCTTGGCGGACGCCTTTGTAATGTCTCCTTGCGCTTCCGGTCCAAAGAAGGACATAGTGGCAGATACACTGGCTCGTCTTTTGCAACTCCAAGCAGTGGTTCCGGTTCCTCGCGACCAGTGCGGTTTCGGTCGGTACTCGATTTATTTTGTGGTACCAAAAAAGGAGGGATCCTTTCGACCGATTCTGGATCTCAAGCATGTAAACCGTGCTTTAAGGGTTCCGCACTTCCGGATGGAGACGTTACGGGCCGTCCTTCGAGCCGTGCAGCCGGCCGAATTCCTTTCGGCCATAGATCTCACAGAGGCTTATCTGCACATATCCATCAGGGCCGGTCACCAAAGATTTCTCAGATTTGCCCTTCCGATGAGGCATTTCCAGTTTCGGGCGTTGCCCTTCGGTCTGGCGACTGCTCTTCGAACTTTCACGAAAATAATGGTGGTGGTTGCGGCGGCCTTGCGGAAGGAAGGAATTCGGGTACATCCGTATCTCGACGATTGGCTGAAAAGGGCGGAATCCCTCTCGGCTTCAATTGCGGCGACTGCCCACATGGTTCAGCTTCTGGAACAGCTGGGCTGGGTCATCAACCAGGCGAAGAGCCACTTGCAGCCGCTACAGCAGCTTGTGTATCTCGGAGCCCATTTCGACACGGCAAGGGGTTTGGTCTTTTTGCCCGAGGGCAGAGTGCAGAAGATTTTGGAGCAAGTGCAGCATTTTTTGCGGTGCCCGCTCCTTCGGCGTGGACCTATTTGCAACTTTTGGGGTCCATGGCGGCGGCCTTAGATCTTGTCCCGTGGGCCAGAGCGCATATGAGACCTCTGCAGCAGGCGTTGCTCTCCAGGTGGTCGCCTCAGCTTCACCCTCTCTCACGACGACTCGTCTGTCCGGAGCTGGTGCGTCAGAGTCTGTCAGTTGGTCCATTAGATGATAAAGGGGTTAAAGGAGCACTAAGAGGCGACAAGGCGATAGCGGAGAGACTGAATGAATTCTTTGCTTCGGTCTTTACTGAGGAAGATGTAGGGATGTTACCCATGACTGAAGTGGTATTTAAAGGTGCGGAAGAATTGAAGGAAATATCGATACATCGGGAAGATGTCTTACAACTATTAGATAAACTGAAGAGTAGCAAATCACCTGGGCCGGATGGTATACATCCAAGGGTGTTGAAAGAACTGAAATATGAGATTGCAGAACTGCTATCAGTAATCTGTGAACTATCATTAAAATCATCTCTAATACCTGAAGATTGGAGGATCGCCAAGGTAACATCAATTTTTAAAAAGGGTTCCAGGGGTGATCCGGGAAACTACAGACCGGTGAGCCTAACGTCAGTACCGGGAAAAATGGTAGAAACCATCATAAAGAATAAAATTACTCAGCATGTAGATAGTCACAACCTAATGGGAGACAGCCAACATGGCTTTAGACAAGGAAGATCTTGTCTTACTAATCTGTTATGTTTTTTTGAAGGAGTGAATAAACAGGTGGACAAAGGTGAGTCGGTTGATATTGTGTATCTGGACTTTCAGAAAGCCTTTGACAAGGTCCCTCATCAGAGACTTTTGGCAAAACTAAAGAGTCATGGGATAGGAGGCAGTGTACTATTGTGGATCAGGAACTGGTTAAAAGATAGAAAGCAGAGGGTAGGGCTAAATGGCCAATTTTCCCAATGGAGAAAGGTGAATAGTGGTGTACCCCAGGGATCTGTGCTGGGTCCGCTGCTTTTTGACATATTCATAAATGACCTGGAAAGTGGAATAACGAGTGAGGTTATCAAATTTGCAGATGACACAAAACTATTTAAAGTTGTTAAAACCCAAGAGGATTGTGAAAAATTGCAAGAGGATCTTGATAAATTGGAAGACTAGGCATCAAAATAGCAGATGAAATTTAATGTGGACAAGTGCAAGGTTATGCACCTAGGGAAGAACAAACCAAACTATGGTTACACGATGCAAGGTTCCACATTAGGAACCACCACCCAGGAAAAAGATTTAGGCGTCATTGTGGATACCATGTTAAAACCCTCGGCCCAGTGTGCAGCGGCAGCCAAGAGAGCAAATAGAATGCTAGGTATGATAAGGAAAGGAATGGAAAATAAAACAAAAGATATTATAATGCCTCTATATCGTTCCATGGTGAGACCGCACCTTGAATATTGTGTGCAATTCTGGTCGCCGTATCTTAAAAAGGATATAGCGATTTTAGAAAAGGTACAGAGAAGAGCCACCAAAATGGTAAAGGGGATGGAAGGATACTCCTATGAAGAAAGGCTAAAAAGGTTAGGGCTTTTTAACCTGGAAAAGAGACGGCTGAGGGGAGATATGATAGAAGTCTATAAATTAATGAACGGAGTGGAACGGGTAAACGTAGATCGATTGTTTACCTTATCAGAATATAGAAAGACTAGGGGACATGCAATGAAGCTACAGGGTAAACTATTTAAGACTAATAAAAGAAAATATTTTTTCACTCAACGTGTAATCAAACTCTGGAATTTGTTACCGGAGGATGTAGTAAAGGCTGTTAGTGTAGCTGGGTTTAAAAAAGGTTTGGACAAGTTCCTGGAGGAAAGGTCCATAAACCATTATTAAGAAGTGACCGAAGATATCAATGCTTGACCCAGTACAAGCATTGTGGAACTTGTGTCTCTTGGGGAATCTGCTAGGTACATATGACCTAGATTGGCCACTGTTGGAAGCAGAATACTGGGCTTGATGGACCTTGGTCTGACCCGGTATGGCATATCTTATGTTCTTATGTTATGTTCTTATATCTACGAGCGGGGGTTCCTTTGCAAGATCCCGCTTGGGTGCTGGTGACAACGGACGCAAGTCTCTCAGGCTGGGGTGCTCACTGTCTATCTCAGATTGCTCAGGGCACTTGGTCCGAAGAGGAAAGTTCTTGGTCGATCAATCGCTTGGAACTACGAGCGGTTCGTCTCGCACTCCTTCATTTCGCACTCTTGCTTGAAGGGAAGGCGGTTCGCGTTTTTTCCGACAATGCGGTGACGGTCTCCTATATCAATCGGCAGGGGGGCACTCAATGTGCTCCGTTGCTCGCCGAATGTCAGGAATTGATGATCTGGGCCGAGGTTCATCTGGTAGCCTTGTCGGCGGCGCACGTGGCAGGCAAAGACAACGTGCAGGCCGATTATCTGAGTCGCCATGTCCTCGATCCCGGGGAATGGGAATTGAAAGCGGCGGTCTTTCACGATCTTACCCTTCGTTGGGGGCAGCCGGTGATGGATCTCATGGCTACTTTCGCCAATGCCAAAGCGCCTCGGTTTTTCAGCAGGCGCAGAGCGCGCATGTCGGAGGGGCTGGATGCTTTAGCTCAGCCCTGGCCTCTTGTTCCGCTCCTGTACGTCTTTCCTTCATGGCCGATGCTGGGTCGGATCATTCGACGCATCACCCAGCACCCAGGGGTGGTGCTCCTGATTGCGCCGGATTGGCCTCGTCCTCCTTGGTATGCCGATCTGGTCCGGCTTCTGATAGATTCTCCTTGGCGGCTTCCGGTCCGAGTCAATCTGTTGCATCAGGGTCCGGTTCTCATGCCGCAGGTCGATCGCTTCTTGCTTACGGCTTGGCTCTTGAAGGGAATCGTTTGAGGCGTAAAGGTTATTCAGAATCCGTAGTGGCTACTCTGCTACGTTCTAAACGCTCTACCACTTTGCTAGCCTACGTTCGGATCTGGCACGTTTTTGAGACTTGGTGCGCGCAACGAGACTTTCGGCCGATGTCTACCACTTTACCTCATCTACTTTTGTTTCTTCAGGAGGGTTTGGATAAAGGCTTGGCTCTTACTACACTGAAGGTGCATTTGGCCGCTCTGTCTTGCTTCAGAGGCCCGGTGCAGCATCGGTGTCTCTCGCTACATCGCGATGTGCAACGTTTTTTTCAGGCTGCACGACTTATTCGGCCTCCGCGTCGTCCGGTGGTGCCGCCTTGGGATTTGAATGTGGTTTTGGAGGCGTTAGCGCGTCAGCCGTTTGCCTCGGCTTCTTTGGAGCGCTTGAAGGAGTTATCCTGGAAAACGGCTTTCCTCGTGGCCTTGTGTTCGGCTAGGAGAATTTCGGATTTACAAGCGCTTTCCTGTCGGGAGCCTTATCTCCAGTTCTTACCGGAGAAGGTGCTCTTGCGTACTGTTCCTTCTTATCTTCCTAAGGTGGTTTCCGCATTTCATGTTAATCAGTCCGTGGCGCTGCCCGTTTTCTCAGACTTGACGTCTTCGCCGATGGATCGAGTTCTTCGAAATTTGGATCTGGGACGCGTCTTGAAAGCTTATCTTCGGGTCACTAGGTCTTTTCGGAAATCCGATCGGTTGTTTGTGCTGTTTGCGGGATCCCGCAAAGGTCAAGCAGCTTCAAAGTCCTCCATTGCTCGCTGGGTCAAGCGCGCCATCGTGGCAGCGTATGAGGCTGCGGGGCAAGTTCTGCCTTCGGGACTCAAAGCTCATTCCACTCGTGCTCAGGCGGCTTCCTGGGCGGAATATGCATTTGTTCCTCCAGTGGATATTTGCAGGGCGGCGCCTTGGTCTTCACTTCATACCTTCGCCAAACATTACCGTTTAGATGTGCACGCCAGAGATGATGCGAAGGTGGGGGCTTCTGCCTTGATAGCAGGTCTTGCGGGGCCCTCCCGAGTTTAGGTACTGCTTTGGTACTGCCCTACCTTCCCTGGACTGGCCCGGAGAAGCGATAAGGAAGATGAAATTTGGCCTTACCTGCTAATTGTCTTTCCTTGAGCTATCTCCGGGCCAGTCCGGGCCCGCCCTTTACTTCTCTTCTCTGTCTGTCACGTTTCCTGCTCCTAAGAGTGACAATGAATCAGATTGCTAGGTTGACGTGACTTGGGTGCTCCCTTGCCTTCTCCGTGGAGGTGTTGGTTAAAACATTTTGGCTTTTTTGATTTTCATATTTACTATAAAAAAAAAAAATGTGTATATATATAAATGATTAAGGATGTATGAGGTTTTTTCCTCTTCAACTGCACCCTGGTGGCGTTTTCCGGGGTTCTTCGGTGCTGGGAAATGTGGTGTCTTATCACTGTTATTTTTTTTAGATGCCTCTTTGCTGCTTTGTCAAGAGAAGACTGGTATACTGACGTCAGGGGGAGTGTCTTAGCCTGTCAGCAAGTTTCAAAGTTTCTTTCAGTCCTCAGCTGCTAAAGGGGATTGACAACCCTACCTTCCCTGGAATGTCCCGGAGATAGCTCAAGGAAAGACAATTAGCAGGTAAGGCCTAATTTCATCTTTGCCGCTCTTGTGTGAGAGGAAGCAGTTATGTTGAGCGACTGTTTGGGGGCCTCATTGAGTCAAGTTCGCAGGCCGGGGAGCCCTCAGTTAAGCCTCAGAGTATGGAGATGAAGGCGGGAATGGCGGCCATTTTGTCTGGAGCTGCCGTTCCTCCCGCGCCTCAAAGTAAGGCAGGAAAGAAGAAGGTGAGGACGAAAAGCCCTCTCCGGGGGGGGGGGGGGTCCAGGTGCAGGAGCAGTCTGCAGGGCCTTCAGGAGTCTTGGAATCCGTTTTTTCGCCGGATTTTATCCTTGCCCTTCATAGGGCTTATTGCCTGAAGGATGAACAGGCTGTGGGCAAGGAGGTGTCCCCCAGTGTGTTGGACAAAGGAGCAAACCCAGGAGAGGGGCCCTCTCAACAAGGTAAAGGGCTGGAGTCAGGCTTCGATGGCTTTGGGCTACCAATCTCAATGCCTCCAGTGGGAGAGGAGGGGGAAATCCTCTCGGAGGCTGGGTTAGACTCCTGGGCAGGTGATCTGGAAGAAGGTGAAATCTTGCCCGGCGATGACCCCAATATGTTTAGTGTATTTTGTAAGGAGGAGTTGGGAGCCCTGATTTCTCAGTCCCTAACTGCTCTAAATGTGGCTTTTCCAGTGGATCAGCAGGAGCCTCTGGAATATCCGTTGCTGCAAGGCTTCAAAGCAGAGCAGCGCTGTTTTCCCATTCACAGAGTGATAAAGCAGATGATTGATTCTGAATGGGAATGTCTGGAGGCTACCCTGAGGGGTAGTCAGACTATTGGTCGCCTTTATCTGGTGCCGCAGGAGGAGAAGGAGTTGTTGCGAATGCCCAAGGTGGATGCCTTGGTGGCGGCAGTGACAAAGAAGACAACTATTCCGGTGGAAGGCGGAACAGCCCTTAAAGATCTTCAGGATGATAATTTGGAAGCGCTTCTTAAACAGGCGTTTGATTCTAGTGCGCTGTCTCTGCAGGCCTCCATCTGTGGAGCATATGTTTCCAGGGCCTCTATCCGGTGGCTTCAAGGGGAGCTGGGGTCGGGGAAAGAGGAGAGCTCGTCCCCAGAGGGGGCGAAGTTGTAGTCCGCCGCAGCTTATTTAGCGGATGCCTTCTATGATTTGGTGAGGATAGCAGCCAAGTCGATGGTTTCAGTCATTGCCGCCAGAAGATTTCTCTGGCTTAGGAATTGGGCAGCAGATGCCTCTTCTAAGGCTCGCCTTAGTAAGCTTCCATATAAGGGCAAGCTGCTCTTTGGAGAGGCGCTGGAGAAGATTGTAAAGAATTTGGGAGATTCCAAAGGTGGCCGGCTACCGGAGGACCGACCTAAAGCGTCAAGGCAGGGGTCGATCCACAGAGGGCAAGGTAGAGGTAGGTTTCTTGTGGGCCTCGGTTTGCTCCGTATCAAAGGGGCCGGTTTGTGTCCAGAGGTCAGTCCTTTCATGGGGCTAGAGGGTTCGGCAACGGGTATTTTAACGCCCAGCAGAACTCAGCTAAGAAGCCACAATGATGGGCAGCTGGTCCAGACGGAGATTCTGGTAGGGGGACATTTAAAGGAGTTTGTCTCCATTTGGGCCTCCATAACTATGGACAAGTGGGTGCTGAAGATCATCCACAAGGGGTACGCTTTAGAGTTCGATCATCTGCTTACGGAGGCCTTCGTGAGGTCCCCATGTGGGTCTGCGTCGAAGAAAAAGGCGGTAGGCGACACGCTGCAGCGGTTGTTACTCCTCCAAGCAGTAGTACCGGTGCCCCTAGGCCAGTACGGGTTAGGTTGATACTCAATCTATTTCGTGGTCCCCAAGAAGGAGGGGTCTTTTCGGCCAATTCTGGATCTCAAGCATGTGAACAGGTGTTTGCGCGTACCACATTTTCGAATGGAAACCCTGCGATCGTTGATTTGCTCAGTGCAGCCTGGGGAGCTTATGTCCTCCATAGATCTCACAGAGGCGTATCTGCACATCCCCATCAGAGCAGAACATCAGAAGTTTTTGTGTTTTGCCGTCCCCATGGGGCACTTCGAGTTCAGGGCATTGCCCTTCGTGTTGGCTGTGGTGCCGTGCACCTTTACAAAGGTGATGGTAGTGGTAGCAGCGGCGTTGCGGAAAGAAGGAATTTAGGTGCACCCTTATCTGGACGATTGGTTGATCCGTGCGGGGTCGGTGGAAGAGGCCGTGGCCTCAACCAGGCAAGTGGTGCACTTCCTGGAACACCTCGGTTGGGTTATCAACCAGGCGAAGAGCAAGTTACAGCCAGTACACTGACTTACGTACCTTTGGAGCCCTGTTCGACACAGAGATAGGGTCCTTGTTTCTGCCCGAAGACAGGATGCTAAAGATTCTAGCTCAGATGCGGGCTTTCCTGTGGTTGCAGGCACTGACAGCATGGAGGTACTCGCAGTTGCTGGGGTCCATGGTGGCGGCCTTGGATCTGGTACCATGGGCCAGGGCTCATATGTTTATGTTTATGTTTTATTAAATTTGATATACCGCCTTTCTACATAAGTCAAGGCGGTGTACAATATACAAACACAGAGAGGTTCGAGGCCGAGGCCAGTGAAGGTAGGAAAGGAAGTTACAGTTTCAATTGACAGGAAAGAAGAAAGGAGGACAAGACAACACGAGACGAGGGAGACTGTATGTTGTAGGGGAAACTCTGCAGCGGGCGTTGTTGTCCAGCTGGTCACCGCAGGAAGGGGTGTGCAGTGGACTGCAGTGGTGGTTAGACCCGAAGCATCTTCTAGCAGGGGTGCCCTTCCAAGACCCGGAGTGGATCTTGGTCACCACAGACGCCAGCCTTTCAGGGTGGGGTGCCCATTGCCAGTCACACGATGCAGGGTGTCTGGTCGGCAGAAGAGAGTGCTTGGTCGATCAATCGCTTGGAGCTCAGAGCGGTGCGTTGGGCACTGAGAGAGTTCAACGACCTCCTGAAAGGGAAAGCAGTGCGAGTGTTCTCCGAAATCTCGTGACAGTGTCTTACATCAACGGGCAAGGTGGCACGGGCAGTGCTGTTTTGTGGGAGGAGAGTCAACAGTTGATGCACTGGGCAGAGGCCCATCTAGTGGCGCTATCAGTGGCTCATGTGGCTGGAAGAGACAATGTGCAGGCCGATTATCTCAGTCGCCATGTTCTGGATCCTGGGGAATTGGAGCTAAACGCAGCTGTTTTTCACGACATTACGGAGCGCTGGAGACAGCCGGTCATGGACCTGATGGCCAACCTCAGCAATGCCAAGGCGTCCTGGTTTTACAGCAGAGGCAGGGAGCAGATGTCCGGAGGGTCTCAATGGCCTGGTGCAACCCTGGCCGGAGCGCTGTCTCCTGTATGTGTTTCCACCCTGGCCAATGATTGGCCGAGTCATCCAGAGGATAGCGGGACACGACGGGACAGTGATTCTCATTGCACCAGGGGGGCCCAGAAGGCCCTGGTATGCGGATCTGGTACAGCTGCTAGTAGCTCGGCCATGGAGGCTGCCCGAACGGATAAATCTGTTGTCTCAGGGTCCCGTGCTCATGCCACAGGTGGATCGGTTCTTGCTTGGACCGGGGCTCTTGAAAGGGAAAGGTTGCGATGGCGAGGGTATTTGGCGTCGGTAGTAGATACCCTCTTGAAGCCCAAGAGGGGATTGACTTCCTTAGCGTATGTTTGAGTGTGGCGCATCTTTGAAGATTGGTGTACGGTCCGGAGTCTGAGGCCAATGGGTACGACGTTGCCGGAGGTTTTGGCTTTCCTGCAAGGGGGGCTTGAAAAGGGACTAGCACTTAGTACCCTCGAGGTTCATCTGGCAGCCCTGTCATGCTACAGAGGTAGAGTGCAGGGCATGCTTTTGTCGTCATATCAGGATGTGCAACGGTTCTTCAGAGCGGCTAGGATTATTCGGCCTCCAATAAGGCGGGTCATTCCCTCTTGGGATTTGAACTTAGTCCTAGAAGTGTGGACACAGCATCTGCTGGAGGGGGCGGCGTCTGGTAATGTGCGGGAACTGTCTTGGAAGACTGCTTTTCTAGTAGCCTTGTGCTCTGCTAGAAGGACCTCGGATCTCCAAGCGCTTTCGTGTAGGGAACCGTACATTCAGTTTACGGCGGAGAAGGTGGCGTTGAGGCCGGTTCCATCCTTTCTCCCTAAGTTGGTTTCCAGTTTTCACCTGAACCAGCCGATTTTGCTTCCGACTTTTTCCGGTACGGTAGCTGGTAAGGTGGATTGCTCGCTGTGGAAGTTGGATCTGGGCCGAGTGCTTCGCAGGTACCTAAAGAAAACGAAGTCCTTTCGTAAGTCAGACAGGTTATTCGTCTTATTTTGGTGGTCCTTGTAAAGGGGAAGCGGCAGCTAAGGCATCTGTTGCCCGTTGGGTAAAGCAGGCGATAGTGGCAGCTTATGTTGCGCGGGGAAGATTGTCGCCTGATGGGCTCAGGGCCCATTCTACCAGGAGGCAGGCTACGTCGTGGGGCGAGTTTGCATTCATTCCTCCGGTAGACATCTGTCGAGCTGCAACATGGTCGTCACTCCACACATTCACAAAGCATTATCGTTTAGATGTTCAGGCAAGGAGAGACGTGAGAGTCAGGGCTTCAGCCATACTGGCGGGGCTCGCGGGACCCTCCCAAGTTTAGGAACTGCTTTGGTACTTCTCGAGCGTTCCTGGCAATGTTCCCTCTAATTTTCTGTAGGCTGTGTGCGCATAAAATATCAGCAGTGTGCAGCTTTTGAAGGAAGGTAAAATTTTTGTGCGCCACATAACGACACTCGGAGTTATATACTTTAAAATTTGACTACACGTCAGAATACAGTATGTACACCACATTGATTTTAATCAAATTAAATGAAAATAGACGATTACTAAATGAAGCGGGAAATTTCTAGTAATTACAATCATAACTTTTAAATTTTAAGACGTCTGTGTTGTTTTCTATCAGAATCAGAGCTGTAATTTTTGTGCGCTCTGTTGTAAAGTATGTGCGTTCGCTCGGCGAGGTGTGTGCGTGCGCACACGCGCACAGCTTAGAGGGAACAGTGGTTCCTGGACTAGCCCAGAGAGACACAGAGGAAGGAGAAATTTGACCTTACTTGCTAATTGTCTTTCCTTGAGATCTCTCCAGGACCCACCCATTTTCGTCTATAAGGGTTTCGGCAGGGCTAGGGCTCGACCGATTCATATCACGTAATAGATATTAGACCGCTGTTGGCAGAAGGTGGAAAAGGTTATGTGGTGTTTTTGGGCAGTGGAGATCGGAGTGTTGTGAAGGGAAACAGAGTGCTTTTTGGTTTACTGTGCAAAAAAAAAAAAAAAGAGAAGAAAAAGAGAGGAAGAGAAAAGAGAGTTTTTGATTGCTTATTTTGGTTTGCGTTTTATTGGAGTTGCAGTTAAGGTAATTTAGGCTGCTTTGACAATAGTAGACTGAGTCTCTGGCTCCAGGGGGAGCTGGATAGCCTGTCAGAGAAACTTTCAGAATTCAGCCCTCAGCTGCTGGAGGAGGTTGACTACCCGAGCGTTCCTGGACTGGCCCGGAGAGATCTCAAGGAAAGACAATTAGCAGGTAAGGTCTAATTTCTCCTTTCTCTCCATTTATTTTTCTTTAAAAGAAATATTATTGCATCTTTGAAGCATAACCCCACATAGTGCAAAAATTGCAGTTTTTGATGTAGGTTTTGCTCTGAGTGGATATGTTTCAATGAAGATGCAATAATGTTTCTTTTAAAGAAAGATAAACGGAGAAGATTTTATTTTTACTACATGTTTTTGATATCAATAAAATTATGAAATATATTTAATGTGGGTCCCAATAGATTTTGTTTTGGATTTTTGGCACCTTGTGTGGTGTGTAAGTTTTGATCATTTGTTTTATAAAATATGCACAGACATTGCAGCTTAGCTCTTGTGCTGAAACTATGCGCTTGGGAATTGCCTATATGTGGTGTGCGAGTAAGTACATGCTATCTTCCTGCCATGCATACTTGTGTGCACTTCTCTGTAGACAAGGAGGATAGTGAGTGACTTCACGGATGGAGCCTGGAGTGGGAACAGCTTCTCAGCTTCAGATTCTTCAGGAAGCTTTTTGGAAGCTCTTCATCACACATGTGCATCAGTTCTTGCCTGCTGCTGTCATGTGGAACTGTCTCAGTTTTCATTTTTCTGCAGAGGTGAAGGCTACATCAGTGAAGTTCACTCATCGTCTTGGGTACATTTTTTGCTTTCACGCATTCTGCATGTTGTCTAGGTTTTTAGTGTTTTTCCCTATTGCTGTCATGCAGTACCATTTCCATTTAGTATCTTAGGTTTTTTGGTTGTGCTTAAAGTTTTCTTTCATTTTTGCGTGTCGCCAAAATTAGGGCTGATGAAGCCTCAGGCATCACTTAAGATGGCTCTTTTCAGCTGCCACTCACTTTGCACAAAAAAGTTTCTCCTAGATGATTTTATTTTAGATAATAAGCTGGATCTACTATGTTTAAATGAAACATGGCACAGAGAGGGTGAGGAAACTACTATCACGGTACCAACTGGCTGGTACCTCATTCTTGTTTACTGCCTTTGCATCTCACTCAGGAGCAATGTTCCCTCTAATTTTCTGTAGGCTGTGTGCGCATAAAATATCAGCTGTGCAGCTTTTGAAGGAAGGTTAAATTTTTGTGCACCACATAACGACACTCAGAGTTATATACTTTACAATTTGACTACACGTCAAAATACAGTATGTACACCACATTGATTGCACTAGAAAATATTGTACAACTTGTGAAAACCGTAAATACACAACAACTTTTCAATTTTAAGATGTCTGTTTTCTATCAGAATCAGAACTGTAATTTTTGTGCGCTCTGTTGTAAAGTATGTGCGCTCGCTCGGTGAGGTGTGTGCGCGCGCACACGCGTACAGCTTAGAGGGAACAGTGCTCGGGAGGTAGCGTGGCTGTGATATTTTCTAATGCCCTTCCCATTTGGGAACTTACTGGTGACTCATTAGTTTATCCTGAATCCTTTACTCTTTTGTCTGGATTCATTCCCTTCAATTAACTTTCTCTTTTTATATTGCCCTCCCTCACTGTCTCCCGATGCATGGGACCTATCTCATACCTCAGTCTTCTTCTGCTTGGCAACTTCCATACTCATTTTGACACCTCAACTCGAACATGGGATAAACATCATTTTCGGATCATCCTTCAAAACTAGTCCCAACTAGCAAATGATGAGACAGAGAAACTCCTAGAAGAGTTGTGACATCACCACTAGTATGATACTCGGTACAGCTAGGGGCACACATCAATATTTCTCTGTCTCAGCAGATGGTGGTTTGGATCCAGTACAACTAAGAGAATACAGCAGCTGCTGACGTCCATGCACACATGGCAGTCCAGCTGGATGCAGTCCCCAGGAGTACAGGAGATACCCCGTTTGGTGGACTGGTCATTCTGGGGGAGGGGGCTACTTTTGGCTACGAGAGCCAGTTCAGTTGCCGGAGATTACCTCTTGGGGGTTACCTGGTCTGTCTTCTAGTTGTTTTTTGTTCTTTGGTTTCATTTAAAGTAAATTTAAAGTCTGTTTTAAAAAAAAATTCAGCTACCTGCCGAGCTTCAGGCACCTCGCAGCACTCCTCTACTTACACCCCCTCCCACTGCCACTCCTAGCCTGAGGATGAGTTGATGGTGTGGAGCTGTGCGCAGGCCTGAAGAGACGTGTCTGTACGTGAGTACCTCTGCTCTGCTGCGGCTTTCCTGAGAAGAGCACATTCAGGCACCCCGTGTCTTGACTGGTGGCCTGATCTCTGCTTGGCTTCATCGGCGTCACATCTTCCCGTATCGGGCCTCGTGGCCTTTGTTGCGACTGTGGCCTTATTCCCACCCAGAGCATAGCACTGTTCCTACAGTGCGTGAATCATGGCATACCTGTGACTCTGTCATGCTGTTTAGGGTGTGGCAAGTGTTGCCGCAACCTGGTTGAGCAGCTCTGCACGGCCTGTGCAAAACATCTGGGGGAAACTTCAGCATCTGCGCCAGTCAGTGTTAGCGATCTGAGCCTACCAGTAACATCTGCACAATCAATGTTGCCTGGGATCGCATGACCAGTGGAGGCTGTAGAATGTTAGGTGTCTTCCTCTCCGCCGATGCTCTCACTCTCCAGACCGGAGGGGATAGTGCGGACCACAGCATCTGCAGAGAGACAGACATCTGAAGCTGCGGAGTTTGCTGCCATCTTTCTGCAAGCCTGGTCTATTTGGAAAGGGGGTCTGTCCTCAGGACCTCCAGCCGTACCTGCTGACCAGGGTGTTACCAGGCCATGTAAGTCCCTAGCATGGGGTCTGGATGCTCTTGATTCCGAGGAGGGTGACAGAGTCCCAGGTTCAGACACCGTTGATGCTGCTTCCTTAGGGGGCTCTGGCTCTGAGGGCGATGAAGCACCCCCACTGGAGGAAGACGGTGAGACTAGAATTATTAGGCTCTTCCGCAGGGATGAAGTGGCTCCTCTGATTGCACAAGTGACCTCCGAGTTGTGTATCCCTGAAGCTGCTGCGGCTGCTTCCCAATCTGATAATGCACCACATATGAAGAAAAAGATCACAAAACGGAAAACTACTACTATTACTTGGAGATTCCATCATCTGAGGCACCAACTTGGGAACAGAGTTCAAAGGAGAGAAGATAGTCAAATGCCTCATAGGCTCTTCAGCCAACAGGAATATAAACCCAATTATTCGTATAGTTAGTGCAGAAAGTGAGGACTCCAAAATTGATGTTGTCATTCACTTGGGTACAAATGACCTGGCTAGAAACAGTGCCTCTGCAGTTCAAAAGGTCTTCCAGACTCTGGGAGAGAAACTCAAGGCCATTGTTAACACTATCGCATTCTCAGAGGTTCTACCTGTTCTTGGTAAGGGGGCAGAAAGGCTGCATTGCATAAACAATTTTATTATATGGCTCCAAACCTGGTGTAAACGAGAAGGATTTAGATATATAGGCAATTGGACTACATCTCTCTGTCGCAGGGAAAGTTATCCTTAGTGAAAAATTCAGGCAGTATGTGGACAGGCATTTAAACTAGGGAAAGGGGGTGATGGATAGAGAAGGACAAATTCAGGACATCACTTCCAGTAAAAGAATAATAACATTGGAAACAGCCACACTTTTCAATGGCAAGTGGGAAGAGGCATGTAGAACAAAATCCATGCAAAATGCAGGCCAGCCAGTCAACAAATGCTGGAAAGCAATGAGCACAAATGTTCGAAGCCTAGCCAACAAACCTCCTGACCTGAAAGCCCAAATAGTGGAAATGGACTTGGATGTTGTGGCCTTTACAGAAACATGGTTTAATGAGTCGCATGAATGGGATATAGCTTAACTGGCTACAATCTATTTAGAAGAGGAGGAGGAGTAGCCCTGTATGTCAAAAGCAGTGTTAAAGCTGCTGAAATGCAGGGGACGTGGGGAAAAGAAGAAGCACTGTAGATTGTGTTGGAAAGAGAAGATGGCACTGTTATCCATACTGGTGTAATCTACAGGCCTCCAACTCAAACTGAAGAAATGGATAGTGAATTGATTATTGATATTGCAAAGATAGCCATGAAGGGGAAAGTGATCGTATTGGGTGACTTTAATCTACCTGATGTAGATTGAAAAAGCGAAAATGCTGAACAAATACGTCTGTTCTTTTTTTTACTAGAGAAAATCCTGAAGAAAGACTACCTGTGGAATACTGATATGCCAGTCCGGGACCCACCCCAGAATGTGTATGTGGGTCACCTCTCTGCCTTCAGGATTCGATTTCATGATTGTGTATAGTTGGGCCTGAGGAGCCCCTTGAGGTAATTGTTTGGAGGTACTATTGCTTTGCACGCATACTTAAGTGTGCCCCTAGCTGTACTGAGTATCATACTAGTGGTGATGTCACAACTCCTAGTAGTTTCTCTATCTCATCTGCTGGTTGGGGGAGATAACCCGCTTGTCTGAACTGGTCTAGCAGTATTCCAGGAAAAGAAATTATCGCTAAGTAAAATTTTCCCATTTCTCTTATAAGCAACCTCTTCTCCTGATAGCATATTTCCTGTCCTGCCGGAAATACTCTTGATTTAGTCTTCTCTGCATCCAATTCTTCCTTGAATTGCACCATTTTCCAAAACCTAAGCTTACCCCTACCCTGGACTGATCATTTTTTCATAACATTTATATTGTCATATCAGAAAGACGTCCCAGCTGACAGATCAACATCCAACCTCCCCACTGCTCTTGTTTCTTTAGAGATTTTGCATCTCTCCCTTGGACTGCGTCCTTTTACCTTGTTTATCAAATTGAGTATTTCCAGTAGTGTCTGCTCCAGACTGCTGGAAAAAAGCTATTGTTTGATCGATTTTGAAAAAGTCATCACTTGATCCTACTATACATATTCATTATCAAGCAGTCTTCAATCTCTCTCTTCTTTCTGATATCACTGAAAAGGCAGCCTTCTCCCAGATCTAGAATCATGTACAAAAAAACAACTCTCTTCATCCAGAAAAAATCCCTCTCTTCATCCCCCATCAGTCAGCATTCTGCCCCGGAGACAGTACCAAGTATATTAGCACAGCACTTTTAAGTGACATCCATAGCTATCTCGACAAAGATGAAATTGCATTAGCTGTTCCTTTAGATTTAAGGACTGCTTTTATCTGATTGCTGATACTCTCCTGCTTTTATGGCATCGTCCAGTTTTTATGTGCAGTGAATGTATGGGAATATGCTCGTAATGCTCCTAACAGTGCACACGTTTGTACTTACTGCATGTTAATTTTTCGTGTAACTCGTGGTAAATGCAAAACTTTACGGCACTTCAGCAAATGGGCCCCATAATGTTACAAGATGTCTATATTTAGCACTAGGGTTGAAATTTTCACCTCTGGATGTCTAATTCCTTAGTTAGCCAGCTATACCTGTGTGAATATCAGCCCATATGAGATCACTGTTGTGAAATATTTGAAATAAAACAGTATATATAAGGCTTACTTATTTCTCTGCATGCTACATTTTATTTTTCCTCTTATCAGGTTTAATAGCATCCCCAAAAAATAGCTGTTTTGAGTCAAAGTGTTCATTGACCACTGAGAATGGAACAAAAGCTGTGACTGAGAAAGAAGGTAATGGTTTTTGTTAATAAACTGAATTCATGATTTTGCATTTTGTTAAGCCTAATGCTAAGTTTGATTGCGTTCCAATAAAAATACTGACTGCAAAATATTTTTTTTAAATGCACTTGATGGAGCAGAATAGCAAAAAGACTGTCCTAAATGAAACCATTTAGCTGTACACATAGTGTTGCTGAATATTTATAAAATATTTAGGGATCCTTTTACTAATGAGTTCTAGGTGTTGCACCTAACACGCTAAAAGTACCAGAACTTTGACGCATTAGGTGCCATATTACCTGTCGGAGTGTGATTTCTGTAGCAGTTAATATAGAACACGTCCCCCTAACGTGGGCCACATTGGCACGGTTGTATTTAACTCCAGGCATTGAGGTGACATTAGGTGAACCTTTGCTAATGCAGTTAGCGTGTGGTGTAAACCTGGCGCTAACTATGCTGTGTTCACCACGCCCACTTTCACATTTAGCATGGGATGATTCCTGTGCTGTCATGGGCCTGCATTAGACAGTAATGGATGTCCCAGCATGTCTTCAGTGCATTCCAGAACACACACTGGCAGCTAGTAAAAGACCCACTTAAATGTTTCAGCTGGCATTTAAAGTAAATGCTGATTGCAGAGTTTAAATATGGTCCTGGTCATATTAAATTAATTGCTTAATATTAGAATGTTAAAATCCTCTATTTTAATTGTGATAGAGAGGATATTTTATGAGGATAAATTGGCTTCTGAAAAGTGTCTACCCTTTCTGTAATTAATAGTATGCACAGGGTTTAAGAAAAGTAGGAAAGCTCAGAGGCAGTTAGGTTGAGGAAAACAACAATGTTTGTAGTTTAACGTTTCCAAAATGACACACGTTATTCCAAAGATAAAAAAGAACCCACACAGTAGGTGTAAATCTATTTTGGTGCTTTATTCCTAGGTGGTGTTCAAAGTGACAATATGCTTGTATTTTCCCTTTGAGAACTCGTGCAGAGTCCACAGGTAAAAGTACTCATGCATGTCATAACGGTGCAGGCTGTTTTGAAAATTGCCCCGGAACTTTAATATAAATTCCTAGACTTTATATAAATAGTTAATTCCAGAGTGTTCTGCCAGACCAGACCAGACAAGTGGGTTATGCCCCCCTGCCAGCAGATGATGGACACAGAGACAACAGACCAGCAATAAGGAAAAAATGCCATTGGCTTTTGGCGACCATCAAGCTACAAAGCAAACCTATATAGGGCATAGGGATAAAAAAAATTAGAAAAATGACTACAGAAAAAGACCACATGGCCTATTTAGTCTGTCCTTCCATATCAACCACTACAGCAGTCCCCTTTTTTCCTTTAGAGATCCTCTGTGTTTGTTCCATACTTCTTTGAATTCAGATACTGTCCTCATCTCTACCATCTCCACTGGGAGACTATTCCACAGATCCAGCACTCTTTCCGTAAAGAAATATTTCTGCATATCACTCCTGAATCTATCCCCTTTCATTCTCATCCCATGTCCCCTCATAGCACAGCTTGCTTTCAATCGAAAGAGACTCTCCTCCTGTGCATTTATGCTTCACAGGTATTTAAATGTCTCACTCATATCACCTCTACACCACTTTTCCTCTAAGGTGTACATATTAAGATCCTTAAGTCTGTCCTCATATGTTTTATAATGAAGACCACTAACCATTTTAGTAGCCACCCTCTGTACTGACTCCATCCTGTTTATATCCTTTTGAAGGTGCGGTTTCTAGAATTGCACACAATACTCCAAATGAGGTCACACCAAAGACTTATACAGAGGCACGGTCACCTCCTTTCTTCTGCTGGCCATTCCTCTTCCTATGCACCCAAGCATCCTTCTAGCTTTCACCGTCATCTTTAGCTACTTTAAGATCATCAGACACAATCACGTCTAGGTCCCGCTCGTCTATCTCCAGGAACAAGCAGGAATGTAGTCTTCACATATGGGAATCGTCGGTACCGACGGAGCCTGGGCGGGAACACTCCCCAGCGTCCAATAGGAAAGCTTTTGGGAGCATCCTACAGTGCCTGCGTGCTGCCTTCCCGCCTTTCCCAACTGTCCCTCTCCAGTTCTTCGTTTTCCGTGGAGCCGACAGGTCGCACATCCTGTCACCGCAGAAAAATTCCCTTCTTATACTACTTTTTTGTGGTCGCGTCTGCCGTCCCTCGAAGCTATACCGGTACCGCCGGTTCTTCTTTTCTTTTTTTGTAAAAAAAACAAACAAAAAAACCAACTTTGTTTCTGGAGTCTTTCTCCAGTAATTTTCTTCTCGGGTGCCACGCGCCATTTTGGGCACTAGGCCCAACTTTTTCCCTCAAAATGGAAAGACCCGCTTCAGGTTTTAAAAAGTGTTCTAAGTGTGGCGGTACCATCTCCGTCACTGACACCCATGAGTGGTGCCTCATGTTTAGGTCCTGACCACTCTATTTCAGAGTGTGTTGCCTGTGGAATGATGTCAAAAAGGGGCCAGCAAAACCGAGCTGCTAAGCTCAGCACCCTTTTTCCCTCCGATGCAGCCTCCGTGGCATCGACGTCCTCCAGGGCTTCATCCTCCTCCCATGGATCTCAGGTAACTAAACATAAATCTAGCCTGTCCTCAAAGGGTAGATCTCCTTCTAAACATCGAGATGCCTCTAGCGTTGCCCTTGAGGGACTTTCACCGGCAAAATTGCCCTGGCGGGAGGCTTCGGCTTCCAAACCACTAACGGGGCTTCAGGATGTTCTCGAGGCTTCAACCTCGGCACAACTACTGGTGCCATGCTCTGGAGTTCTGGCTGCTTTAACCGGCACCGATGCCCAAGCATTGGTAGCGTCGATAGACCAGAGATTCTTGGCTATTGAACGCAGTCTGGCGGCTCTTCTCACGGCCTTGATGCCCCTGAAACCGCTTCGGACAATTCAACCGGTACCGGCACCGACTGCATCGACATCGGCAGGTATTCTTCCGGGACTGAGTCATGCGTCTCTATCCGGCATCGACAAGTCGGTACCGGACCACTCCGATGCCAACTTCGATCGGTACCGGTACCGTGCATTGCACGATCACCCGGATCGGAGATACTTCAAATCCTCGGATGAGTCTGAAGACTCCGAAGGCTCTGCCGATACCAGAGTACTTCTTCCCGAGGATTCCTCTTCTCCTCAGCGTAGGATATCTCCACCAGACGATATGTCCTTTCAGGATTTTATCCGAGATGTGGCCCGAGGTCTTTCCATCACAGTGGCTCCTGAAAAAGAGCCTAGGGCAAAGAAATTAGAAATCCTACAATACCCTAAAGCTCCCAAGGAGGCAACTACCTTACCTATTCATGAGATCTTGCATGATTTTATGTTAAGGATGTGGGAAACACCTCTAACCACATCTCCTCATTCTCGAAGACTCGACACCATGTATCGAGTTCCTCCTTGTCCTGGGTTTCAGAAGACTCAATTACCACACCATTCAATGGTGGTGGAATCAGCCATGAGACGTATGAAGAGTGCAAAAAGGCATGCATCTAGACCTCCAGGACGTGAGTGTAGGACTCTTGACGTCTTTGGACGTTGATCCTTCCAGGCTTCCATGCTTTCTGCTAGGATCAGTTCCTATATCTTGTATATGGGAATGTTCCTTAAGGAAGTCACAGGAGACTTAGAGCTTATGAGCCCTCTCCTTCCTGATGATGAAAGGCAAGATTATCTTACTCTTGTTAAGCATGCTCAGGATGTTTCTAAGTTTGTGAATCGTGCAGCCTTTGACTGCTTTGAGTGCATAAGCAGAACCTCTGCTATTGCCATAGGTGCACGTAGAATTGCCTGGCTCCAGGCATCTGACTTAGAAATCTGGGTACAGGACAAACTGGGGAATATACCTTGCACAGGAGAGAATCTCTTTGGGAAGAATTGGCAGGAAAAAGCTAATGAGATAGATGCTGATAATATCACTTTGGATAGATTTTCCAAATCTACAGCTGATCCTGCGAGGAAAAGATCCTCTAAGAAACCATTCTTCAGTAAGAAGAAGACGCTTTATCCCTCCTATACCCAGCAGGGACATAGTTCAGGTCAGTCTGCTCAAAAGGGACAGCAGCAACAACTTAGGCAACAAAGGAAGCCAAAAGCAGCTAAGCCTCAACCGGCTCAGCAGACTCAGCCTCCACAGGGACTTTGACTCCTATCTAGAAAACTTTGCCTTCCTGGCCCTGAACGGCCCAGAACCCTCCACCATCCCAGGAAGGTTATGTCATTTTGCCCCCAGATGGTGTCAGATAACAGCAGAAAAGTCTATTGTACGAGAGGGGTACAAGCTTAATTTCCTCAGCATGCCCCCTCCTACAATAGTAAGACAGTTCAATTCTCAGACCTCTCCCAACGACGGGTTAGGTCAAGAAGTCACAATGCTCCTTGCTCAAGGAGCAATAGAAGAGGTGCCCATTCCCCAACGGGGTACAGGGTTTTACTCCCCCTATTTCCTTATTCCAAAGAAAACAGGAGGACACAGACCCATTCTAGACCTCAGAGAATTGAACAAATTCCTGTTCAGAGAGAAGTTCAAAATGATTTCTCTAGGAACTCTGCTGCCATACCTTCAGAGTCAGGATTGGCTTTGTTCTCTAGATCTCAAGGATGCGTACACTCATGTTCTCATCCATCCAACTCACCGAAGGTTCCTTTGATTCTTGTTTCAAGGGAAGCACTACCAATACAGAGTTCTTCCTTTTGGCCTGGCTTCTGCACCAAGGGTGTTCACAAAATGCATGGCTGTGGTAGCAGCATTTCTCCGCACCCTGGGAATATTCATCTTCCCTTACTTAGACAACTGGCTCATTCGAGCCCCTTCAGAGCCAGAGGCCAGGATGGCTCTGTCTCGCACAATGCGCATCCTTCAGTATTTGGGGCTTGTCATTAACTTCCCAAAGTCCAACCTTGCTCCCACTCAATCCCTAGAGTTCATAGGAGCTCTTCTGGATACCAGACAGACAGCCCCGCTGCCTTCGCATTGTGCAATTAGCTACCCAAGCAGTGCTAAAACCTCACCTCACTGCTCGGGAAATGTTACAGTTGCTAGGCCACATGGCATCCACCGTGCATGTGGTTCCTTATGCTCGCCTCCATATGAGGGCAGCCCAGTGGACCTTATCCACTCAGTGTACTCAGGTGTCAGGTTGCCTGTCAGACAAAATAGCAAACTCAGATCGCCTTATTTTGTCCCTCCAATGGTGGCAGTCACCCAAAAACCTTTTGGTGGGGTCTCCTTTTCAGCAACCCCCACCCTAAGCCACTCTAACAACAGATGCTTCACAGGTGGGTTGGGGAGCCCACCTGCACGGCCTCTCTACCCAGGGTACCTGGACTCCACAGGACGCCTATCTCCATATCAACCTCCTGGAGCTCAGAGCAATCTTCCTTGCTCTTCGAGTATTTCACACCCAACTCAGCTACAAGATAGTCCTAGTTCAAACGGACAATCAGGTAGCCATGTTCTATGTGAACAAGCAGGGCGGAACAGGCTCTCTGTCGCTATGCAACGAAGCTTTGCGACTGTGAGCCCTCGCCAGAGAGCATCAGATTCATCTCCTTGCGGTGTATCTTCCAGGCATTCAAAACTCTTGGGCAGACAAACTCAGTCGAGTTCTGCTTCCACATGAATGGTCTCTCCATGCAGATCAGGTGGCCCAAATTTTTCAAATTTGGGGAACCCCGGACATAGACCTCTTTGCAAGTCCGCTGAATGCCAAACTTCTCCGATTCTGTTCCAGAATTCCGGCTCGAGGTTGTCATGCCAGGGATGCTTTCCTCCTTCACTGGGGTCAGGACTTCCTGTATGCCTTTCCAACCATTCCCCTAATTCCCAAAACCCTATTCAAGCTTCAGAGAGACAGAGGTCATATGATCCTCATAGCTCCACGTTGGGCACTGCAACCGTGGTACCCTCTGCTCCTACATCTCTCTCAAGCTCCGCCTCTGGAGTTAGGATCTGCTCCAGATCTTCTTTCTCAAGAGGATGGGATGCTGTGGCATCACAATCCCCAGTCTCTGCATCTCAGGGCCTGGTTGTTGAAAGCCTAGAACTTCATGGTCTTAACCTTTCCTAGCAGGTAAAGGATATCCTTCATGCTTCCAGGAAGCCTTCCACAAGACGCTCTTATGCATTTAAGTGGAAAAGGTTTACCATATGGTGCTCGCAGAAGGGTCTTAACCCTCTTGCGATACCTCTGGAATCATTACTGGGGTACCTCCTTCAGTTATCAAATGCAGGGTTTAAGTCCAATTCAGTGAGAGTCCATTTGAGTGCTATTGCAGCTTCTTTCAAGCCTCTAAATGGACAACCTTTTTCCTCTCATCCTCGTATAGCGAGATTTATGAGAGGCCTTCTTTTAACGAAGCCTCCCATTAAGCCACCACTGATGGCATGGGACTTAAATCTGGTACTTGGGCAGCTCATGAAACCGCCCTATGAACAATTAGCCACTACCTCTTTGAAATTCCTTTCCTGGAAGGGTATCTTTCTCATTGCAATCACATCAACACGTTGCATCAGTGAATTGCAAGCGGTGGGGCTGTATACCATCCTGTCCAGGTGATTTGCTACTCTTCAGTTTATCAAATAACTATAATACATCTTCCCGGTGTATTGATATTGCTTTCAATTCTTCCACAGTATCACCTTTAAATAACACTTCAGTCATGGGTAACATCCCTACATCTTCCTCAGTAAGGACCGAAGCAAAGAATTCATTCAGTCTCTCCGCTATGGCCTTGTCGCCTCTTAGTGCCCCTTTTACCCTCTTATCGTCTAATGGTACAACTGACTCTCTCACAGGTTTTTTGCTACGAATTTACTTGAAAAAAGGCTTTATTATGCGTTTTTGTTTCCATAGCAAGCTTCTTCTCAAATTGTCTCTTTGCCTGTCTTACCAATGCCTTGCATTTAACTTGCCAGTGTTTGTGCCGCTTCCAGTTTTTGTCGTATTGATCTTTTTTCCATTTCCTGAAAGATGCTTTTTTGGCAACAGCCTCTCTGACCTCACCTTTAAACCATGCTGGCAGTTTTTGTTGGACTTCCACTTTTCTTAAAGCGTGGAATACAGCTGGTCTAGGCTTCCAAGATAGTATTTTTAAACACCCAAGCTTGATGTAAGTCTTTAACCTTTGCAACTGCTCCTTTTAGTTTTTCTTAACTATTTTCCTCATTTTATCAGAGTCTCCCTTTCGAAAGTTAAAAGATAGTACTATAGATTACCTTGCCATTCCTCTTCCATTAATTAAACCAGACACGATCATGCTATGATCACTATTGCCAAGTGGCCCCACACCCTTATCTCTTTCACCATATCTGGTGTTCCACTAAGGACTGGGTCCAAAATGGCTTCCCCTCTGGTCAGTTCATGAGCCAGCCGCTCATAGAAGCAGTCATTTATTTCATCTAGAAACTTTATCTCCCTAGCATGTCTTGCTCTGACACTGACCCAGTCAATACTGGGGTAATTGAAATTAACTATTATTCTCCAGGACCAAGCAGGAAGTCAGTCCTCACTTATGGGTGACGTCGGCGCCGACGGAGCCCTCGCGGAGCAATTTTCCCCAGCTTTCAAAGAAAGCCTTTGGGAATTGCAGCGCGCATGCGCGGTAGTCTTCCCGCCCGAAGGTGCCATCTTAGCCAGTCTTCTTTTTTCCGCGGAGCCCTACAGACGTCCCCGTCTTGTCCCCGCGAAAAAGTTGATTTTCCTCTGTATTTATCCTTTTTTCTTTCGGTTCGACGCCGGTCGTTTTCCCGCCCGGACTCGCGACGCCGGTCTCGAGTCCTCTAACGGTTTTTCGGTTTTTCTGACTTAGTCAGTTTTCGCTTTCGTTTTTTTCCCTGGCAGCCCGGTCCTTTGACCTCGCAGGGGCCCTTTTTCCCCCGATGGCTGCCAGTGGCTTTAAGCGGTGTGGTCGGTGTGACCGAAATATGTCACTCACCGACTCACACGACCTTTGCCTCCGCTGCCTGGGCCCAGATCACGAGGAACTGATCTGTGGGCCCTGCAGCAAACTGTCCTCGAAGGCGTTGAGAAGTCGGCGGCATCAGCGCGAAAGAATCTTCGCTGACCCCAGCCGTACCCGGACCTCGTCGGAGGCCTCACTGTCGAAAGGCTCCAGTTCGGACCGTCGACGGAGCTCCTCCGACCGGGGTTCTCCCTCCGGGGACCATCGACGGAAGGAAAAACCCGCGAGGGCGGCGTCGGTGGACGCTCCTGGCTCCGCGAGGGCCAGGTCGCATAGCCCCGACAGCCGCCCCGGGTCCTTGGAGAAGGATCACCTCCCGAAGCGACCTCGCCTGGAGTCGGAGATGCCTGCCCGGGTAAGTCCTGTTGTCCTTCTGGACTCGCCTCCGCGTCAGCCGACGTCGGGCCCGACGCCGTCGGGGCCCGAGTCGGGGGCTGCTGGGTCGCCTGAGCTCGGACTCAGGTTGACGGCCTTGGAGAGCAGATTGTCTGCCTTCATGGACCAGCAGCGGGCACTGCTCGCTGGCTTCGCTGGCGTCGCTGCCCCGACCGCCGGGACATCGACGTCCAAGTCGACCCCGGAGACCGAGCCGATCCTCGAGTCGATGAGAACTCGAGTCGATCCTCGGTCGAGGTCGCCCTCGGCCTCCCGTTCGGGACCGAGGTCGCCGACGCCGACTCCCTCGGCGTCGGGGCGGCTGGCGCCGCACCCTGCCCGAGCCGACCCCACCGAGTCCTCGTCGGAGTCGGTCTGGGAGTCGGAGGAAGAAGAGTCACCTGATTCTTTCCGGACTCGGTGTGTCCCATCGGACTCTCCGGAGTCCGAGCCTCGGAAGCAGTCCCCCCCGGAGGATGCCCGGTTCTCGGATTTCGTTAGGGATATGGCCAAGGCTTTGGCCTTCCCTGCGGACCCCGAGGAGGAGCCTCGAGCCGAAGAGCTCGACGCCCTCCAGTATGACTCTCCCGCGAGGGAGCACTTTACTGTGCCGGTTCCTCCTATGCTGGAACGACTGCTCTTCCGCATGTGGGAGAGTCCGGCCTCCTCGCCGGTCCTGAGCAAGCGGGTCGATTCTATCTATCGAGTCCGCAAGAGCCCTGGCTTTCAAAAGGCGCAGTTGCCACACCATTCCATGGTAGTGGAATCGGCCATGCATCGTCTTAAGAGCCAGAAGATGCACTCCTCGGTGCCTCCTGGAAGGGAGGCCCGTAACCTGGATGGCCTTGGCAAGAAGTGCTTCCAGGGCTCTATGCTCGCCTGTCGTGTCCAGACTTACCAGCTCTACATGGGCATGTATCTCAGGGATCTGGCTAAAGAGCTAGCCGGCTTCTCCGCTGGTTTGTCCGAGGAACCCTTGCGGAGGTTCCTAGCCTTGTCCACAGGTATTCGGGAATGCTCAAAGTTCATGTCCCGGGCAGCCTATGATGGCTTTGAAGCCTCGGCTCGAGTAGCCGCAGCCGGCATCGGTGCCCGCCGACAGGCTTGGCTTCAGTCATCCGACCTTGAGCCCTGGGTACAGGACAAGTTGGTCGATGTCCCCTGCCGAGGCGAAAACCTCTTTGGCAAGCCCATGGCGGAAAAGGCTGCACAAATTGAGACTGAGACTCTCACCAGGACCAGGCTTTCTAGGAAGACCTCCGCCCCTTCCCAGAAAAAGAAGGGCTCGGGGAAAAAGACCTTTTACCCGAGGAAGGCGGCTGCCTACAAACAATACCCCCATTATCAGGCCCCTGCAGCTCCCCAACAGGGCCAGCAGGCCAAGGGACGGGGTAACGGGTCCCGTAGGCAGCAAGCCCCCAAGCCTGCGCCACCAGCCCCTGCTCAGCAGGGTGGGGGTTTTTGACTCGCTCAGCATAGCCTCTCCCCCCCCGCTGGTTCCCCCCAGCACCGGAGGCCGGCTGGTTCACTTCGCCGACAGGTGGTCCAGCATCACCGCAGATGCCTGGGTGCTTCAGGTCGTGCGAGAGGGCTACCTTCTCCACTTCCATCAGGTCCCTCCCTCCTATTTTCCGGGAGAGCCTCCGCGCCCCCCTCTGCACAGGGAGTTGCTCCTTCAGGAGTTAGCAGGTCTTCTGCAGGATCAGGCGGTGGAACCGGTGCCACACCACCTGAGAGGTCAGGGCTTCTATTCAAGGTATTTTCTGATACCAAAGAGAACAGGAGGCCTCCGACCCATCCTGGACTTGCGCAACCTCAACAAGTTCCTTGTGCGGGAGAAGTTCAAAATGCTTACCCTTGGAATCCTTCTGCCCTACCTCCAGCAGGGAGATTGGCTATGCTCCTTGGATCTAAAGGATGCTTACACGCACATCCTCATCCACCCAAGCCACCGCCAATACCTAAGGTTTGTGGTGGCAGGAAATCATTACCAGTACAGAGTACTGCCCTTCGGCCTGTCCTCCGCACCGCGAGTCTTCACAAAATGTCTCGCGGTCGTGGCGGCCCATCTCCGGCTTCACGGCCTCTATGTTTTTCCGTACCTCGACGACTGGCTCATCAGAGCAGCGTCCGCTCAGGAGGTCACCACCGCCACGTGCCGCACGGTGACTCTGCTGCAGCACTTGGGCTTTGTCATCAACTTCGCAAAGTCCACTTTGCTCCCCTCACAGGATCTCGAGTTCATCGGCGCAAGGCTGCACACCCCTCAGGCGCGAGCGTACCTACCGCTCGACAGGGCTCAGCGGCTCATGGACCTAGCCGACCGCTTTCGCAGCCAGCCCCTGGTCTCAGCCAGGCGCTTCCTGAGACTGCTCGGCCATATGGCTTCCACCGTCCATGTGACCCCCAATGCCCGCCTGAATATGCGGCCTGCTCAGTGGTGTCTCCGCCAGCAGTGGCGACAGGCCACGGGCGGCCTAGCAGACCTGGTGCGCGTCTCCGAGCCGCTGGTCTCGTCTATCCGGTGGTGGCTCCGGCAGCCGAACCTGGTATTGGGAATGCCTTTCCAGTCACCTCAGCCGACCCGGGTGCTGACCACCGATGCATCCCTCCTGGGCTGGGGAGCCCATTGCCAAGAGGCACGTACTCAAGGCCTCTGGACCAAGTGGGAGTCTGCTCAGCAGATCAACTTCCTGGAGCTCAGGGCGATCCGCCTAGCTCTCAAGGCCTTCTCCCACCTGACCTCCCAACAGTCCGTCCTTGTCCAGACGGACAATCAAGTTGCCATGTTCTACGTGAACAAGCAGGGGGGCACGGGCTCCTTCCTCCTCTGCCGGGAGGCACAGAAGCTCTGCTCTTGGGCCGTCAGTCACGGCATTCTCCTCAAGGCAGTTTATCTCCCGGGCCAAGAAAATTGCCTGGCGGACAAACTCAGCAGGGTCCTCCAGCCGCACGAGTGGCGTCTGGACCCCTTGATTGTTCAGAAGCTCTTCCTCAGGTGGGGCCTCCCCACAGTGGATCTCTTTGCCAGTCCTCGCAACCGGCAGCTTCCTCGCTTCTGCTCTCGTCAGCCTCACCCCCTTCGGGTGGCGGCGGACGCCTTTCTGATCTCATGGTCGGGGAGCCTTCTGTACGCTTTCCCTCCCATCCCGTTAGTCTCTCGGACCCTTTTCAAGGTTCTCCGAGACAAAGCTTTCATGATCCTGGTGGCCCCTCGCTGGCCCAGGCAGCCGTGGTTTCCGCTCTTGCTGCAACTGGCGGTGGAGGATCCAATCCCTCTGGGGGTGCAACCGGATCTCCTCACCCAGGATCAGGGGTCCCTACTGCACCCCAACCTCAGGTCTCTCAACCTCATGGCCTGGCTGCTGAGAGGGTAGTCCTTGCTCCTCTCCTCTTGCCGGCAGAGGTGGAGGAGGTCGTCTTGGCTTCGCGACGGCCTTCTACCCGCAAATGCTACGCCCTTAAATGGCGTCGCTTTGCAGTCTGGTGTACCCAACAGTCTCAGGATCCCTTCTCCTGCCCGGTGTCAGTGATCTTACAGTACTTGCTACACCTCTCTAATCTGGGACTTAAGTCCAACTCCGTCAAGGTTCACCTCAGTGCTCTTTCCGCACATCATGTGCCGGTGGACGGCAGACCTCTCTCCAACGACCCTCTCGTAGCGAGGTTTCTCCGAGGTCTCCTACTACTTAAACCACCTCTGCGCCCGCCAGCGCCTGACTGGGACCTGAATGTGGTTTTACAGCGGATCACCTGTCCGCCTTTTGAACCTATGGCTACCTGCTCTCTCTCCGTTTTCTGTCTTGGAAAACGCTGTTCTTGATAGCCCTCACTTCCGCTAGGCGCGTAAGTGAATTACAGGCCCTCGTGTCTGATCCCCCCTACACTCGGTTCTACAAGAATAGGGTAGTCCTACGGACTCACCCAAAGTTTCTGCCTAAAGTGGTCTCCCCTT
Source organism: Ichthyophis bannanicus (assembly GCA_033557465.1). Taxonomy (NCBI): domain Eukaryota; kingdom Metazoa; phylum Chordata; class Amphibia; order Gymnophiona; family Ichthyophiidae; genus Ichthyophis; species Ichthyophis bannanicus. The sequence continues at coordinate 206,728,543 of CM066033.1, forward strand.
TTCACTTGAATCAGGAGGTGGTACTTCCAACCTTCTTTCCCAGACCACACTCCAGCCGAGCTGAGACGGTCCTCCATACCCTGGACTGTAGAAGGGCGTTGAACTTCTACCTTGACCGTACGCGGGAGCACCGTAAAGCTGCGCAGCTTTTTGTGTCCTTTGACCCCAATAAATTGGGGCTCCCGGTCTCCAAGCGTACTCTGTCCATCTGGGTTGCGGACTGTATCTCTTGGGCTTATGGGGCAGCCGGACTCGCCTTAGAAAGTCGAGTCACGGCTCATTGCGTTCGGGCAAAGGCCACGTCAGTGGCTTACCTCCGCTCTGTTCCGCTGGCAGACATCTGCCGGGCCGCTACTTGGTCTTCGAGCCAGACTTTTGCGGTCCATTACTGTCTCGAGAGGGAGTCCCGTAGGGACAGTGCTTTCGGACAGGCAGTCCTCCGTAATCTCTTTGAGGTCTGAGCAACTCCTACCCTCCATCCCGGATGTGGGCTACCGGTGGGTGATAATTCAGCGAAGATTCTTTCCTTCTGTGCTGCTGAGCTAGAGGGAGCTCATTTTTGTGCTTAGGGTCTCCGGTAGCCTTGAGCTTGGGAGTCCCATAAGTGAGGACTGACTTCCTGCTTGGTCCTGGAGAAAGCGTAGTTACTCACCTGTAACAGGTGTTCTCCAGGAGCAGCAGGAATCAGTCCTCACTACCCTCCCTCCTCCCCTTGGAGTTGCAATCGTCTGCTTATGTTCTTTTTGCAAATTTTTATGCTGTCTTTTTTAGCTATGTCATCTGACTGGCTAAGATGGCACCTTCGGGCGGGAAGACTACCGCGCATGCGCGCTGCAATTCCCAAAGGCTTTCTTTGAAAGCTGGGGAAAATTGCTCCGCGAGGGCTCCGTCGGCGCCGACGTCACCCATAAGTGAGGACTGATTCCTGCTGCTCCTGGAGAACACCTGTTACAGGTGAGTAACTACGCTTTACTGTGTTGTAACTTTGTTAGCTTTCCTGATTTCTTTGAGCATTTCATCATCCATTTGTTCATTCTGGCCAGGCGGTTGATAGTACACCCTCATTGCCATCGCCTTCCCTTCCCTTTTTTACATGGAATTTCAACCCATAGAGATTCTACAGTGAATTTTGTTTCCTTCAAAACTTTAATCCTTTGTGACTCAATGCCCTCTCTAACATAGAGCGCAACCCCTCCACCAATTTGATCTGCTCTATCATTACAATATAGTTTGTACCCTGGTATCATTGTCCCACTGGTTGTCCTCCTTCCACCATGTCTAACCTCTCATTTAGTGCTATATATTCTAACTCTCCCATCTTATTTTTTAGACTTCTAGCATTTGCATACAAGCATTTTAGAGGCTGTATTTTATTCATATCAATCTGGCTATTGGTAGGCAGGGGTAATTTGGAATCTTTAAGCTCTGTCTGCTCTTTACTCAAGGGCATTTGGGTTATTTTTGTCTTTATTGGAACCTCTCTGCTGATATGCCCTAACTTCATTCTTTTGGTAGTATCCTTCAAGGACTACTCTTGGGCGACTGTCGTCTTTCCCCTATTATCTAGTTTAAAAGCTGGTTCCGTCCTGGTTAAGATGGAGCCCATTCCTTTGGCAGAGCCCCTCCTTTCCCCAGAATGTTTTCCCAGTTCCTAACAAATCCAAAACCCTCTTCCTTGCACCATTGTCTCATCCACGCATTGAGACTCCGGAGTTCTGCCTGCCTTTTGGGTCCTGCACATAGAATGGGAAGGATTTCGGAGAATGCTTCCTGGAAGTTCTGGATTTCAGCTTCCTACCTAAAAGCTTAAATTTAGCCTCCAAAACCTCCCTACCACACTTTCCTATGTCATTGATACCGACATGTACCAAGACAGCAGACTCCTCCTCAACACTATCTAAGACCTTGTCTAGGTGGCGTGTGAGGTCCGCTACCTTCACACTAGCAGGCATGTTATCAGGCGATCCTCACGTCCACCAGCCACACAGCTATCTAAATGCCTAATGATCGAATCACCAACTATAACAGCTGTCCTAACCCTTCCCTTGTGGGCACATGGCCCTGCAGAAACCTTTTTGGTATCAGAGGGTTTTACAGCATGTCGAGGACAGGTCCTAGCTACAGGATCACTTCCTGCCACACTAGTGTGATGCTCTCCTGTCACGTGACCTCTCTCTTCTATGGCAGTAGGGATGCTGCCAGACTGGAGATGGGACTTCAGCACTATATCCCTGTAGGTCCCGTCTATGTACCTCTCTTTCTTCCTTATGTTCTTCAAGTCTGCTAGAATAGCCTCCGGAGATCAGACTTGTTCCCTGAGATCAAAGAGCTCCTTCCACCTAGTGTACATGTGTAAGACCCTTCACCAACTGGGAGAAAATCATACATGTGACACTCAATGTAAAAGACTGGAAAACCCCCATCTGGACTGCTGTCTACATCTTAGTTTTAAGGTTGTGTTTAGGTATTTAAGTTCTTTACTTACTAGGGGTTGCTGGGGATACTTATACTAATAAACTATACCTCATAAGTTTAATGTACTTTGTTCACCTGAAGCTTAACAAATCTCAGGTCCTTAATGTATGCCTGATAAGGACAAACAGCTGCACCTGAGAGTGAATATGGCACCGCCTTTCCTTTAAAAGGTTTAAGCACCTATTAAGGTATGATTATCCCAGGGTTTGGGTTGGTGTTGGGGAGGGAGGGAAAGAAGACCTATGAAAAGTTGGCTGCTACACAGTACCCTGTCCTGTGCTTCTAAGGTAATCTGTGACCAATTTCCAGGGGGAGTCCCACAGCCTTTACTTGGATAGAGGGAGTCTTGGGGCCTAAATTTAACCAGAAAGCTCTCTGCTGTGTTTTAAATTTAAACTGAAAGCTCTTTGCTGCTACTAGGCCCTGACTGATTTAACAAATACACTGGGTTCACAGATTAATCAGCTTTAATCTAAAGAATTCCTTTTTCCCCAAGATTTAGAAAAATTCCCAGAAGTAAATATTTACAATTGCAGATCTCTCTCCAGAAGTAGCAGTCCCCTTTTGTAGTCCTTCAAGACTCGTGTCTACTCTATTGCAGATTTTGGTATCATCCGCAAAGAGGCAAATCTTACCCGACAGCCTTTCCACTATATCACTAACAAAGATGTTAAAAGGAATGAATATAGATGATGTGTTGAAAATGAGAGTGGGAGGGATGGGTGAGAGGGAGGTGGGTATGGGGATGCTATAAAAGATTCTAGAGAAATTCTATATGAATAAATAAATAGACTATAAATATTAATATATATAAATGTTAAGTTGAATTTGTAATATCTGTAATTCTCTGAAATTCTTATTAAAAAGTTCATATGGAAAAAAAAAGATGTTGGTTTAGTAATTCACCATTAAATATCACTTTGTTAAACCATTAGCATGCAATTGTGCAGATTCACCCACATATAACGGTTACAAGTTTATTTATTTTTCATAGTCCATCTTTTACTTTTTATGTAGAATTTTAACAGTAGAATGTTAGTGTACCCGTTTGAAAGGAGTTGCAGGTTTGAACTACTGCACTTCTGTAGCGATAAATAAATAAATTAGGGACAAAGTGAAGTATGACCCTAATATTGGCTTTCGCAAATTAATACGATCAAATTGGTTCTTTTCCTGTATTCACATTATTTCATTTTTTAACACTATATATGCCTTGCGTTTACATAAGCGTCTTTTTATTGGACACATTGTTGGCCCCTTGGTACTCTTGCTCCTCCTGCCGTGTTGCTGCGTTAAATCGCCTGATTCTGGATTCATGCTTAGTAATTTATATATATATTTTAATTTGATTTATAATGTCCCCAGGCTTCCCCTCCATAGCACCCTTTCACTTATGCTAAGAGATGATGGTCTCTCTAATTACACAGGTACACTACCAAAAAACTGCCTCCAGTTTTGCAACTGATTCCTATAGATTTTGGGGTGCTGAATCCAGGAAAAATAGCCAAAATGTTCCATCACGTCACGTTTTCTTGCAAAATTAGATTTCTTACCCATATAAGGAATGTTCACATAATTTCTTTTTAGCCGACTGCAGTTTATTTTCTTGGCCCAAAATAGATGTTGTAATGGTTAACTAACTAGAAACACTCCCTCATGATATTTTAGTGTGTTTTGTATTCATTTTATACATTAACAGGACAATTGGGAGGCGGGGGGCTAAATCCAGTACTCGCGCTGGCGCATGTTCTTTCCTTTTCGCCTCGCCTCGTTCGCTCGCTCAAACACGGTGGTTGCGACATGAACGTTCCTGTCAAATTTCAGTTTCTTGCAAGTTCATTATTACCTTTTGTTTGCTCAGTCGTAATCCAGCTTTATTCCGAAGTGGTTCACTACAGTTGTAGTTTGCAGTGCTGTGTATTTGTGATGGCTCACAGAGCCAGAGGTTGCGTCAACTCTCCGGACAGTTTTTGTTTTATTTGTGGGGAATATACCGTGAAAAAGCGGCAGAGGAACATTTCTGCATTTATTAAAAAAGTATATTTCGCCTATTTCGGTTTGAAGTTAGGCGATCAAGACAAACCGTGGGCTCCTCACAAAGTGTGCAAGACATGAGAGGAAGATCTACGCTTATGGATGAAAGGTAAAAAACAAGCATTTCGTTTCGGAATACCTATGATGTGTGGCGTGAACAAAGAGACCACAGCAGTGACTGCTATTTTTGCTCTTGCATTGTGAAGGGATACAACTTAAAAAATAAGAACGTAATAAGTTACCCCAACCTTCCCTCAGCAATTAGGCCTATGCCTCATAGCAATGAAGTACCTTTGCCTGAACCACCAAAATCTTTGGATCATATTTGTGTGGACGGTTCTGATCATGATGAGACTCATCAGATGGCTTTTCCCGATGAGTCCAGTACTTCCGAGTTTGAAACTGAACCAGATCCGAAACCTGAACTTTTCTCTCAAGCTGAATTGAATGATTTAGTCCGGGATTTAGGACTCCCAAAAGATGCTGCCCAACTGCTAGGTTCTCGGCTTAAACAGAAAAATCTATTGTCACCAGGAGCAACTTTTTATTGGTACCGCAACCGCGAGACACAATTTTTGAAGTATTTCAGCAAAGAGGAAGATTTGGTATTTTGCAACGATATATACGGAGTGATGGAAAAGTTTAAACTCAAGTATGATCCTGCTGAATGGCGGCTGTTCATTGATTCGTCAAAAGACAGCATAAAAGGTGTTCTTCTTCATAATGGCAACACATTCGCTTCAGTTCCTATTGCTCACTCTGTTATTCTCCAAGAAAAATACGAGAATTTGGCCCTGATTCTTCAGAAGATTCGTTATGATGAGCATAAGTGGATGATTTGTGGAGACTTTAAAATTCTATCCATGCTATTAGGGCAGCAATCCGGTTTCACCAAATATCCCTGCTTCCTTTGCTTGTGGGATAGCCGGGCCCGCGACCTACACTGGGGGAAAAAAGACTGGCCAATTCGGGAGTATTTGAGACCCGGTGAGAAAAATGTTCTTCATGAGAGCTTGGTACCTCGTGATAAAATTCTATTACCACCTCTCCACATTAAGTTGGGTCTCATTAAGCAATTCATCAAGTCCCTTCCAAAAGATGGTGAGTGCTTTCGGTACCTTTGCTCAAAGTTCCCCCGACTTTCTGAAGCAAAGCTAAAGGAAGGAGTGTTTGTTGGCCCTGATATAAGGAAACTTATTTCAGATGGAGCATTCGCTGAAACGATGTCTGAGAAGGAAAAAGAAGCCTGGGATTCCTTCAAGGATGTTGTTCTCAAATTCTTGGGGAACAGGCGGGATGAGAACTATAAGGATATTGTTGCCAGGATGCTCAATGCCTTCAAAGAACAAGGCTGTAACATGAGCCTGAAAGTCCATTTCTTGCACTCCCATGTGAACTACTTTCCCGAAAACTTGGGGGCGTACAGTGAAGAACAAGGTGAAAGGTTTCACCAGGACATCAAGGACGCAGAGAGAAGGTACCAAGGAAGATGGAACACCACTATGATGGCTGATTTCTGCTGGTTGCTGCTGCGGGAAACCCCAGATGAAAAATACGCCAAGCAGCGCACCAAGAGAAGCATTCGGGGGAAGAAGAAACGGGCCCACCAGGAGATTGATTGACCCAAGAATGACTTTAAAATCTAAACTGTGTTGACAAATATCGTGTTTTTACTAAACTTTGAAATAAAAATTTGCTAGTTATTACCACAGTGTCGGATCTCATTTATTAGAATTTTATTTTCACACCATCGGGTGTTTGTCTTCATGTATTGCAATGGTGCGGTTTGCGTTTTCTATTCTTACACACATACCTGTACAACATTTTTTGCACATTTCTTTGCGTCTAACCTCGCTCTTATATGCTCAATGTTTGTGCACATGTATGTGGCTGTTTTAAGTGCAGACAATTTTGCTACCATCACAGTGTGTTTTGTTGACATTACTCTATTCTTATGTGCTGCCTTGTTACAATTTTCTTTATTCTTATTTGAATAACTACTAAACAATTAGTATAAAGAATTCATCCAAGAAACTTTTATCTCGATCGCACTCAATCTGAAACGTTCACCTCAAACTGCTAACCCAATGTAGCAAAACATCTGTACGTGATGGAGCAAATTGGTTACCAGATTTGGATTCAGCGCACCAAAAAACGTAAAAATCAATCGAAACATTAGAGGCAGTTTAAAAAAAAAATTTTTTAGTGTACCTGTGTTAGCTGCTGTTGTTCTCCCTCCAGCTTTACAGAAATTGCTATAGATTTAAAGAGCACTTTCTCCAGGACCAAGCAGGAAGTCAGTCCTCACGTATGGGTGTCATCGACGCCGATGAAGCCCCAGCGGAGCATTTCCTCAGCTTTCCATGAAAGCCTTTGGGAATGCTGGCACGCATGCGCGGTTCCCTTCCCGCCTAAAGGTGCCATCATACCTCAGTCTCTTTTTTTCCGTGAAGCCCATCGGACGTGTGTCCTGTTTTCCCAGTTAAAAGTAGATTTTTTTCTAGCGTTGTTTCGCTTCTTTTCTTCGGATTCAACGTCAGTTCCCCTCCCGCCGGGATCGGTACACCGGTATCGAACCCCCTTTTTATTTTTTGTTTTTTGCCCTTAGTGGCTAGGTGTTCGCGCCTAAACTCTTTCCTTTTTCCCTGGAAGGCCGGTCTTTTGACCTCCCGGGGACCCTTTTTTCCCCCATGTCTTCCAGTGGTTTTAAAAAGTGTGATCGGTGTAAAAAGATTGTCTCTCACCGACACACATGACTGCTGCCTTCGGTGCCTGGGCCCGGACCACGATTCTAAAACGTGCGGGCCATGTGGAAAAATGTCTTCCAAGGCTCTCCGAAGTCGTCAGCAGCAAAGTGAAAGGCTTTTCTCCGACTCGGCCTCTGCTCGTGCCCGGACCTCGTCTGAGGCTTCGACACCTCGGGATTCCGATCCCGAGAGGCGTCGGAGCTCCTCGGACAGGGGGTCCCCCCGAGAGGGAACGTAAGAGGAAGAAGTGGCTCGCGAGGGCGGCGTCGGTGGAGGTCCCTGGGCCCTCGAGGTCCAGGTCTAAGACCCCCGACCGTCGTCCCGGTCCCGTGGACCAGTTGAAGCCGACCAAAGTTCCTCGTATAGAACCGGAGTCTGCTGGACACGTAAGTCCTGTTGTCCTCGAGGACTCGCCTCCCCGAGTACCGACGTCGGCCCCGGTGCCGCCGGGGCCCGAGTCGGGGGCTGCTGCGTCACCCGAGCTGAGTCTCAGGTTGACAGCCTTGGAGAGCAGAATGTCTGCCTTCATGGATCAGCAGCGGGCATTGATGGCCAGCCTGGCGCACCGGGACATCGACTTCCAAGTCGACCCCGGAGACCGAGCCGATACTCGAGTCCCTTGCGGCTCGAGGTCGTCCTCGGTCGAGGTCTCCCTCAACCTCCCGTTCGGGACTGAGGGTCTCGACGCCGGTGCCTCCGGTGTCGGGGCGGGTGCCCAGGGGCCCCGCGGCGTCGGACCCCGACTCGACTTCGGACGAGTCTGCATGGGAAACCGAAGATGAGGAGTCTCCTGACACCTTTAAGACTCGGTGTGTCCCTTCGGACTCACCTGAGTCTGAACCCCGGAGTAGATCCCCTCCGGAGGATACTAGGTTCTCGGAGTTTATCCGGGATATGGCCGCTGCCCTGGCTATCCCGGCTGACCCCGAGGAAGAGCCTCGAGCCGAGGAGCTCGATGCTCTGCAGTACGATTCTCCTCTGAAGGAGGCCTTTACTTTCCCGGTTCCTCCGATGCTGGAGCGGCTCCTCTTCCGGATGTGGGAGGCACCAGCCTCGGCACCGGTTTTGAGCAAGTGAGTCGATTCCATTTATCTACTCCGCAAGAGTCCTGGCTTCCAGAAAGCACAGCTGCTGCACCATTCTATGGTTGTGGAATCGGCCATGCATCGTCTGAAAAGTCAGAAGATGCTCTCCACGGTGCCTCCCGGTAGGGAAGCCCGCAGCCTTGATGGAGTCGACAGAAAGTGTTTTCAGGGCTCCATGCTTGCTTGCCGTGTCCAGATTTACCAGCTGTACATGGGCATGTATTTACGAGACCTGGCCAAGGAATTGGCCGGGTTCTCTGCTGGTCTCTCCGGGGAACCCTTGCAGAGTTTTAAGTCCTTGTCTTCGAGGATACGGGAATGCTCTAAGTTCGTGTCCCGCGCCGCCTATGATGGCTTCGAGGCTTCGGCCCGAGTAGCGGCTGCCGGCATCGCGGCTCGACGCCAGGCGTGGCTGCAGTCATCGGACCTCAAGCCATGGGTTCAGGACAAGTTGGTCGATGTCCCTTGCCGAGGTGAAAACCTTTTTGGCAAGCCTGTGGCCGAGAAGGCCGCACAGCTCGAGACTGAGCACTTCACCAGGACAAGGCTGTCCAGGAAGACCTCTGCCCCTTCACATAAAAAGAAGGGCCCGGGTAAAAAGCCCTTTTACCTGAGGAAGGACACTGCCTACAAACAGTACCCACATTATCAGGCTGCCCAACCTGCCCCACAGGGTCAGCAAGCCAAGGGCCGGGGTAATGGGCCCCGTAGGCAGACTGCCCCCAAGCCTCCGGCCCCTGCTCCCACTCAGCAGGGTGGGGCTTTTTGACTCCTTGAGTACAGCCAAACCTCCCTTGCAGACCCAGCCCTGCACAGGAGGCCGCCTAGCCTTGTTTGCCCACCAGTGGCCCCTGATAACTCAGGACAGTTGGGTGCTGGACATAGTCCATCGAGGCTATGCCCTGCATTTTCACCAACTACCTCCGCCATACTTTCCAGGGGAGCCTTCCAGGCCTCCCCTGCATACAGCCCTTCTCCTCCAGAAGCTCAGGGGTCTGTTGCTGGACAACGCGGTGGAGCCTGTGCCTCCCCACTTCCAAGGTCACAGTTTTACTCCAGGTATTTCCTGGTGCCAAAGAGAACCGGTGGTCTTCGACCCATTTTGGATCTCAGAAACCTAAACAAGTTTCATGTAAAAGAAAAGTTCAAGATGGTTGCTCTTGGAACTCTTCTGCCCTACCTCCAGCAGGGAGATTGGCTATGTTCTTTAGATCTAAAAGATGCTTAAACTCACATCCTCATTCATCCAGACCACAGAAAGTACCTCAGGTTCATTGTGGGAGGAAACCACTATCAGTACAGGGTACTGCCTTTTGGGCTGACTTCCGCTCCCAGTCTTCACCAAGTGCCTGGCAGTGGTGGCAGCCTACCTGAGAAATCAGGGCATCTTTGTCTTTCCCTATCTGGATGACTGGCTCATCAGAGGCCAGACGTCTCTCGAGGTCCAGCAGGCCACCAACAGGACCATAGATCTGCTCCAAAAGGTGGGCTTTGTCATCAACTTCGCAAAGTCCACTTTGCTCCCCTCCCAGAACTTGGAATTCATAGGGGCACGGTTGGATTCTCAGCTGGCAAGAGCATTCTTACCAGTGGACCGGGCACAAAGGCTCATGGACCTTGCAAGCAAGTTTCTGCACAGGCCCCTGGTCTCCGCCAGACTCTGTCTCAGGCTTCTAGGCCACATGGCGTCCACAGTTCAGGTGACCCCCAATGCCAGGCTCAATATGAGACCTGCCCAGTGGTGCCTTCGGACTCAGTGGTCACAGGCCTCAGGCAGCCTCAGAGACAGGATCAGAGTGTCCCACCGTTTTCTGACCTCCCTCATCTGGTGGTTACACCCCCCCCAATCTGCTGGTGGGGGTGCCTTTTCAGATACCTCCTCATACAGTGGTGCTGACCACCGATGCCTCTCTGTTGGGTTGGGGAGCACACTGCCTAGACAAGTGCACCCAGGGTCTGTGGTCTCCTTGGGAGGCGTCCCAGCAGATCAATCTCCTAGAGCTCAGAGCTATCCGCTTGGCCCTCAAGGCCTTTACTGCTTCCCTGGCCCATCAGTCTGTCTTGATCCAAACAGACAACCAGGTAGCCATGATCTCCAGGAACAAGCAGGAATGAGTCCTCACATATGGGTACGTCGGTACCGACGGAGCTTGCGCGGGAACGCTCCCCAGCTTCTTAGGCCTCCAGGCCCACAAGAAACTTTTCCCTCATGGAAAAACCAGCCTCCGGGTTCAAAAAATGCACTAAGTGTAGCGGTACAATTTCTGTTACAGATACCCATGAATGGTGTCTTAAATGTTTGGGTCCTGAACACTCCATTCCGGATTGCCAGTCCTGCTCTTTAATGTCTAAACGAGGGTTACTGAACCGAGCAGCCAAGCTCCATGTGCTGTTTCCCACGGATGCACCGGCGGTGGCATCGACATCTTCCTCTCCTGATGGGTTTCAGGTAACCAAACATAATCCTAGCAGGTCCTTGAAGGGCAAATCTCCCTCTAAGCATCGAGATGCCTCCGGGCTTGTCCTCGAGGATCCTGCCCCAGCCAAACAACCCTGGCGGGAAGCTCCGGCTTCCAAAGCTCCTCCTATGGGGTTACAGGTTGACATCGATGGCACGGCCTCGACCGATCACCTGTTAGACTGCTCTGGGGTACCGGCACTTTCTCCCGGTACCGACATCCAGGCAGTCGTGGCGTCCATGGATCACACTGTTCAATCCATGCAGCAGGCTATAATGGCTTTTATTAAAGCTGCGATGCCGACGGTACCGCAACGAGTCCCGTTGTCGGTGCCGGTACCGGTACCAGCGCCGATACCGGTACTGACTGCAACGACATCGGCCAGGATACCGACCCCGGCTCCTGGTCCAGGGCTATTTCTCGGTACCAATCCGGTACCGGGGACGCCCGATGTCGGTACCGATCGATACGCGTATCGATCGTTGGAAGCGGACAGACGATACTTCGATTCCTCTGATGATTCTGATTCATCAGATGAGTCTCCTGAAGTATCCATTACCCTTCCTGAGGAGCCTATTTCTCCAAAAAGGAGAATATCTCCTCCAGAGGCTTTGTCCTTTCAAGACTTCATAATAGAAGTGGCTAAAGGACTCTCTTTATTTCAGTAACCTCTGAAACAGAGCCTAGAGCAAAAAAATTAGATATTTCAGGATACTCTAAGGCTCCCAGAGAGGCAGTCACCTTGCCAATTCATGAAATTCTTCATGAACATATGATTGACTTATGGGAGACTCCTCTCACCCTTTCTCCTCATTTTCGCAGATTGGACACTATGTACCGTGTCCCTCCTTGTCCTGGATTTCAGAAAACTCAGCTTCCTCACCACTCCATTGTGGTGCAGTCAGCTATGAAAAGGATAAAGAGTACCAAAAGACACTCTTCTGCTCCTCCAGGAAGAGAATGCAGGACCTTGGATGCTTTTGGTAGGAAAATCTTCCAAGCCAGCATGCTTATTGCCAGAATCAACTCATATAGCCTTTATATGGGTATGTTTCTAAAGGAAGTTGCACAAAAGCTGCACAACTTTCTCCCTTTTATTTCAGAGGATAAAAGGGATGAGTTCCTCCTTTGGCTTAAGCATACTCAAGACATTTCAAAGTTTTCCAACAGGGCAGCCTTTGACTCCTTTGAAGGTGCCAGCAGAGCCTCAGGCATTGCCATAGCTGCTCGCATAATTGATTGGCTCCAGGCTTCTGATCTAGAACCCTGGGTTCAGGATGGCTTAGGAAATCTGCCCTGTACGGGTGAAAATCTCTTTGGCAAAGAGTGGCAAATAAAAGCCACTCAAATGGATGCAGAGAATTCTGCTCTGGATAGACTTTCCAAGTCAACCTCCATTCCAGCCAAGAAAAAACCTTTCAAAAAGCCTTTTTACAAAAGGAGCAGATTTCCTTCCACTTCTGGCCAACAATCTTCTACAGGTCGCTTTGCTACTAAGCGTCAGCAACCTAAACAGGCCAGGCCTAAACCTGCAGGGGCTGCTACAACCCAGCAGTCCCAACCCCCTCAGGGTTTTTGACTTGATACTAGAGAACTTAACCTTTCTGGCTCTACAACAGCCAGAACCTCTCACCATTCCAGGAAGGTTAGCTCATTTTGCTCCCAGATGGGAGCAAATCACATCAGAGCAGTGGACCCTCTCCATCATAAGAGAGGGCTACAAACTTCATTTCTCAGACCTTCCTCCCTACACCATGGTGAGACACTTCAATTCTCCCACATCTCTCCTCCACCTTCTGGATCAGGAGGTGACTACCCTTCTGGCCCAGAGGGCCATAGAAGAAGTTCCTCTTCTTCAACAGGGGTCAGGGTTTTACTCCCCCTATTTTCTCATTCCAAAGAAAACAGGGGGATACAGACCCATTCTACATCTCAGAGAATTGAACAAATTCCTATGCAAGGATAAGTTCAAGATGCTTTCTCTAGGCACTCTCCTTCCATACCTGCAGAGTCAGGATTGGCTTTGTTCTCTAGATCTCAAGGATGCGTACACTCATGTCCTCATCCCAGGGAAAACATTACCAATACAGAGTGCTTCCTTTCGGTCTAGCCTCTGCTCCAAGAGTGTTCACCAAATGCATGGCAATAGTTGCTGCATTTCTACGCACTCTGGGAATATTTGTCTTCCCATATCTGGACGACTGGCTCATCCGAGCTCCAACCCAGTCGGAGGCTCAGATCTCCCTGAACCGCACCAGGTGCATTCTGCAATACCTGGGACTTGTGGTAAACCTCCCAAAGTCCCAGCTCACCCCTACTCAGTCCCTGGAATTCATAGGGGCCTGGTTGGACACCACTTCTGCAAGGGCCTACCTTCCTCAGGCCCGTTGTCAACGTCTAGTGCAGTTAGCCTCCCAGATTCAGTCAAAGAGCCACTTAACTGCCAGGGAGATGCTACAGCTGCTAGGCCATATGGCTTCCACAGTACATGTGGTACCCTATGCTCGCCTACACATGAGAGCAGCTCAATGGACTTTGTCTACCCAGTGGACTCAAGCTTCAGGAGCTCTCTCAGACCAAATAGCAACCTCCAAACGTCTCTTTTGGTCTCTCCAATGGTGGATGTCCACTCAAAATCTGTTGCTGGGGTCCCCCTTCCAACCTTTGTTACCCCAAGCAACCCTCACAACAGATGCCTCCCAAACAGGTTGGGGAGCTCATCTACAAGACCTCTCCACCCAAGGCACTTGGTCCCCACAGGAGACCTCTCTTCATATCAGCCACTTGGAACTTCGAGCAGTGTTCCTAGCTCTCAAGGTCATTCATACCCTCCTCAGCTACAAGACAGTCCTCATTCATACGGACAATCAAGTAGCCATGTTTTACATAAACAAGCAAGGAGGAACTGGCTCTCTGTCGCTTTGCAACGAAGCTCTAAGATTATGGGCCTTTGCCAGAGAGCATCAAATCCATCTCCTGGCAATATACCTCCCAGGAATCCAAAACTCTTGGGCAGACAGACTCAGTCGAGTTCTGCTTCCACACGAATGGTCCCTGCATGGATCAGGTACTCAGAATCTTCCAGGAATGGGGAACCCCGGACATAGACCTCTTTGCAAGTCCGTGGGATGCCAAACTTCCCCGGTTCTGTTCCAGAATTCCGTGTCAGGGAGTTCAGGCCAAGGATGCCTTCCTCCTTCATTGGGGTCAGGGCTTCCTGTATGCCTTTCCACCCATTCCTTTGATTCCCTAGACTCTGTTCAAACTCCAGAGGGATCAAGGATCTATGATCCTCATAGCTCCACGGTGGCCACGCCAAGTGTGGTACCTTCTACTTCTGCATCTCTCCCAAGCCCCCTCCCTGGACTTGGGAGCTGCGCCAGACCTTCTGTCCCAGGAGGAAGGGACTTTGTGGCATCCAAACCCCAAGTCCCTTCACCTCAGAGCTTGGTTACTGAAGGTCTAGACCTTCAAGACTTCAATCTTTCTCAACAAGTGAACGATATCCTCCATGCTTCCAGAAAACCTTCCACTAGGCGTTCCTATGCTTTTAAATGGAAAAGATTTTCCATTTGGTGTGCTCAAAAGGGTCTTGACCCTCTGGCACTTCCTGTGAATTCTCTATTGGAATATCTCCTGCATCTCTCCAATGCAGGCCTTAAAACGAATTCAGTAAGGGTCCATTTGAGTGCTATTGCAGCATCCCTTAAGCCTCTCAATGGACAACCTATTTCCTCTCATCCTCTTATTGCAAGATTCATGAGAGGGCCTAACTTTAACTTTAACCCCTTTATGCTTGTCTTTTTTTCTTTAGCATTTTCAATGTGACATATTACACGGGTAAAGGTAATAAATATTATGAACAGAGGTTATATTGATTTTCATTTTAGTTTTTCTATGTTTTAATATTATCGGTTGTTTTAATATTATCTATGTATTTATTATTTTTTAAGTACATATTATTTTATGATATGTCAGTATCTATTTGATGTGTACAATTCAACAGTTAGTACATTGTTATATTTTTTATGGAATTATTTATTTATTATTTTTAGATATTTATGTAATTATGAGATAGCAGTACCTTTTACATATGTTTAATATTTTTTATGTTTTTTGCTGTACTGTATTAATTATTTATTTATATTCGTTCAATAACATTTTAAATGTTTTATTGATGCGTCAAATAGTTTGTTAGGTGCTTTAATTGTTTGTTTTAATTTATTTCAATATGTTCACATTTATGATTTGTATGTACAGATTATGAATGTTTTTAAATATTGTTTTTATGTTGTAGCCATATAGCCCCTGAAGAAGAAGTAAGCGAAACATGGCCTGTGTCGGGCCTGGTTTGTAATACAAGAGTGGTAATAAACAGTTCCTTCCTTGCCTCCACGCCTTTACTGGGTTTGTTGTGTGGCGCGTGGTTCGTGCTCATTTGTTGGTCATCTTCATTCTGTGTCCATCGTCCAGATCTGTCGAGCAGCCACCTGGGCCTCGGTTCATACCTTCACAGCCCATTACTGTTTGGACAAGGACTCCCGCCGGGATGCCTTGTTTGGTCAGGCTGTCCTCAGACTCCTGTTCCATTCTTGAACAACTCCTGCCCTCCTTCCCTGAATGGATGCCTGAGATCCATAGGAAGACGAGGAATCCTTCAGGGTCTCATACCCTTGGGGATCTCCCAGGCATCTTAGTTAGGGAGTCCCCATATGTGAGGACTCATTCCTGCTTGTTCCTGGAGATAGCACAGTTACTTACCTGTAACAGGTGATCTCTGGGAACAGCAGGAATTAGTCCTCACAACCCTCCCACCTCCCCTAGGAGTTGTATCTCTCTCTCTCTTTCCTTTCCTCTCTCTCTCTCTTGTCTCAGCTTTAAACTTGAACTGAGGAGAGTTGGATAGGAAAGGCGGGAAGGCAGCGCGCAGGCGCTGTGGGATGCTCCCAAAAACTTTCCTTCTGGGAAGCTGGGGAGCGTTCCCGCGCAGGCTCCGTCGGTACCGACATACCCATATGTGAGGACTAATTCCTGCTGTTCCCAGAGATCACCTGTTACAGGTAAGTAACTGTGCTTTCTATGTGAACAAGCAAGGAGGGACTGGTTCCCAAGCCCTTTGTCAGGAAGCACAAGTCCTCTGTTCCTTTGCCCTGAGACACAACATGCTCCTCAAGGCAGTCTACTTTCCAGGCCAGGAGAATTTCCTGGCCGACAAATTGAGCAGGATTCTGCAACCACACGAGTGGCAGCTACATCCTTTAGTGGTTCAAAAGATTTTCTTGGAGTGAGGTCTTCCCTCCATAGACCTGTTTGCCAGTCCTCTGAACAACCAGCTGCCACGGTTCTGCTCCAGGCAACCGCATCCTCTGCGGGTAGCAGCAGATGCTTTTCTGATTCCCTGGACTCAGGGCCTACTCTATGCGTTTCCTCCTACCCCCCTGATGGCCCAGACACTGTTCAAAATTCTCCAAGACAGGGCCTCAGTCCTCCTGGTGGCTCCCAGGTGGCCCAGGCAGCCTTGGTTCCCCCTCCTGCTTCAACTGGCGGTGGATCTCCCTCTGCATCTGGGATTACAGCCCGACCTTCTCTCTTAGAATCAGGGCTCTCTACTGCATCCCAATCTCAAATCCCTCCATCTGATGGCATGGAGGCTGCAAGGGTAGTGTTGGCTCCCTGGGGCCTGCCTAAAGAAGTTGAGGAGGTTCTCCTAGCTTCTAGGAAACAGTCCACAAGGAAAACCTATGCTCTCAAGTGGAAGAGGTTTTCTGTGTGGTGTCAATTACGTGCAAAGGATCCTTTCTCCTGTGCTGTGTCTGTGGTGCTTCAGTACCTGCTGCACTTGTCCAATCAAGGTCTCAAGTCCAACTCTGTTCGGGTCCACCTCTCTGCTTTGGCAGCTCACCACTCCTTAGTAGAGGGCCATTCTTTGTCTGTACACCCTTTGGTGTCCAGGTTTCTCAGAGGTTTGTTACTGCTCAAGCCTCCCATACGTCCTCCTGCTCCTGAGTGGGAGCTGAATGTGGTCTTGCAGCAGCTGACTCGACCACCTTTTGAGCCTATGGCTACTTGCCCTCTACGCTTCCTCTCATGGAAGACTCTCTTTCTGATTGCCCTTACTTCGGCTAGGAGAGTGAGTGAGCTTCAGGCCTTAGTCTGTGATAAACCTTATACCAGGTTCTATAAAAACAGGGTAGTCCTCAGGACTCACCCTAAGTTCCTTCCTAAGGTTGTCTCCTCTTTCCACCTCAACCAGGAGGTGGTTCTTCCTACTTTCTTCCCTAGGCCTCATGCAAATCAGGCTGAAACAGTTCTCCATACCTTGGACTGTAGGAGGGCCTTATCCTTCTACCTTGAACGTACGCAAGGTCACAGGAAGGCTTCTCAGCTCTTCCTTTCTTTTGACCCAATAACTTGGGGAGGCCTGTGTCCAAGCGTACCTTGTCCATCTGGGTGGCTGACTGTATCACCTGGGCTTACAAGGCAGCTGACCTTCCTTTGCAGGGTAGGGTCACGGCCCACCGTGTGAGGGCAATGGCTGCATCAGTGGCTCATCTCCGCTCTGTTCCATTGCAAGACATCTGTAGGGCTGCTACTTGGCTTCAAGCCAGACTTTTGCAGCCCACTACTGTCTGGAGAGGGAGTCCCGTAGGGACGGTGCTTTTGGCCAAGCAGTACTCAGGAATCTCTTTGAGGTCTAGGCAACTCCTGCCCTCTGGTTGGGCTACCTGTGGAAGTTGTGTTCTTGAAAAGCCTTTTCTGTGTTGCTGAAACTAGAGGGAGTTCTCTTGTTCAGCCTGGGTTCATGGTAGCCCAGAGCTGGGGAGTCACCCATAAGTGAGGACTGACTTCCTGCTTGGTCCTGGAGAAAGAGTAGTTACTCACCTGTAACAGGTGTTCTCTAGGAGCAGCAGGAATCAGTCCTCACTACCCTCCCTCCTCCCCTTGGAGTTGCAGTTGTACATAGTTCATTTTTCAATTTTGTGTGCTGTTCTTAGCAATGTCATTTGACTGAGGTATTCTCCAGGACCAAGCAGGAAGTCAGTCCTCACATATGGGTGACGTCGGCGCCGACGGAGCCCTCGCGGAGCAATTTCCCCAGCTTTCAAAGAAAGCCTTTGGGAATTGCAGCGCGCATGTGCGGTCCCCTTCCCGCCCAAGGGTGCCATCTTGCTCAGTCTTCTTTTTTCCGCGGAGCCCTACAGACGCTGTTTGTGTTCGCCGCAGAAAAAGTTGATTTTATTTCTTATTCTTTTCTCGGTTCGACGCCGGATCCTTTTCCCGCCCGGACCCGCTACGCCGGTAATGGGTCCGTTCTTTAATTTTCGTTTTTTTGTCCTTCGTGACAAGCGTTCGCGCCATTTTTTCTTTTTCACTGGCAGCCCTGTCTTTTGACCTCGCAGGGGCCCTTTTTCCCCCGATGGCTGCCAGCGAGTTTAAAAAGTGTGATCGGTGTAAGAAACTTATGTCTCTTACCGACACACACGACTGATGCCTCCACTGCCTCGGACCCGATCATGACCCGATGATCTGTGGTCCGTGTGGCAAGATGTCCTCAAAAGCGTTGAGGAGTCGGCAGCATCAAAGAGAACGAATCTTCTCTGACTCCGCGTCCGGCCGGGCCCGGACCTCGTCAGAGGCTTCGATGTCCCGGGACTCCGGTCCTGAGCATCGTCGGAGTTCCTCTGAGCGGTGGTCTCCTGCTCGGGAACATAATACGAAGAAGAAACCCGTGAGGGCGGCGTCGGTGGACGCTCCTGGTTCCTCGAGGGCCAGGTCGCATAGCCCCGATAGCCGTCCCGGGTCCTCGGAGTCGGAGAGGCCTTCGAAACATCCTTGTCTCGAAATGAAGTCGCCTGGACACGTGAGTACTGTAGTCCTCCTGGACTCACCTCCGAAGGAGCTGTCATCGGGCCCGACACTGTCGGGGCCCGAGTCGGGGGCTGCTGGGTCTCCTGAGCTCGGACTCAGGTTGATGGCCTTGGAGAGCAGTTTGGCTGCCTTCATGGACCAGCAGCGGGCATTGATCGCTGGCCTCGCCAGTGCATCTGCCCCGGCCACCGGGACGTCGACGTCCAAGTCGACCCCGGAGACCGAGCCGATCCTCGAGTCCCTGCGAGCTCGAGTCGATCCTCGGTCGCGTTCTCCCTCGGCCTCCCGTTCGGGACCGAGGTCGTCGACGCTGACACCCTCGGTGTCGGGGCGGAGGGCATCGGTGCCCGCCCGACCGGAGCCGCTCGATTCCTCCTCCGAGGAGTCAGCTGGGAAACGGAGGACAAAGAGTCACCTGGTATTTTTCGGACTCGGTGTGTCCCATCGGACTCACCCGAGTCCGAACCTCGGAGACGGTCCCCCCCGGAGGACACCCGGTTCTCGGACTTCGTGCGGGATATGGCCAAGGCCTTGGCATTCCCCGTGGATCCCGAGGAGGAGCCTCGAGCCGAAGAGCTCGATGCCCTCCAGTATGACTCTCCCCCAAAGGAGGCCTTTACTGTACCAGTTCCTCCGATGCTGGAACGACTTCTCTTCCGCATGTGGGAGAGCCCGGCGTCGGCGCCGGTGTTAAGCAAGCGGGTCGATTCCATTTATCGAGTCTGCAAAAGCCCCGGGTTCCAAAAGGCACAACTACCGCACCATTCCATGGTGGTGGAATCGGCCATGCATCGACTCAAGAGTCAGAAGATGCACTCCTCAGTGCCTCCCGGCCGGGAGGCCCAGAACCTGGATGCCCTCGGTAGGAAGTGCTTCCAGGGCTCTATGCTTGCTTGTCGAGTCCAGACCTACCAGCTCTATATGGGCATGTATCTCCGAGACCTGGCAAAAGAAATTGCCGGGTTCTCTGCTGGTCTCTCCGAGGAACCTTTGCAGAGGTTCCAGGCCTTGTCCACTGGTATTCAAGAGTGCTCAAAGTTTATCTCTCGAGCAGCCTACGATGGCTTCGAAGCATCGGCTCGAGTAGCT
Source organism: Ichthyophis bannanicus (assembly GCA_033557465.1). Lineage (NCBI taxonomy): Eukaryota > Metazoa > Chordata > Amphibia > Gymnophiona > Ichthyophiidae > Ichthyophis > Ichthyophis bannanicus. Next base: position 206,748,301 of record CM066033.1, read on the forward strand.
GGAGCTGGCATCGGTGCCCGCCGACAGGCTTGGCTTCAGTCATCCGACCTCGAGCCATGGGTGCAGGACAAGTTGGTCGATGTCCCCTGCAGCGGTGAAAACCTCTTTGGCAAGCCCATGGCTGAAAAGGCTGCACAGATCGAGACCGAGACTCTGACCAGGACTAGGCTGTCCAGAAAAACCTCTGCCCCTTCTCAGAAGAAGAAGGGCTCGGGGAAAAAGCCCTTTTACCCGAGGAAGGCGGCTGCCTATAAACAATACCCTCATTATCAGGCCTCAGCAGCTCCCCAACAGGGTCAGCAGGCCAAGGGACGGGGTAATGGGTCCCGTAGGCAGCAGGCCCCCAAGCCCACAACACCGGCCCCTGCTCAGCAGGGTGGGGGGTTTTGACTCCATCAGCATAGCCTCTTCCCCTCCGCTGGTTTCTCTCAGCACAGGAGGCCGGCTGGTCCACTTTGCCAACAGATGGTCAGCCATCACATCAGATACCTGGGTGCTTCATATAGTTCAAAAAGGCTATCTTCTACACTTTCACCAGGTACCTCCCTCCTACTTTCCAGGGGAGCCTCCAAGACTCCCTCTGCACAGGGACTTACTCCTTCAGGAAGTTAGCAAGTCTTCTTCAGGAACAGGCTGTGGAACTGGTGCCCCACCACCTGAGGGGTCAAGGCTTTTATTCCAGGTACTTTCTGATACCAAAACGAACAGGAGGCCTCAGACCCATCCTGGACTTGCAAAACCTCAACAAGTTCCTGGCAAGGGAAAAGTTCAAGATGCTTACCCTTGGAATCCTGCTGCCCTACCTCCAGTAGGGAGACTGGCTATGCTCCTTAGATCTGAAGGATGCCTATACTCACATCCTTATTCATCCAGACCACAGACAATATCTCAGGTTTGTTGTGGGAGGAAATCATTACCAGTACAGAGTTACTGCCCTTTGGCCTATCCTCCGCCCCCAGGGTGTTCACCAAATGCCTAGAAGTGGTGGCGGCCTATCTAAGACTTCAAGGCCTTTTTGTGTTTCCATACCTGGACGACTGGCTCATCAGAGCCCAGTCTTCCCAAGAGGCCACTCAGGCCCCTCATCGCACTGTGACTCTGCTCCAGCACTTGGGCTTTGTCATAAACTTCGCAAAGTCCACTTTGCTCCCCTTTCAAGATCTCGAATCATCGGCGCAAGGTTGAGCACACTTCAGGCGCGGGCCTTCCTGCCTTTAGACAGAGCACACAGGCTCATGGATCTCGCCAGCCACTTTCACAGCAATTCCCTGGTCTCTGCCAGGCAATTTCAGGGACTGCTCGGCCATTTGGCTTCCACGGTCCATGTGACCCCCAATGCCCGCCTGAACATGCGACCTGCTCAGTGGTGCCTTCGCACTCAATGGCATCAGGCCACGGGAAGCCTGGCGGACTCAGTACAGGTATCCGACCTGCTGGTCTCTTCTCTGCAGTGGTGGTTTCATCTGCCAAACCTGCTGCTGGGAGTGGATTTTCAATCTCCTCCGCCTTCTCAGGTGCTAACAACCGATGCTTCTCTCCTGGGTTGGGGAGGACATTGCCAAGGGACATGTACTCAAGGCCTCTGGACTCCTTGGGAGTCTGCTCAGCAGATAAACTTCCTGGAGCTCAGAGCCATCCGCCTAGCTCTGAGAGCCTTCTCCCACCTCACTTCTCACCAGTCTGTGCTGGTCCAGATGGACAATCAAGTTGCAATGTTCTACGTGAACAAACAAGGAGGAACAGGCTCCTTCCTTCTCTGTCAGGAGGCACAAAAACTGTGCTCTTGGGCCGTCCACCACGGCATCCTCCTCAAAGCTGTCTATCTCCCAGGTCAGGAAAATTACCTGGCAGACAAGCTAAGCAGGATCCTCCAACCACACGAGTGGAGATTGGATCCATTGGTGGTTCAGCGGATCTTTCTCAAGTGGGGCCTCCCCACCATGGATCTGTTTGCCAGTCCTCTGAACCGGCAACTTCCCTGATTCTGCTCTCGACAACCGCATCCTCTCAGAGTAGCGGCGGATGCTTTTCTGATTCCATGGTCCACAGGCCTCTTGTATGCCTTTCCTCCCATGCCGCTGGTGTCTTGGACACTCTTCAAAGTTCTCAGAGACAAAGCCTCGATGATCCTAGTGGCTCCCTGGTGGCAGAGACAACCTTGGTTCCTGCTTCTAATGCAGCTGGCAGTGGACACTCCTCTTCCTCTGGGGTTTCAACCCGATCTCCTGACACAGGATCAGGGGTCTCTCCTACACCCCAACCTCCGGTCCCTTCATCTGATGGCCTGGTTGCTGAAAGGGTAGTCCTTGTTTCCCTCCAGCTGCCTCGGGAGGTGGGGTTGTCTTGGCCTCGAGGAGGCCTTCCACCCGGAAGTCCTACGCTCTTAAGTGGCGTCGGTTCTCCATTTGGTGTGCTCAGCAGTCTGAGAATCCCTTCTCCTGCTTGGTGGCAATGGTCTTGCAATATTTGCTTTACCTCTCCAATCTGGGCCTTAAGTCCAACTCTGTCATAGTCCACCTCAGTGCTCTCTCTGCGCATCACGCACAGGTGGATGGCAGGCCTCTTTCCAACCACCCTTTGGTGGCTTGTTTTCTCCGAGGCCTCCTTCTCCTTAAGCCTCCTTTGCGGCCTCCAGCCCCTGAATGGGATCTGAATGTGGTCTTGCAGCGGATTACCTGTCCGCTTTTTGAGCCTATGGCTACCTGCCCTCTTCGTTTTCTTTCCTGGAAAACTTTGTTTTTGGTAGCCCTTACTTCTGCTAGGCGTGTTAGTGAACTGCAGGCCCTAGTGTCTGATCCCCCTTACACTAGGTTCTACAGGAATAGGGTAGTCTTGCGGACTCACCCTAAGTTTCTTCCAAAGGTGGTTTCTCCGTTTCACATCAACGAGGAGGTAGTTCTCCCCACCTTCTTTCCCAGGCCCCACTCCAGCCGAGTTGAGATGGTCCTGCATACCCTGGACTGTAGGAGGGCCTTATCCTTCTACCTTGACCGTACGCGATAGCATAGAGGAGCTGTTCAGCTCTTCGTTTCTTTGACCCCAATAAGTTGGGGCTGCCTGTCTCCAAGCGAACTTTGTCCATATGGGTTGCTGACTGTATCGCTTGGGCTTATGGGGCAGCCGGCCTCTCGTTGGAGGGTCGAGTCACGGCTCATCGTGTTAGGGCGAAGGCTGCGTCAGTGGCTCATCTCCGCTCTGTTCTGTTGGCAGACATCTGCCGGGCCGCTACTTGGTCTTCAAGCCAGACTTTTGCGGCCCATTACTGCCTGGAGAGGGAGTCCCGCAGGGACAGTGCTTTCGGTCAGGCGGTCCTCCATAATCTCTTTGAGGTTTAGGCAACTCCTACCCTCCGGCCCTGGTGTTGGGCTACTGGTCGGGGGCGTTTTCAGAGAAGATTCCTTCCTTCTATGCTACTGAGCTAGAGGGAGCTCATTTTTCCACTTGAGGTCTCCGGTAGCCTTAAGCTAGGGAGTCCCATATGTGAGGACTGACTTCCTGCTTGGTCCTGGAGAAAGAGTAGTTACTCACCTGTAACAGGTGTTCTCCAGGAGCAGCAGGAATCAGTCCTCACAACCCTCCCTCCTCCCCTTTGTAGTTGTAGTCCTATCATTTCGTTTTTGCTAAATTTTTTGCTGTCTTTTAGCTATGTCATCAGACTGAGCAAGATGGCACCCTTGGGCGGGAAGGGGGACCGCACATGCGTGCTGCAATTCCCAAAGGCTTTCTTTGAAAGCTGGGGAAATTGCTCTGCGAGGGCTCCGTCGGCGCCGACGTCACCCATATGTGAGGACTGATTCCTGCTGCTCCTGGAGAACACCTGTTACAGGTGAGTAACTACTCTAGATGGCACCTTTAGGTGGGAAGGGAACCGCGCATGCGTGCCAGCATTCCCAAAGGCTTTCATGGAAAGCTGGGGAAATGCTCCGCTGGGGCTTCATCGGCGTCGATGACACCCATATGTGAGGACTGATTCCTGCTGCTCCTGGAGAACCCCTGTTACAAGTGTGTAACTACTCTTTCTGTGTTTTTTTCATATTGGTGAGTTTCCTCGATGTAATAGTTTTACCAATAATTGTATCAGTACTTTGATGATGATATTTTATCAACAATGCCATTTCTAAATATGACCTTTTATTTACTCCGAGAATGGATTCATGGAAAGTGACATTGAAGAAGTGAAAATGCTAAACAAATATTTCTGTTTTTACTAAAGAAAATCTTTGAGAAGGACCACTTGTGATTGACATACATATAAATGAGAATGGAGTAGATACTACACAATTCACAGAAGATGATGTGTTTGAACAGCTTGCAAAACCGAAAGCGGACAAGGCCATCGGATTGGATTGGATTCATCCAAGGATACTGAAAGAGCTCAGAGATTCTTGCAGGGCTTTTAAAGGATGTTTTTAATAGATCCTCAGAGACGGAAGTTCCACAGGACTGGAGAAGGGCTGATGTGGTATCTCTTCTCAAAAGTGGTAATAAGGAAGAAGTGATAAACTACAGGCCAGTAAGGCTTACCTCGGTGGCGGGAAAAGTAATGGAGGCGTTCGTGAAAGAGAGAATAGGGGACTTATCGAAACCAATAGGTTGCATAATTCGAGGCAGCATGGTTTTACCAAAGGACGATTATGCTAAACAAATCTGATTAAGTTCTTTGACTGGGTGACCATAGAACTAGATCAAGGGCATGCGATGGATATGATCTACCTAGATTTCAGTAAAGCCTTTGATATTGTTCCTCATAGGAGGCTTATCAATAAACTGTACAGCGTGGGGATGAGTCCCAAGGTGGTGAACTACATCAGAAATTGGTTAAATGACAGATGACAGAAGGTGATTGTAAACAGAACTCGCTCGGATGAAAGGAAGGTGATTAGTGGCATGCACCAGGAACCAGTACTGTTCAAGTTGTTTGTGAGTGATATTGTTGAAGGACTGAATGGAAAAGTCTGTCTTTTTGCATATGACATGAAAATTTGCAGCAGAGTGACTCCCCTGAGGGAGTGGATAACATAAGAAAAGATCTACAAAAGCTGGAAGAATGGTCTAATGCTTGGCAGTTAAGATTTAATGTGAAGAAGTGCAATGTCATGCTCTTGGGGTGCAGAAATCCAAGGGAATTTTATGCAGTAAGGAGCGAGAGGTTGGTGTGCACAGACCAGGAGAAGGACCTCGGAGTGATTTGTTTCTGAGGATCTTGCGGTGGCAAAAGAGTGTGACAAGGCAGTGGCCAAAGCCAGAAGGATGCTGGGTTGCATACAGAGAGGAATTACCAGTAGAATGGAGGCGGTATTAATGCCACTGTAGAAGTCTCTGGTGAGGCCTCACTTGGAATATTGCGTTAAGTTTTGAAGACCATATCTCACAAAGGATATAAAAAGACTGGAAACGGTTCAGAGGAAGGTGACCAAAATGATTTGGAGCCTGCACCAGAAGACGTATGAGAAGAGACTTGAAGACCTAAATAGGAAAGGAGGAACTGGGGAGATATGAAAGAGACCTTTAAATCTTCACCATCCCCCCTATATTTATCCCCATTCGATCACGTCTAACTTCCCCGCTCATTGTACGGGGAAGTTAGATGGGAGCGGGGAAGGGACGGATCTGGGGTGGCGTTAAGGCGGGCGGTCATCGGCCCCGGACATACATGGCCGATTCCAGTATTGGCCCTGTACGTCCGGGGATGATGGCTTGGACGGGGAACTTATTCCACCTTTGAGGTGGAATACGTTCCCTGATCAGGCAGCGGATGGCAGGCCTGGGGCAGCAAAGTGTTGGGATGGGGCAGAGAGCATTCTCCGCAGCCCGACCCGGCCTTGGGAGGCTGGATCCAGGGGTCAGGCTGCAGGGAAAGCAGTTCAGGAGCCAGTGGCCGGGGATCGCAGCTTTACAATGGAGCCGCGGTGTCATGGCAGCTGGATGGCATGGCGCCGCGGATCCATTGTAAAGCCTAGACTGAGTTAGTCGGGCAAGGCCTGTACGTGCAGGCCGAGCTGAATCGCGGTACCAGCATGCATGTACAGGTCTGTTCGCGATTCTGATCCTGTGGGACTAGATGTGCCCTGCGAGATCAGAATCGTAACTCCCTCTGTGCATCCTTTCTGATTAGCCGCATAGAGGGCCTGTATGTACAAAATGGAATTGGGCACTTAGAGTATTAATGAACAAACAAACCTTTTTCAAAGGACGGGGAAGCTGCAAAACTAGAGGGCATAACATGAAGTTGCAAGGGGGTAAACTGAAAAGCAACGTCAGGAAATATTCTTTTACTGAAAGGGTGGAAGATGCTTGGAATGTCCTCCTGATGAAAGTGCTGGGGGCAAATACAAGTTTGTCCCATGCCAGAATTCAAAATGGGATGGGACAGATGCAGTGGATTCCTTTATAGAAACAGGATAAAATAAAAATAAACTTAACTAACTCTTATATCTCAACAAATGAGGGTGACCTACATGGAGCGGTGGGTACATGCCTAAACAAAGGCATGGGGACGGTTGACCTGCACGGAGCAGCAGGTGCACCTACTCTTGCTACTTTGCTGGGCAGACAGATGGACCATGCTGGTCTTTATCTGCCATCATACACTATGTTACTATCTTACATGAAGGCCATGTTTTTAATCTTTGAATGTATTCATTTATTTATTTAATTTATTATTTTTGTTGAATATTATTCTCCAGGACCAAGCAGGAAATCAGTCCTCACATATGGGTGACGTCGGCGCCGACGGAGCCCCCGTGCGTAGCATTTCCCCAGCTTTCTAAGAAAGCCTTTGGGAATGCAGCACGCATGTGCGGTCCCCTTCCCGCCCAAGGGTGCCATCTCGCTCAGTCTTCTTTTTTCCGCGGAGCCTGACGGACGTAGTTCGTTTTTCACCGAGGAAAAAGTAGATTTATTCTGTTTTTTGATCCACTTCTTCGGTTCGACGCCGGATCCCTTTCCTGCCTGGGCCTGATACACCGGTATCGAGCCCGATCTCTTATTTTCGGTTTTTGTCCTTAGTGACTAGCGTTCGCGCCATTTTCTTTTTTCACTGGCAGCCCTGACTTTTGACCTCGCAGGGGCCCTTTTTCCCCCGATGGCTGCCAGTGGGTTTAAAAAGTGTGATCGGTGCAAGAAACGTATGTCTCTCACCGACACACATGACTGCTGCCTCCGTTGCCTCGGAACCGATCATGACCCGATGATCTGTGGTCCGTGTGGGAAAATGTCCTCGAAGGCGTTGAGGATTTGGCAGCACCAAAAGGAAAGAATCTTCTCTGACTCCGCGTCCGGACGGGCCCGGACTTCGTCAGAGGCCTCGACATCTCGGGACTCCGGCCCCGAGCAGCGTCGAGGTTCCTCTGAGAGGGGGTCTCCCTCGCGGGAGCAGTGCAGGAAGAAAAAACCCGTGAGGGCGGCATCGATGGACGCACTTGGTTCCTCACGGGCCAAGTCGCATAGCCCCAACCGCCGTCCTGGGTCTTCGGAGTTGGAGAGGCCTGCAAACCAACCTCATATCTAGATGGAGTCTCCTGGACCCGTGAGTACTGTAGTCCTCGTGAACTCTCCTCCAGGGGAGCCAACGAGTCGGGGGCTGCTGAGTCTCCTGAGCTCGGACTCAGGTTGATGGCCTTGGAAAGCAGCTTGACTGCCTTCATGGAACAACAGGGGCCACTGATCGCTGGTCTCACCGGTGCATCTGCCCTGACCACCGGGACATCGACGTCCAAGTCGACCCCGGAGGCCGAGCCGATCCTCGAGTCCATGCGCGCTCGAGTCGATCCTCGGCCAAAGTCTCCCTCGGCCTCCCGTTCGGGACCGAGGTCGTCGACACAGGTACCCTTGGCATCGGGGCGGATGGCATCGGTGCCTGCCCGACCGGAGCCGCTCGATTCCTCCTCCGAGGAGTCCAGCTGAGAGACGGAGGATGAGGAGTCACCCGACACCTTTCGGACTCAGTGTGTCCCATCGGACTCATCGGTGGGGACCGTCTCCGAGGTTCGGACTCCGGAGGATACCCGGTTCTCAGACTAAGTGCGGGATAGGGCCAAGGCCTTGGCATTCCCTGCGGATCCCGAGGAGGAGCCTCGAGCCGAAGAGCTTGAGGCCCTCCAGTATGACTCTCCCCCAAAGGAGGCCTTTACTGTACCGGTTCCTCCGATGCTGGAATGGCTGCTCTTCCTCATGTGGGAGACGCCGGCCTCAACGCTAGTTTTAAGCAAGCGGGTCGATTCCATATATCGAGTCCGCAAGAGCCCCGGGTTCCAAAAGGCACAATTACCGCACCATTCCATGGTTGTGGAATCGGCCATGCATCGTCTGAAAAGCCAGAAGATGCACTCCTTGGTGCCTCCCGGCCGGGAGCCCCGGAAACTGGATGCCCTTGGTAAGAAGTGCTTCTAGGGCTCTATGCTTGCTTGCCGTTTCCAGACATACCAACTGTTCATGGGCATGTACCTTCGAGACCTGGCAAAGGAGATTGCTGGGTTCTCTGCTGGTCTCTCTGAGGAACCTTTGCAGAGGTTCAATGCCCTGTCCACGGGTATTAGAGAGTGCTCGAAGTTTATCTCTCGAGCAGCCTACGATGGCTTCGAGGCTTCGGCCCGAGTAGCCGGGGCCGGCATCGGTGCCCGCCGACAGGCTTGGCTACAGTCATTGGACCTCGAGCCATGGGTTCAGGACAAGTTAGTCGATGTCCCCTGCCGAGGTGAAAACGGGCAAGCCCATGGCTGAAAAGGCTGCAGAACTCGAGACCGAGACTCTGACCTGGACTAGGCTGTAAAGAAAATCCTCTGCCCCTTCTCAGAAGAAGAAGGGCTCGGGGAAAAAAGACCTTTTACCTGAGGAAGTCGTCTGCCTATAAACAATACCCTCATCAGGCCTCTGCAGCTCCCCAACAGGGTCAGCAGGCCAAGGGGCAGGATCATGGGCCCCGTAGGCAGAAAGCTCCCAAGCCACCAACACCGGCTCCTGCACAGCAGGGAGGGGGTTTTTGACTCCAAAAGCATAGCCTCTCCTCCTCTGCTGGCTCACATTAGCACAGGAGGCCGGCTGGCCCTATTTGCCCACAGGTGGACAGCCGTCACAAGGGATACCTGGGTACTCTATATAGTCCAGAGGGGCTATCTTCTCCATTTTCACCAGGTACCTCCCTCCTATTTTCCAGGGGAGCCTCCAAGACTCCCTCTGCACAGGGACTTACTCCTACAGGAGTTAGCAAGTCTGGTAAAGGAACAGGCTGTGGAACCGGTGCCCCACCACCTGAGAGGTCAAGGCTTCTATTCCAGGTACTTCCTAGTACCAAAAAGAACAGGAGGCCTCAGACCTCTCCTGGACTTGCGAAACCTCAACAAGTTCCTGGAGAGAGAAAAGTTCAAGATGCTCACCCTTGGAATTCTGCTGCCCTACCTCCAGCAGGGAGACTGGCTATGCTCCTTGGATCTAAAGGATGCGTATACTCACATCCTCATTCATCCAGACCACAGACAATATCTCAGGTTTGTCTTGGGGGGAAACCACTATCAGTACAGAGTACTGCCCATTGGCCTTACCTCCGCCCCCAGGGTGTTCACAAAGTGCCTGGCGGTGGTGGCGGCCTACCTCAGGCTTCAAGGCCTCTTTGTGTTTCCATACCTGGACAACTGGCTCATAAGGGGCCAGTCTTCACAGGAGGCCAGTCAAGCCACCCTTGGCACTGTCGCACTACTTCAGCACTTGGGGTTTGTTATAAACTTCGCAACGTCCACTTTGCAGCCGTCCCGGAACATGGAGTTCATGGGGCAAGGCTGGACACCCTTCAGGTGAAGGCTTTTCTACCTGTGGACAGAGCCCACAGATTGATGGATATAGCCAGGCAGTTCCACAGCAATTTCCTGGTCTCTGCCAGGCAATTCCTGCGGCTTCTGGGCCATATAGCTTCCACGGTTCATGTAACCCCCAATGCCTGCCTACACATGAGGCCGGCTCAGTGGAGTCTCAGAACTCAGTGGCACCAGGCCACAGGAAGCCTTGCGGACAAAGTGAGAGTGTCCACACTGCTTGCCTCCTCTCTGCGATGGTGGCTTCATCTTCCAAATCTAGTGCTCGGGGTGTTTTTTCAGACACCTCCACACTCTCAAGTGCTGACAACCAATGCTTCTCTTCAGGGTTGGGGTGCACATTGCCAAGGGGCATGTACTCAAGGTCTCTGGACACCTTGGGAAGCTGCACAGCAGATCAATCTCTTGGAGCTATGAGCTATCCGCTTAGCTCTGAGAGCCTTCTCCCATCTCACTTCTCACCAGTCTGTACTGGTCCAGGCGGACAATCAAGTTGCCATGTTTTACGTGAACAAGCAAGGAGGCACAGGATCCTTCCTTCTATGTCAGGAAGCGCAAAGGCTGTGCTCCTGGGCAGTCGATCACGGCATCCTTCTCAAAGCAGTCTACCTCCCAGGCCAGGAGAATTACCTGGCGGACAGACTAAGCAGGATCTTGCAACCACACGAATGGAGATTGAATCCATTAGTGGTTCAGCAGATTTTTCTGAGAGGAGGCCTTCCGACCATGGATCTTTTTTCCAGTCCTCTGAACCGTCAACTTCCAAGATTCTGCTCCAGACAACCGCATCCTCTCAGAGTAGCAGCGGATGCGTTTCTCATTCCGTGGTCAACGGGCCTACTATATGTGTTTCCTCCCACGCCTCTAGTATCCAGAACACTGTTAAAGTGCTCAAGGACGGGGCCTCCATGATTCTGGTAGCCCCACGTGGCCGAGGCAACCGTGGTTCCCACTTCTGCTGCAACTGGTGGTGGACACTCCTATTACTCTGGGGATACAACACAATCTCCTGTCTCTGGAACAGGGATCTCTCTTACACCCCAACCTCCAGTCCCTCCACTTGATGGCCTGGCTGCTGAAAGGGTAGTTCTAGCTCCTCTACTACTGCCTAGAGAGGTAGAAGACGTGGTCTTGGCCTCTAGAAGACAATACACCAGAAAGTCTTATGCTCTTAAGTGGCGTAGATTCTCTACCTGGTGTGCTCAACACAGCGAGAATCCTTTCTTGTGCCTGGTACCGGTGGTGCTGCAATATTTGCTTTACCTATCCAACCTAGGCCTTAAGTCCAATTCTTTCAGAGTTCACCTCAGTGCTCTTTCAGCACACCACTCTTCGGTGGAAGGGCGGTCTCTCTCAAGCCACCCTTTGATGGCTCATTTCCTCAGAGGCCTATTTTTGCTTAAGCCCCCTCTACGTCCACCTGCCCCTGAGTGGGATTTAAACGTGGTCTTACAGCGGCTTACTTGTCCGCCATTTGAACCTATGGCTACCTGTCTTCTACGGTTTCTCTCTTGGAAAACCTTGTTCCTGGTAGCCCTTACCTCTGCTAGACGAGTGAGTGAGCTTCAGGCCCTAGTGTCTGATGCCTCTTACACTAGGTTCTATAGGAACAGAGTAGTCTTACGGACTCACCCTAAGTTCCTTCCTAAGATTGTCTTCTCTTTCCACCTCAATCAAGAAGTGGTCCTTCCGACTTTCTTTCCCAGGCCTCATGCTAGCCGGGCTGAGATGGTCTTGCATACCCTGGACTGTAGGAGGGCGTTATCCTTCTACCTTGACCGCACGCGGGAGCACCGAAGGGCTGTTCAGCTCTTTGTCTCTTTTGACCCCAATAAGTTGGGGTTACCTGTCTCCAAGCATACGTTGTCCATATGGGTAGCTGATTGTATCGCCTGGGCTTACAGAGCAGCTGGCCTCTCGTTGGAGGGTCGAGTCACAGCTCATCGTGTCAGGGCAAAGGCTGCGTCAGTGGCTCATCTCCACTCTGTTCCGTTTGCAGACATCTGCCGGTCCGCTACTTGGTCTTCAAGCCAGACTTTTGCGGCCCACTACTGCCTTGAGAGGGAGTCCCGCAGGGACAGTGCTTTCAGCCAGGCAGTACTCCATAATCTCTTTCAGGTTTAGGCAACTCCTACCCTCCGGCCCTGATGTTGGGCTACCGGTCGGGGGCGTTCTCAGACAAGATTCCTTCCTTACGTACTGAGGCTTTAGAGGGAGCTCATTTTTCTCCAGGACCAAGCAGGAAGTCAGTCCTCACATATGGGTGACATCGACGTCGATGAAGCCCTTGCGGAGCATTTCCCCAGCTTTCCAAGAAAGCCTTTGGGAATGCGGGCACGCATGCGCGGTTCCCTTCCCGCCTAAAGGTGCCATCTTGCCCAGTCTCTCTTTTTCCGTGAAGCCCACTGGACGTGTGTCCTAGTCCTCCCGGAAAATAATTAGATTTTTTCGCGATTTCTTCGCTATTTTTTCTCCGGTTCGATGCCGGTTCCCCTCCCGCCGGGTTCGGTACACCGGTATCGAGCCCGATCTTCTTTTTTCGTTTTTTGCCCTTCATGGCTGGCGTTCGCGCCCTTTTTTTCATTTTCCCTGGAAGGCCCGTCCTTTGACCTCACAGGGACACTTTTTTCCCCGATGGCCTCCAGTAGCTTCAAGAAGTGTGATCGGTGCAAGAAACTAATATCTCTCACTGACACACACGACTGCTGCCTTCGGTGCCTCTGTCCTGATCACGAGCCTAAGACGTGTGGACCAAGTGGAAAAATGTCTTCCAAGGTGCTTCGAAGTCGTCAGCACCAAAAGGAAAGACTTTTCTCTGACTCGGCCTCCGGCCGGGCCCGGACCTCGTCTGAGGCCTCGACATCTCGGGAATCGGATCCCGAGCACCGTCGGGGCTCCTCGGACAGGGGGTCCCCGACTGGGAACGAAAGAGGAAGAAGCGGCTCGCGAGGGCGTCTTTGGAAGAGGTCTCTGGCTCCTCGAGATCTAGGTCTCAGACCCCCGACTGTCGCCCCGGGCCCGTGGAACAGGAGAAGCCTCCCAAAGTTCCTTGAGTGGAGCCGGAGTCTGCTGGACACATAAGTCGTGTAGTCCTCGTGGACTCTTCTCCCAGAGAGCCAACTTCGGGCCCGGTGCCGCCGGGGCCCGAGTTGGGGGCTGCTGTGTCTCCTGAGCTGGGTCTCAGCTTGACAGCCTTGGAGAGCAGACTGCCTGCCTTCATGGAACAGCAGTGGGCACTGATGGCCAGCCTGTCTGGCGCATCTGCCCCGACCACCGGGACATCGACATCGAAGTCGACCTCGGAGACCGAGCTGATACTCGAGACCATGAAGGCTCGAGGTCGACCTCGGTCGCGGTCTCCCTCCACCTCCAGTTCGGGACTGAGGGTGTCGACGCCGGTGCCTTCGGTGTCGGGGCGGGTGCTCATCGGACGAGTCCGCCTGGGAGACGGAGGACGAGGAGTCCCCCGACACCTTCCGGACTCGGTGCGTCCCGTCAGACTCACCGCAGTCCGAACCCCGGAGTAGATCCCACCCCGGAGGATACCCGGTTCTCGGAGTTCGTTCGGGATATGGCCACCGCATTGGCTATCCCTGCGGACCCCGAGGAGGAGCCTCGAGCCGAGGAGCTCGAGGCCCTACAGTACGACTCTCCTCCGAAGGAGGCCTTTATTGTTCCGGTTTCTCTGATGCTGGAACGGCTTCTCTTCCGGATATGGAAGGCACCGGCCTCGGTGCTGGTTCTAAGCAAGCGGGTCGATTCTGTCTATCGACTCCGGAAGAGCCCTGGCTTTCAGAAGGCACAGCTACCACACCATTCCATGGTAGTGGAATCGGCCATGCATCGCCTGAAAAGTCAGAAGATGCACTCCGCGGTGCCCCCTGGCAGGGAGGCCCGGAACCTGGATGGTTTTGGTAGAAAGTGCTTCCAGGGCTCGATTCTTGCTTGCCGTGTCCAGTCTTACCAGCTGTACATGGGCATGTACTTGGCCAGGGAGTTGGCCGGTTTCTCCGCTGGTCTCTCCGGGGAACCCTTGCAGAGGTTCAAGTCCTTGTCCTCGTGGATCCGGGAATGCTCCAAGTTTATGTCCCGCGCCGCCTACGCCACCTACGATGGCTTCGAGGCTTCGGCTTGTGTTGCGGCAGACGGCATCGCGGCTCGACGCCAGGCATGGCTGCAGTCATCGGACCTCGAGCCATGGGTTCAGGACGAGTTGGTCGATGTCCCTTGCTGAGGTGAGAACCTTTTTGGCAAGCCCATGACAGCTCGAAACCGAGCACCTCACGAGGACAAGACTGTCTAGGAAGACTTCTGCCCCTTCTCACAAAAAGAAGGGCTCGGGTAAAAAGCCCTTTTACCCGAGGAAGGGCACTGCCTACAAACAGTACCCACAGTACCAGGCCTCCCAAGCTCCCCCTCAGGGTCAGCAAGCCAAGGGGCAGGGTAATGGGCCCCTGCTCCCACTCAGCAGGGTGGGGGATTTTGACTCCTTAGGCATAGCCTCTCTGTCCCTGCTCTCCCAACCCTGCGCAGGAGGTCGCCTCGCCCTGTTTGCCCACAAGTGGCCACTCATCACTGGAGACAGTTGGGTGCTCAGCATAGTCCACAAGGGCTATCTGCTGCACTTCCACCAGCTGCCTCCTCCATACTTTCCAGGAGAGCCTCCAAGGCCTCCCCTGCATACAGATCTTCTCCTTCAGGAGCTCCAAGGTCTGTTGGCGGACGGGGCAGTGGAGCCTGTGCCTACCCACCTACGAGGTCAAGGGTTCTACTCCAGGTATTTCCTTGTACCCAATAGAACCGGTGGCCTTCGGCCTATTCTGTATCTCAGAAATCTCAACAAATTCCTAGAGAAGGAGAAGTTCAAAATGCTTACTTTTGGAACACTTCTGCCCTACCTCCAGCAGGGAGATTGGCTATGCTCCTTAGATTTAAAGGATGCGTACACTCACATCCTCATTCATCCAGACCACAGAAAGTACCTCAGCTTCATGGTGGGAGGAACTCATTATCAGTACAGAGTACTACCCTTTGGCCTCACCTCCGCTCCCAGAGTCTTTACCAAATGCCTGGCAGTGGTGGCGGCCTCCCTGAGGAATCAGGGAATCTTTGTCTTCCCCTATCTGGACGACTGGCTCATCAGGGGTCAGACGTGCCAGGAGGCCAGACAAGCCACCCTCCGAACTATTGCTCTTCTTCAGAGCCTGGGGTTTGTCATAAACTTCGCAAAGTCCACTTTGCTCCCCTCCCAGAACTTGGAGTTCATAGGGGCAAGGTTGGACTCTCTGCTGGCAAAGGCATTCTTGCCAGAAGACAGGGCCCAAAGACTAATAAACTTAGCAAACCAGTTTCTCAGCAGGTCACTGGTCTCCGTCAGACTCTGCCTGAGACTTCTTGGCCACATGGCTTCGACAGTCCATGTGACCCCCAATGCCAGGCTCCATATGAGGCCTGCCCAATGGTGCCTTCGGACTCAGTGGTCACAGGCCACAGGCTGCCTCAGAGACAGGATAAGGGTGTCCAGACAATTTCTGAACTCCCTCCGCTGGTGACTGCACCCACCCCATCTACTGCAAGGGGTGCCTTTTCAGATTCCTGGGTATACAGTGATGCTAACCACGGATGCCTCCTTGCGGAGCTGGGGAGCTCATTGTCTGGGCAAGTGCACCCAAGGCCTGTGGTCTCCTTGGGAGGCCGCACAACAGATCAATCTCCTGGAACTCAGGGCTATTCGACTATCCCTCAAGACTTTCTCTTCCACCCTGGCTCATCAGTCTGTCCTAGTTCAAACAGACAATCAGGTAGCCATGTTTTATGTGAACAAGCAGGGCGGTACTGGGTCAAGGCTCCTTTGCCAGGAGGCACAGGACCTTTGCCTGTTTGCTCTGACACAACATGCTCCTCAAGGCAGTGTATCTGCCTGGCCAGGAAAATTACCTGGTGGAGAGGTTGAGCAGGATTCTGCAGCCCCACGAGTGGCGGCTCCATCCTTTGGTGGTTCAAAAGATTTTCCTGAAATGGGGACTTCCATCCATAGATCTGTTTGCCAGTCCTCTGAACAAACAGCTGCCAAAGTTCTGCTCCAGGCAACCACATCCTCTGCGGATAGCAGCAGATGCTTTTCTGATTCCCTGGTCTCAGGGCCTCCTGTATGCGTTTCCTCCCACGCCTCTGGTGGCCTGAACTCTGTTCAAGATTCTCAAGGACAAGGCCTCGCTCCTGCTGGTGGCTCCCAAGTGGCCGAGACAACCTTGGTTTCCACTTTTGCTTCAGCTGGCAGTGGATCCCCCACTGCCTCTAGGGTTGCAACCCGACCTCCTCTCTCAGGATCAGGGTTCCCTTCTGCACCCCAACCTCAAAGCTCTCAATTTGATGGCATGGAGGCTGCAAGGGTAGTTTTGGCTCCCTGGGGCCTACCTCAGGAAGTTGAGGAGGTTGTCCTAGCCTCTAGGAAACAGTCCACTAGGAAAACCTATGCTCTCAAATGGAAAAGATTTTCTGTGTGGTGTCAGCTACGTACAGAGGATCCCTTCTCCTGTACTGTACCAGTAGTGCTTCAGTACCTGCTGCACTTATCCAATCAGGGACTTAAGTCCAATTCTGTTCGGGTCCACCTCTCAGCTCTAGCAGCTCACTACTCACTAGTGGAAGGACATTCTTTGTCGGTTCACCCCTTGGTGTCCCGCTTTCTCAGAGGCTTGCTCTTACTCAAGCCTCCAATCCGTCGTCCTGCTCCTGAGTGGGAGTTGAATGTGGTCTTGCAACAATTGACTCGCCCACCTTTTGAGCCGATGGTTACTTGCCCTCTACACTTCCTGTCCTGGAAGACACTCTTCTTGTTAGCCCTTACCTCGGCCAGGCGAGTGAGTGAGCATCAGGCCCTAGTCTGTGACAGGCCTTACACTCGCTTCTATAGGAACAGAGTAGTCCTTAGGACTCATCCAAAGTTCCTCCCAAAAGTTGTCTCCTCTTTCCACCTCAACCAGGAGGTGGTTCTTCCAACATTCTTCCCTAGGCCTCATGCAAGCCAGGCTGAAGCAGTTCTGCATACCCTGGACTGTAGGAGGGCCTTATCCTTCTACCTTGACCGTACGCAAGGGCACAGAATGGCTACTCAGCTCTTCATATCTTTTGACCCTAATAATTTGGGGTTAGCTGTGTCCAAGCGTACCTTGTCCATCTGAGTGGCTGACTGTATCACCTGGGCTTACAAGGCAGCTGACCTTCCTTTGCAGGGTCGGGTCACGGCCCATTGTGTCAGGGCGATGGCTGCCTCAGTGGCTCATCTCCGCTCTGTACCGTTGGACGCCTCTGTACCGTTGGACGCCTCTGTACCGTTGGATGCAGATGGACGCCTCAGTACCCCTCAGAAGAGAGTATAGAGGAGGGATCTAGCTAAGCTTGAAGAATGGTCTAGAATTTGGCAGCTGGGATTTAATGTTAAAAAATGTAAGGTCATGCATTTTGGCTGCAGCAATCCAAGGGAGCAATACAGCATAGGAGGTGAAGTACTTTTGTCCACTAAAGAAGAGCGGGACCTAGGCGTAGTTGTGTCCGATGATCTTAAAGTAGCTAAACAGGTAGAAAAGGCGACGGCAAAAGCTAGAAGGATGCTTGGGTGCATACGGAGAGGAATGGCTAGCAGAAAAAAGGAGGTGATAATGCCTCTGTATAAGTCTTTGGTGCGACCTCATTTGGAGTATGGTGTGCAATTCTGGAGACCGCACCTTCAAAAGCATGTGAACAGGATGGAGTCGGTGCAGAGGGTTGCTACTAAGATGATTAGTAGTCTTCATTATAAAGCATATGAGGACAGACTTAAGGATCTTAATATGTACACCTTAGAGGAAAGGCGGGATAGAGGTGATATGATTGAGATGTTTAAATACCTCCGTAGCATAAATGTTCAGGGAGAGAGCCTCTTTCAATTGAAAGTAAGTTCTGCGACGAGGGGACATGGGATGAGGGTGAAGGGAGATAGATTCAGGAGTGATATGCGGAAATATTTCTTTACGGAAAGAGTAGTGGATCCGTGGAATAGTCTCCCAGTGGAGGTGGTAGAGATGAGGACAGTAACTGAATTAAAAAAAGCATGGGACCAACACAGAGGATCTCTAAAGGTAAAAAGTGGACTGTTGTAGTTGTTGTTATGGAAGGACAGACTAGATGGGCCTTGTGGTCTTTTTCTGTCATCATGTTTCTATGTTTCTATGTTTCTAGACATCTGCAGGGCTGCAACTTGGTCTTCAAGCCAGACTTTTGCGCCCATTACTGTCTGGAGAGGGAGTCCCGTAGGGACAGTGCTTTTGGCCAGGCAGTACTCCGGAATCTCTTTGAAGTTTAGGCAACTCCTGCCCTCTGTTGGGCTGCCGATGGAGGTTCTGCCAGTGAAAAGCCTTTCTTTGATGCTGGGACTAGAGGGAGTTCTCTTGTTCAGCCTGGGTTCCTGGTAGCCCAGAGCTAGGGAGTCACTCATATGTGAGGACTGACTTCCTGCTTGGTCCTGGAGAAAGAGTAATTACTCACCTGTAACAGGTGTTCTCCAGGAGCAGCAGGAATCAGTCCTCACAACCCTCCCTCCTCCCCTGGGAGTTGCAGTTGTACATAGTATATTTTTACATTTTTGTGTGCTGTTTTTAGCTATGTCATTTGACTGATCAAGATGGCACCTTTAGGGGGGAAGGGAACCGCGCATGCGTGCCTGAATTCCCAATGGCTTTCTTGGAAAGCTGGGGAAATGCTCCTCAAGGGCTTCATCGAAGTCGATGTCACCCATATGTGAGGACTGATTCCTGCTGCTCCTGGAGAACACCTGTTATTATTATTCTCCAGGACCAAGCAGGAAGTCAGTCCTCACATATGGGTGACGTCGGCGCCGACGGAGCCCTCGCGGAGCAATTTTCCCCAGCTTTCAAAGAAAGCCTTTGGGAATTGCAGCGCGCATGCGCGGTCCTCTTCCCGCCCAAGGGTGCCATCTTGCTCAGTCTTCTTTTTTCCGCGGAGCCCTACAGACGTTGTTTGTGCATCCCCACCGAAAAGTTGATTATTTCTCTTTTTTCCTCGGTTCGACGCCGGTTCTTTTCCCGCCCGGACTCGCGACGCCGGTTGCGAGTCCGTTCTTTATTTTTCGTTTTTTTGTCCTTCGTGACAGATTTCGCGCCTTTTTACTTTTTCACTGGCAGCCCGGTCTTTCGACCTCGCAGGGGCCCTTTTTCCCCCGATGGCTGCCAGCGGCTTTAAAAAGTGTGACCTCTGTAAGAAACTCATGTCTCTTACAGACACACACAACTTCTTCCTTCTGCTGCCTCGGACCCGATCATGACCAGATGATCTGTGGTCCGTGTGGCAAAATGTCCTCTAAAGCGTTGAGTCGGCAGCATCAGCGGGAACGTATCTTCTCTGACTCCGGCCGGGCTCGGACCTCGTCAGAGGCTTCGACGTCTCGGGACTCTGGTCCTGAGCATCGTCGGAGTTCCTCTGAAAGGGGGTCTCCTACCCGGGAACATCATCGGAAGAAGAAACCCGCGAAGGCGGGATCGGTGGACGCTCCTGGTTCCTCGAGGGCCAGGTCGCATAGCCCCGATTCCCGTCCCGGGTCCTCGGAGGTGGAGAGGCCTTCAAAACATCCTCGACTCGAGATGGACTTGCCCGCTCACGTGAGTACTGTTGTCCTCGTAGATTCGCCTCCGAAGGAGCCGACGTCGGGCCCGACGCCGTCGGGGCCCGAGTCGGGGGCTGCTGGGTCTCCTGAGTTTGGACTCAGGTTGACAGCCTTGGAGAGCAGTCTGACTGCCTTCATGGACCAGCAGCGGGTATTGATCGCTGGCCTCGCCGGTGCTTCTGCCCTGACCGCCGGGACGTCGACCCCGTAGACCGAGCCGATCCTCGGTCGCGGTCTCCTTCGGCCTCCCGTTCGGGACCGAGGTCGTCGGGGCAGATGGCATCGATGCCCGCCCGACCGGAGCCGCTCAACTCCTCCTCCGAGGAGTCGGCCTGGGAATCTGAAGACGAAGAGTCACCTGGTTCCTTTCGGACTCGGTGTGTCCCTTCGGACTCCCCCGAGTCCGAACCTCGGAGACGGTCCCCCCCGGAGGATACCCGGTTCTCGGACTTCGTGCGGGATATGGCCAAGGCTTTGGCCTTCCCCGCGGATCCCGAGGAGGAGCCTCAAGTCGAAGAACTCGATGCCCTCCAATATGACTCTCCCCCGAAGGAGGCCTTTATTGTACCGGTTCCTCCGATGCTGGAACGACTTCTCTTCCGCATGTGGGAGAGCCCGGCGTCGTCGCCGGTATTAAGCAAGCGGGTCGATTCCATTTATCGAGTCCGCAAGAGCCCCGACTTCCAAAAGGCACAACTACCGCACCATTCCATGGTGATGGGATCGGCCATGCATAGACTTAAGAGTCAAAAAATGCACTCCTCTGTGCCCCCCCGGTAGGGAAGCCTTAAGCCTGGATGCCCTCGGTAGGAAGTGTTTCCAGGGCTCTTTGCTTGCTTGTCGAGTCCAGACCTACCAGCTCTACATGGGCATGTATCTCCGGGACCTGGCTAAAGAAATAGCCGGGTTCTCTGCTGGGCTCTCCGACGAACCTTTGCAGAGGTTCCAAACCTTGTCAACTGGTATTCGGGAGTGCTCAAAGTTTACCTCTCGAGCAGCCTATGATGGTTTTGAGGCATCGGCTCGAGTAGCCGCAGCCGGCATCGGTGGACGCCGCCAAGCTTGGCTTCAGACGTCCGACCTCGAGCCCTGGGTGCAGGACAAGTTGGTCGATGTCCCCTGCAGAGGTGAAAACCTCTTTGGCAAGCCCATGGATGAGAAGGCTGCACAGATCGAGACCGAGACTCTCACCAGGACCTGTCTCTTAAGGAAGACCTCTGCCCCTTCTCAAAAGAAGAAGGGCTCGGGCAAAAAGCCCTTTTACCTGAGGAAGGCGGCTGCCTATAAATACTACCCTCAGTATCAGGCCTCAACAGCTCCCCCACAGAGTAAGCAGGCCAAGGGACGGGGTAATGGGTCCCGTAGGCAGCAAGCCCCCAAGCCTGCACCACCGGCCCCTGCTCAGCAGGGTGGGGGTTTTTGACTTCATCAGCATAGCCTCTCCCCCTCAGCTGCATTCTCTCAGCACAGGAGGCCGGCTAGTCCACTTTGCCCACAGGTGGTCCAACATCACCACAGATACCTGGGTACTTCACATAGTTCAGAAGGGCTATCTCCTTCACTTTCACCAGGTACCTCCCTCCTACTTTCCAGGGGAACCTCTGAGACTCCCTCTGCACAGGGACTTACTCCTTCAGGAGTTAGCAAGTCTCCTTCAGGAACAGGCTGTGGAACCGGTGCCCCACCACCTGAAGGGTCAAGGGTTTTACTCCAGGTACTTTCTGATACCAAAAAGAACAGGAGGCCTCAGACCCATCCTGGACTTGCGAAACCTCAACAAGTTCCTTGCAAAGGAAAAGTTCAAGATGCTTACCCTTGGAATCCTGCTGCCCTACCTCCAGCAGGGCGACTGGCTATGCTCCTTGGATCTAAAGGATGCGTATACTCATATCCTTATTCATCCAGACCACAGACAATATCTCAGGTTTGTTGTGGGAGGGAATCATTACCAGTACAGAGTACTGCCCTTTGGCCTATCCTCCGCCCCCAGGGTGTTCACCAAATGCCTAGCAGTGGTGGCGGCCTATCTAAGACTACAAGGCCTTTTTGTGTTCCCATACCTAGACGACTGGCTCATCAGAGCCCAGTCTTCACAAGAGGCCACTCAGGCCACTCATCGCACTGTGTCTCTACTCCAGCACTTGGGATTTGTCATAAACCTCGCAAAGTCCACTTTGCTCCCCTCTCAAAATCTCGAATTCATCGGCGCCAGGTTGGACACTTTTCAGGCGCGTGTCTTCCTCCCTCTGGACAGGGCCAAGCGGCTCATGGATCTCGCCAGCCACTTTCACAGCAATGCCCTGGTCTCGGCCAGGCAATTTCTGAGACTGCTCGACCATATGGCTTCCACAGTCCATGTGACCCCCAATGCCCGCCTGAACATGTGACCTGCTCAATGGTGCCTTCGCACTCAATGGCATCAGGCCACTGGGAGCCTAGCGGACTCCGTACAGATCTCCGACCAGCTAGTGTCTTCTCTACAATGGTGGCTTCATCTACCAAACCTAGTACTAGGAGTGACTTTTCAGCCCCCTGCACATTCTCAGGTCCTGACGACCGATGCTTCTCTCCTGGGTTGGAGAGCACATTGCCAAGGGACATGTACTCAAGGCCTCTGGACTCCTTGGGAGTCTGCTCAACAGATGAACTTCCTGGAGCTCAGAGCCATCCGCCTAGCGCTCAAAGCATTCTCTCACCTGGTGTCTAACCAGTCGGTGCTGATACAGACAGACAATCAGGTTGCAATGTTCTACGTGAACAAACAAGGCGGAACAGGCTCCTTCCTTCTCTGTCAGGAGGCACAAAAGCTATGCTCTTGGGCAGTCCACCATGGCATCCTCCTCAAGGCTGTCTATCTCCCAGGTCAAGAAAATTACCTGGCCGACAAGCTCAGCAGAATCCTCCAGCCACACGAGTGGAGGCTGGATCCGATGGTGGTTCAGCGGATCTTTCTCAAGTGGGGTGTCCCCACCATGGATCAGTTTGCCAGTCCTCTGAACCGGCAGCTTCCCAGATTCTGCTCTCGACAACCGCATCCTCTCAGAGTAGCGGCGGATGCTTTTCTAATTCCATGGTCCACAGGCCTCTTATATGCCTTTCCTCCCATGCCGCTGGTGTCTCGGACACTCTTCAAGGTTCTCAGGGACAAAGCCTCGGTGATCCTAGTGGCTCCCCGGTGGCCGAGGCAACCTTGGTTCCCCCTTCTAATGCAGCTGGCGGTGGACACCCCTCTTCCTCTGGGATTTCAGCCCGACCTCCTGTCACAGGATCAGGGGACTCTCCTGCACCCCAACCTCCGGTCCCTTCATCTGATGGCCTGGCTGCTGAAAGGGTAGTCCTCGCTCCCCTCCGCCTGCCTCCAGATGTGGAGGAGGTCGTCTTGGCTTCCAGGCGGCCCTCCACCCGGAAGTCCTACGCTCTGAAGTGGCGTCGGTTCTCCGTCTGGTGTGCTCAGCAGTCTCAAGATTCCTTCTCCTGTTCAGCGTCAGTGGTCTTGCAGTACTTGCTTTCCCTCTCCAATCTTGGACTTAAGTCCAACTCAGTCAAGGTCCACCTCAGTGCTCTTTATGCACACCACATGCCGGTGGAGGGCAGACCTCTTTCTAGCCACCCTCTGGTGGCTCGTTTTCTCAGAGGCCTCCTTCTCCTTAAACCGCCTTTGCGCCCCCCAGCCCCGGACTGGGATCTCAATGTGATTTTACAGCACATTACCTGTCCGCTTTTTGAACCTATGGCTACCTGTCCTCTTCGTTTTCTTTCTTGGAAAACCTTGTTCTTGGTGGCCCTCACTTCTGCTAGACGCGTTAGTGAGCTACAGGCCCTGGTGTCTGATCCTCCGTACACTAGGTTCTACAAGAACCGGGTAGTCCTACGGACTCACCCTAAGTTTCTTCCCAAAGTGGTTTCCCCTTTTCACATCAACCAGGAGGTGGTGCTTCCGACCTACTTTCCCAGGCCACACTCCAGCCGAGCTGAAATGGTCTTGCATACCCTGGACTGTAGAAGGGCATTGACCTTCTACCTTAACCGTACGCGGGAGCACAGAAGAGCTGTTCAGCTCTTCGTCTCTTATGACCCTAATAAGTTGGGGCTCCCTGTCTCCAAGCGTACTCTGTCCATCTGGATTGCTGACTGTATCGCTTGGGCTTACGAGGCAGCCGGCCTCTCCTTGGAAAGTCGAGTCACGGCCCATCGTGTTCGGGCGAAGGCTACGTCAGTAGCTTACCTCCGCTCTGTTCCATTGGCAGACATCTGCCGGGCCGCTACTTGGTCTTCAAGCCAGACCTTTGCGGCCCATTACTGCCTGGAGAGGGAGTCCCGCATGGACAGTGCTTTCGGACAGGCAGTCCTCTGTAACCTCTTCGAGGTATAGGCAACTCCTACCCTCCACCCCGGATGTTGGGACACCGGTTGGAGGCATATTCAGAGAAGATTCCTTCCTTCTGGGCTACTGAGCTTGAGGGAGCTCCTTTTTTGTGCTTAGGGTCTCCGGTAGCCTTAAGCTTGGGAGTCCCATATGTGAGGACTGACTTCCTGCTTGGTCCTGGAGAAAGCGTAGTTACTCACCTGTAACAGATGTTCTCCACGAGCAGCAGGAATCAGTCCTCACAACCCTCCCTCCTCCCCTTGGAGGTGCAGTTCTTTGCTTTCATTTTTTGCTAATTTTTTGCTGTCTTTAGCTATGTCATCAGACTGAGCAAGATGGCACCCTTGGGCGGGAAGAGGACCGCGCATGCGCGCTGCAATTCCCAAAGGCTTTCTTTGAAAGCTGGGGAAAATTGCTCCGCGAGGGCTCCGTCGGCGCCGACGTCACCCATATGTGAGGACTGATTCCTGCTGCTCCTGGAGAACACCTGTTACAGGTGAGTAACTACGCTTTATGTTATGTTATTATGTTTATTACATTTGATATACCGCTCAGGCCAAAGCATCAGAGCGGTTTACAATATTACATAAATGATACTGAAAATATGAAAAGAACGCCATTAATAAGATAGGACAGAGTAAGAGATAGTGATAGTAACTTTTCAGCTTGGGGTCTCCGGTAGCCTTAAGCTGGGGAGTCGCATATTTGAGGACTGACTTCCTGCTTGGTCCTGGAGAAAGAGTAGTTACTTACCTGTAACAGGTGTTCTCCAGGAGCAGCAGGAATCAGTCCTCACAACCCTCCCTCCTCCCCTTGGAGTTGCAGTCATATCATTTATTTTGTTATTTTTTGCTGTCTGTTAGCTATGTCATCAGACTGAGCAAGGTGGCACCCTTGGGCGGGAAGGGGACCGCACATGCGCGCTGCATTCCCAAAGGCTTTCTTAGAAAGCTGGGGAAATGCTCCGCACGGGGGCTCCGTTGGCGCCGACATCACCCATATGTGAGGACTGATTGCTGCTGCTCCTGGAGAACACCTGTTACAGGTGAGTAACTACTCTTTATGATCACAATCGGGGTCATTCTGAACCACAAATAGTGGGGATTGACGTCCATCCCCGCTATTCTTGGTGGCTGCAGGCCCCGACTAACTTCCCCGCCGGTTGTGCGGGGAAGAGGTGGCCCGGGGACGGAGAGTTGGTGGGCAGTGGATGTTCGCCGACCTGGACATACAGGGCCGATTCTAATGTTGGCCCTGTATGTCCAGGGCTGGTGAAATATCCGGGGAAGTTATTCCACCCCGTGGGTGGAATTCCTTCCCTGGACATCATTTGGTTTCATGGGGGTGCAGATGGGGCTGGGGGGGGGGCGGAGTTAATTCCCCACAGCCCGACCTTTGCCTTAGGAGGCTGGATCCGGGGTCAGGCTGCGGCGAATGCGTTAGTCCATCCATGGCCCCAGTTTGCTCTCTTCTACATTTTCTTCCATGAGCGGTGATTGCTCATGTCCTTTGTTTGTGTTGCTCATGGTGTATGCAGACCTGATGAGACTCATAGTGGCTTAGCCTCTTATCCTGAGGAACCACAGAAGCCTGTTGTTCAACAGGTGGATCCTTCTGAATAGCCTGGTCCTTGAGAGATGATGATTATTTATTTATTTTATTTATTTATTTATTTAGCTGTTATTTATATACCGCTTTTCACCGGGTCAAAGCGGTGTTACATAGGGGGGGGGGAGGGAGTAATTAATTCCAAGGGTAGGGCCATCACCGGGGGGGGCAACATTAATGATTTTGACATAGGACAGACTCTGGACATGGGACAGACAAAGGACAGAGACAGGTTAGGGTAGCTTTGAGTTAATCCATTAAGGGCTACTTAATCCATAAGGGCTACTTGGCAGTGGTCATTTTCACATTACTGAGGGCCAGGCATAGTTCTGCGACCTTGACTTAAATGCAGGTTTCAGAGACAACATCTTTTCCTGTGTTGAATACAGGTGCCAGCTGTGCTGGCTTTGACAAGGGTCTTGTTTACAGGTGGCTGGTTGACCTTCTTCTCATGTGGATGTTGCACACTACAGTGCAGCCGCTGGTGCTGCCTTGGGACCTTTCCCCTTTTAAGTACTTAAAGCGTGCTACTCTTAAGGACCTCTCCTTGAAGATGGTGTTTCTGGTCGCTCTGACTTCAATTCATTGAGTGTCCAAGCTGCAGGCTCTGGCCTGTCGAGACCTCTTCTTGACTTTTTCTTCTTCAGGGGTCTGTTTGCGCCCAGTACCTTCCTTTTCTGCCAAAGGTGATGTCGGCTTTTCATGTCAACCAGATCATTTTTTGCCTTCCTTTTCAGTAAAGCAGTGCATGGGTAAGGATAATTTCCTCTGATGTGTGGGTGTTCACTGTGTGCTTCTTAGCTATCTGGATATAAAAAATTTGTTTCGTTTATCCGACCGGCTATTTGCTGGGCCACCTAGATGTCATGCAGCCTCTAAGGCTACGCTTACATGCTCGTTGATGGAGACTATTGCTTTAGCCTACACCTTACAAGGCAAGCTTGTTCCAGAAGGGCTTCGAGCCCATACTACCAGGGCTCAGGTGACTTCCTGTGTGGAGTACTGCAGAGTATCTTCCCTGGATATTTGTCAGACAGTGACAGTCTTTGCTGTCTACCTTTGCTAGGCATTACCGATTGGACTTTCAAGCCTGGGTGGAGGCCCAGTTTGGCTTTTGAGTACTTGCGGCTGTAATTTCTTCTCACCCGGTGGAGGAGTACTTTGGTACTTCCCATTTGTCTGTACTTGTCTAGCAGGATGCTCTGGAAGATGAAATTTTACTTACCATTAATTTTCTTTCCTGTAGTCCTGCTAGACCAGTTCAGGACCCCCGCCTACTCTGGATTCTGCTGTGTGTATCTGAAGAGAATTCTGCTGTACATATCTGTTAAGTGGTTTGGTTCAGATTGCGTATGCAAAAAAAAAAAAGACAGTGAGAATCTGTCATAAATATAGAACTTGGCCGTTATGGGGATTCCTCCATCTGCTTTTTGAATGATTAAACTGGAGGTTGCTGCTAACTGCACCAGTATTAGTTCCAGTGATGATGTCACTGAGACTTCTGGGTTTTTTGTCTCGATCATCAGCTGGCAGGGAGCATAACTCATTTATCTGGGCTGTTCTAGCAGGACTATAGGAAAGGAAATTAACGGTAAGAAAAATTTCACCATAGAATTTTATTAAGTATTAGAGAAGTCTTTCCTCATGAATTCAGTCTGTACTTGCTGTTTGAATACAAAAATGTCCTCTATTTATTTTCAAAACAACTTCCTTGTCTTTGTTTCAGCTTCTGTTCCTGGATCCAGCTGTTCCGCCTCCACCTGCTCATTAGAGAATAAACACTCCCAACAGGTTTCCTCTAATCAGCGAAACACAAACAACAATAACAAGAAAACAGCATTTAAACCTCTCATTTCTTCATTTAGGACCAGCACTGGTATCATTCTTATTTTTACAAGATTTTTCTTTCTGTTTCTCTTCTGTTATCACCTTTAAAATGCTGTAAACATCATAAGTCCGAAAGGAAAAGTGATTCCCAAAGAATTCGCAGAAATCCTTAACAAGTTTTTTTGTCGGAGTATGTCAGCCCAGTGCCAGGAACTAGTCCCAAGGCACCACCGTGACCGCTCCTTTTATTAGAGAAAGTCCCCACTGCACTTGCCCCGGTGTAAAGTGTTTAGGATTGGCTGAGAAGCTCCTCGGGCTATGCTGACGTCAGACGCGATGGCATTATATAGTACGTCACATTCCCAGCGCTGTGTAAGCTGAATGTCTGCCATTAGCTGACCTCTGGACCTGAAGTAGGGTTTCTTTGCCAGTCAGCGGTAAACCCGAAACGTGAGCCACGTCGTCTGAAGTAGTTTTGGCGTTTTGGCAGCCAGTATTGTAGCAGCAGCTAAGCTAAGTTTGGACTTTTTAACTTTATCTAAAAGTATAATTCTCTAATAAAAGGAGCGGTCACGGTGGTGCCTTAGGACTAGTTCCTGGCACTGGGCTGACATACTCTGACAAAAAAACTTGTTAAGGATTTCTGCGAATTCTTTGGGAATCACTTTACCTTTCGGACTTTTCATTTTGGAAGTGTTTATCTGTTCCAATTGAGGGTCTGTTTTGACTGCATTTGTAAACATCATAAGAGCATAAGAACATAAGATACGCCATACTGGGTCAGACCAAGGTCCATCAAGCCCAGTATCCTGTTTCCAACAGTGGCCAATCTAGGTCACAAGTACCTAGCAGTTTCCCCAAAAGACACAGGTTCCACAATGCTTGTATTGGGTCAAGCAGTGGATATTTTGGATCCACTTTAATAATGGTTTATGGACCTTAACTCCAGGAACTTGTCCAAACCTTTTTTTAAACCCGGCTACACTAACAGCTTTTACTACATCCTCCGGTAATAAATTCCAGAGTTTGATTACACACTGAGTGAAAAAATATTTTTTCTTATTAGTCTTGTAGCTTCATTGCATGTCCCCTAGTTTTCTTATATTTTGATGGTGTAAACAATCGATCTGCGTTTACTCATTTCACTCCATTCATTAATTTATAGACCTCTATCATATCTTCCCTCAGCCGTCTCTTTTTCAGGTTGAAGAGCCCTAACCTTTTCAGCCTCTCTTAATAGGGGTATCCTTCCATCCTCTTTACCATTTTGGTGGCTCTTCTCTGTACCTTTTCTAATAATGCTGTATCCTTTTTAAGATACGGTGACCAGAATTACACATAAGAACATAAGATATGCCATACTGGGTCAGACCAAGGTCCATCAAGCCCAGTATTCTGTTTCCAACAGTGGCCAATCTAGGTCATATGTACCTAGCAGTTTCCCCAAGAGACACAAGTTCCACAATGCTTGTACTGGGTCAAGCATTGATATCTTTGGTCACTTCTTAATAATGGTTTATGGACCTTTCCTCCAGGAACTTGTCCAAACCTTTTTTAAACCCAGCTACACTAACAGCCTTTACTACATCCTCCGGTAACAAATTCCAGAGTTTGATTACACGTTGAGTGAAAAATATTTTCTTTTATTAGTCTTAAATAGTTTACCCTGTAGCTTCATTTCATGTCCCCTAGTCTTTCTATATTCTGATAACGTAAACAATCGATCTACGTTTACCCGTTCCACTCCGTTCATTAATTTATAGACTTCTATCATATCTCCCCTCAGCTGTCTCTTTTCCAGGTTAAAGAGCCCTAACCTTTTTAGCCTTTCTTCATAGGAGTATCCTTCCATCCCCTTTACCATTTTGGTGGCTCTTCTCTGAACCTTTTCTAAAATCGCTATATCCTTTTTAAGATACGGCGACCAGAATTGCACACAATATTCAAGGTGCGGTCTCACCATGGAACGATATAGAGGCATTATAATATCTTTTGTTTTATTTTCCATTCCTTTCCTTATCATACCTAGCATTCTATTTGCTCTCTTGGCCGCCGCTGCACACTGGGCCAAGGGTTTTAACATGGTATCCACAATGACGCCTAAATCTTTTTCCTGGGTGGTGGTTCCTAATGTGGAACCTTGCATCGTGTAACCATAGTTTGGGTTGTTCTTCCCTAGGTGCATAACCTTGCACTTGTCCACATTAAATGTCATCTGCCATTTTGATGCCCAGTCTTACAATTTATCAAGATCCTCTTGCAATTTTTCACAATCGTCTTGGGTTTTAACAACTTTAAATAGTTTTGTGTCATCTGCAAATTTGATAACCTCACTCGTTATTCCACTTTCCAGGTCATTTATGAATATGTCAAAAAGCAGCGGACCTAGCACAGATCCCTGGGGTACACCACTATTCACCTTTCTCCATTGGGAAAATTGGCCATTTAGCCCTACCCTCTGCTTTCTATCTTTTAACCAGTTCCTGATCCACAATAGTACACTGCCTCCTATCCCATGACTCTTTAGTTTTGCCAAACGTCTCTGATGAGGGACCTTGTCAAAGGCTTTCTGAAAGTCCAGATACACAATATCAACCGACTCACCTTTGTCCACCTGTTTATTCACTCCTTCAAAAAAACATAACAGATTAGTAAGACAAGATCTTCCTTGTCTAAAGCCATGTTGGCTGTCTCCCATTAGGTTGTGACTATCTACATGCTGAGTAATTTTATTCTTTATGATGGTTTCTACCATTTTTCCCGGTACTGACGTCAGGCTCACCGGTCTGTAGTTTCCCGGATCACCCCTGGAACCCTTTTTAAAAATTGGTGTTACATAGGCGATCCCCCAATCTTCAGGTATTAGAGATGATTTTAATGATAGTTCACAGATTACTGATAGCTGGTCTGCAATCTCATATTTCAGTTCTTTCAACACCCTTGGATGTATACCATCCGGCCCAGGTGATTTGCTACTCTTCAGTTTATCTAATCGTTGTAAGACATCTTCCCGATGTATCGATATTTCCTTCAATTCTTCCGCACCTTTAAATACCACATCAGTCATGGGTAACATCCCTACATCTTCCTCAGTAAAGACCGAAGCAAAGAATTCATTCAGTCTCTCCGCTGTCGCCTTGTCGCCTCTTAGTGCTCCTTTAACCCCTTTATCATCTAATGGACCAACTGACTCTCTCACAAACAAACCTTAAACCTTAACCCTTTGCTACGAATGTACTTGAAAAGGTCTTTATTTCGCGTTTTTGCTTCCGCAGCAAGCTTCTTCTCAAATTCTCTCTTTGCCTGCCTTATCAATGCCTTGCATTTGACTTGCCAGTGCTTGTGCTGTTTCCAGGTTTCGTCGTTTGGCTCTTTTTTCCATTTCCTGAAAGATGCTTTTTTGGCAACAACAGCCTCTCTGACCTCACCTTTAAACCATGCTGGCAGTTTTTTGGACTTCCTTCCACTTTTCTTAAAGCGTGGAATACAGCTGGTCTGGGCTTCCAAGATAGTATTTTTCAACAACACCCAAGCTTGATGTACGTCTTTAAACTTTGCAACTGCTCCTTTTAGTTTTTTCTTAACTGTTTTCCTCATTTTATCATAGTCTCCCTTTCGAAAGTTAAAAGGTAGTACTGTGGATTTCCTTACTATCCCTCCTCCACTAATTAAATCAAAGTCGATCATGCTATGATCACTATTGCCAAGTGGCCCCAACACCCTTATCTCTTGCACTAGATCTGGTGTTCCACTAAGGACTAGGTCTAATATGGCTTCCCCTCTGGTCGGTTCATGAACCAGCTGCTCCAAGAAGCAGTCATTTATTTCATTTATGAACTTTATCTCCCTAGCATGTCCTGACGTGACACTGACCCAGTCGATACCGGGGTAATTGAAATCACCCATTATTATTACTGCGCTGTAACTTTTGTTAGCTTCCTTGATTTCTTTGAGCATTTCATCATCCATTTGGTCATTCTGGCCAGGTGCTCGATAGTACACCCCCACTGCCATTGCCTTCCCCCTTTTATATGGAATTTCAATCCATATAGATTCTACAGCAGATTTTGTTTCCTGCAAAACTTTAATCCTTTCTGAGTCAATGCCCTCTCTAACATAGAGCGCAACCCCTCCACCAATTTGATCAGCTCTATCATTACGATATAGTTTGTACCCAGGTATCACAGTGTCCCACTGGTTGTCCTCCTTCCACCATGTCTCTGATATTCCAATCATATCTAACCTTTCATTTAGTGCTATATATTCTAACTCTCCAATCTTATTCTTTAGACTCCTAGCATTTGCATACAAGCATTTTAGAGACTGTATTTTATTCATGTTAATTTGGCTATTGTTAGACATGGGTAAATTGGGATCTTTAAGCTCTGTCTGCTCCATACTTGAGGGCATTTGGGCTACTTTACTCTTTTGTGGAACCTCTCTGCTTTTGGTAGTATCCTTCAAGGATACATTCTTCCGAACCATCCGCTCTTGGGCGACTGTCGGCTTTCCCCTAATGTCTAGTTTAAAAGCTGCTCTATCTCCTTTTTAAAGGTTAATGCCAGCAGCCTGGTTCCATCCCGGTTAAGGTGAAGCCCATCCCTTCGGAAGAGCCCCTCCTTTCCCCAGAATGTTCCCCAGTTCCTAACAAATCCAAACCCCTCATCTCTGCACCATTGTCTCATCCACGCATTGAGATTCCGGAGCTCTGCCTGCCTTTTGGGTCCTGCGCGTGGAACAGGAAGCATTTCAGAGAATGCTACCATGGAAGTTCTGGATTTCAACTTCCTACCTAAAAGCCTAAATTTTGCCTCCAGAACCTCCCTACCACATTTTCCTATGTCATTGGTACCGACATGTACCAAGACAGCAGACTCCTCCCCAGCACTATCTAAGACCTTATCTAGGTGGCGCGTGAGGTCCGCTACCTTCGCACCAGGCAGGCATGTTACCAGGCGATCCTCACGTCCACCAGCCACCCAGCTATCTACATGCCTAATGATCGAATCACCAACTATAACGGCTGTCCTAACCCTTCCCTCATGGGCACATGGCCCTGGAGAAACTTCCTCGGTGCGAGAGGGTTTTACATCAGCTGGAGGACAGGTCCTAGTTACAGGATCACTTCCTGCCACACCAGGGTGATGCTCTCCTGTCACGTGACCTCTCTCCTCCATGGCAACAGGGGTGCTGCCAGACTGGAGGTGGGACTTCAGGACTATATCCCTGTAGGTCTCGTCTATGTACCTCTCTGTCTGTCTTATGTTTTCCAAGTCTGCTACTTTAGCCTCTAGAGAACGGACTTGTTCCCTGAGAGCAAAGAGCTCCTTGCACCTAGTGCACACGTAAGACCTCTCACCAACTGGGAGAAAATCATACATGTGACACTCAATGCAAAAGACTGGAAAGCCCCCATCCCTCTGCTGGACTGCTGTCTGCATCTTAGTTTTAAGTTTGTGTCTAGATCTTTAAGTTCTTACTTACTAGGGGTTGCTATGGGTATTTATACCAATAAAACTGTACCTAATACGTTTAATATACCTTGTTCACCTGAAGCTTAATTAATCTCAGGTCCTTAGTGTATGACTGATTTGGGTAATGAGCTTCACCTGAAAGCACCTCCTGTCTTTTAAGATGTGTAAGTACCTATAAAGCTATGATTATCCCAGGGGTGGGTGGGAAATAACACTTATTAAAAGAGGGCTGCTACACAGTACCCTGTCTTGTGCTGCTGAGGTAAGCTAAATTCTGATTTGATTTAAATTATAGCTCTTAGCTGCTGCTAGGCTCTAACTTCTTATGAAATTTAAACTACAAGCTCTCTGCTGGGTTCTAAATTTAACCAGAAAGCTCTCTGTGTTTTAAAAATAAAAGTACTTTTCTGATGCTAGGCCCTGAGTGACTATTAAATGTACACTACAAGCTCTCTGCTGGGTTCCAAATGTAACCAGAAAGCTCTCTTCTGTGTGTTAAATTTAAACTAAAAGTACTTTGCTGTTACTTGGCCCTGAGTGACTATTAAATTTAAACTACAAGCTCTCTGCTGGGTATGAAATGTAACCAGAAAGTTCTCCTCTGTGTTTTAAATTCAAACTTTAATTGCTGCTACTAGGCACTAACTAATCCAACAAAAAACAGTGGGTTCACAGATTAAGTAGCTTTAATACAAAGAATTCTTTTTAGAAAATTACCAGAAGTATATACTCACAGTTGCAGATTTCTCTCCAGAAGTAACAGTCCCCCTTTCTAGCCCTTCAATATTCAAGGTGCGGTCGCACCATGGAACGATACAGAGGCATTATAATATCCTTTGTTTTATTCTCCATTCCTTTCCTTATGATACCTAGCATTATATTTGCTCTCTTGGTCACTGCTGCACACTGGGTGGAGGGTTTTAACGTTATCCATGATGACACCTAAATCTTTTTCCTGGGTGGTGGTCCTAATGTGGAACTTTGCATCATGTAACCATAGTTTGAGTTTTCCTTTCCTAGGTGCTTAACTTTGTACTTGTCCACATTAAATTTCATCTGCCATTTGGATGTCCAGTCTTCCAATTTATCAAGATCCTCTTGCAATTTTCCACAATCCTCATGGGTTTCAACAACTTTTAATAGTTTTGTGTCATCTGCAAATTTGATACCCTCACTCATTTTTCCCATTTTTAGGTCATTTATGAATATGTTAAAAAAAGCAGCGGACCTAGCACAGATCTCTGGGGTACTCCACTATTCACCTTTCTCCATTGGGAAAATTGGCTATTTAGCCCTACCCTCTGCTTTCTATCTTTTAACCAGTTCCTGATCCAAAATAGTACACTGCCTCCTATTCCATGACTTTTTAGTTTTGCCAAATCTCTCCGATGAGGGACCTTGTCAAAGGCTTTCTGAAATCCAGATACACTATATCAATCGACTCACCTTTGTCTACCTGTTTATTCGCACCTTCAAAAAAACTTAACAGATTAGTAAGACAAGACCTTCG
Source organism: Ichthyophis bannanicus (assembly GCA_033557465.1). Lineage (NCBI taxonomy): Eukaryota > Metazoa > Chordata > Amphibia > Gymnophiona > Ichthyophiidae > Ichthyophis > Ichthyophis bannanicus. The sequence goes on from CM066033.1 coordinate 206,782,553, forward strand.
TTGGTTAAAGACATATTGGCTGTCTCCCATTAAGCCATGACTGTCTACATGTTCAGTAATTTTGTTCTTTATAAGGGAGGAGTAGCCTAGTGGTTGGGGCAAGGTACTTCAGGCCGGAAGGTCGGGGGTTCAAATCCCACTAGAGGACAGCAACCTTGGGCTGGAAGGACTGGGGTTTCTAGTCCCACAGATGCTCCTTGTGGTCTTGGGCAAGCCACTTAACCCTCCATTGCCCATGTTCCCTGTAAGTATTAGTGTATGTGTCTCATATCCCCGCGTGTTAAATGTATCCCCCAATTGTGTTGTGACCGCTTTGATTGAAGGATAAGGCAGTATACAAAACTGTCTAAATAAATAAATAAATAAAATTATAATGGTTTCTACCATTTTTCCCAGTACTGATGTCAGGCTCCCCAGTCTGTAGTTTCACGGATCACCCCTGGAACCCTTTTTAAAAATTGGCGTTACGTTGGCCATCCTCCAGTCTTCAAGTATTACAGATGATTTTAATGATAATTCACAAATTACAAATAGTGGATCTGCAGTCTCATCTTTCAGTTCTTTTAACACCCTTGGATGTATACCATCCGGTCCAGATGATTTGCTATTCTTCAGTTTATCAAATAATTGTAATGCATGTTCCCGGTGTATTGATATTTCTTTCAGTTCTTCCACAACATCTCCTTTAAATACACAGTCCCGAACATCTAGGGATTTGCACCTCCTCCCCCAGCATTGGAGACTGAGCATGTCACTCTTTTGGTGACACTGTATATCTAGTCCAGGATCCGCCCCACCGCTCCAGTAATCTCAGTCTCCATGCAGCAGAGTTGGTGTGAGCCCTCACTGCAGAAATAATTAAGGATCAGGGTAGATAGTTATAGAACTCATTGTAAAAAAAAAAAAAAAAAAAAAAAAAGAGTTAATACCTCTTTAAATTGGCGATTTGAACCAAGTAAATTTTGCGAGTAAGAAGTGCTGCTCTGGCTGCCCCCCTTCTCCCCCCTTCTCCCCCCTCCCTGAAGCAGTAACTGTGCAGGGGAGAGTGAGGGAGTCGTCGGAGGGGCCTCCTGCTTCTGATCCCCTGATCGGGTGTGAGGCAGTTGAGGCGGGACCCGCGGGGCGCGTTAACTGAACGGCCTGGCTTCTGCCGCGGCATAGCCGGCCATGGACCGCAGCGGGTGGAGAGCTGTACCGTGGAGCGTCTGTCTCTTTCTCCACAGGCTTTGGCGGTCTACGCAGCAGCTGGTGACTGGCGGAAAGGTAAGCGCCGGCAGTCAGGAGCTCACTTGCGGCGAGTGCAGTTAGCTCGGCGGTAGGTGAGGCCAGGCCCAGACCGAATGTCTGAAGCGTGGGAAAACCGGGGCAGTGTGGGAGGGTTTGTTTCCCTCAGTCCTCCAGGTGGTTCGAGAACAGAGCAGTAACGATTTTCAGCCAGTATCAGGGAATTAGTGTAGATATTAAAAAAAAATATATATATATATTTTTACAGTTGGTTTTTCTTGTACGGCCTACAGATGCCTGCTAAGCCTATGTGTCTGATGTGTGGGGTCAGAAGGGGCTCTGTTTCGTAGGCAGGAGTGTGTAGGGGCTGTGCACAGGAGACGGTGACAGCGCAGATGACAGAGGACAGTGTGTCTGGAGAAGTAGGGGGGCATACAGGGTCAGTTGAGGTTTTAGACCCGTCGGGACCTCTCCTATTGGGCCGGTGCTGGGGACGTCTACGGCTGCGGATACCCTCTCGGTCCAGCCCTTGTTGCCAGGGGGGTTGGTGGCTATTTTTTCACAGGACTTTATGGTACTGCTGCTGCAGCAGACCCTGGGGGGGGGGGGGGTCTGCAGGTGGGGTACCAGAGTCTGTGCCTAGTGGAGCGATCGGGGCAAAGAGATCGGCGGCTCTGCTAAAAGGAGGAGCGGGTGGCGTGCCACTTAAAAAGTCCAGTCTGGCCCCAGGTAAGGATGAGCCAGCGGTAGGCCTAGAGGAGCAGTCCGAGTCTATGGACGACTCGGAGTTAGAGCAGGACCTAGAAGAAGGCGAGATACTGGAGCAGGAGGACCAGGCGAGGGTGGTCCGGGTATTCCGACGGGAGGAACTGTCAGCGTTAATCTCGGAGATGCTGAAGGCCTTGAACATACCGGTTTCAGGCCAGGCGGAGGATTCTACTCTGGAGGATCCCTTGTTGCAGGCGGTACGGAAGACCCAAAGGGCGTTCCCAATACATAGAGTATTCAAGGAAATGATTGACAAGGAGTGGGACACACCGGAAGCGAGCCTGAAGAGCTCTAGAGGGATGGCACGCTTATACCCGTTGCAGGAACCAGATAAGGATCTGTTTAAGTCGCCTAAGATTGATGCAGCAGTTTCGGCGGTTACAAAGAAAACCACGATTCTAGTGGAAGGGAGTGCCGCTCTTAAGGATACTCAGGATAGGAGATTAGATACATTGTTAAAGCAGGTTTTTGAGGTTAATGCGCTATCCATGCAGGCTTCAATTTGTGGAGCATGGGTGGCAAGGGCATGCCTTCGATGGTCCCAGGGAATCAAGGGGTCACTGGAGGAGGCAGTTGAAGAAACGGCCCGCTTGGAGTCGGGAGCGGCGTATTTAGCAGATACTCAATATGATCTTATCCGAGGACCTTCAAGTAGTATGGCATCCGTGGTGGCGGCACGGAGGTACCTCTGGCTGCGGCAGATGGGGCTTCTAAGGCTAGGGTTAGGTAAGCTTCCCTTTCAAGGCAAGCTTCTCTTTGGAGAAGATTTGGATAAGTTGGTCAAGGACCTAGGGGAATCAAAAGGAGGGAGATTGCCGGAAGACAAGCAGAAGCAGAGTCGGCTGGCAGCCTCTTCCAGGAATCAGCAAAGGGAGTTTCGGAGATTTCGGCAGTCGCGATTGCCTCAGTTTCAGAGGGCGGTCGCAATATAGATAGCAAGGGGTTCGGGGGTTTAGAGGAGCAGTCAGAGGCTTTGGAACTTTCTCTTCCCCGAATATCAAGAAAGCACAATGAAGCAAGGGGGGCCCAGGCCGGGTTGGTGCCTGTAGGGGGGCATTTAAGAGAATTATTCCCTGCCTGGGTTGGAATTACCTCGGATCAGTGGGTATTGGAGGTCATTCAGAAAGGATATGCGCTCGAATTCCAAAGGCCGGTGGCCGACTCCTTCATGCAATCTCCCTGCAGGATGAAGTCAAGGTTGGCAACAGTTCGCGAGACTGTGGAAAGGCTGCTAGCGCTAAAGGCAGTGGTGCTGGTACCGGCAGGCCAACGAGGAGGCGGTCGGTACTCGATATATTTCGTGGTGCCAAAAAAGGAGGGAACCCTGAGACCGATTCTGGACCTAAAGAGGGTGAACAGATGTCTCAGGGTGTCACATTTTCTTATGGAAACACTACGCTCGGTCATCGTGGCGGTCCAGCAAGGAGAATTCCTCACGTCGCTAGATCTTTCGGAAGCATACCTTCACATACCCATTCGATTGGAACATCAAAGGTTTCTGCGGTTTGCGGTGCCCATGGGGGATTTTCAGTTTCAGGCGATGCTGTTTGGTTTGGCGACAGCTCCCAGAACTTTCACCAAGCTAATGGTGGTAGTGGTAGCGGCTTTGTGCAAGGAAGGGGTGTTTCATCCATACCTGGACGATTGGTTAATTCGGGTAAAGTCGAGGTGCAAAAGCGAGCAGGCCACCCGCAGAGTGGTGCAGGTCTTGCAGACTCTCGGGTGGGTGGTAAATGTGTCAAAGAGCAAGTTGGTCTCGTCGCAGGAGTTGGAGTATTTGGGAGCTTGCTTCGACACGAGCTGCGGGAGAGTGTTTCTGCCCAGTCTCAGGGCACGGAAGCTGAGGCAATGGATAAAGGCCTTTTTGAAGAAACGAGCTCCATCGGCGTGGCACTACTTGCAGCTGCTGGGGACAATGGCGGCTACGATAGAGTTGGTGCCATGGGCCAGAGTGCACATGAGACCACTGCAGAGAACACTTCTCAGAAGATGGTCCCATTAGTCGGATCAGTTGTCCCAGAAGCTGATCTGTCCTCCAGAGGTACGTCAATCTCTGCAGTGGTGGCTGGTGAGGGGCTGTCTAGAGAAGGGAATGCCCCTCGAATCCCCAGAATGGAGACCATTGACGATGGATGCCAGTCTGTTCGGCTGGGGGGCCCACTTCGAGAGGCAGTATGCCCAAGATCAGTGGACGGACCGGGAAAGGGCTTGTTCAATAAACAGGTTGGAGTTGCGGGCAGTTACTCTGGCACTGAAGGCCTTTCAGCAACTACTGCAAGGCAAAGCGGTTTGGGTGCTTTCAGACAATGCCACCCCAGTGGCATACATTTATTTTATTTTATTTATTAGTCTCTTTTATACCACGCTATTCAACATCAGTACGGTTTACATGGAACATAGAACATATACGACGCAGGGTTCTGCGACGCACTTAAATAAACAGGAGCTTAAAACTTGGCTAACAACCGGGTGAAACTATTTACATATATACATCAAATGTCACATATATTCTTGTTAATTACACGGTTTCCTAATGTGTGTTAGTGCAGGGCAACCGGCAAGGCGGCACCAGCAGTGTGGCTCTCGAGGAGGAAGCTGAGGAGCTTCTGAGCTGGGCCGAGTTGAATTTGGAAGCATTATCGGCAGCGCATGTAGCAGGAGTGGACAATGTGACGGCAGATTTCTTGAATGGAGTCTCAATCCAGAGGTGTCCGACTTGCTGGTGAATCGCTGGGGCAATCCGGTGATGGACCTCATGGCGTTGTTCACATCCGCGAAGGTCGGCAGATTTTACAGCAGACGAAGAGAGCGAATGTCCGAAGGCCTAGATGCGCTGATACAAAAATGGCTGGAGGAGAAGCTCTTGTATGTATTCCCGCCGTGGGCCTTAATAAGTCGAGTTCTGCAGAGAATAGAACGGCACAAAGGTCCGGTGATCCTAATCACACCAGATTTGCCAAGGAGACCATGGTATGCCAACCTGATGCGTATGCTAGCAGTGGAACCATGGCGCTTGCTGGTCAGGAGGGACCTGTTAGTGCAGGGGCCACTTTTCAGCAAACAGCCTGATCTCTCTCATTCAGACGGACATCAGCAAAAGACCAAGAAGAAAAGGTACTTCCAACAGAGTCAGCACTTCTAATGACTTTAAAACATCACGTAAGGACACTTCAGAAAGGGCTTTCTCTTTTGCTGCCCCAACTATTTGGAACACTCTCCCAAGTGACTTGAGAGCAGCACTGGACCTCAAAGACTTTCGAAAGCAGCTGAAAACTATGCTGTTTATAGAACACTATGGTCATGTAAAATAATGAATTCATTTAATAGGAATGACCAATCATATAGAAGTCTGTAATATAGCTCATTTTGTATAATAGTACACAATGTATATAGATCAATTTTCTCCAAAGCACTACACTTTACTATATCAAACTATGAATCTACATTCAATGCTTGTTTACACATTCACTTCTATTGTATGTTTTGTTGTTAAACCGCTTTGATTTTATGATAAAGCGGAATAGAAATACTATTAAATAAATAAATAAATAAATTAAGTATGCCTCAGGTGGATCGGTTCTCGCTTACTGCTTGGCTCTTGAAAGGGCAAGGTTGAGGTCCAAGGGCTACTCGGCGGCGGTGATTTCTGCGTTACTGAAGTCCAGATGGAGATCTACATTGGTGGCGTATATCAGGGTCTGGCAGTTGTTTGTCGTGTTGTGTGGCGAAGCAGGTGAAGGCATTGAGCCCCTCCATTCCGCAGATTTTGTCCTTTCTGCAGGATGGCTTTGATAAAGGACTGGTGGCGGCATCCCTGAGAGTGCAGTTGGCGGCACTTTCCTGTTTTAGGGGGAAGGTGCAGGGGATGATGCTGGGGGCACATCCAGATGTTAAGAGGTTTTTACGGGCGGTGACCTTGATTAGACCACCTACCAGGGCACCGGTACCGGTCTGGGATCTTAACCTGGTGCTGGAGGCTTTGGTGAGAGAGCAGAGGTTTAAAGTTTAAGGATATTTACGGATGCTAAGTGGTGGGGGTGGACCCTGGACTAGATATACGGTGTCACCAAAAGAGTGACATGCTCAGTCTCCAATGCTGCGGGAGGAGGTGCAAATCCCTAGATGTTCGGGACTAGACTGGAGTTACTCAAGGAACTAAAATTAGCAGGTAAGTCTAATTTAATCTTCAAACTATTCCAATGGTCATTTCTTAGAGCAATTCAACTATTGAGTATCTGCAAATATCTGCTCCAACCTTTAACCTAAAGATTGTAATTTTTTCTTTGTTCCTAATGGCTTAAATCTACATCACAATGACTATTTAAACCAAACAGTTTTTATTGTAAGCAGCAAGGTCTCAGACTTAGATGGTGCTGTAGTCCAGATTTAAACAGATTTGGACTTTATGCACCCTTTTGCATCAATGACCTTATGGTGTTGCTTAAAACTATAACTCAAAGGAATTATTAGTTGTGAATTATTTTTCGTAAATTATTTTTCCAGTATTATATCATAAAAATGTGCATTAAAGAAAATTGGTACTTATCTTAATTAAATCTTCCCAACACCATACTTAGTGCCGTTGTGTTTCACTATTAAAGCGTTTCTTCAGGGGATCTCATATATATGCACCTCATAGCATACGTTGTTGATTTCAAACCAGTGAATACTGGTAACAAAAAAAAAAGAAATCCAATATGTTTTATCACAATCTTATGACAAACATTATAAACTTAAAACTAGCGACCATTCTCCAGGACCAAGCAGGAAGTCAGGCCTCACTTATGGGTGATGTCGATGGAGCCCCCGTGCGGAGCATTTCCCCAGCTTTCTAAGAAAGCCTTTGGGAATACTGCACGCATGCGCGGTCCCCTTCCCGCCTAAAGGTGCCATCTTGCTCAGTCTTTCTTTTTCCATGGAGCCCACCGGACGTCTGTCCGTGTCACCCGGAAAAGTTGGCTTTTTTCTTAACGATTTCATCGTTAGTTTTTCTCCGGTTCGACGCCGGTTCCCCTTCCCGCCGGGTTCGGTACACCGGTATCGAGCCCGTCATCTAATTTTCGGTTTTTGCCCTTCGTGGCTGGCGTTCGCGCCCTTTTTGTCTTTTTCCCTGGAAAGCCGGTCCTTTGACCTCGCAGGGGTTCTTGTTCACCCTATGGCTTCCAGTGGTTTCAAAAAGTGTGATCGGTGTAAGAAACTGATGTGTCTCACCGACACACATGACTGCTGCCTTCGATGCCTCGGACCAGATCATGATCCCAAGGTCTGTGTCCCATGTGGCAAAATGTCCACCAAGGCACTACGAAGCCGCCAGCATCAGCAAGAACGGATTTTTTCTGACTCTGCCTCCGGCCGGGCCTGGACCTCGTCTGAGGCCTTGACGTCTCGGGAGTCTGACCCTGAGCATCGCCGGGGTTCCTCGGACAGGGGGTCCCCCAATCGGGAACGTAAGAGAAGGAAACGGTTCGTGAAGGCGGCGTCGGAGGAGAAGCCGTCCAAGATACCTTGTGTGGAGCCGGAGTCCGCCGGACACGTAATTCCTGTTGTCCTCGAGGACTCTTCTCCTAGGGAGCCGACGTCGGGCCCGGTGCCGCCGGGGCCCGAGTCGGTAGCTGCTGAGTCTCCTGAGCTTGGACTCAAGCTGACAGCCTTGGAGTGCAGATTGTCTGCCTTCATGTCTCAGCAGCGGGTGCTGATAGCCAGCCTCGCTGGTGCATCTGCCCCAAACACCGGGACATCGACGTCTAAGTCGACCCCGGAGACCGAGCCGATACTCGAGACCATGAAGGTTCGAAGTCGTCCTTGGTCACGGTCACCCTCGACCTCCCGCTCGGAACTGAGGGCGTCGACGCCGGTGCCTTTGGCGTTGGGGCGGGTGCCACAGAGGCCCGCGCGGTCGGAGCCCCCCGACTCCTCTTCGAATGAGTCTGCGTGGGAGACGGAGGACGAGGAGTCCCCCGATACTTTTCAGACTCGGTGCGTCCCTTCAGACTCACCGCAGTCCGAACCTTGGAGTAGGTCCCCTCCGGAGGACACCAGGTTCTCGGAGTTCGTCAGGGACATGGCCAAGGCTTTGGCGATTCCCGCGGACCCCGAGGAGGAGCCGAAGAGCTCGAGGCCCTCCAGTATGACTCTCCTCCGAAAGAGGCCTTTACTGTGCCTGTACCTCCGATGCTGGAACTGCTCCTCTTCCGGATGTGGGAGGCACCGGCCTCGGTGCCGGTTTTGAGCATGTGGGTCGATTCCATCTATCGACTCCGTAAGAGCCCTGGTTTCCAGAAGGCGCAGCTGCCGCACCATTCCATGGTGGTGGAATCGGCCATGCATCGTCTGAAAAGCCAGAAGATGCACTCCGAGGTGCCTCCCGATAGGGAGGCCCGGAACCTGGATGCTTTCGGCAGAAAGTGCTTCCAGGGCTCGATGCTTGCTTGCCGTGTCCAGTCTTACCAGCTGTACAGGGGCATGTACTTATGAGACCTGGCGAAGGAACTTGCCGAGTTCTCTGCTGGCCTCTCCGGGGAACCTTTGCAGAGGTTCAGGACCTTGTCCTTGGGAATCCGGGAATGCTCAAAGTTCATGTCCCGAGTGGCCTACAATGGCTTCGAGGCTTCGGCCCGTGTAGCGGCAGCCGGCATCGGGGCCCAACGCCAGGCATGGTTGCAGTCATCGGACCTCGAGCCCTGGGTGCAGGACAAGTTGGTCGATGTCCCTTGCCGAGGTGAAAACCTTTTTGGCAAGCCCATGGCCAAGAAGGCTGCTGAGCTCGAAACCGAGCACCTGACTAGGACAAGGCTGTCCAGAAAAACTTCTGCCCCTTCTCAGAAGAAGAAGGGCTCGGGTAAGAAGTCCTTTTACCCGAGGAAGGCAGCTGCCTACAAACCTTTCCCTCAGTACCAGGCCTCCCCAGCTCCCCAGCAGGGTCAGCAGGCCAAGGGGCAGGGACATGGGCCCCGTAGGCAGAAGACCCCCAAGCCTCTGGCTCCTGCTCCCACTCAGCAGGGAGGGAGTTTTTGACTCCCACAGCATAGCCTTTCCACCTCTACTGTCCCATCTCTGCACAGGAGGTCGTCTAGTCCTGTTTGCCCACAGGTGGTCACCCATTACAGGAGATGCTTGGGTATTAAGCATGGTCCACAAGGGCTATATGCTCCATTTCCTGCAGTTGCCTCCTACCTACTTCCCAGGAGAGCCTCCAAGGCCTCCTCTGCACACAGACCTCCTCCTTCAAGAACTTCAAGGTCTGCTTCTGGACCAGGCAGTGCAGCCTGTACCTCCCCACCTGCAAGGTCACGGGTTCTACTCCAGGTACTTCCTCGTACCAAAGAGAACTGGGGGCCTCAGGCCTATTCTCGACCTCAGGAATCTCAACAAGTTCTTGGAGAAAGAGAGGTTCAAGATGCTAACTCTTGGAACACTTCTGCCCTACCTCCAGCAGGGAGATTGGCTATGCTCCTTAGATCTAAAGGATGCGTACATTCACATCCTCATTCATCCAGACCACAGAAAGTACCTCAGGTTCATTGTGGGAGGAAACCATTACCAATACAGAGTACTGCCCTTTGGCCTGACCTCCGCCCCAAGGGTCTTTACAAAGTGCCTGGTGGTGTCGGCCTACTTGAGGAATCAGGGTGTTTTTGTCTTCCCCTACCTGGACGACTGGCTCATCAGGGGTCAGACTTCCCCAGGAGACCAGGCAAGCCACCCTCAGAACTGTCTGCCTCCTTCAACACCTAGGTTTTGTCATAAACTTTGTAAAGTCCACTTTGCTCCCCTCCCAGAACCTAGAATTCATAGGGGCAAGGCTGGACTCCCTGCATGCAAAGGCTTACTTGCCAAGAGACAGGGCTCAAAGGCTCATAGACTTGGCAAACCAGTTTCTGAGCAGGCCACAGGTATCCGCCAGATTCTGTCTAAAGCTCCTGGGCCACATGGCATCGACAGTGCATGTGACCCCCCAATGCCCGCTTTCACATGAGGCCTGCACAGTGGTGTCTCCGAACTCAGTGGAAGCAAGCCATAGGAAGCCTCACAGACAAAGTACAGGTGTCCAAACCATTCCTGAACTCCCTACATGGTGGCTACACCCCCCCAACTTACTACAGGGGGTGCCTTTTCAGCTGCCTGTTTCCACAGTGGTGTTGACGACCGATGCCTCCTTGCAGGCTGGGGTGCACATTGTTTGGACAGGTGCACCCAGGGCCTGTGCTCTCCATGGGAGGCCACACAGCAGATCAACCTTCTGGAACTCCGGGCTATTTGCTTAGCCCTCAAAAGCTTCTCTCACACATTGGCTCACCAGTCTGTTCTGGTACAGACAGACAATCAAGTGGCCATGTTCTATGTGAATAAACAGGGAGGCACGGGCTCCAGGCTCCTTTGTCGAGAGGCACAGGCCCTTTGCTCTTTTGCTGTCAAACACAACATGTTTCTCAAGGCTGTTTATCTCCCTGGCCAGGAGAACTTCCTGGCAGACAGGTTGAGCAGGGTTCTGCAACCCCACGTGTGGCAACTGCACCCCTTAGTGGTTCAGAAAATTTTCCTGAGATGGGGACTTCCATCCATAGATCTCCTTGCCAGTCCCCTGAACTGGCAGCTGCCCAGGTTCTGTTCCAGGCAACCGCATTCCCTGAGGTTAGCAGCGGGATGCCTTCCTGATTTCTTGGTCCCAGGGCCTCCTCTATGCGTTTCCTCCCATGCCTCTGGTGGCCCGAACCTTGTTCAAGATTCTAAGGGACAAGGCCTCGGTACTTCTGGTAGCTCCCAGGTGGCCGAGGCAGCCCTGGTTTCCACTTCTGCTTCAACTAGCAGTGGACACACCACTGTCTCTGGGGTTGCAACCCGATCTTGTCTCAGGATCAGGGCTCCCTTCTGCACCCCAATCTCTCAATTTGATGGCCTGGAGGCTGCAAGGGTAGTGTTAGCTCCCTGAGGCCTACCTCGGGAAGTGGAAGAGGTGGTCTTGGCCTCTAGAAAGCAATCCACCAGGAAAACCTATGCCCTGAAGTGGAGAAGGTTCTCCTTGTGGTGTCAGCAGCACAAGGAGGATCCTTTCGCCTGCACTGTACCAGTAGTGCTTCAGTACCTACTGCACTTGTCCAATCAGGGCCTTAAGTCCAATTCGGTTCGGATCCACCTCTCTGCTCTAGCAGCTCACCACTCACTGGTGGAAGGACACTCTCTGTCGGTTTACCCCTTGGTGTCCAGGTTTCTCAGAGGTTTGCTCTTGCTCAAGCCTCCTCTCCGTCTACCGGCCCCTGAGTGGGAGTTGAATGTGGTCTTGCAGCAACTGACTCACCCACTTTTTGAGCCGATGGCTACATGTCCTCTCCGCTTCCTCTCTTGGAAGGCTCTATTCCTTGTGGCCCTGACCTCGGCCAGGTGAGTGAATGAGCTTCAAGCCCTGGTCTGTGACAGGCCTTACACTCGCTTCTATAGGAACAGGGTAGTCCTTAGTACTCATCCTAAGTTCCTCCCAAAGGTTGTCTCCTCTTTCCATTTCAATCAGGAGGTGGTTCTTCCAAGGTTCTTCCCTGGGCCCCATGCCAGTCGGGCTGATACAGTCCTGCATACCTGGACTGTAGGAGGGCCTTATCCTTCTACATTGAACGTACGCAGGGGCATAGGAAGGCTACTCAGCTCGTCGTATCTTTTGACTCTAATAACTTGGGGATACCTGTCTCCAAGCGTACCTTGTCCATCTGGGTGGCTGACTGTATCACCTGGGCTTACAGGGCAGCTGACCTTCCCTTGCTGGGTCGGGTCACGGCCCACCGTGTCAGGACAATGGCTGCCTCAGTAGCTTATCTCTGCTCTGTACCGTTGGCAGAAATCTGCAGGGCTGCAACTTGGTCCTCAAGCCAGACTTTTGCGGCCCATTACTGCCTGGAGGGGGAGTCCCGTAGGGACAGTGCTTTCAGTCAGGCAGTGCTCCGTAATCTCTTTGAGGTTTAAGCAACTCCTACCCTCCAGCCCTCTGGTTGGGCTTTCGGTGGGGGTATGTTTCAGTGAAATCCTTTCTCTGATGCTGCGGCTAGAGGGAGCTCATTTTTCAGCTCTGGGTCCCCGGTAGTCTTAAGCTGGGGAGTCCCATATGTGAGGACTGACTTCCTGCTTGGTCCTGGAGAAAGAGTAGTTACTCACCTGTAACAGGTGTTCTCCAGGAGCAGCAGGAATCAGTCCTCACAACCCTCCCTCCTCCCCTGGGAGTTGCAGTTGTACATAGTTCATTTTTACATTTTTGTGTGCTGTCTTTTAGCTATGTCGTTAGACTGAGCAAGATGGCACCTTTCTCCAGGACCAAGCAGGAAGTCAGTCCTCACATATGGGTGATGTCGGTGCCGACGGAGCCCCCGTGCGGAGCATTTCCCCAGCTTTCTAAGAGAGCCTTTGGGAATGATGCGTGCATGCGCGGTCCCCTTCCCGCCCAAGGGTGCCATCTTGCTCAGTCTTCTTTTTTCTGCGGAACCCGATGGACGTAGTTCGTTTTTCGCCGAGGAAGAAGTTGATTTACCCTGTTTTTTTTGTCCCACTTCTTCGGTTCGACGCCGGATCCTTTTCCCGCCTGGGCTCGATACACCGGTATCGAGCCCGATCTCTTATTTTGGGTTTTTGTCCTTAGTGACTAGCGTTTGCGCCATTTTCTTTTTTCACTGGCAGCCCTGTCTTTTGACCTCGCAGGGGCCATTTTTCCCCCGATGGCTGCCAGCGGGTTTAAAAAGTGTGATCGGTGCAAGAAACTTATGTCTCTCACCGACACACATTACTGCTGCCTTCGTTGCCTCGGACCCGATCATGACCCGATGATCTGTGGTCCATGTGGAAAGATGTCCTCGAAGGTGTTGAGGAGTCGGCAGCACCAAAAGGAAAGAATCTTCTCTGACTCCGCGTCCGGACGGGCCCGGACTTCGTCAGAGGCCTCGACGTCGCGGGACTCCGGCTCCGAGCAGCGTCGAGGTTCCTCTGAAAGGGGGTCTCCCTCACGGGAGCAGTGCAGGAAGAAAAAACCCGCGAGGGCGTCGTCGGTGGACGCACTTGGATCCTCAAGGCCAAGTCGCATAGCCCCGACCACCGTCTTCAGAGTCGGAGAGGCCTGCAAAGCAACCTCGTATCGAGATGGAGTCTCCTGGACACATGAGTACTGTAGTCCTCGTGGACTCTCCTCTAGGGGAGCCGACGTCGGGCCCGATTCCGTCGGGGTCCGAGTCGGGGGCTGCTGAGTCTCCTGAGCTCGGACTCAGGTTGACGGCCTTGGAGAGCAGCTTAGCTGCCTTCATGGAACATCAGCGGGCACTGATCGCCGGTCTCACCGGTGCATCTGCCCCGACCACCGGGACATCGACGTCCAAGTCGACCCCGGAGGCCGAGCCGATCCTCGAGTCCATGCGCGCTTGAGTCGATCCTCGGCCAAGGTCTCCCTTGGCCTCCCGTTCGGGACCGAGGTCGTCGACGCCAGTACCCTCGGCGTTGTGGCGGATGACATCGGTGCCTGTCCGACCGGAGCCACTCGATTCCTCCTCCGAGGAGTCCCTCAGGGAGACGGATGAGGAGTCACCCGACACCTTTCGGACTCGGTGCGTCCCATCGGACTCACCGGAGTCCGAACCTCGGAGACGATCCCCACCAGAGGATACTCTGTTCTCGGACTTTGTGTGGGATATGGCCAAGGCCTTGGCATTCCCCGCGGATCCCGAGGAGGAGCCTCGAGCCGAAGAGCTCGAGGCCCTCTAGTATGACTCTCCCCCAAAGGAGGCCTTTACTGTACCGGTTCCTCTGATGCTGGAATGGCTGCTCTTACGCATGTGGGAGATCCCGGCCTCGACGCCGGTTTTAAGCAAGCGGATCGATTCCATCTATCGAGTCCGCAAGAGCCCCGGGTTCCAAAAGGCACAATTACCGAACCACTCCATGGTTGTGGAATCGGCCATGCATGGTCTGAAAAGTCAGAAGATGCACTCCTCGGTGCCTCCCGGCTGGGAGGCCCGGAACCTGGATGCCCTCGGTAAGAAGTGCTTCCAGGGCTCTATGCTTGCTTGCTGTGTCCAGACATACCAGCTGTACATGGGCATGTACTTTCAGGACCTGGCAAAGGAGATTGCCGGGTTCTCTGCTGGTCTCTCCAAGGAACCTTTGCAGAGGTTCAATGCCCTGTCTACGGGTATTAGAGAGTGCTCGAAGTTTATCTCTCGAGCAGCCTATGATGGCTTCGAGGCTTGGGGCCGTCATCGGACCTCGAGCCATGGGTACAGGACAAGTTGATTGCTGTCCCCTGCCAAGGTGAAAACCTCTTTGGCAAGCCCATGGCTGAAAAGGCTGCAGAACCCGAGACCGAGACTCTGACCCGGACTAGGCTGTCAAGAAAAACCTCTGCCCCTTCTCAGAAGAAGGAGGGCTCGGGAAAAAAGACCTTTTACCCAGCAAGACATCTGCCTATAAACAATACCCTCATTATCAGGCCTCTGCAGCTTCCCAACAGGGTCAGCAGGCCAAGGGGTAGGTTCATGGGCCCCGTAGGCAGAATGCCCCCAAGCCACCAACACCGGCTCCTGCACAGCAGGGAGGGGGTTTTTGACTCCAAAAGCATAGCCTCTCCTCTGCAGCTGGCTCACATCAGCACAGGAGGCCGGCTGGCCCTATTTGCCCACAGGTGGACAGCCGTCACAAGGGATACCTGGGTACTCCATATAGTCCAAAAGGGCTATCTTCTCCATTTTCACCAGGTACCTCCCTCCTATTTTCCAGGGGAGCCTCCAAGACTCCCTCTGCACAGGGACTTACTCCTATAGGAGTTAGCAAGTCTGCTAAAGGAACAGGCTGTGGAACCGGTGCCCCACCACCTGAGAGGTCAAGGCTTCTATTCCAGCTACTTTCTCGTACCAAAAAGAACAGGAGGCCTCAGACCCATCCTAGACTTGCGAAACTTCAAGTTCCTAGAGAGGGAAAAGTTCAAGATGCTTACCCTTGGAATTCTGTTGCCCTACCTCCAGCAGGGAGACTGGCTATGCTCCTTAGATCTAAAGGATGCGTATACTCACATCCTCATTCATCCAGACCACAGACAATATCTCAGGTTTGTCGTGGGGGAAACCACTATCAGTACAGAGTACTGCCCTTTGGCCTAACCTCCGCCCCCAGGGTGTTCACAAAGTGCCTGGCGGTGGTGGCGGCCTACCTGAGGCTTCAGGGCCTCTTTGTGTTCCCATACTTGGACGACTGGCTCATAAGGAGCCAGTCTTCACAGGAGGCCAGTCAAGCCACCCTTCGCACTGTTGCTCTACTTCAGCACTTGGGGTTTGTCATAAATTTCGCAAAGTCCACTTTGCACCCGTCCCAGAACATGGAGTTCATAGGGGCAAGGCTGGACATCCTTCAAGCGAAGGCTTTTCTACCCGTGGACAGAGTCCACAGATTGATGGATATAGTCAGGCAGTTCCACAGCAATTCCCTGGTCTCCGCCAGGCAATTCCTGAAGCTTCTCGGCCATATGGCTTCCACGGTTCATGTAACCCCCAATGCCCGCCTGCATCTGAGGCCTGCTCAGTGGAATCTCAGAACTCAGTGGCATCAGGCCATGGTAAGTCTTGCAGACAAAGTGAGAGTATCCACACTGCTTGCCTCCTCTCTGCAATTGTGGCTTCATCTTCCAAATCTAGTGCTCGGGGTGTTTTTTCAGACACCTCCACACTCTCAAGTGCTGGCAACTGATGCTTCTCTTCAAGGTTGGGGTGCACATTGCCAAGGGGCATGTACTCAGGGTCTCTGGACCCCTTGGGAAGCTGCACAGCAGATCAATCTCTTGGAGCTACGAGCTATCCTCTTAGCTCTGAGAGCCTTCTCCCATCTCAGGTCTCACCAATCTGTACTGATCCAGACGGACAATCAAAAGTTGCCATGTTTTATGTGAACAAGCAAGGAGGCACAGAATCTTTCCTTCTATGTCACGAAGAGCAAAGGCTGTGCTCCAGGGCAGTCGATCACGGCAGCCTTCTCAAAGCAGTCTACCTCCGGGGCCAGGAGAATTACCTGGCGGACAGACTAAGCAGGATCTTGCAACCACACGAATGGAGATTGAATCCATTAGTGGTTCAGCAGATTTTTCTGAGATGGGGCCTTCCGACCCTGGATCTTTTTGCCAGTCCTCTGAACCGGCAACTTCCAAGATTCTGTTCCAGACAACCTCATCCTCTCGGAGTAGCAGTGGATGCGTTTCTAATCCCGTGGTCCGAGGGCCTACTATATGCGTTTCTTCCCACGCCTCTAGTATCCAGAACACTGTTCAAAGTGCTCAAGGACGGGGCCTCCATGATTCTGGTAGCCCCCAAGTGGCCGAGGCAACCGTGGTTCCCACTTCTGCTACAACTGGCACTGGACACTCCTATTCCTCTGGGGATACAACACGATCTCCTGTCTCAGGAATAGGGATCTCTCTTACACCCCAACCTCCAGTCCCTTCATTTGATGTCCTGGCTGCTGAAAGGGTAGTTCTAGCCCCCCTACTACTGCCTAGAGAGGTGGAGGACGTGGTCTTAGCCTCTAGAAGACAATCCACCAGAAAATCTTACGCTCTTAAGTGGCGTAGATTCTCTGCATGGTGTACTCAGCACGAGAACCCTTTCTTGTGCTTGGTACCGGTAGTATTGCAATATTTGCTTTACCTATCCAACCTAGGCCTTAAGTCCAATTCTGTCAGAGTTCACCTCAGTGCTCTTTCAGCACACCACTCTCCAGTGGAAGGGCGATCTCTTTCCAGCCACCCTTTGGTGGCTCGTTTCCTCAGAGGCCTACTTTTGCTTAAGCCTCCTCTACGTCCACCTGCCCCTGAGTGGGATTTAAATGTGGTCTTACAGCGGATTTGAACCTATGGCTACCTGTCCTCTACAGTTTCTCTCCTGGAAAACCTTGTTTCTGGTAGCCCTTACATCTGCTAGACGTGTGAGTGAGCTTCAGGCACTAGTGTCTGATGCCCCTTACACTAGGTTCTGTAGGAACAGAGTAGTCTTATGGACTCACCCTAAGTTCCTTCCTAAGGTTGTCTCCTCTTTCCACCTCAATCAAGAGGTGGTTCTTCCGACTTTCTTTCCCAGGCCGCATGCCAGCCGGGCTGAGATGGTCTTGCATACCCTATACTGTAGGAGGGCGTTATCCTTCTACCTTGATGGTACGCGGGAGCACCAAAGGGCTTTTCAGCTCTTCGTCTCTTTTGTCCCCAATAAGTTGGGGTTCGCTGTCTCCAAGCGTACTTTGTCCATATGGGTAGCTGACTGTATCGCCTGGGCTTACAGGGCAGCCGGCCTCTCGTTGGAGGGTCGAGTCACGGTTTATCTTGTCAGGGCGAAGGCTGCGTCAGTGGCTCATCTCCGCTCTGTTCCGTTGGCAGACATCTGCCGGGCCGCTACTTGGTCTTCAAGCCAGACTTTTGCGGCCCACTACTGCCTTTAGAGGGAGTCCCGCAGGGACAGTGCTTTCGGACAGGCAGTACTCCATAATCTCTTTGAGGTTTAGGCAACTCCTACCCTCTGGCCCTGATGTTGGGCTACCGGTCGGGGTCGTTCTCAGAGAAGATTCCTTCCTTATGTACTGACGCTCTAGAGGGAGCTCATTTTTTTCAGCTTGGGGTCTGCGGTAGCCTTAAGCTGGGGAGTCCCATATGTGATGACTGACTTCCTGCTTGTTCCTGGAGAAAGACTTCCTGCTTGTTCCTTGAGAAAGAGTAGTTACTCACCTGTAACAGGTGTTCTCCAGGAGCAGCAGGAATCAGTCCTCACAACCCTCCCTCCTCCCCTTGGAATTGCAGTCATATCATTTATTTTGTTATTTTTTGCTGTCTTTTAGCTATGTCATCAGACTGAGCAAGATGGCACCCTTGGGAAGGGGACCGTGCATGCGCGCTGCATTCCCAAAGGCCTTCTTAGAAAGCTGGAGAAATGCTCCGCACGGGGGCTCCGTCGGCGCCGACGTCACCCATATGTGAGGACTGATTCCTGCTGCTCCTGGAGAACACCTGTTACAGGTGAGTAACTACTCTTTATCTTAAATCTTCATACTGTCATGATGTCTCTTGCCATTTCTTGAGGCAAATGAGTCTTCAAAAACCAGTCCATTTACCGACTAACGCTGCGCATGCAGGCTGGTTATTGTGAGTGGTTTTATACGTGATTGATCAGCGCGTTGGCAAGCACCTGTGAAGAATGCGGCCAACCTAATGGCTTTCCCTTATTGAATCCTGGTAATCTCCAGGAACAAGCAGGAATGTAGTCTTCACATATGGGTATCGTCGGTACCGATGGCGCCTGGGCGGGAATGCTCCCCAGCATCCAATTAGAAAGCTTTTGGGAGCATCCCACAGCGCCTGCGTGCTGCCTTCCCGCCTTTCCCAACTGCCTCTCTCCAGTTTTTCGTTTTCCGCGGAGCCAGCAGGTCGTTGTTCCTGTCACCTCAGAAAATTCTCCTTATTGCCCTTCTTTTTTGTGGTCGCGTCTGCCTTCTTTGACGCTCTACCGGTACCGCCAGTTTTTCTTTCATTTCTAAAAAAAAAAAATATATATATTTAGTACTTTTTTTTTTCCACGTGCACGCACCTTTTTGGGCCTTAGGCCCAAAAGTTCTTCCACAATGGAAAAACCCTCTTCGGGTTTCAAAAGGTGCACAAAGTGTGGCGGTACCATCTCCATCACCAACACCCACGAGTGGTGTCTAAAATGTTTAGGTGCGGACCACTCCATCACCGAATGTATGGCCTGTTGCATGATGTCTAAAAGAGGTCGGCAGAACCGAGCTGCTAAGCTCAGTACCCTGTTTCCCTCTGATGCAGCCTCCGTGGCATCGATGTCTTCCAGGGCTTCCTCTTCCTCCCGTGGATCTCAGGTAACTAAACACAAGTCCAGCCGGTCCTCAAAGGGTACATCTCCTTCTAAGCATCGAGATGCCCCTGGCGTTGCCCTTGAGGATTCTGCACCGGCAAAACTGCCCCGGCGGGAGGCTTCGGCTTCTAAAGCATTATTGGGGATCCAGGATGTTTTTGAGGCTTCGACCTCGGCAGAACTACTGGTGCCATGCTCTGGGGTACCACCTGTTTTCTCCGGTACCGACATCCAGGCATCGGCAGCGTCGATAGACCAGAGATTCGTGGCTATTGAACGCAGTCTGGCGGATCTCCTTGCGGCATCGACACCCTCGGAACCGCTTCAGACAGTTCAGCCTGTACCGGCACTAACCCCGGCACCGGTACCGACAACATCGACATCGGTGTCCGCATTGCCGGCACCAAGTCATGCGAAGCCCTCCGGTACTAATACTCCGGTACCGATTACTCTTGGCACCGACTTTGGTCGTTACGGGTATCGGGCTCTGCAAGAGCATCCGGACAGGCGGTACTTTGAGCCCTCAGAGCAATCTGAGGATTCTGACAGTTCTGTCGATGCAGGAATACTTCTCCCAGAGGAGCCTTCCTCACCTAAGCGCAGGATGTCTCCTCCAGAGGATATTTCCTTTCAGGACTTCATTAGAGAGGTGGCTCGAGGTCTGTCTATTACTGTGGCTCCTGAATCAGAGCCCAGAGCAAAGGAGTTGGAAATTTTACAATATCCCAAAGCTCCTAAAGAGGCAGCTACTCTACCCATCCATGAGATCTTGCATGATCTCATGCTAAGAATGTGGGAGACTCCTCTTACACCTCTCCTCACTTTTGTAGACTGGATACTATGTACCGAGTCCCTCCTTGTCCTGGTTTCCAGAAGGCTCAGCTTCCTCACCACTCTGTTGTAGTGGAATCGGCTATGAGAAGGATCAGGAGTGCAAAGAGACATGCCTCTAATCCTCCAGGACGCGAGTGCAGAACTTTGGATGCTTTTGGACCTCGTACTTTCCAAGCTTCCATGCTTTCTGCCAGGATCAGTTCCTATATTTTATATATGGCAATGTTCCTGAAGGAAGTTGCAGGGGATTTAGAGGTTTTGAGCCCTCTCCTTCCTGAGGATAGAAGACAGGATTTTCTCACATTGGTCAAACATGCCCATGATGTTTCTAAATTTGTCAACCGTGCAGATTTTGACTGTTTTGAGCACATAAGCAGAACCTCTGCCATTGCCATAGGTGCACATAGAATTGCCTGGCTCCAGGCATCTGATTTGGAGTTCTGGGTAGAAGACAAACTGGGCAATATTCCTTGTACTGGTGAGAACCTGTTTGTTAAAGATTGGCAAGAAAAGGCCAATGAGTTGGATGCTGACAAAGCCACAGCTGATCCTGCAAGAAAGAAGTCTTCCAAGAAGCCTTTCTTTTCAAAAAAGAAGAGGTTTTATCCCTCTTATTCCCAGCAGGGACGTTCTACGGGTTAGCCTACCCAGAAGGGTCAGCAACCACCTAAATAAAGGAAAGCAAAGACTGCTAAGCCTCATTCGTTTCAGCCTCCACAAGGCCTTTGACTTTCATTTAGAGAACTTAGCCTTCCTGGCCCTGAATGGACCAGAGCCTTCCACTATTCCAGGAAGGTTATGTCACTTTGCCCCCAGGTGGGAGCAAATAACAGCAGAGCAATGGACACTCTCCATTATAAGAGAGGGGTACAAGCTGCACATCCTGTGCATGCCCCCTTCCACCGTGGTAAGACAGTTCAATTCTCAGACCTTTCTCATCAACCTGTTTGATCAGGAGGTCACTATACTTCTTGCCCAAGGGGCAATAGAAGAGGTATCCATTCATCAACAGGGTACAGGGTTTTACTCCCCCTATTTCCTTATCCCAAAGAAAACAGGGGGATACAGACCTATTCTGGACTTCAGAGAATTGAACAAATTCCTGTTCAAAGAGAAATTCAAGATGATTTCTTTAGGAACTCTGCTGCCGTACCTTCAGAGTCAGGATTGGCTTTGTTCTCTAGATCTCAAGGATGCGTATGCTCATGTTCTCATCTACCTGACTCACAGGAAGTTCCTTTGGTTCCTTTTTCAAGGAAAGCACTACCAATACAAGGTGCTTCCTTTTGGCCTGG
Organism: Ichthyophis bannanicus; assembly: GCA_033557465.1. Lineage (NCBI taxonomy): Eukaryota > Metazoa > Chordata > Amphibia > Gymnophiona > Ichthyophiidae > Ichthyophis > Ichthyophis bannanicus. The sequence continues at coordinate 206,803,530 of CM066033.1, forward strand.
CCTTAGCACCAAGAGTGTTCACGAAATGCATGGCTGTGGTAGCAGCATTTCTCCGCACTCTAGGGATATTCGTTTTCCCCTACTTAGACGACTGGCTCATTCGAGCCCCATCAGAAGCAGAGGCCAGGACCTCCCTATCTTGCACAATGCGTGTCCTCCAGTATTTGGGTCTTGTCATAAACGTCCAAAAATCCAGTCTAACTCCTACTCAGTCTCTAGAATTCATAGGAGCCTTGCTGGATACCAAAAGGGCAAGGGCCTATCTTCCCCAGGCCCGTTGCCTTCGCATGGTGCAGTTAGCTTCTCAGGCAGTGCTAAAACCTCATCTCACTGCCCGAGAAATGCTACAGCTATTAGGTCACATGGCATCTACCGTGCATGTGGTCCCTTATGCTCACCTCCATATGAGAGCAGCCCAGTGGACTTTATCCAATCATTGGACCCAGGCATCAGGCTGCCTGTCAGACAAAATAGCAAACACGAGTCGCCTCAGTCCACTCAGAACCTGTTGCTGGGGTCCCCTTTTCAACAACCCTTACCCCAGGCAACTCTCACAACAGATGCTTCACCAATGGGTTGGGGGGCTCATTTGCAAAATCTCTCCACCCAAGGCACTTGGACTCCACAGGAGACTCATCTACATATCAGTCTCTTGGAGCTCAGAGCAATCTTCCTTGCTCTTCAAGTGTTCCACACCCTGCTCAGCTACAAGACAGTTCTCATTCATACGGACAATCAAGTAGCCATGTTCTACATGAACAAGCAGGGGGAAACAGGCTCTCTGTTGCTTTGCAACAAAGCTTTGCGACTGTGGGCCCTCGCCAGAGAGCATCAGATTCATCTCCTGGCAGTGTATCTTCCAGGCATACAAAACTCTTGGGCAGACAGACTCAGTCGAGTTCTGCTTCCACACGAGTGGTCTCTGCATGCAGACCAGGTGGCCAAGATTTTTCAAATTTGGGGAACCCCGGACATAGACCTCTTTGCAAGTCCGTGGAATGCCAAACTTCCCTAGCTCTGTTCCAGAATTCCGGCTCAGGGCTTTCAGGCCAGGGATGCTTTCCTCCTTTACTGGGGTCAAGACTTCCTGTATGCCTTTCCACCCATTCCCCTAATTCCCAAAACCCTATTCAAGCTTCAGAGAGACGGAGGCCATATGATTCTCATAGCTCCACATTGGCCACGGCAAGTGTGGTACCCTCTGTTTCTACATCTCTCTCAAGCTCCCTCCCTGGAGTTAGGGTCTGCTGCAGATCTCCTGTCTCAGGAGAACGGAATGTTATGGCATCCCAATCCCCAGTCTCTGCATCTCAGGGCTTGGTTGCTGAAGGCCTAGATCTTCATGATCTTAACCTTCCTCAGCCAGTAAAGGATAACATCTCAACCTTACTATACACATGTAACACCCTAAATTCTCAGCACTCAATCTTATTGTACATATGTAATTAGTTCAGTTTGCACCCCCCGTGTTATCCAAGTTGTTATTCCTGTTCTCTGTAAAGCAAAACATGTTATCCAAGTTGTTACTCCTGTTCTATGTGAAGCCAAGCAGTTTGTTATGCTCATTTTGTTTTATGTAAACCGCGCTGACAATAGTGCGGTATATAAGAAATTGTAATAAATAATAAATAAATAAATAATATCCTTTATGCTTCCAGGAAGCCTTCCACAAGACGCTCTTATGCTTTCAAGTGGAAAAGGTTCACCATATGGTGTTCGCAGAAGGGTCTTAACCACCTTGCGGTACCTCTGGAATCATTACTGGCGTATCTCCTTTATTTATCCAATGCAGGACTTTAGGCTAACTCAGTGAGAGTCCATTTGAGTGCTATTTCTTCCCATCCTCTTATAGCAAGATTTATGAGAGGCCTTCTGCTAACTAAGCTTCCCATTAGGCCACCACCTGTGGCATGGGACTTAAACTTGGTTCTTGGTCAGCTCATGAAGCCATCTTTCGAACCCTTAGCTAATACCTCCTTGAAATTCCTTTCTTGAAAGGTTATCTTTCTCATTGCAATCACATCATCACGTTGCATCAGTGAGTTGCAAGCACTAGTGGCTGATCCACCTTATACAAGGTTCCATCATGACAGGGTAGTCCTTAGGACTCATCCACACTTTATGCCAAAGGTGGTCTCACCTTTTCATCTAAACCAAGCGGTCTACCTACCTGTGTTCTTTCCAAGGCCTCATGCATCAAACGCAGAAAGAAATCTTCATACCTTGGACTGTAAAAGAGCTTTAGCCTTTTACTTACAAAGAACACAGTAACATAGAAAGTCCTCAGCTCTTTGTTGCTTTTGATCCTTCTCATTTGGGACTTCCAGTCTCCAAGAGAACACTGTCAAACTGGATTGCTTAGTGTATTTCCTTTGCCTATCAGAGTAAGAACCTTCCTCTGGAGGGCCATGTAAGAGCTCACAATGTGAGAGCCATGGCAGCTTCAATGGCTCATCTACACTCTGTGTCTATCGACGACATCTGTCGAGCAGTCACCTGGGCCTCGGTTCATACCTTCACAGCCCATTACTGCTTGGACAAGGACTCCCGCCGGAATGCCTTGTTTGGTCAGGCTGTTCTCCAACACCTGTTCCATACTTAATCAACTCCTACCCACCATCCCTGGTTGGATGCCAGAGATCCATGGGGGTATGTGGAGCCCTTTCTCAGGGACACACAACTTCTGGGGTCTCTCCCTAGCATCTAAAGCTAGGGAGTCCCCATATGTGAAGACTACATTCCTGCTTGTTCCTGGAGATAGCATAGTTACTCACCTGTAACAGGTGATCTCTGGGAACAGCAGGAATTTAGTCTTCACAACCCACCCACCTCTCCTAGGAGTGGTATCTCTCTATCTCTTTCCTTTCCCTCTCTCTCTCTCTTTGTCTCAGCTTTAAAACTCAACTGGAGAGAGGCAGTTGGGAAAGGCGGGAAGGCAGCACGCAGGCGCTGTGGGATGCTCCCAAAAGCTTTCTAATTGGACGCTGGGGAGCGTTCCCGTGCAGGCTCCTTCGGTACTGACGATACCCATATGTGAAGACTAAATTCCTGCTGTTCCCGGAGATCACCTGTTACAGGTGAGTAACTATGCTTTATATGCATGCGTTCCAGTCAATATGTGCATTTAAGCCAGTCGGGTTAATCGATTGTAGATTAAAAATTCAGTGGTGTTCTCGAATCAACAGCGTCTGATCTTTAGATTTGCCATTGTATCCTGTGATGACTTGATCTATACAAAAGCAACGTAGTTCTTCAAATTTATGGTTCAGTTTAAGGCAGTGATCCACAATAGGGGCATCTGGTTTTTTGCAATTCAGTCTGCTACAGTGTTCATTTATTCTAACCCGGAAAGGGTGGATGGTTTTACCCACATACATATACGTGAAATCAGACTGAACACAATATGAATTTAGTGACCAAATATTCTCCATATAGTTGTCAAATTCAGCGTATCCTGAAAAAACATATTAATGTTTTGAATAGTGTTCCAGGGCTGGAGGAAAAGTTTATTCGCTGTGTCTGGCAACGGCACAAAAATTTAAAGGAGATATTAAGCCCGACAGTGCTAAGACCCTTACCAGCTCAATCTGTAACTCCTGATAATGGTCATGCTAAATGTGGGGACTGTAAAGTGTGTGATATTACTTTGGAAGCATCAACTTTTGATTATCACGGTAAAACATATTCATTAAGACACAAGACATCTTGCGGTTCCAGCTATGTGGTCTACTGTATTTTGTGCCCTTGTCAACTATTGTATGTGAAGTATGGCGTTGGGAAGATTTAATTAAGATAAGCACCAATTTTCTTTAATGCACATTTTTATGATATGATACTGGAAAAATAATTTACGAAAAATAATTCACAACTAATAATTCCTTCGAGTTATAGTTTTAAGCAACACCATAAGGTCATTGATGCGAAAGGGTGCATACAGTCCAAATCTGTTTAAATCTGGACTACAGCACCATCTAAGTCTGAGACCTTGTTGCTTACAATAAAAACTATTTGGTTTAAATAGTCATTGTGATGTAGATTTAAGCCGTTAGGAACAACGAAAAAATTACTAACTTTAGGTTAAAGGTTGGAGCAGATATTTGCAGATACTCAATAATTTCATCTTCGGTCATTTCTAGATTTTCTTTAGTAAAGACCAAAGCAAAGAATTCATTCAGTCTGTCCGCTATGGCCTTGTTTCCTCTTAGTGCCCTTTTTACCCCTCTATCATCTAATGGTCCAACTGACTTTCTCACAGGTTTTTTGCTACGAATGTACTTGAAAAAGTCTTTATTATGCATTTTTGCTTCCACAGCAAGCTTCTTCTCAAATTCTCTTTGCCTGCCTTATCAATGCCTTGCATTTAACTTGCCAGTGCTTGTGGTGTTTCCAGTTTTAGTCATTTGGCTCCTTTTTCCATTTCCTGAAAGATGCTTTTTTGGCAATAACACCCTCTCTGACCTTTGCTTTTAAACGATGCTGGCAGATTTTTGGACTTCCTTCCACTTTTCTTAAAGCGTGGAATCCTTAACCTTTGAAACTGCTGTTTTTAAATTTTTCTTAACTATTTTCCTCATTTTATCATAGTCTCCCTTTTGAAAGTTAAAAGGGAGTACTGTGGATTTCATTACCCTTCCTCCATGTATTAAATCAAACATGATCATGCTATGATCACTATTGCCAAGTGGCCCCAAAACCCTTATCTCCTGCACCAGATCTGGTGTTCCACTAAGGACAAGGTCCAAAATGGTTTCTCCTCTGGTCGGTTCATGAGTCGGCCGCTCCTAGAAGCAGTCATTTATTTCATCTAGAAATGTTATCTCCCTAGCATGTCCTGCTGTGACACTGACCCAGTCGATACCGGGGTAATTGAAATCACCCATTATTATTACTGTTTTACAACTTTTGCTAGCTTCCCTAATTTCTTTGAGCATTTCATCATCCATTTGTTCATTCTGACTAGGCGGTCGATAGTACACCCTATTGCCATTGCCTTTCCCCTCCACCTTTTACATGGAATTTCAATCCATAGAGATTCTACAGTGAATTTTGTTTCCTGCAAAACTTTAATCCTTTGTGACTCAATGTCCTCTCTAACATAGAGCCTAACCCCTCCACCAAGTTGATCTGTTATATCATTACAATATAGTTTGTACCCAGGTATCAGTGTCCCACTGGTTGTCCTCCTTCCCCCATGTCTCTGAGATTCCAATTATATCTAATCTCTCATTTAGTGCTATATAGTCTAACTATCCCATCTTATTTTTTAAGACTTCTAGCATTTGCATACAAGCATTTTAGAGGCTGTATTTTATTCATATTAATCTAGCTAAAGGTAGGCAGGGGTAATTTGGACTCTTTAAGCTCTGTCTGGTCTTTACTCAAGGGCATTTGGGCTACTTTTGTCTTTATTGGACTCTCTCTGCTGATATGCCCTAACTTCATTCTTTTGGTAGTATCCTCACATTGTTCCAAACCATGGGCTTTTGGGTGACCGTTGTCTTTTCTCTATTATCTAGTTTAAAAGCTGGTTCCGTCCTGGTTAAGATGGAGCCCATCCCTTCGGCAGAGCCCCTCCTTTCCCCAGAATGTTCCCCAGTTCCTAACAAATCCAAACCCCTCTTCCTTGCACCATTGTCTCATCCACGCATTGAGACTCCGGAGCTCTGCCTGCCTTTTGGGTCCTGAGTGTAGAACTGGAAGCATTTCGGAGAATGCTACCCTGGAAGTTCCGGATTTGAACTTCCTACCTAAAAGCCTAAATTTAGCCTCCAATACCTCCCTACCACACTTTCCTATGTCATTAATACCGACATGTACCAAGACGCAGACTCCTCCCCAGCACTATCTAAGACCTTGTCTAGGTGGCGTGTGAGGTCCGCTTCCTTCACCAGGCAGGCATGTTACCAGGCGATCCTCACGTCCACCAGCCATCCAGCTATCTACATGCCTAATGATTGAATCACCAACTATAATGGCTGTCCTAACCCTTCCCTCATGGGCACATGGCTCTGGAGAAAACCTTTCAATGTGAGAGGGTTTTACATCACCTGAAGGACAGGTCTTAACTTCAGGATCACTTCCTGCCGCACCAGGGTGATGCTCTCCTGTCACGTGACCTCTCTCTTCCATGGCAACAGGGATGCTGCCAGACTGGAGGTGGGCCTTCAGCACTATATTCCTGTAGGTCTCATCTATGTACCTCACTTTCTTTCTTATGTCCTTCAAGTCTGCTAGACTAGCCTCCAGAGATCGGACTCATTCCCTGAGAGGAAAGAGAACCTTGCACCTAGTGCACACGTAAGACCCCTCACCAACTGGGAGAAAATCATACATGTCACACTCATTGTAAAAGACTGGAAAACCCCCATCTGGACTGCTGTCTGCATCTTAGTTTTAAGGTTGTGTTTAGGTATTTAAGTTCTTTACTTACTAAGGGTTGCTGGGGATACTTATACTAATAAACTATACCTCATAAGTTTAATGTACTTTGTTCACCTGAAGCTTAATTAATCTCAGGTCCTTAATGTATGCCGGATGAGAATAAACAGCTGCACCTGGGAGTAAATATGGTACCCCCTTTCTTTTAAGAGATTTAAGCATCTATAAAGCTACGATTATCCCAGGGGTTAGGTGGGTGTCAGGGAGGAAGGGAGGGAAAGAAGTCTTATTAAAAACTGGCTGCTACACAGTACCCTGTCCTGTGCTTCTAAGTTAATCTGTGACTACTTTCCTAGGTGATTCACACAGCCCTTGCTTGGATTGAGGGAGTCTTGTTTTTTTTATTTTAACCAGAAAGCTCTCTGCTGTTTTTAAATTTAAACTGTAAGCTCTTTGCTGCTACTAGGCCCTGACTGAGTATTAAATTTAAACTAGAAGCTCTCTGCTGGCTTTTTTTTAATTTGTAAAGATTTATTAATTCTTTTAACAGGTAAAATACATCACATTCCGTTCAACAGTTAACATCAATTGAAAATCCTATAACGTTGGCCCCATGGCATGTTCAGTTCAACATCATTTTCTCCCCTTTACTTGCACTCCACCATCCTATGCTCCCCTCCCTATGCTCTCCCCTCCTCCTCCTCCCTTCCCCCTCCCCTCCCCTCCCCTATCCTATCCCTACCTTCCTCAACCGTCTCCCCACCTTCCTCTATCCATTAAATTGCCTACTACTATCTTAACTCTAACCCCCCTCCTCCCCCCCGCTCCCCCCCTCAGTGGCCACTCCCTCCTCCCACATACTCTCTTAGCCATCTCCACACCCCCTCCCACCGTCTCTCCATTTGTTCCCCCTTGCCCTGTTTTCCCCCCATGATTTTATACATAAGATAAATATTTGACATTCTCTTCGCATAGCTTTTCATAGATGGCAAAGCCGTCCTATTCCAGTGCCATGCTATTTCACATCTGGCTGCCGTGACACAATACCAGATAATATTCCACTCCCCTCCCCACTGCCCATCCTTTTGCAGGATACACATTTCAGGAGTCATCTCTATTCGTACTCCCACAATTTTATTTATTATGTCCCCTATTCTCCTCCAATACCTTTGAACCACTGTACTGGACCACCACATATACATCCATGTGCCCTCCTTGCCACACTGCCTCCAACATTTGTTCGACTTCAATACCCCCGCATTATATAGTCGCTCAGGTATGAGATACCACCTACTCAGCACCTTAAAACCATTTTCACGTAGTGCCGTGGCAATGGAGAACTTAGCAACTCCCATCGCCACTCCCTCCCATTCCTCCACCTCCCACTCCACCCCCAAGTCCCTTTCCCATGCTTCCATGTAACTCAATTTCCCGACTCCCCGCGCTATTAATCCTTTATATATTCTAGATAACATACCCTTCTGCCCCATGGACCCCAAACATGCCCCCTCAAACCAATCCATTCCCCCCTCCACCCTGCCCCCTCTGCCTTTTACTAATCAATGACACCAATTGCATATACACATACCTATCTGTTTTCGGCAGCCGATATATATCTCGAATACCTTCAAAGCCCCTTATCTCCTTCCCCATTATTATCTGTGAAATCTGACTCAACCCCTGCTCCTCCCATCTCCGCAGTACTATACTGCTCGGCCCCACTCCCTTTTCACAACACACCTGAAGGGACATAGTAGGTGATCATTTCTTATCCCCCACCATCCTTTGCCTATTCTGTTGCCAAATATTTAAAGTGTGCTCAACAAAAGGATTACTCCCCCTTGCCCCCTTCCCTCCCCCCCCCCCCAGATTAGCCTTTCCAGCTCTCCGGGTCCAAACTCTGCTGCCTCCATCCTCACCCAGTGCTTAAAAGGTTCCCTTAACCATGCATACACCCCTCTAAGCTGCGCTGCCTTATAATATTTATTTATTTATTTACATTTCTTATATACCGCACTATTTGCGATCAGCACGGTTTACATAGAACAAACAAAATCCGACAATAAACAAATGTCTGGTCATTACTTTGAACAGGAAATGTAACTTGGAGAACAGGGTAAACTATATACATATGCAGATGAATTGAACAGGGTAAACTATATACAAATGCAGATGAAATGAGAACGGATATTGTTGGGTGTTGTACATACTTGGGGACGCACTATTCTAGGGTAGCTGGGGTTCAGGGCAGTCAGTGAGATATTTGATAAAGAGAAAATGTTTCAGGGCCTTCCTGAACTGGCTCAAGTTGGGGATTGCTCTGATATGTGGTGGTAGGGAATTCCAGAGACTTGGGGCGCAGAGTCTGAAGGTTCTGTTAGATGTTGTTTTGGTGCAGTTTGTCGTATCTTTTGGTATCGATAGCATATTGGACTCTGCGGTTCTCCTTAGCCTGTTGGGTGTGAGTGGTTGTATGAGGTCAGATAGTGAAGAGGAGGAGAGCCCCTTGGTGGCCTTGAAAGTCATCACCAAGGTCTTAAAACTGATCCTGGCTTGAATGGGGAGCCAGTGCAGCTGCTTTAGGAGGGGTGTGATATGTTCTCTTCTGGAGGCTCCAAAGAGTATCCGCGCTGCACTCTTCATAGCGAGTTGCAGGGGGTTTAAGGTGGCCCGGGGGAGTCCTTGTAGGATGGCGTTTGAATAATCGAAATGAGGAATAATGAGGGCTTGGTAAATGGTGCGGAAATCACCTGGTTCGAGTAACGGACGTTCTCCAGGACCAAGCAGGAAGTCAGTCCTCACATATGGGTGACGTCGGCGCCGACGGAGCCCTCGCAGAACAATTTTCCCCAGCTTTCAAAGAAAGCCTTTGGGAATTGCAGCGCGCATGCGCGGTCCTCTTCCCGCCCAAGGGTGCCATCTTGCTCAGTCTTCTTTTTTCCGCGGAGCCCTACAGACGTTGTTTGTAATTCCCCGCTAGAAAAGTTGATTTTATTTGTCTTTTTTCTCGGTTCGACGCCGGTTCTTTTCCCGCCCGGACCCGCGACGCTGGTTGCGAGTCCGTTCTTTATTTTTTCGGTTTTTGGTCCTTCGTGACAGATTTCGCGCCTTTTTTTCTTTTTCACTGGCAGCCCTGTCTTTTGACCTCGCAGGGGCCCTTTTTCCCCCGATGGCTGCCAGCGGGTTTAAGAAGTGTGATCGGTGTAAGAAGCTCATGTCTCTTACCGACACACACGACTACTGCCTCCGCTGCCTCGGACCCGATCATGACCCAATGATCTGTGGTCCGTGTGGCAAAATGTCCTCAAAAGCTTTGAGGAGTCGGCAGCATCAGCGGGAACGTATCTTCTCTGACTCCGGCCGGGCTCGGACCTCGTCAGAGGCTTCGACGTCTCGGGACTCTGGTCCTGAGCATCGTCGAAGTTCCTCTGAACGGGGGTCTCCTACCCGGGAACATCATCGGAAGAAGAAACCCGCGAGGGCGGGGTCGGACGCTCCTGGTTCCTCGAGGGCCAGGTCGCATAGCCCCGATTCCCGTCCCGGGTCCTCGGAGATGGAGAGGCCTTCCGAACATCCTCGTCTCGAGATGGACTCGCCCGCTCACGTGAGTACTGTTGTCCTCGTGGACTCGCCTCCGAAGGAGCCGACGTCGGGCCCGACGCCGTCGGGGCCCGAGTCGGGGGCTGCTGGGTCTCCTGAGCTCGGACTCAGGTTGACGGCCTTGGAGAGCAGTCTGACTGCCTTCATGGACCAGCAGCGGGCATTGATCGCTGGCCTCGCCGGTGCTTCTGCCCTGACCACCGGGACGTCGACGTCCAAGTCGACCCCGGAGACCGAGCCGATCCTCGAGTCCATGAGGGCTCGAGTCGATCCTCGGTCGCGGTCTCCTTCGGCCTCCCGTTCGGGACCGAGGTCGTCGACGCTGACTCCCTCGGCGTCGGGGCGAACGGCATCGATGCCCGCCCGACCGGAGCCGCTCGACTCCTCCTCCGAGGAGTCAGCCTGGGAATCCGAGGACGAAGAGTCACCTGGTTCTTTTCGGACTCGGTGTGTCCCATCGGACTCCCCCGAGTCCGAACCTCGGAGACGGTCCCCCCCGGAGGATACCCGGTTCTCGGACTTCGTGCGGGATATGGCCAAAGCCTTGGCCTTCCCCGCGGATCCCGAGGAGGAGCCTCGAGTCGAAGAACTCGATGCCCTCCAATATGACTCTCCCCCAAAGGAGGCCTTTATTGTATCAGTTCCTCCGATGCTGGAATGACTTCTCTTCCGCATGTGGGAGAGCCCGGCGTCGTCGCCGGTGTTAAGCAAGCGGGTCGATTCCATTTATCGAGTCCGCAAGAGCCCCGGGTTCCAAAAGGCACAACTACCGCACCATTCCATGGTGGTGGAATCGGCCATGCATAGACTTAAGAGTCAGAAAATGCACTCCTCGGTGCCTCCCAGTCGGGATTCTCGAAGCCTGGATGCCCTCGGTAGGAAGTGTTTCCAGGGCTCTATGCTTGCTTGTCGAGTCCAGACCTACCAGCTCTATATGGGCATGTATCTCCGAGACCTGGCTAAAGAAATAGCCGGGTTCTCTGCTGGTCTCTCCGAGGAACCTTTGCAGAGGTTCCAAACCTTGTCAACTGGTATTCGGGAGTGCTCAAAGTTTATCTCTCGAGCAGCCTACAATGGCTTTGAAGCCTCGGCTCGAGTAGCCGCAGCCGGCATCGGTAGCCGTCGACAGGCTTGGCTTCAGTCATCCGACATCGAGCCATGGGTGCAGGACAAGTTGGTCGATGTCCCCTGCAGAGGTGAAAACCTCTTTGGCAAGCCCATGGATGAGAAGGCTGCACAGATCGAGACCGAGACTCTCACCAGGACTCGTCTCTCAAGGAAGACCTCTGCCCCTTCTCAGAAGAAGGGCTCGGGGAAAAAGCCCTTTTACCCGAGGAAGGCGGCTGCCTATCACCACTACCCTCATTATCAGGCCTCGGCAGCTCCCCAACAGGGTAAGCAAGCCAAGGGACAGGGTAATGGATCACGTAGGCTGCAAGCCCCCAAGCCTGCACCACCGGGTTTTTGACTTCATCAGCATAGCCTCTCCCCCTCAGCTGGTTTCTCTCAGCACAGGAGGCCGGCTGGTCCACTTTGCCCACAGGTGGACCAACATCACTACAGATACCTGGGTACTTCACATAGTCCAAGAGGGCTATCTTCTGCACTTCCACCAGGTACCTCCCTCCTACTTTCCGGGGGAGCCTCTCAGACTCCCTCTGCACAGGGACTTACTCCTTCAGGAGTTAGCAAGTCTTCTTCAGGAACAGGCTGTGGAACCGGTGCCCCACCACCTGAGAGGTCAAGGCTTTTACTCCAGGTACTTTGTGATACCAAAAAGAACAGGAGGCCTCAGACCCATCCTGGACTTGCGGAACCTCAACAAGTTCCTCGCAAAGGAAAAGTTCAAGATGCTTACACTTGGAATCCTGCTGCCCTACCTCCAGTAGGGAGACTGGCTATGCTCCTTGGATCTGAAGGATGCCTACACTCACATCCTCATCCACCCCAGCCACAGACAATATCTCAGGTTTGTTGTGGGGGGCAATCATTACCAGTACAGAGTACTACCCTTTGGCCTATCCTCCGCACCAAGGGTGTTCACCAAATGTCTAGTAGTGGTGGCGGCTTATCTAAGACTTCAAGGCCTCTTTGTATTTCCATACCTGGATGACTGGCTCATCAGAGCACAGTCTTCCCAAGAGGCCACTCACGCCACGCACCGCACTGTGACTCTGCTCCAGCACTTGGGCTTTGTCATAAACTTTGCAAAGTCCACTTTGTTTCCCTCTCAGGATCTCGAGTTCATCGGCGCAAGATTAAACACGCTTCAGGCGCGTGCCTTTCTGACTCTCGACAGGGCAAACGGGCTCATGGATCTTGCCAGCCACTTTCACAGCAATTCCCTGGTCTCTGCCAGGCAATTTCTGAGACTGCTCGGCCATATGGCTTCCACTGTCCATGTAACCCCCAATGCCCGCCTGAACATGCGGCCTGCTCATTGGTGCCTTCGCACAAAATGGCATCAGGCCACTGGGAGCCTAGCGGACTCCGTACAGATCTCCGACCCGCTGGTCTCTTCTCTGCAATGGTGGCTTCATCTGCCAAACCTAGTGCTCGGAATGGCTTTTCAGTCTCCTCCGCCTTCTCAGGTCCTGACGACCGATGCTTCTCTCCTGGGTTGGGGAGCACATTGCCAAGGGACATGTACTCAAGGCCTCTGGACTCCTTGGGAGTCTGCCCAGCAGATCAACTTCCTGGAACTCAGAGCTATCCGCCTAGCTCTGAGGGCCTTCTCCCACCTCACTTCTCACCAGTCTGTGCTGGTCTAGACAGACAATCAAGTTGCGATGTTCTACGTGAACACACAAGGGGGCACAGGCTCCTTCCTTCTCTGTCAGGAAGCACAAAAGCTGTGCTCTTGGGCCGTCAGCCGCGGCATCCTCCTCAAAGCTGTTTATCTCCCGGGTCAAGAAAATTGCCTGGCAGACAAACTGAGCAGAATCCTCCAGCCACACGAGTGGAGATTGGATCTGTTAGTGCTTCAGCGGATCTTTCTCAAATGGGGCCTACCCACCATGGATCTCTTTGCCAGTCCTCTCAACCGGCAACTTCCCCGATTCTGCTCTCGAAAACCGCATCCTCACAGAGTAGTGGCGGATGCTTTTCTTCTTTCCTGGTCCACAGGCCTTCTGTATGCCTTTCCTCCCATGCCACTGGTGTCTCGGACGCTCTTCAAGGTTCTCCGGGACAAAGCCTCAATGATCCTCGTGGCTCCCTGGTGGCCGAGACAGCCCTGGTTCCCGCTTCTGATGCAGCTGGCGGTGGACACTCCTCTCCCTCTGGGGTTTGAGCCCGATCTCCTGACCCAGGATCACGGGACTCTCCTACACCCCAACCTCCGGTCCCTTCATCTGATGGCCTGGCTGCTGAAAGGGTAGTCCTGGCTCCCCTCCTGCTGCCTCCAGATGTGGAGGAAGTCGTCTTGGCCTCCAGGCGACCCTCCGCCCGGAAGTCCTACGCTCTGAACATAAGAACATAAGAACATAAGAAATGCCATACTGGGTCAGACCGAGGTCCATCAAGCCCAGTATCCTGTTTCCAACAGTGGCCAATCTAGGTCATACGTACCTAGCAGTTTCCCCAAAAGACACAGGTTCTGCAGTGCTTGTACTAGGCCAAGCATTGATATCCTGGGTCCCTTTTTAATAGTGGTTTATGGACCTTTCCTCCAGGAACTTGTCCAAACCTTTTTTAAACCCAGCTATACTAACAGCCCTTACTACATCCTCCGGTAACAGATTCCAGAGTTTGATTACACGTTGAGTGAAGAAATATTTTCTCCTATTTGTCTTAAATAGTTTACCCTGTAGCTTCATTATATGTCCCCTAGTCCTTCTATATTCTGATAGCGTAAACAATTGATCCACGTTTATCCGTTCCACTCCATTCATTAATTTATACACCTCTATCATATCTCCCCTCAGCCGTCTCTTTTCTAGGTTAAAGAGCCCTAACCTTTTTAGCCTCTCTTCATAGGAGTAGCCTTCCATCCCCTTCACCAATTTGGTGGCTCTTCTCTGTACTTTTTCTAATAACTCTATGTCCTTTTTAAGATACGGTGACCAGAATTGCACACAATATTCAAGGTGCGGTCATACCATGGAGCGATACAGAGGCATTATAATATCCTTTGTTTTATTCTCCATCCCTTTTCTTATGATACCTAGCATTCTATTTGCTTTCTTGGCCGCCGCTGCACACTGGGCGGAGGGTTTTAACATGTTATCCACGATGACTCCTAAATCTTTTTCCTGGGTGGTGGTTTCTAATGTGGAGCCTTGCATCGTGTAACTATAGTGTGGGTTGTTCTTTCCTAGGTGCATAACTTTGCACTTGTCCACATTAAATTTCATCTGCCATTTGGATGCCCAGTCTTCCAATTTATCCAGATCCTCCTGCAGTTTTCCACAATCCTCTTGGGTTTTAACAACTTTAAACAGTTTTGTGTCATCTGCAAATTTGATAACCTCACTAGTTATTCCCTTTTCCAGGTCATTTATGAATATGTCAAAAAGTAGCGGACCCAGTACAGATCCCTGGGGTACTCCACTATTCACCTTTTTCCATTGGGAATATTGGCCATTTAGCCCTACCCTCTGCTTTCTATCTTTTAACCAGTTCCCGATCCACAATAGTACACTGCCTCCTATCCCATGACTTTTTAGCTTCGCCAAAAGTCTCTGATGGGGGACCTTGTCAAAAGCTTTCTGAAAGTCCAGATACACTATATCAACCGACTCACCTTTGTCTACCTGTTTATGCACACCTTCAAAAAAACCAGATCAGATTAGTAAGACAAGATCTTCCTTGTCTAAAGCCATGTTGGCTGTCTCCCATTAGGCCATGACTATCTACATGCTGTGTAATTTTGTTCTTTATGATGGTTTCTACCATTTTCCCTGGTACTGACGTCAGGCTCACCGGTCTGTAATTTCCCGGGTCACCCCTGGAACCCTTTTTAAAAATTGGTGTTACGTTGGCGACCCTCCAATCTTCAGGTATTACAGATGATTTTAATGAAAGTTCACAGATTACCAATAACAGGTCTGCAATCTCATATTTCAGTTCTTTCAACACTCTGGGATGTATACCATCCGGTCCAGGTGATTTGCTACTATTCAGTTTATCAAATAGTTGTAATATATCTTCCCGGTGTAGCGATATTTCTCTCAATTCCTCTGCAGTATCACCTTTAAATACCACTTCAGTCTTGGGTAACATCCCTACATCTTCCTCAGTAAAGACCGAAGCAAAGAATTCATTCAGTCTCTCTGCTATAGCCTTGTCCCCTTTTACCCCTCTATCATCTAATGGTCCAATTGACTCTCTCACAGTCCTTTTGCTACGAATGTACTTGAAAAAGTCTTTATTTCGTGTTTTTGCTTCCGTAGCAAGTTTCTTCTCAAATTCCCGCTTTGCCTGCCTCATCAATGCTTTGCATTTAACTTGCCAGTGCTTGTGCTCTTTCCAGTTTTCATCATTTGGCTCTTTTTTCCATTTCCTGAAGGTTGCTCTTTTGGCAGCAACAGCCTCTCTGACCTCACCTTTAAACCATGCTGGCAGTTTTTTGGACTTTCTTCCACTTTTCTTAATGCGTGGAATACAGCTGGTCTGGGCTTCGAGGATAGTATTTTTAAATAACACCCAAGCTTGCTGTAAGTCTTTAACCTTTGGAACCGCTCCTTTTAGTTTTTTCTGAACTATATTCCTCATTCTATCATAGTCTCCCTTTTGAAAGTTAAAAGGTAGTACTGTGGATTCCTTTACTATCTGTCCTCCACTGATTAAATCAAACATGATCATACTATGATCACTATTGCCAAGTGGTCCCAACACCCTTATTTCTTGCACCAGATCTGGCGTTCCACTAAGGACTAGGTCCAGTATGGCTTCCCCTCTGGTCGGTTCATGAATCAGCTGCTCCAAGAAGCAGTCATTTATTTCATCTAGAAACTTTATCTCTTTAGCTTGTCCTGCTGTGACACTGTCCCAGTCGATACCGGGGTAATTGAAATCACCCATTATTACTACTCTGTTGTGGCTTTTGTTAGCTTCCTTGATTTCTTTGAGCATTTCATCATCCATTTGTTCATTCTGGCCAGGCGGTCGATAGTATACTCCCACTGCCATCACCTTCCCTTCATAAATGGAATTTCAATCCATAGAGATTCTACAGCAAATTTTGTTCCCTGCAAAACTTTAATCCTTTCTGACTCAATGCCCTCTCTAACATAGAGCGCAACCCCTCCACCAATTTGTTCAGCTCTATCATTACGATATAGTTTGTATCCAGGTATCACAGTGTCCCACTGGTTATCCTCCTTCCACCATGTCTCTGAGAGTGCAATCATATCTAACCTCTCATTTAGTGCTATATATTCTAATTCTCCCATCTTATTGTTTAGACTTCTAGCATTGGCATACAAGCATTTTAGAGACTGTATTTTATTAATATTAATCTGGCTATTGGTAGGCATGGGTAATTGGGAATCCTTATGCTCTGTCTGCTCCTTACTCAAGGGCATTTGGGCTACTATACTCCCTTTTGGAACCTCACTGCTTTTGGTAGTATCCTTCAAGGATACCTTTGTCCGAACCATGCGCTCCTGGGTGACTGTCGGCTTTCCCCTATTTTCTAGTTTAAAAGCTTCTCTATCTCTTTTTTAAAGGTTAATGCCAGCAGTCTGGTCCCATCCTGATTAAGGTGAAGCCTATCCCTTCGGAAGAGCCCCCCCTTTCCCCAGAATGTTCCCCAGTTCCTAACAAATCCAAAACCCTCATCTTTGCACCATTGTCTCATCCACGCATTGAGACTCCGGAGCTCTGCCTGTCTTTTGGGTCCTGCACGTGGAACAGGAAGCATTTCGGAGAACGCTATCCTGGAAGTTCTGGATTTCAACTTCCTACCTAAAAGCTGAAATTTAGCCTCCAGAACTTCCCTACCACATTTTCCTATGTCATTGGTACCAACATGTACCAAGACAGCAGACTCCCCCCCAGCACTATCTATGATCCTATCTAGGCGGTGCGTGAGATCTGCTACCTTCGCACCAGGCAGGCATGTTACCAGGCGATCCTCACGTCCACCAGCCACCCAGCTATCTACATTCCTAATGATTGAATCACCAACTATAACAGCTGTCCTGACCCTCCCCTCATGGGGACATGGCCCTGGAGAAACGTCCTCGGTGCGAGAGGGTTTTACATCACCTGGAGGACAGGTCCTAGTTACAGGATCACTTCCTGCCACACCAGGGTGATGCTCTCCTGTCACGTGACCTCTCTCCTCCATGGCAACAGGGATGCTGCCAGACTGGAGGTGGGACTTCAGGACTATATCCCTGTAGGTCTCGTCCATGTACTTCTCTGTCTTTCTTATGTCTTCCAGGTCTGCTACTCTAGCCTCTAGAGAACGGACTCGTTCCCTGAGAGCAAAGAGCTCCCTGCACTTAGTGCATATGTAGGACCTCTCACCAACTGGGAGAAAATCATACATGTGACACTCAATGCAAAAGACTGGAGAACCCCCATCTCGTTGCTGGACCTCTGTCTGCATCTTAGTTTAAAGCTTGTGTTTAGGTCTTTTAAATTCGGTATATAATAAGGATTGGTGTAGATGCTTATACTAATAAAAGTGTGGCGTCGGTTCTCCGTCTGGTGAGCTCAGCAGTCTCAAGATCCCTTCTCCTGTTCGATATCAGTGGTCTTGCAATACTTGCTTTGCCTCTCCGATCTTGGACTTAAGTCCAACTCGGTCAGGGTCCACCTCAGTGCTCTTTCTGCGCATCACATGCCGGTGGATGGCAGGCCTCTTTCCAGCCACCCTCTAGTGCCTCGTTTCCTCAGAGGCCTCCTTCTCCTTAAACCACCTTTGCGCCCACCAGCCCCTGACTGGGATCTGAATGTGGTTTTACAGCGGATTACCTGTCCGCCTTTTGAACCTATGGCTACCTGTCATCTTCGTTTTCTTTCTTGGAAAACCTTATTCTTGGTAGCCCTCACTTCTGCTAGACGCGTTAGTGAGCTACAGGCCCTGGTCTCTGATCCTCCTTACACTCGGTTCTACAAGAATAGGGTAGTCCTACGGACTCACCCTAAATTTCTTCAGAAAGTGGTTTCCCCTTTTCACATCAACCAGGAGGTGGTACTTCCGACCTTCTTTCCCAGGCCACACTCCAGCCGAGCTGAAATGGTCCTGCATACCTTGGACTGTAGGAGGGCGTTGACTTTCTACCTTGACCGTACGCGGGAGCACCGAAGGACTGTTCAGCTCTTCGTGTCTTATGACCCCAATAAGTTGGGGCTCCCTGTCTCCAAGCGTACTCTGTCCATCTGGATTGCTGACTGTATCGCTTGGGCTTATGAGGCAGCCGGCCTCTCGTTGGAAAGTCGAGTCACGGCTCATCGTGTTAGGGCGAAGGCTGCGTCAGTGGCTTACCTCCGCTCTGTTCCATTGGCAGACATCTGCCGGGCCGCTACTTGGTCTTCAAGCCAGACTTTTGCAGCCCATTACTGCCTGGAAAGGGAGTCCCGCAGGGACAGTGCTTTTGGACAGGCAGTCCTCCGTAATCTCTTTGAGGTGTAGGCAACTCCTGCCCTCCGTCTCGGATGTTGGGCTACCGGTTGGGGGCGTACTCAGAGAAGATTCCTTCCTTCTGTGCTACTGAGCTAGAGGGAGCTCATTTTTTGTGCTTAGGGTCTCCGGTAGCCTTAAGCTTGGGAGTCCCATATGTGAGGACTGACTTCCTGCTTGGTCCTGGAGAAAGAGTAGTTACTCACCTGTAACAGGTGTTCTCCAGGAGCAGCAGGAATCAGTCCTCACAACCCTCCCTCCTCCCGGAGTTGCAGTTCTATGATTTCGTTTTTGCTAATTTTTTGCTGTCTTTTAGCTATGTCATCAGACTGAGCAAGATGGCACCCTTGGGCGGGAAGAGGACCGCGCATGCGCGCTGCAATTCCCAAAGGCTTTCTTTGAAAGCTGGGGAAAATTGCTCCGCGAGGGCTCCGTCGGCGCCGATGTCACCCATATGTGAGGACTGATTCCTGCTGCTCCTGGAGAACACCTGTTACAGGTGAGTAACTACTCTTAAGTGTCTGAGGGATCTGATTTTGAAGTAGATCGCTCTTACAGTATTAGCTATGTGTTGCTTCATGTCGAGGTTCTGGTCCAATGTCACCCCGAGGTAACGTATAGCTGATTTTACTTGTAACTCGGCATTATTTACTTTCAAATATCTGGGTGGTGTGAACTTGGGATTTCTAGAGATGAACAGGACCTCTGTTTTCTTGTGTTGGATGTGCAGATTTTGTGATAGGAGCCATTCGGATATGGTGTTGAAGCACTTAGTGAGTGGGGTAAGGTCTGGGCAATCCAGGGATATTGGCATGTATATCAGCACGTCATCAGCATATATCATGCAACTCACATTGAACGATCTAATGATGTTACAGATGGGTTGGATATAGATGTTGAACATTATATGTTGAATATAATGTAAAGTTAGGGACCGCCATCCCTCCCTCCATTCCCTGTGTTTGTAATGTCCGTGCCACCACCCTAGGCTCCCCCCCCCCCCCCCGATAAAGCCCTCCACTTGTTTGGTACCTTTTTCAAGACCCTGCTTGGTATCTCTATTGGTAGCACTTGGAAGTAGAACAGAAACTGAGGAAGGAACATCATCTTGATGATCGCCATCCGTCCAAACCAAGAGTAATACCCCCTACTCCATCCCCCTAACTGCAACTCCAATTGTCCTAATAGTTTTTTATAATTTAATTCAAATAAATCCTCCAGGGCCCTTCCCACCTGTACCCCCAGATACCTAATTGATCTCCTTTCCCATTTAAAAGGGAACCGCTGTTGAATCTCCCTTTGCTGTTCCTCCTCTCCTACTACGCTCAAAATTTCTGATTTTCCCCAGTTGATTCGGAACCCCACCACCCCCTCCCCCCATATTCCTGTATCTCACCCATTATGGCTGGTAGTGTTTCCCCTGGATTTGTTATTGTCAACAAGATGTCATCTGCAAAGAGTGACATCCGATATTCTGTATGTCCCACCTGCACCCCCTTTATCTCTTGACTCGCCCTTATCCTCGCCGCTAAAGGCTCCAACGAGCAGCGGCGACAATGGGCATCCCTGCCTCGTTCCCCTCCCCAGAGGAAAGAATCCTGAGTACCCTCCATTCACTCTCACGCATGCCTTGGGACGTGCATACAATGCCTTGATCCAATTCCTAAACTCTGCCCCAAACCCCATAACTTCTAATACCGAAAATAGGAATTTCCATGACACTTGATCAAATGCCTTTTCAGCATCCAACGAGACCAGCAGTGTTGGATCCCCCGCTCGCTTTGCCGCCCATATCACATTGATATTATCCGCCACTTGCCTCCTCGGGATAAACCCTGCTTCCTTAGCGTCCCTCCAGGCTAGTCCTGAACCTTTGGGGTTCTTGCTCCTCCTCCAGCAGCTTGGAGACTGAGAAACGTCACTTCTTTTGATGTCACCCGGTATAAGTACCCCGGATCCGCCTCCTGACATCAGTATTCTCAGTCTCCAAGCAGCTGGAGGACTAGTGAGCCCGGGGATGGGGCTCACATAGAGGAACAATTAAGCAGTTTGAATAAGGATTGTAGAGATTGTTTTTAAAGTTTCACGGGGGGAATAGAGTTTTAGTCAGGCTCTGTGCTGAGCTGCTTATTTCTGTTTTTCTCTTCTGCCCTCTCTCCTTTCCCCCCTTTCCCCCCCTCCCCCCCGCAGCACTCTGTCTTGCCGGTTTTTCGGGGAGATTTACCTGGTCAGACTGAAGGAGAGAGTGTACTGCCCTCCGGTTCCCGATCCCACCAATTTGGGTGAGGAACTGTCAGGAGGACGTTGGGCAGGAAACGGATGATGGCCTGCGGGTTAAACGCCGAAGTCAGTTACCGGCGAGACTCTGCAGGCTGTGCTGTCTGCTGATAGCTGTTCCAGCCCCGGGCGCTGAAGCCGCGATATCGGCTGAGTGCAGTGCGGCTGGATCGCATACCTGGAGAGGTCTGAGATGAGGTAAGGGGCCGGGGTCGTCGAGGCTCCTCTGCCTGTCAGAGTCGGGGCTCTCAGACCGCGTGAGCAGGCGGCGGTAGGCCGTGCCGCGTAGAAATCGCGCACACGCGGGAAACCTCTGTTGTGGCAGTGACTGAGGGTTTTTTCAAGCTTCATGTTTGCTGAGGGAAGCCTCATTTTTTGATTTAAATTTTAGAGATCAGGTATAGGCAGTGCGGGGAAGGTCCCAGTGGTTGTTTGAAAGAAAAAAAAACCCAAAAAACGGAACTTTACGGAGGTGGTTTAGTTTTTGCCTGGCATTCATTCGGGGACAGGGGTGGAAGGTTGCTCTATTTTTCCTGTCCTGGTGGCATGCCGTCAAAATCACTCTGTTTGATTTGCGGATCCAAGAGAGGGGCTGTGTCTGAAGCTGGGGTCTGCAGAACCTATTTTAGGGAAGCAGGTTCCATGGAGCAAGGGCTGGGAGATGGTGTGCAGAGCCCAAGGGAGGGCACTTCAGACCTCTGTGAGCCAAAGGCTTCGGGGGATCCCCTTCTGGAGCCTGTAGCGGGGCCGTCGTCCCTACAGGGGGGTCAAGTCTCGCAGGGGCAGCTCCCAGGGGGCTTGGAAGCGATTTTTTCGTCACAATTTGTCTCTGTGCTTTAACAGGCCTTAGGAGGAGCGCAGTATAACTCCAGCTCTAGCTCGGCAGAAGGAGGCTTGGGGGACAAGTGGCCCGGTACTCCTGAGTTCGGGGGGGTCGGGGATTCCCGCAAAAAGGCTCCGGTCTGGGAAGGATCTGTCCGGTCAGTCCGTGTCTTCCGAGGCCATTGATTTAGACGACCTAGGGCAGGATGTGGAGTTAGAGGACGACTTGGAAGAAGGAGAGATTACCGAGCAGGAAGATCAGGCGCGAGTGGTTAGAATTTTTAGGAGAGATGAGTTGCCGGCGCTCATATCTGAAACGCTTAAGGCGCTTAATATGCTTACAGTGGGGCAGCTGGAGGAGGCGGAGCTGGAGGACCCTTTGTTGCAGGCTTTTCGTACGTCACAGAGGGATTTCTCTGTACACAAGGTGTTTAAGAAAATGATTCAAGGAGAATGGGATACACCGGAAGCTGGGCTAAAGGGCTCCAGGGTGATGTCTCGGCTTTATCCTTTAGCGGAGCAGGATCGTGTGTTGTTCAAGTCTCCTAAGGTGGATGCCTCGGTGTCGGCTATTACGAAGAAAACCACTATTCCGGTAGAAGGGAGTGCTGCGCTGAAGGATGCACAGGACAGGAAGTTGGACACCTTGTTGAAACAGGTTTTTGATGTTAATGAGCTGTCCCTTCAAGCATCTGTCTGTGGAGCTTGGGTAGCCAGAGCTTGCCTGCGTTGGGCTCAGGCTCTTCAGTCCGGGCAAGCGGTGGATTCGGCTGCCGAGGCGACCAGGATAGAGACGGGGGCAGCGTATCTAGCCGATATTCATTATGATCTCGTTCGCGGATTGTCCAATAGCATGGGTTCAGCGATAGCGGCCAGGAGGTATCTCTGGTTACGAAATTGGGCGGCGGATACTTCGTCCAAATCAAGGCTTAGGTAAACTTCCATTTAGAGGGAAGCTTTTGTTTGGAGAGGACCTGGAAAAGCTGGTGAAGGATTTAGGGGAGTCCAAGGGTGGTAGGCTCCCAGAGGATAAGCAGAAGCAAGGTCGCTCAGGGCAGTCGGCTAAGGGGCAGCAGCGCGACTTTCGGCGTTTTCATCCCCCTAGGTTTGGACAGATGCAAAGAGGGCGCTTTCCCTTTCGTAGTCAAGGCTTTCGAGGCTTCAGAGGAGCGAGTAGAGGCTTTGCGGCCTCTTCTTCTTCTTCCTCCAATCTCCGGAAATCGCAATGAAGCCAGAGCGGTCCAGGTGGAGCAGGGGCCGATAGGGGGTCGCCTGCGAAAGTTTTATCCTGCCTGGACCCAAATCACGTCCGATCAGTGGATGCTGGTAGATCTCCAGGAACAAGCAGGAATGAGTCTTCACATATGGGTATCGTCGGTACCGACGGAGCCCTGCACGGGAACGCTCCCCAGTGTCCAAAAGAAAGCTTTTGGGAGCATCCCACAGCGCCTGCATGCTGCCTTCCCGCCTTTCCTAACTGCCTCTCTCCAGTTCTCCTTTTCCGTGGAGCCAGCAGGTCGTGTTTCCTGTCACCGCTGAAGAATTTCTTATTTTCTTTTATTTTTCTTTAGTCGCGTGTCTGCCTTCTCGATTCCGGACTGGTACCACCGGTCTTTTTTCTTTCTTTAAAAAAACAAAACAAAACAAAAAAAAAAAAACCTACTCTTTTCAGTGCATTTTTTCTTCTGGGGCCTTAGGCCTACAGATACATTTTTCCTCATGGAAAAACCCGCCTCCGGGTTTAAAAAGTGCACAAAGTGCAGTAGCATTATTTCTATCACTGACACCCATGACTGGTGTCTAAAATGTTTAGGTCCTGACCACTCCATTGCAGATTGTGAGTCCTGTTCCATGATGTCTAAGAGCGGGTTACAAAATCGGGCAGCCAAGCTCAGTACCCTGTTTCCCTCCGATGCAGCTTGTGTGGCATCGACGTCTTCCAGGGCTTCTTCTTCATCCCATGGATCTCAGGTAACCAAACTTAAATCTGGCCGGTCCTCAAAGAGTTCATCTCCCTCTAAGTATCGAGATGCCCCCGGGCTTACTCTTGAGGAATCCACACTGGCAAAATTACCCCGGCGGGAGGCTCCGGCTTCCAAAGCTCTACCTATGGGGTCACAGGTTGACATCGATGGCTCGGCCTCGACCGATCACCTGTTACAATGTTCTGGGGTACCGGCGGTTACCACCGGTACCGACATCCAGACATTGGTAGCGTCAATGGATCAGAATATTCTGACCATGCAGTGTGCCATCACGGCATTCATACAAGCTACGACGCCTACGGTACCGCAACAAACCCCGTTGTCAGTACCGGTACCGGATCCGAAATCGGTTCCGATACCGGTACCGCTTGCATCGACATCAGCATCGACGGCAGCGGTACGCTATCCAGTGATGCCCATCAGTACCGACTCGGTACCGATTACTCCCGATGTCGATACCTCCCGGTACGCGTATCGGGCTCTGCGAGAGCATCCAGACAGTCGATACTTCGATTCCTCTGAAGACTCTGATACTTCAGAGGCCTCAATTGAAGCATCGGGGATCCTTCCTCAGGAACCCTCTTCTCCAAAAAGGAGAATGTCTCCTCCTGAAGACTTGTCTTTTCAGGACTTCATTAGGGAGGTGGCCAAAGCCCTGTCCATCTCAGTGACCTCTGAAACTGAACCTAGAGCCAAAAAATTAGATATCCTTCAATATCCTAAGGCTCCTAAAGAGGCAGCCACCTTACCAATACATGAGATTCTTTATGATCACATGTTGGGCATATGGGAGACTCCTCTTTCCACCTCCCCTCATTCTAGAAGGTTGGACACCATGTATCGTGTTCCTCCTTGTCCTGGGTTTCATAAGACTCAGCTTCCTCACCACTCCATTGTGGTAGAGTCTGCTATGAAAAAGATCAAGTGTACAAAAAGGCACTCCTCTGCTCCTCCAGGAAGAGAATGCAGAACCCTAGATGCCTTTAGCAGGGGAAAACCTGTTTGGCAAAGATTGGCAAGCAAAGGCCAACCAGATGGATGCTGAAAATTCTGCTTTAGATAAACTTTCAAAGTCTACTACTGCTCCTTTTAAAAAGAGGTTGTTCAAAAAGGGATCTTTCCCAAAAAAAGGGAAATTTTCTTCTGGTTATGGTCAGGCCTCTTCTCAAGGTCGTTTTGCTACAAAGAGACAGCAACAACCAAAACAGGCAAAACCTCAGGCTGCGAGGACTGCTACGGCCCAACAGCCTCAGCCTCCTCAGGGCCTTTGACTTTCCACTAGAGAACTTAGCCTTTCTGGCTCTAGAACATCCAGAGCCTCTCACCATCCCAGGAAGGTTAGCTCACTTTGCTCCCAGATGGGAACAAATCACAGCAGAGCAATGGACCCTCTCCATCATAAGGGATGGGTACAAGCTTCATTTCTTAAACCTTGCTCCTCACACCATGGTGAAACAGTTCAATTCTCCAACATCTCTCCTCAACCTTCTAGGTCAAGAGATTGCTACCCTTCTTGCCCAAGGGGCAATAGAAGAAGTACCCCTTCTTCAACAGGGCTCAGGGTTCTACTACCCCTATTTTCTCATTCCAAAGAAAACGGGGGGCTACAGACCCATATTAGATCTCAGAGAATTGAACAAGTTTCTATGCAAGGAGAAATTCAAGATGACTTCTCTCGGAACTCTCCTTCCATACCTCCAGAGTCAGGACTGGCTTTGTTCTCTAGATCTCAAGGATGCGTACACCCATGTTCTCATCCATCCAACGCACAGAAGGTTCCTTCGGTTCCTTTACCAAGGAAAGCACTACCAATACAAAGTGCTTCCTTTCGGTCTGGCCTCTGCTCCAAGAGTGTTCACAAAATGCATGGCAGTAGTATCTGCATTCCTGCGCACTCTAGGAATATTCGTATTCCCATATTTGGACGACTGGCTCATCCGAGCTCCATCCCAGTCAGAGGCCCAGACTTCCCTGGCCTGCACAAGGCGTGTTCTTCAGTATCTGGGACTGGTAATCAACATTCCAAAATCCCATCTCACCCCTACTCAGTCTCTAGAGTTCATAGGGGCCTTACTGGATACCACAACTGCAAGGGCCTATCTTCCCCAGGCCCGTTGCCTACACTTGGTGCAGTTAGCCTCCCAGATTCAGTTAAAATCACATTTAACTGCTCGAGAGATGTTGCAACTCTTAGGCCACATGGCATCCACGGTGCATGTGGTTCCTTATGCTCGCCTTCACATGAGGGCAGCTCAGTGGACTCTATCCACCCAATGGACCCAGGCCTCAGGTTGCCTGTCAGACAAAATAGCAACCTCCAGTCACCTCTTTTGGTCCCTCCACTGGTGGAAGTCCACTCAAAATCTGTTGCTGGGGTTCCCCTTTCAACAGGTGTTACCCCAAGCAACCCTTACAACAGATGCCTCTCCAAAGGGTTGGGGAGCTCATCTACAAGATCTCTCCACCCAGGGCATCTGGTCTCCACAGGAGACATCTCTACATATCAACCTCTTGGAGCTCAGAGCAATCTTTCTAGCTCTCAGAGTCTTCCACTCCCTGCTCAGCTACAAGACAGTCCTCATCCACACGGACAACCAGGTAGCCATGTTCTACGTGAACAAGCAAGGAGGGACTGGCTCTCTGTCGCTTTGCAACAAAGCTCTGAGATTGTGGGCCTTCGCCAGAGAGCATCAAATCCATCTCATGGCAGTGTATCTTCCAGGGGTTCAAAACTCTTGGGCAGACAGACTCAGTCGAGTTCTGCTTCCGCACGAATGGTCCCTCCATGGGGACCAGATAGCCAGGATTTTTCGGATTTGGGGTACCCCAGACATAGACCTGTTTGCAAGTCCATGGAATGCCAAACTTCCCCGGTTTTGTTCCAGGATTCCATGTCAGGGAGTTCAGGCCAAGGATGCCTTTCTCCTTCATTGGGGGCAAGACTTCCTCTATGCTTTTCCACCTATTCCCCTCATCCCCAAGACTCTGTTCAAGCTCCAGAGAGACAAGGGGTCTATGATCTTCATAGCACCACTTTGGCCACGCCAAGTGTGGTACCCTCTACTTCTGCATCTCTCTCAAGCTCCCTCCCTAGACCTGGGGTCTGCTCCAGATCTCCTCTCCCAGGAGGAGGGAACCTTGTGGCACCCAAATCCTCAGTCTCTTCATCTCAGGGCCTGGTTGCTGAAGGCCTAGACCTTCAGGATTTACACCTTTCTCAGTAAGTGAAGGATATCCTTCATGCTTCCAGAAAGCTTTCCACCAGACGTTCATATGCTTTTAAATGGAAAAGGTTTTCCATTTGGTGTGCAGAGAAGGGTCTCAACCCTCTTGCAATACCTTTGAATTCTTTACTAGACTATTTGCTGCATTTATCCCATGCAGGCCTTAAAACAAATTCAATCAGGGTCCATTTGAGTGCTATTGCAGCATCCCTTAAGTCTCTCAATGGACAGCCTATTTCCTCTCATCCTCTTATAGCAAGATTCATGAGAGGCCTTCTTTTGACTAAACCTCCCATTAGACCACCTCCAGTGGCATGGGACTTGAATCTGGTTCTTGGCCAGCTTATGAAGCCACCCTTTGAACCCTTAGCCACTACCTCCTTGAAATTCCTTTCCTGGAAGATTATTTTTCTCATTGCAGTCACCTCAGCTCGCCGTATCAGTGAGTTGCAAGCTTTAGTGGCTAATCCTCCTTATACAAGGTTCCATCATGACAAGGTAGTCCTCAGAACTAATCCACACTTTATGCCTAAAGTGGTCTCACCTTTTCATCTGAACCAGGAGGTGTATTTACCTGTCTTTTTTTCCAGGACCTCATGCATCAAGTGCAGAGAGGAATCTTCATACCCTGGATTGTAAAAGAGCACTTGCTTTCTACTTGATACTTGATACTTGACAATAATCTAAATATGGATTCACATATAAAATATCTAACTAAAAAAATACATTACAAACTCAAAACACTAAAACAATTAAGACCATTGATTCATCTACAAGACTTTATTAATATAATTCATGCTATCATCACCCCACATTTTGATTTTGCAAACACAATACTTAATGGCATTTCAAAACAAAATATTAAAAAGATACAAATAATTCAGAACATAGCTGCCAGGATGATTATGAATATAAGCCCACTTGAACATGTTACACCAATTTTGGCTGAACTTCATTGGCTACCTATTTACTCCCGAATCAAATATAAAATTCTTGTCACTACATTTAAACTTATAAATAATCTTGCACCATCGGCACTCAATACACTGATTAATATAGACATCGATAAACGATCCCAAAGAAGCAGAAACTTAAATACCTTAACAATACCAAAAGATTTCACAAAAGCCAGAAAACAAACAAATAAGAGAGCTTTCTCACACTCTGCTCCAATTCTTTGGAACAATCTACCTGACAACATTCGCCTGCTATCTGATATAAAGGAATTTAGAAAAAAATTAAAAACTCACTTATTCATATTACACTACAATACACCCTCAGAACAGAATACTCAAATAGATACAGGCTAACATTTATACATTATTATTACATACTCTATTTTCAAAATAAATATCACTAATACACTATTAACCATACCACACTCTCATTCACATGATGATTATAGATTTAAACTAACAATGTATATATGTTCTAATATGTTATACCTTTAATGTTACAACATTCCTTGTAAATTATAATTATCTGTTCTATGTAAACTGACTTGGTATATTACATACCAATTAACCTACTGTTCCATGTAAACCGCACTTGATACTAGGGAAAGAGCGGTATATAAATAACTGTTAAATAAATAAATAAATAAATAAATAAATAAAAGGACACAGCAACATAGAAAGTCCTCTCAACTTTTTGTTGCTTTTGATCCTTCTCATTTAGGACTTCCAGTCTCTAAGAGAACTCTGTCAGATTGGATTGCTCAGTGTATTTCCTTCGCCTACCAGAGTAAGAACCTTTCTCTGGAGGGCCATGTCACAACTCACAATGTGAGGGCCATGGCAACCTCTATGGCTCATCTAAACTCTGTGTCCATCGACCAAATCTGTCGAGCGGCCACCTGGGTATCGGTTCATACCTTTCTCCAGGACCAAGCAGGAAGTCAGTCCTCACTTATGGGTGACGTCGGCGCCGACGGAGCCCTCGCGGAGCAATTTTCCCCAGCTTTCAAAGAAAGCCTTTGGGAATTGCAGCGCGCATGCGCGGTCGTCTTCCCGCCCGAGGGTGCCATCTTAGCCAGTCTTCTTTTTTCCGCGGAGCCCTACAGACGTCCCCGTCTTGTCCCCGCGAAAAAGTCGATTTTTTCTTCATTATTTTATTCTTTTTCCTTCGGTTCGACGCCGATCCTTTTCCCGCCCGGACTCGCGACGCCGGTCACGAGTCCTCTTACTTTTTTCGGTTTTTCTGACTTTGTCAGCTTTCGTTTTCGATTTTTCCCTGGCAGCCCGGTCCTTTGACCTCGCAGGGGCCCTTTTTCCCCCGATGGCTGCCAGTGGGTTTAAGCGGTGTGGTCAGTGTGACCGAAATATGTCACTAACTGACACACACGACTTTTGCCTCCGCTGCCTGGGCCCGGATCATGAGGAACTGATCTGTGGGCCCTGCGGCAAAATGTCCTCAAAAGCGTTGAGGAGTCGGCGGCATCAGCGTGATCGAATCTTCGCTGACCCCAGCCGTACCCGGACCTCGTCGGAGGCCTCCGCGTCAAAAGGCTCCAGCTCGGACCGTCGCCGGAGTTCCTCCGACCGGGGTTCTCCCTCCGGGGACCATCGTCGGAAGGTGAAACCCGCGAGGGCGGCGTCGGTGGACGCTCCTGGTTCCGCGAGGGCCAGGTCGCATAGCCCCGACAGCCGCCCCGGGTCCTTGGAGAAGGAACACCTCACGAAGCGACCTCGCCTGGAGTCGGAGACGCCTGCTCGGGTAAGTCCTGTGGTCCTTCTGGACTCGCCCCCGCGACAGCCGACGTCGGGCCCGACGCCGTCGGGGCCCGAGTCGGGGACTGCTGGGTCGCCTGAGCTCGGACTCAGGTTGACAGCCTTGGAGAGCAGACTGTCTGCCTTCATGGACCAGCAGAGGGCACTGCTCGCTGGCCTCGCTGGCGCCGCTACCCCGACCGCCGGGACGTCGACGTCCAAGTCGACCCCGGAGACCGAGCCGATCCTCGAGTCGATGAGAACTCGAGTCGATCCTCGGTCGAGGTCACCCTCGGCCTCCCGTTCGGGACCGAGGTCGCCGACGCCGGCTCCCTCGGCGTCGGGGCGGCAGACGCCGCGCCCTGCCCGGGCCGACCCCACCGAGTCCTCGTCGGAGTCGGTCTGGGAGTCTGAGGACGAAGAGTCGCCTGATTCTTTCCGGACTCGGTGTGTCCCCTTGGACTCACCGGAGTCCGAGCCTCGGAAGCAGTCCCCCCCGGAGGATGCCCGGTTCTCGGATTTCGTTAGGGATATGGCCAAGGCTTTGGCCTTCCCTGCGGATCCCGAGGAGGAGCCTCGAGCCGAAGAGCTCGACGCCCTCCAGTATGACTCTCCCGCCAGGGAACACTTTACTGTACCGGTTCCTCCTATGCTGGAACGACTACTCTTCCGCATGTGGGAGAGTCCGGCCTCCTCGCCGGTCCTGAGCAAGCGGGTCGATTCTATCTATCGAGTCCGCAAGAGCCGTGGCTTTCAAAAGGCACAGCTACCACACCATTCCATGGTAGTGGAATCGGCCATGCATCGTCTTAAGAGCCAGAAGATGCACTCCTCGGTACCTCCTGGCAGGGAGGCCCGTAACCTGGATGGCCTTGGTAAGAAGTGTTTCCAGGGCTCTATGCTCGCATGTCGTGTCCAGACTTACCAGCTATACATGGGCATGTATCTCCGGGATCTGGCTAAAGAACTAGCCGGATTCTCCGCTGGTTTGTCCGAGGAACCCTTGCGGAGGTTCCTGGCCTTGTCCACTGGCATTCGGGAATGCTCAAAGTTCATGTCCCGGGCAGCCTATGATGGCTTTGAAGCATCGGCTCGAGTGGCCGCAGCCGGCATCAGTGCCCGCCGACAGGCTTGGCTTCAGTCGTCAGACCTTGAGCCCTGGGTGCAGGACAAGTTGGTCGATGTCCCCTGCCGAGGCGAAAACCTCTTTGGCAAGCCCATGGCGGAAAAGGCTGCGCAAATTGAGACTGAGACTCTCACCAGGACCAGGCTTTCTAGGAAGACCTCCGCCCCTTCCCAGAAAAAGAAGGGCTCGGGGAAAAAGTCCTTTTACCCGAGGAAGGCGGCTGCCTACAAACAATACCCCCATTATCAGGCCCCTGCAGCTCCCCAACAGGGCCAGCAGGCCAAGGGACGGGGTAACGGGTCCCGTAGGCAGCAAGCCCCCAAGCCTGCACCACCAGCCCCTGCTCAGCAGGGTGGGGGTTTTTGACTCACAATGCATAGCCTCTCCCCCCCCGCTGGTTCCTCCCAGCACCGGAGGCCGGCTGGTTCACTTCGCCCACAGGTGGTCCAACATCACCACAGATGCCTGGGTGCTTCAAGTCGTGCGGGAAGGCTATCTTCTCCACTTCCACCAGGTCCCTCCCTCCTATTTTCCGGGAGAACCTCCACGACCCCCTCTGCACAGGGAATTACTCCTTCAGGAGTTAGCAGGTCTTCTACAGGAACAGGCGGTGGAACCGGTGCCTCACCACCTGAGAGGTCAAGGCTTTTATTCAAGGTATTTTCTAATACCAAAGAGAACAGGGGGCCTCAGACCCATCCTGGACTTGCGCAACCTCAACAAGTTCCTTGTGCGGGAGAAGTTCAAAATGCTTACCCTTGGAATCCTTCTGCCCTACCTCCAGCAGGGAGATTGGCTATGCTCCTTGGATCTAAAGGATGCCTACACGCACATCCTCATCCACCCAAGCCACCGCCAATACCTAAGGTTTGTGGTGGCAGGAAATCATTACCAGTACAGAGTACTGCCCTTTGGCCTGTCCTCCGCGCCGCGAGTCTTCACAAAATGTCTCGCAGTGGTGGCAGCCCATCTCCGGCTTCACGGCCTATATGTCTTTCCGTACCTCGACGACTGGCTCATCAGAGCGGCGTCCGCTCCGGAGGTCACCAGCGCCACACGCCGCACGGTGACTCTTCTGCAGTACTTGGGCTTTGTTATAAATTTCGCAAAGTCCACTTTGCTCCCCTCACAGGATCTCGAGTTCATCGGCGCAAGGCTCCACACTCCTCAGGCACGAGCGTACCTGCCGCTCGACAGGGCTCAACGACTCATGGACCTAGCCGACCGTTTTCGCAGCCAGCCCCTGGTCTCCGCCAGGCGCTTCCTGAGACTACTCGGCCATATGGCTTCCACCGTCCATGTGACCCCCAATGCCCGCCTGCATATGCGGCCTGCTCAATGGTGTCTCCGCCAGCAGTGGCGACAAGCCGCAGGCGGCCTAGCAGACCTAGTGCGCGTCTCCGAGCCGCTGATCTCGTCTCTCCGCTGGTGGCTTCGGCGGCCGAACCTGATATTCGGAATGCCTTTCCAGTCGCCTCAGCCGACCCGGGTGCTGACCACGGATGCATCCCTCCTGGGCTGGGGAGCACATTGCCAAGAGGCACGTACTCAGGGCCTCTGGAACACGTGGGAGTCTGCTCAGCAGATCAACTTCCTGGAGCTCAGGGCGATCCGCCTGGCTCTCATGGCTTTCTCCCACCTGACTTCCCACCAGTCCGTCCTTGTCCAGACGGACAATCAAGTTGCCATGTTCTACGTGAACAAGCAGGGGGGCACGGGCTCCTTCCTCCTCTGCCGGGAGGCACAGAAGCTCTGCTCTTGGGCCGTCAGTCACGGCATTCTCCTCAAAGCAGTTTATCTCCCGGGCCAAGAGAATTGCCTGGCGGACAAACTCAGCAGGATCCTCCAGCCGCACGAGTGGCGTCTGGATCCCTTGGTAGTTCAGAAGCTCTTCCTGAAGTGGGGTCTCCCCACGGTGGAATCTCTTTGCCAGTCCTCACAACCGGCAGCTTCCTCGCTTCTGCTCTCGTCAGCCACACCCCCTTCGGGTTGCGGCGGACGCTTTTCTGATTTCATGGTCGGGGAATCTTCTGTACGCTTTCCCTCCCATCCCGCTAATCTCTCGGACTCTTTTCAAGGTTCTCCGAGACAAAGCCTTCATGATCCTGGTGGCCCCTCGCTGGCCCAGACAGCCGTGGTTTCCGCTCCTACTGCAATTAGCGGTGGAGGATCCATTCCCTCTGGGGGTACAACCGGATCTCCTCACTCAGGATCAGGGGTCTCTGCTACACCCCAACCTCAGGTCTCTCAACCTCATGGCCTGGCTGCTGAGAGGGTAGTTCTTGCTCCCCTTCTCCTGCCGGCAGAGGTGGAGGAGGTCGTCTTGGCTTCGCGACGGCCTTCTACCCGCAAATGCTACGCCCTTAAATGGCGTCGCTTTGCCGGCTGGTGTACCCAATAGTCTCAGGATCCCTTCTCCTGCCCGGTGTCGGTGATCTTGCAGTACTTGCTACACCTCTCTAATCTGGGACTTAAGTCCAACTCCGTCAAAGTTCACCTCAGTGCTCTTTCGGCACATCATGTGCCGGTGGATGGTAGACCTCTCTCCAGCGACCCTCTCGTGGCGAGGTTTCTCCGAGGTCTCCTTCTACTTAAACCACCTCTGCGCCCTCCAGCGCCTGACTGGGACCTGAATGTGGTTTTACAGCGGATCACCTGTCCGCCTTTTGAATCTATGGCTACCTGTTCTCTTCGTTTTCTGTCTTGGAAAACGCTGTTCTTGATAGCCCTCACTTCCGCTAGACGCGTAAGTGAATTGCAGGCCCTCGTGTCTGATCCCCCTTACACTCGGTTCTACAAAAATAGGGTAGTCCTACGGACTCACCCAAAATTTCTTCCAAAAGTGGTCTCCCCTTTTCATATCAATCAGGAGGTGGTACTTCCAACCTTCTTTCCCAGACCACACTCCAACCGAGCTGAAACGGTCCTCCATACCCTGGACTGTAGAAGGGCTTTGAACTTCTACCTTGACCGTACGCGGGAGCACC
Source organism: Ichthyophis bannanicus (assembly GCA_033557465.1). Taxonomy (NCBI): domain Eukaryota; kingdom Metazoa; phylum Chordata; class Amphibia; order Gymnophiona; family Ichthyophiidae; genus Ichthyophis; species Ichthyophis bannanicus. The sequence goes on from CM066033.1 coordinate 206,837,212, forward strand.
GTAAAGCTGCTCAGCTTTTTGTGTCTTTTGACCCCAATAAATTGGGGCTCCCGGTCTCCAAGCGTACTCTGTCCATCTGGGTTGCGGACTGTATCTCTTGGGCTTATGGGGCAGCCGGACTCTCCTTAGAAAGTCGAGTCACGGCTCATTGCGTTCGGGCAAAGGCTACGTCAGTGGCTTACCTCCGCTCTGTTCCGCTGGCAGACATCTGCCGGGCCGCTACTTGGTCTTCGAGCCAGACTTTTGCGGTCCATTACTGTCTCGAGAGGGAGTCCCGCAGGGACAGTGCTTTCGGACAGGCAGTCCTCCGTAATCTCTTTGAGGTCTGAGCAACTCCTACCCTCCTTCCCGGTTGTGGGCTACCGGTGGGTGATAATTCAGCGAAGATTCTTTCCTTCTGTGCTGCTGAGCTAGAGGGAGCTCATTTTTGTGCTTAGGGTCTCCGGTAGCCTTGAGCTTGGGAGTCCCATAAGTGAGGACTGACTTCCTGCTTGGTCCTGGAGAAAGCGTAGTTACTCACCTGTAACAGGTGTTCTCCAGGAGCAGCAGGAATCAGTCCTCACTACCCTCCCTCCTCCCCTTGGAGTTGCAATCGTCTGCTTATGTTTTGCAAATATTTTTATGCTGTCTTTTTTAGCTATGTCATCTGACTGGCTAAGATGGCACCCTCGGGCGGGAAGACGACCGCGCATGCGCGCTGCAATTCCCAAAGGCTTTCTTTGAAAGCTGGGGAAAATTGCTCCGCGAGGGCTCCGTCGGCGCCGACGTCACCCATAAGTGAGGACTGATTCCTGCTGCTCCTGGAGAACACCTGTTACAGGTGAGTAACTATGCTTTACAGCCCATTACTGCTTGGACAAGGACTCCCGCTGTGATGCCTTGTTTGGTCAGGCTGTTCTCAAACACCTGTTCCATACCTAATCAACTCCTACCCTCCATCCCTGACTGGATGCCTGAAATTCATGGGTGGAAGTGGAGCCCTTCCCAGGGACTTACAATCTGGATGATCTCCCAGGCATCTCTAGCTGGGGAGTCCCCATATGTGAAGACTCATTCCTGCTTGTTCCTGGAGATAGCACAGTTACTTACCTGTAACAGGTGATCTCTGGGAACAGCAGGAATAAGTCTTCACAACCCACCCACCTCCCCTAGGAGTTGTATCTCTCTATCTATCTTTCCTTTCCTCTCTCTCTCTCTTTGTCTCAGCTTTAAAACTCGAACTGGAGAGAGGCAGTTAGGAAAGGCGGGAAGGCAGCGCGCAGGCGCTGTGGGATTCTCCCAAAAGCTTTCTTTTGGACACTGGGGAGCATTCCCGCACAGGGCTTCGTCGGTACCAACGATACCCATATGTGAAGACTTATTCCTGCTGTTCCCAGAGATCACCTGTTACAGGTAAGTAACTGTGCTTTATCCGAGAAGGTTATGCCTTGGAGCTTCAGTGTCCAGTGACCGACTCTTTCATACAGTCCCCCTGCAAAGCGCAGGCCAAGTACGCAGCAGTAAAAGAGACCCTAGACCAGTGATGGCTAACCTTTTTGAGCCCGAGTGCCCAAACTGCCGCACAAAACCAAAGAATTTCCTCAAAGTGCCAGCACGTCAATTAAAGCCCCATTTGCATAAGGTGCTTCATTTGCATAAATATTTGCATAATGTTACCATACACTAACTTTTAGTAAACATGCCTCTTAATGAGTATATGGATAAAGAAAGACTAAAAGGTTTCTACATTACTATAATCCAGTACCAACCGCCAGGCACATTAGGAACTACTACAAACGCTGCCCATTTAGAACCCATAGCAAACCCGCCGTATCCTAACAGCACTACCAGGACTCACAAAGCACCATACTCTACCTATCAAAAGGCAACACTGCAAATATTAAACCAATACATCTCAGAGAACAACAATACATGACCTACTGGGGAAAGAACAAGTGGCAATGTCAAATAGGAATTATATAAACAGAATACCTCAGCTCAGTTACACATGCAGAACAGACCATCACCAAACAAGGAATCACAATTTAGAAACAGGAAGACAATAATTAAACTGGGAACCCCAAAAGCCAAACTTGGAATATACAACAACACTGTAGAAATAAAACTATATATTAATTTCCTCTTGTACTAAACAAAGCGCAAAAATTAATGATGCACATTTCCCAGAGCTGACATATTCCAGTTAATAAATTCAAAATAAAGAGATATTTTTCTACCTTTTGTGCATTTTTTTTCAGTTGCAATTGTTCCAGCCACTTTCTTCTGGTTTCTTCGTGTCTTCTGCTAACTCTCCATCTGCTGTCCATTTGTCCTTTCTTCTGTCTTCTTGTTTTTTTTTTTTCCATTCTCTCTCTACATCTGCTTTAACATACTAATCTTTCTCCTTTGGCTCTTTCCTCATTCCTATTTCATCTACTCAAAATTTACCCCTCCATCCTCAATCCCCACTTACTCTCCCAATACCCGGCCAATTGTAGATTTTTTATCCCTCCCACACAAAATATTTTTCCCCTCTCCATTTTACTCTCCCAGCCCCATCCCATTCTAATCCTCCCCCAACACCAGCTCCCTTCTAGTTCCAGCCTCACCCAGCATCCATTCCCTTCTAGTCCCTGCATCAGCCCATTTCCAGTCCTAGCAGCCCCCCAACCCAATACCAGTCCTATCCCCCCCTCATCAACCCACTTCCAGTCCTAACCCCCCATCACCCCATTTTCAGTTTAAGCCCCCCCCCTATAACCCATTACCAGTCCTAACCCCCCACTTCCAGTCAGCCCCCCATAGCCCATTGCCAGTCCTAACCCCCCCATCAGCCCACAGTCCATTACCAGTCCTAACCCCATCAGCCCACCTCAAGTCCTAACCCCTCCCCATCAGCCCATTATCAGTCCTAAACCCCCCCATAGCCCATTATCAGTCCTAAACCCCCCCATAGCCCATTACCAGTCCTAACCCCATCAGACCACCTCCAGTGTTAACCCCCCATCAGCCCATTTCCAGTCCTAACCCCACCCAACAGCCCACCTCAAGTCCTAACCCCTCCCCATCAGCCCATTAGCAGTCCTAACCCCCCCCCCAGCCCATTAGCAGTCCTAACCCCCCCTCTCTAGCCCATTAGCAGTCCTAACCCCCCCCCCCATAGCCCATTACCAGTCCTAACCCCCATCACCCCATTTCCAGACAGCCCCCATCAGCTCACAGCCCATTAGCAGTCCTAACCCCCTCTAGCCCATTAGCAGTCCTAACCCCCCCTCCTAGCCCATTAGCAGTCCTAACCCCCCCCTAGCCCATTAGCAGTCCTAACCCCCCCCCTCCTAGCCCATTAGCAGTCCTAACCCCCCCCCAGCCCATTAGCATCCTAACCCCCCCCTAGCCCATTAGCAGTCCTAACCCCCCCCCCTCCTAGCCCATTAGCAGTCCTAACCCCCCCCTCTCTAGCCCATTAGCAGTCCTAACCCCCCCCCAGCCCATTAGCAGTCCTAACCCGCCCCCACTAGCACATTAGCCGTCCCAACCCCCCCAGCCCATTAGCAGTCCTAACCCCCCCCTAGCCCATTAGCAGTCCTAACCCCCCCCTCTCTAGCCCATTAGCAGTCCTAACCCCCCCATAGCCCATTACCAGTCCTAACCCCCCATCACCCCATTTCCAGACAGCCCCCATCAGCCCACAGCCCATTAGCAGTCCTAACCCCCCCTAGCCCATTCGCAGTCCTAACCCCCCCCCCCCTCCTAGCCCATTAGCAGTCCTAACCCCCCCCCAGCCCATTAGCAGTCCAACCCCCCCCCTGCCCATTAGCAGTCCTAACCCCCCATCACCCCATTTCCAGACAGCCCCCATCAGCCCACAGCCCATTAGCAGTCCTAACCCCCCCTAGCCCATTAGCAGTCCTAACCCCCCCCCCTCCTAGCCCATTAGCAGTCCTAACCCCCCCCCGCCCATTCGCAGTCCAACCCCCCCCCCCCCCATTACCAGACCAAACCCCCCCCCCCCCCCCGGCAAATTTAAAAACAGAAAAAGCGGGCTCTGGCTGCTGCCGCGGACGCGGCAGCATGCAGTGTCCCGCGGGGCCCCCTCCGCCCGCTAAGCCCCTCTGCAAGGGCTTTCAGATTCGCGAGGGAGACAGCGTCTCCCTCGCGTCTCTTGTTAAGCCCGCAGGGGCTAATGGGAAATTTCCCATCAGTCCCTCGCGTCTAAAGGGGCTGATGGGAAATTTCCCATTAACCCCTACGGGCTTAACAGAGACGCGAGGGAGACGCTGTCTCCCTCATGAATCTGAAAGCCCTTGCAGAGGGGGCCCCGCGGGACACTGCATGCTGCCGCGTCCGCGGCAGCAGCCAGAGCCCGCTTTTTCTTTTTTTGCGGACCTTCACGCGTGCCAGCTGCAAGGCCTTCGCGTGCCACAGCTGGCACGCGTGCCATAGGTTCGCCATCGCTGCCCTAGACCGTCTGCTCTCCCTCGAAGCGGTAGTTCCGGTACCCCCAGACCAGTGCGGCTGCGTTCAGTACTCCATTTATTTCGTGGTACCCAAGAAGGAAGGGACCTTTCGGCCCATTTTGGATCTCAAACGCGTAAATTGCTGTCTAAGAGTGTCTCATTTTCGGATGGAAACGTTGCGATCGGTCATAGTAGCGGTATGCAAGGTCGAGTTTCTACGTCCCTCGATTTGTCGGAGACTTATCTGCATATTCCCATCAGGCAGGACCATCAAACGTTTTTAAGGTTCGCGGTTCCAATGGGACATTTTCAGTTTCAAGCGTTACCGTTTGGTCTGGTGCCGGTGCCGCAAGTTTTCACCAAAGTGATGGTGGTGGTGGCCGCAGCATTGAGAAAGGAGGGCATCCTGGTGCATCCTTATCTGGACGATTGGTTAATTTGGGCGAAGTCCAGAGAGGAGAGCGAAGCGGCCACAGTCAGGGTAGTGGCGTTCTTGGAGAGCCTCGGTTGGGTAGTCAATCGGGTCAGGAGCAAGTTAAGTCCATCTCAGAACCTGGAGTATCTGGGAGCTCGGTTCGATACGAGGATTGGCCAGGTGTTTCTATCGCGGAGCTGGGCGCAGGGATTGCGGCGTCTGCTTCGCAAGTTTCTCCAAAGACGTTGCCCTACGACCTGGCACTACCTGCAGGTGTTAGGAACGATGGCGGCGACTCTCGAAGTGGTGCCCTGGGCGAGGGCGCACATGAGACCACTGCAAAGAGCATTACTCAGGCGATGGTCCCACGAGAACGACAGTCTCTCTCACCGGTTGCCCTGTCGGCCGGAGACGCGTCTCTCCCTGCAATGGTGGCTACGACAAGAGACCTTAGAGAAAGGGATGCCGTTGGATTCCCCTCACAACAGATGCCAGCCTTTCCATTTGGGGAGCGCATGTCCTGAGGAGGTACGCACAGGGTGTGTGGTCCGCTCAGGAAAGGACCTGGTCGATCAACAGGCTGGAGTTGAGGGCGGTAGTTCTGGCGCTCGAAGCCTTTCGGGGGTGCCTTCACGGAACAGTGGTGCTGGTATTCTCCGACAATGCGACAGCGGTGGCCTATATCAACCGGCAGGGGGGTACCAGCGGTATGGAGCTGGAGGCCGAAGCTGATCAGTTGTTCGAGTGGGCCAAAAGGCATCTGGCGGCAGTGTCAGCGGCGCATATCGCAGGAGTGGAAAATGTGGAAGCCGATTTTCTGAGTCGAGTGAAAGTGGATCCGGGGGAGTGGGCCCTCCACCCACAGGTGTTCGAGATGCTGGTGCGACGGTGGGGCCCCCCGGTCATGGATCTCATGGCGACCTTTCAAACCGCAAAGGCCAGTCGATTCTTCAGCATACGACGGGAGAGAATGTCGGAAGGCCTAGATCCCTTAATTCATCCGTGGCTGGAGGGCCGTCTGCTTTACGTGTTTTCGCCGTGGGTGTTAATCGGTCGGATTCTGCAGCGCATAGAGCTTCACAGAGGCCCAGTGATTGTAATCGCCCCGGATTGGCCAAGGCAGCCGTGGTATGCGGATCTCATCAGGCTTCTGGGAGACAAGCCTTGGAAGCTGCTGGTTCGGCAGGACTTGTTAGTACAGGGACCGCTCCTGATGCCTCAGGTGGATCGATTCTCGCTTACGGCTTGGCTATTGAAAGGGCAAGGTTCATGGCGAGAGGTTATTCGCCGGCAGTGGTGAATATGTTGTTGAGGGCTCGTAAGCGATTGACTTCTTTAGCGTATATCCGTGTTTGGCGAGTGTTCGAAGCTTGGTGTGTGGTCAACAAGGTTACGGCTTTGAAAGCTTCGATTCCTCAGGTTCTGGCGTTTTTGCAGGAAGGGTATGAGAAGGGGTTGGCGGCTGCCTCCCTGAAGGTGCAGCTGGCGGCTCTTTCCTGCAACAGAGGTATGGTAGGAAGGGCGCTAGGGGGACATCCAGATGTCAAGCGGTTTTTGAGAGCGGTTGCGCTGTTGCGTCCTCCGTATAGGTGGATAGTGTTCCGCAGTGGGACTTACATTTGGTGCTGGAAGCGTTGGTGCGAGCTGCTTTTGAGCCCTTGGCGAGAGCGTCCTTAAAGGATCTTACCTTGAAAGTGGTGTTTCTGGTGGCCATTTCGTCCGCCAGGAGGATTTCGGAGTTACAGGCTTTATCCTGTAGGGAACCCTTTCTGGTTTTTAGTGAGTCCAAGGTGGTTTTGAGACCAGTACCGTCATTTTTGCCCAAGGTGGTTTCGCCGTTTCATGTAAATCAGGTGGTGTCTCTGCCGGTGTTTGTGGAAGGCGGGGGTGCTACCGCTGATAAGCAGTTGCATAGATTGGACATTCAGAGAGCTTTGAAGAGGTATTTGAAGGCTACTGCTTCGTTCTGGCGTTCCGATAGACTGTTTGTGTTGTTTGGGGGTCCAAACAAAGGGCAAGCTGCGTCGAAAACTTCGATTGCTCGGTGGATTAAAGAGGCGATTGCGTCCGCATATATTTTGAAAGGTAAACCTGTTCCGGAGGGTTTACGGGCTCATTCGACTAGAGCGCAAGCTACGTCTTGGGCGGAATATGGTTTGGTTACGGCAGTGGAGATTTGTAAGGCAGCTACTTGGTTTTCCTTGCATTCCTTTGTTAGGTATTACCGGCTGGATTTGCAGGCGGAGAGGGATGCCTACTTTGGATCAACAGTGCTTCAGGCGGGGCTAGCAGGTCCCTCCCGTTGATTCTTTGCACTGCTCTGTTACATCCCCAAAGGTTCAGGACTAGCCTGGAGGGACGTTAAGGAAGGTGAAATTAGACTTACCTGCTAATTGTTGTTCCTTTAGGAACTCCAGGCTAGTCCTGTATCCCTCCCGAAAGTTTTAAGTGGTCTAGCGCCTGAAGCAGCGGATGTGTAACAGGTAAGCGTGTCGGGAGATGTTACCGCATTGGGTCCATGGAGGGAGAAATTCTTCTTAGGGGGGTGGATGAGGATCCTCTTTCTCTTTCCTGTCAGGAAATGGGGATCTCAGCACGTTACATGATAAGTTATGGGGGACACAGGGTTTTCTATAGTGTTCGTCCCATTTAGTTCTCTTATCAGTTAAGTTCCAGTTTGATTGCTAGTAATTTTACTACTTAATTTTTGCTCTGGTGAGTTTGCTTTGTCAGTAGGTTACTGATGTCAGGAGGCGGATCCGGGGTACTTATACCGGGTGATATCAAAAGAAGTGACGTTTCTCAGTCTCTAAGCTGCTGGAGGAGGAGCAAGAACCCCAAAGGTTCAGGACTATCCTGGAGTTCCTAAAGGAACAACAATTAGCAGGTAAGTCTAATTTCACCTTGGTCCTCATGTACTAACTTACCCAGGACTTTATTAAGCCGCGTCGCCAGTACCCTTGCTAACAATTTCGCATCATGGTTTAACAGCGAGATTGGTCTATAGGACGCACACTCCTGCGGATCTTTCCCTTCCTTATGTATAAGGGTGATGCCTGCCCAGCCCATCGTCTCTGCCAACTGCTCCCCCCGTCTTGCTGCATTAAATACTGATGTTAATGTTTGCAGCAACGAATTCCCAAATTTTTTTTATAAAAACCCGCCGTCAGCCCATCTAAGGCCGGGGCTTTTCCTAGCTTCATCTCCTTAATCGCCCTTAGTACTTCCTCCATTCCTATCTCTCTCCCCAGATTCTGCTTCTCCCCGTCCTCCAGCAGTGGCAAACCCACTTCTCCCAGATATTTATCGATCGCGCCCTCTGGCCCCTCTGCCTGACCCTCATATAGCTTTTGATAGAATGCTACGAACTCTTCTCTGATCTGGTGATCCTCTCTCACTATCCCCCCTCTTCCTCTAATCTGAATAATACGATTCCATTCCTTTCTCTTTTTCAGTTGCCTAGCCAAATACTTCCCCGCCTTGTTGCCCCCTTCAAAGAAGTTCTGCCTCAGTAGTTGCAGGTTATATCGTATCCGCCCCGCCTCCAGCGCATTTAGTTTAGCCCTCACCTCAAACACCGCTCCTCTAACTTCCCCCCATCCCCCTGAGCATCCTTCTCTTCCAGTTCCATGAGTTGATGCCTTAATTGTAGTTCCTGCTCCTCCCTTTCCTTCTTTAGCCTTGCCCCCCACTTTATCAACACCCCCCTAACCACTGCTTTAAACGCATCCCAGACCCCTCCCTCTTTTAACTCCCCCCCCCCTCCATTCTGTTCGAAGTACTCTGGTATTAACTGTTCTACCTCTTTCACTACCCTCTTATTCTCCAGAAGGCCTTCATTTAACCTCCAAAATTGTCCCCCTTTGTTTTCCCCCCTCACCCTCACCTTTACTACCACTGGTGCGTGATCCGACCAAGTAATGGGCTCAAGTTCTCCTCCCATAATCCTGCCCGCCAACGCCTTCCCCACCCAAATAGCATCTAATCTCGAGTATGTACCATGGACTGCCGAGAAGAAGAAAAACTGGCGCTTGTCTGGGTTCATCAATCTCTATGCATCTAGCAAGTCATTCTCATTCACAAACTTATGATATCTCTTTCTATCCGCCCTACGCCCTTCCCTCTTTCCCGTCAGGTCTCTCCCCACATCCCAAGGCATGTTGAAGTCGCCTCCAGAGATCATTGCCCCCTCCCCCATCACCGCTACCTGTTTTCCTAACTCCTCCCAAAATTCTTTCTGGGATCCCGTGGGCGCATGCACATTCACCACACAAAAACACTCCTCCCCGACTTTCACACGCAGTAGCAAGTACCTCCCCCCCCCTTGTCTTTCACCACCGACTGGACTTCAATTTTATGCTCCCCATTTATAAGAATCACCACCCCTCCTTTCTTCCGTTCCTCTACATTTGATGCAAAAATGCACTCCCTATACCCCTTCGGCTGCACTAATGATTCATGTTTTTTTTTGCAAATGTGTCTCCTGCAACATTACAATCGCAGCCCTGTGTCGTGTTAACTCTTTATACAGTTTGTCTCTTCCAAGGTGAGTTCAACCCCTTCACATTTAGTGTAACAATTTTTAAAGCCTCCTCCCTGCATGCTCCCCCCTGTCCCCCACCTCTTTGCCCACCCTTCCCTCCCCCCTCTTTCCCCATTCTGCCCCTCCCCCTCCCCTCCCCCTCCCTCCTCCCTCTTGCCCCTCCTCCGTACCTTCCTTGTGAATCTCTCCTCGCCTATCTCCCCCTTCCCCCCTCTCCTTCCCCCCTTCCCTTTCCCCCTCCTTCCCCCCCTTCCCTTTCCCCCTCCTTCCCCCCCTTCCCTTTCCCCCTCCTTCCCCCCCTTCCCTTTCCCTTCCCCCTCCCCCTCCCCCTCCCCCTCCCCCCCTTTCCTCTTCTCCATCTTGGAGCTCTGACTTCCAAAATGGTGACCGAAGATCGAACCACCACTTGCCCTCGCCCCTTCTACCCCCCTTCTCTCACTTTCCTTCCAACCTACATCTCCCCCGTTCTTCCTTCCCCCCTCTCCTTCCCACCCTTATCCGTCTTACCTCCCCCCTCTCCCTCCCTCCTTCATTACTTAATACTGTTCCCCAAACCCTTTTTTCATCATACAAATCATATAATTCAAATCCATCTACTATCAGCTGCTTCAGCCGGCTTCCTCCTCCCTCTCTGTTTCTTGCCGATGCTCCTGGACCAGTCTCGCCAGTCTCCTCCCTCCTTCAGCTGCTCTGTGCCACCTCGAACTCTCTGCCTTAGTGGCATTGCCGTCCGTCGACGTGGCTGGACTTCTAGTCTCTTCTGGTAGATTTTCAGCTCCTAAATCCCTCAGCGCTCTCCAGGCTTCTGCACTTGTCTTTACTTTCCTCAATCGTCCGTGCACTGTTATTAATAATCTAAACGGGTACAGCCACTTGTATCTCAGGTCGGCCCTCCTCAAATAGGCCGTGACCTCTTTTATCTCTCGTCTGCGCTGGAGCGTCCCCTGGGACAAGTCCTGAAACAGTTCCAGTTTGTGTCCTTTCCAGTGAAAGTGTCTTAACTTTCGCGCTGCTCCTAGTATACGTCCTTTCCACTTATAGGACGCCAGACAAACTATAATCTCTCTCGGACGATTGTCCCTTATGGGCCCCAACCCTCTGTGGGCCCTTTCTATTTTCAGCTGTGCTCTTTCTGTGCGTTCCCCCTCTTTTAAAATTTCTCCAAATATTTTTTGTACCATCGCTTCACTGTTCTGTATTTGGGATCGTCCGGTACGCCCCTCACCCTGATGTTGCATCTGCGTGACCGGTCTTCCAAGTCTTCCGCTTTTGCCTTCAGCTCCTCTTGAGCCTCCCTCATCTCCTCCCATCTTTTCTGAATTTGCTTCAGCGCTGCCCCATGCTATTCCAGTTGATTCTCCGATTCCTCTATGTGTCCTCCCAGTTCAATGATGTCTTGCTTAATTGTATGCAAAGTCTCTTTTAGCTCATTTCTTACTCCTCCGATTTCTTCCTTTAAATCCTCTTTTAGCTCATAAGCCACTGCTTGATTTTCTCAGCCATTCCCAAGTGCTCCTCTCCTGCCTCTTCTTCGTGCCCCAGCGAGAGTTCCCCCATTGTCTTGCCCATCTTCTCACCCTCCTTTCCTCCTCGTAATGGCGTGTAGGACGAGCGAAACTCTGCCAGCTTTTTTTTCACTGCCCCTTCTCTTTTTGCTTTCTCCATGCTTGTTTATAAAAAAACCCTCCTCCTTAAGCCTCTCTCTCTTTATCACTCTCCCCTAGTTTCCTCCTTCCAGCGGTATTGTTTCAGCAGTGAATCACTCCTTCCTTTGGCTTTGCTGTTGCTCCTGTATGGATTTGGCCACTGTCTGTCCTCCGAACACTTCCCCAGTTTATATGCTGGCTTACCGGGGCCTTCTCCTCGGAAAGCGGAGTGTGTCCTCCTTGACTTTTTCTCTGCACTGCTATATATTTTTTTTATTTTATTATTTTTAAATTATACTCCTCTAGCCCTGGTGTTCTCTCGGCTGTTTAGGTTTTCTCTCCCCCGTGTCTGATGCTGGTGCTGGCAGCTCTGTGCCTCTATACTCTCCGCTGTCTCTTCCTGTTGCTGGGCCCTCTGTTGTTCTCAGCCTCTTATGAGCTCCCCCCTCTCAGCCGCTCTTTCCTCTTCGTCTCTCCGGGCCAGTCCAGGCATTTGAGGGTTGTCATCCATCTCCAGCAGCTGAGGACTGAAAAACTGAAGTTTTGCTGAAACAGGTATTTGGCTCCCCCTACTGGCCGAACCTCAGTCTTTCAGTCCTCAGCAGCTGAGGGAGACGTGAGGTGTCTGGCTCCCGGAGAATGATAGGAAATTTTAGCTTAAAAGATCTATTTTTTGTTATTTTTGTTATTTAATTTGGTTTATTTGGATCTTCCTTTTATTTTGGGACCTTATGCTCTGCTCAAGAACCCTAGCAGGGTTCTTTTTCAGACGCGCACGTTGTTTCCTCTCTGGCGTTGAGCAGGCCAGAGTGCTGGCGGGGCTTTACAGGCAGAGCCTGCCTCAGACTTAGCTCCGTTCCTGCAGAAAAAAGTCGGACAGCGGTACTGGGAGCTCCAGAGACCATCTGATCACTGTTACAAGCGCTACACCGCTAGCAGCAGCAGTGGCTGTCTTGAAAAGGAGATTCGCCGCCATCCGTACAGTTTTGGAGCAGGTTTGTAACTTGCTGGGGTTCCGTGCCGGCGGCCTGTATTTCGGCGCGCTGCGCTCTGGTCCGTCGGAGGGCGGTTAAGCGGCGCGTTTTGTGTGGAACCGCGGGAGTCTGTTTGGAGTCTTCTCTCTGTTTAACACTTTCTGAGCAGTTACCGGGCATGGAGAGCAAGTCTGATACCGCGGCTTTGCTAGGAGATCTTCAGAATGTGACGGAAATGGCTGGAGCGTCAACCATTTCTGAGGCAAGTTTTGCAGAGCAGCCGTGCCAACCCCGGGAAAAAGAAAACTAAGTCAAAAAAGGCAAACAAGGTGGGGGAAGCTCCTTCACTGGTGATGCCTGCAGCTCAGCAGAACTTGGAAGCTCCATTTTTTGCTGAGTTTATTTTAGCCTTACATCAGGCATATTGTTTGAGGTGGAATCAGGCTCAAGATAAAGGCTTGGCCCCCCTTCCCTCTCCAGTGTTGGATAAAGGGGTGGCTCTATTGGACCCGGGGGAAGGCTCCTCAGAAATGGTCCAGGGGGCGCAAGGGGGTACCGAGAGCCTCGGTTTCCCGCTCCCGGACCCTCAAAGTGAAGAAGAAGGGGAGATTTTGTTGGACCCAGTTCTAGATCAGTGGGCCACTGATCTGGAGGAGGAGGAATTGGGATCCACCAAGGACCCCAGTTTGTTCCGGGTATTTCGAAAAAAAGAATTGGAGGCGCTTATCACCCAAGTGCTGGCAACCTTGCATATTGTTCCCCCAGCGGCTCAGGAGCAACCCTTGGAGGATCCCCTACTTCAGGGGTTTAATGCAGAACGGAAGTGTTTTCCGGTGCACAGGGTCATGAAGCAAATGGTGGAATCGGAATGGGAATGCCCGGAGGCTACCCTGCGGGGGGCTAGAGCTATTGCCCGGTTATATCCGTTGCCGCAAGAGGAGCAGGAGCTGCTGAAGATGCCTAAGGTTGATGCACTGGTATCGGCGGTCACTAAGAAAACCACGATTCCGGTGGAGGGCGGAGCGGCCCTCAAGGATTTACAGGATAGGAAGCTGGAAACGCTGTTGAAACAAACCTTTGAGTCCTGCGCTCTGTCGCTTAGGGTGGCTATCTGCGGTGCGTACGTTTCCAGGGCCTCCATTAGATGGATTCAGGGAGGTGCTCATTCCAAACGGGATGAGGAGGAAGGTGTAAAGTTGGAGTCGGCCGCGGCTTACCTGGCAGATGCCTTCTATGACCTAGTCAGGATTTCAGCGAAGTCCATGGCGGCGGTCATTGTGGCGCGCAGATTCCTATGGCTAAGGAATTGGGCGGCAGATGTATCGTCCAAAGCTAGACTAAGTAAGCTGCCGTACAAGGGAGCGTTGCTCTTTGGAGCCGCCTTGGATAAGATTGTGAAGGATTTAGGGGACTCCAAAGGAGGTCGGCTCCCTGAGGATCATCCAAGGGGCCAGAGGCCTAGCGGGGCTCACAAGGCTCCATCTCGGGAGTTTCGCAGATTCAGAGGCTCTCGCTTTGCCCCATATCAAAGAGGGTGCTTTGTGGCTCGAGGGCAGTCCTTTCGAGGAGCTCGGGGGTTCGGCAGGGGTTATTTCGCAACCCAACAGAACTCCAACAAAAAGCCACAATGAACTAAGGTTGGTCCAGACGGAAATTCCGGTAGGGGACGGCTGCAGCAGTTCCTTTCCGTCTGGGCCACAATAACGTCAGATCTTTGGGTTCTGGAAATTAATTTGCGACGGTTATGTCCTCGAGTTTGCTCGGCCGTTACGGGACGCTTTCATGGCGTCTCCATGTGGGTCTTCGGAAAAGACGCAGGCGGTAGCCGTGACTCTTCGGCACTTGTTGAGTCTTCGGGCGGTGATTCCAGTTCCCCTCGACCAGTTAGGATCTGGTCGATACTCAATTTATTTTGTGGTGGCCAAAAAAGAGGGCTCTTTTCGGCCTATTTTGGGTCTCAAGCATGTGAACCGCTGTCTGAGAATTCCGCACTTCCGCATGGAAACACTAAGGTCGGTTATTTGTTCGGTTCAGCCAACAGAGTGGCTCACATCTATAGACCTGACCGAGGCCTACCTTCATATACGCATCCGGCCAGAGCATCAAAAGTTCTTGCGTTTTGCGTTTCCCATGGGACATTTTCAGTTCCGGGCCTTGCCGTTTGGCCTGGCCACGGTGCCTCGCACGTTCACAAAGGTCATGGTGGTGGTTGCAGTGGCGTTGCGGCGAGAGTGGGTGCGGGTGCACCTGTATCTCGACGACTGGTTGATTCGGGCGCCGTCGGCCTCGGAGTCGAAGTTGGCAACGGAGCGTGTAGTAGGGCTCCTAGAACAGCTGGGCTGGGTTATAAACCAAGCAAAAAGCCAGTTGCTTCCGGTCCAGAGGCTCCTTTATCTGGGGGCGATATTCGACACACGCTTAGGAGCAGTGTTTCTGCCGGACAACAGGATACAAAAGAATCTCCAGGAACAAGCAGGAATGAGTCTTCACATATGGGTACGTCGGTACCAACGGAGTCCGCGCGGGAACGCTTCCCAGCGTCCAATCAGAAAGCTTTTGGAAGCATCCCAACACGCCTGCATGCTGCCTTCCCGCCTTCCCAACTGCCTCTCCTCAGTTTTCGTTTTTCCGCAGAGCCGGCAGGACGTCCTCCTGTCACCGCAGAAAATTCTTCTTTTATTTTTTAGTTTTCTTGTAGTCGCGACTGCCTTCCCCGACGCCACCGGTACCGCCGGTGTTTCTTTTTTCTTTTCTTGTAAAATTTTTCCTTTTTAAGGAATATTTTTCCTTCTTTGTGTCTCACAGTTTTTCAGGCCTGCTAGGCCTATTCATTTTCCTTCATGGAACCGCCAGCCACTATCCCAAAGAAATGTACAAACTGTGGCGGTACAAACTTAATTTTAGACACTCACAATTGGTGTCTAACCTGCTTGGGTCCTGACCACTGTTCCCTCTAAGCTGTGCGCGTGTGCGCGCGCACACACCTCGCCGAGCGAGCGCACATACTTTACAACAGAGCGCACAAAATTAGAGGGAACATTGGTCCTGACCATTTTCCTCCGGAGTGTCCCTCCTGCAATAGTATTGTGGGAAGAAGTTTTCAACATCGAGTTCCCCTCGACACGCGGTCCCCATCCAACTTCAGGGCACCGACCATATCTTCTTCTACACAGGATCAGGTAACCCAAAAACAGTCTGTTAAGACTAGCCAGTCCTCGAGGGGCAGATCTCATGCACAGCATAGAGATGCCTCCGGCCTTGCCCTCGAGAATCCACTGGCTTCAAAACCCCGGTGGGAGTCTTCGGCCTCCAAAGCCCGTGTGGGGTTTCAGGTTGTTCCTGAGGTTCACCCCTCACAGAACATACCTGAGCCATGCCCGGTGGTGGCATCCGCTTCGAGCGGTACCGATACCCCGGCATCGGCAATGGTGTTGGATGAAACATTCCTCACCAAGGATCGTCGTCTGGCGTCCTCGGTACCTACGGGGCCGTTGGATACGCTGCAGACCGACCTTCCAGTATCGGTACCGGTACCGATACTAGTACCGATGTCAGTACCCTCCAGATGTGCATCGATAGACTCGCTTCCTTCGATGCCGAGTCTGGAATCGATCTCCAGTCTGGAGGACTGGGTACCGACTCGCCTTGGTACCGACACCAGACGGTACTGAAGGCTCGGTTCCGATATTTCGGATCCGGAACTCTCGGTTTCTTCGATAACGTTAGAGTTGCCACCGGCTGGCCTCCATCCACCGGTATCGGATACGGTACCGAAGTCAGTACTGCTATCCACATTACCATTGCTGTCGGTGCCTTCCATGCTTCTCTCGTCAGGCTCGCTTCCCTGGATACCGAGTTTGGAATCGATCCCTAGCATGGACGATGTGCTACCGACTGGCGCTGGTCCCGACCTCCTGCAGTACCGGCGACCATCCTCTAAGGATCCCATACTGCACCATTCGGGATCTTCTATTCCTATAAACTTGGATAGATCCCTCGGTGCCAACGCTAGTTCTTCATCAGATCTAGCCTATCCAAAGGAAGTTCCCTCTGGGGATCCTTCTTTTCAGGCTTTCCTCCTGGATATGGCAAAATCCCTTGCCATTTCTATTCCTGGACAGGATCCTACACAAGGGAATACAGGATCCCTCTATATTCCTGGGAGAGCAAAGGAAAACATCATGCTTCCTTTGCATCATTCCTTGCAGGATCTCCTTCTACGAATGTGGGAAGCTCCTTTAAAGGTACCCCCACCTTCCAGAGCAACTGATCTTCTATATCAGGTGCCCCCCTCTCCAGGATTTCAAAAGACTCAACTTCCTTATCATTCCATTGTTGTAGTATCAGCAATGAGACGGGTGAAGAGTACTAAAAAGCACTCTTCTTATCCACCAGGTCGTGAGTCTAAGACTTTAGATGCCTTTGGACGCCAAACCTTCCAGGCATCCATGCTTTCAGCAAGAATTCTCTCATATATGTTTTATATGGGTTTTCTTGAGGAGGTCACAAAGAAATTACATATTTTGACTCCTTTTCTTCAAGAGCGCAGGCTATTCCTCACTGGTTAGTCATGCTTAAAATATCTCTAGGTTCCTTACTCGTGCTTCCCTAGACTCCTTTGAGTCTGTTAGCAGGACGTCTGCTATAGCTATAGGGGCACGACGTAAAGCCTGGCTCCAAGCTTCAGACTTTGACAAATGGGCACAAGAAAGACTGGGAAATACTCCTTGCACTGGAGAAAATCTCTTTAACAAGGAGTCTTTACTCCAGGTTGCTCAGTTAACCACTGACTTTCCTGTTTCCAGAGGCTGATATACGCCGCCTTCTTTCCCAGTTGATAGGAAATGTCCTGCCAAATTTTCTTCCCCTAGGGGGAGAAGATTTTATCCATCTTCTGCCCATCATACAGATGTTCCCAAACAGGGGAAGCATCACCCTAGTCTGAAGAATCCACAACCTCAACAGGGTCAACAAACCCAGCAGTCACAGGGTTTCAAATAGATCATCATTGCCCCTCTTGGTTGGTGGTTAGAGTAGCAGTCTGCTTCTTTTCATTTGCAGTATCTGCACTAAATTTATCCTAACCTTCCTAGATATCTCTTCATGAGACATCTTTTCTTTAACTTTAAGAGTCTTTATGATGATCATGCCCATACTTAACAGGTTTTCCTCTTCCTCTTGGAGGAAAGAGAGGTAACAGCTATCAATAGACAGTTGTTTCCCTGTACTGGCATGTATCATCTCACCTGTCAGAGACTTCCTCCATAGTCGGTCTCTTCCAACTCTGTCTTACCTCCCTCTTACTACAACTTTTAGTTTGTAAGAGTGACTCTTTTACACTGGTAAGCCCCTATGGTCCTCTACCTGTTCTACCGGGGGATCCTCCCTTCCGGAGTTGTCTCCCCCCTTGTTACCTTAGGGCAGCTCATCAGACAATAGGAAGTCCTACCATGTCTGTTGTTTCTTTTTCCCAATCTAAAAAAGGGCGAGGGAAAATAAATTTTCTTCGCTGCCCTGGTAAGTTGCTGAAGATACAGCAATTCCTAGTGGTTAAGCCACTGGTTCTGTTCACCACACAACCAGGGATTCCCCTCCACTAGTAATCCTTCTAGCCTCACTGCTAAGTCCCAAACAGGTTATCAACCTCGTTTGGGAAACCCTATTATCACAGCCTGGTTGGTTAACTTCTATTCTTCGCCCCCTTGTCCTTGGCAGAATAGTTGGTTACCTGCTGGCTTTCCACAGCCAGTTTTTTCTTCTAACCAACCTGCAGCATGCTCTCTGCAACTCTACAGAGTAGCTTTGCACTATGGGCCCTTGCTAGAGAGCATTAGTATCTTGCCTAGAAGATAACCCAGATGGTTAGAAGGGGTTCCCCCAGTCGTGTTTTCATGACTGGTAGGTATTCCCTACCCTTACCATCTCATCTTAAATCTCTTTTGAGACATAAGCCTCAGGCCTTTCATTACGTGAAAACCTAAAGAAGGGCCAATTCCCTGGCTTGGCCCATATCTCCTTTGGTCTCCTCGTCAGAGATAATTTTCTTCAATGGCAGCTAGAGGACGCCTAATACCCATCTTGCCCTCATAGGCGGGTCACTAGGGTATCTTCCTCCAGTGGAGTCCTCTATCCATTCTCCATACTGCAATTCTGGAGAGATCTGGAATTCCTGCCTGCAGACTGAAGTTATCCTCTGCATTTTTCACGTAGGCCATCCTGGTTATTCAAAAGCTCAAATTCTGAAAAGAATCCAGACTTCTTCTTGTCAGGGAGACCTTTTCCTATGACTCTGCCAATCATAATCAGGAAAAGAGGATTCTCTATGTATCTATTCAAGCAGGTATCAACCTTCTTGCTGTCAGATGAATCTTCCTCTCTCCCTATATCCCTAGGGTGGATAAGGTTCTATAGACATCTCTCCATCCACATACCTGGAGACATGTGTCTATATGTCTACATATTCATATATATATATATATATATCTCTGTGTGTTTTCTGCCCATACATATCTCTTATAGATATATGCATATATACCCTATATGTGTATATATTTAAATATATATATATGTATATATACATATATATATATATATATATATATATAAATATATATTTATATATATATATACATATATATTTATAGATCTAGTGAGATATATTTTTAGATAGATATGTATCCATATACTTATCTGTCTGTCTGTTAGGTTCAGATATCCTTACATTCCTATATGATCCTGACAGATTGGCACTACCCCTATCAATGCTATGTCAGCATACTTAGGGGGCTACACTTATAACCACTTCCTGTGGTAATTAACAAATTTTTCCTTACCATATAGGTTAGGTACTCCTGAAGCTCTCCATGTACCTTTTTTCTTTCCTAATTGACCCCATTTAGGAAACACATTGCGGAGCTTCAGTTAATCTAAAGCTTAGCGCTCCTGAGTCTGTCCTTACTTTCTTATCAGATACAAGGGTCTCCATACCCTTTCTCCCCTACATGGACTGATTCCATCCCCAGTCCAGTTAGGTCAGACTCATTTTTTCTTTTGGTCTTAAGGTTGTACTGGTTTTGGACCAAAACAGCTTAAGCTTTCTTTAATAGTACCTTCTGCATCTCCAATGAAGCTCTACCTCTTATACTACCCCAGTTTTTCCCCTGGGGCTATTTCTCACCCTGAAGGGTTCTGACCTCCACTTGTTTTTTCTACTTTTATTACCTCTACTTCTCAGTGAGGTACCCCTTGAGCACATTCACTGGCTCTTCTAACAGATCCATATGTACCTCAGTGGACTTGTGCAGTGCCAACAAGGGAGGCCCATATTACAATATTTTATTACAAAATGCCCTCTATACAGGGTCTTCCCCTTTAGAAACCCTGTTCTAGCCAGCTGTTCCACAGCTCCTTTTCTGTATTCAACTCCTACCCTCCATCCCCAGGATGCCTGAGGTCCTAAGGAATAGCATAGCTCGTTCTAGCAACATGCTAGGACTCCCTCTGGGCATCTGAGCTTGGGAGTCCCCATATGTGAAGACTCATTCCTGCTTGTTCCTGGAGATAGCACAGTTACTTACCTGTAACAGGTGATCTCTGGGAACAGCAGGAATAAGTCTTCACAACCCACCCACCTCCCCTAGGAGTTGCATGTTCTCTATCTCTATCTTTCCCTTCCTTGCTCTCTCTCTCTCTTTGTCTCAACTTTCAAACTTAACTGAGGAGAGGCAGTTGGGAAGGCGGGAAGGCAGCACGCAGGCGTGTTGGGATGCTTCCAAAAGCTTTCTGATTGGACACTGGGAAGCGTTCCCGCGCGGACTCCGTCGGTACCGACGTACCCATATGTGAAGACTTATTCCTGCTGTTCCCAGAGATCACCCGTTACAGGTAAGTAACTGTGCTTTGTGGCACAGGTGACAGCGTTCTTGAGCCTGAAGGCTCCAACGGCATGGCGTTACCTGCAGCTTCTCGGATCCATGGCAGCGGCCATAGACCTGGTCCCCTGGGCTCGGGCGAATATGCGGCCTTTGCAGCAGTCGTTACTGACAAGGTGGTCGCCCCAAGATCAGCCCTTAACTCGGCGGTTACCTCAGTCGCCGGAAGTGAGCAGCAGTCTGCGGTGGTGGTTGGATCCAGTCCACCTTCGGGCTGGGGTTCCCTTGAGACAACCGTCCTGGTTGCTCCTAACGATGGATGCCAGTCTCGCGGGCTGGTTGGCACATTGTCTGACCCACTTAGCTCAGGGTCTTTGGTCGCCCGAGGAGTCAAGTCTCTCCATCAACCTGTTTGCTTGGTGCTCCTCGAGTTTCACGTCCTAGTAGAAGGAAGGGCTGTGAGAGTTTTCTCCGACAACGCATTGACGGTGTCTTACATCATTCGGCAAGGAGGAACGGGCAGTGCAGTTCTGTTGCAGGAGACACTGCGGTTGATGGACTGGGCAGAGTCACACCTGGTAGCGCTCTCAGCGGCGCACGTGGCCGGCCGAGACAATGTGCAAGCCGATTACCTCAGCCGTCATGTGATCGATCCAGGGGAATGGGAGTTGAACGCAGCGGTGTTTTACGACCTTACCCACAGATGGGGACAGCCGGTAATGGACCTTATGGCCACTTACGACAATGCCAAAGCAAGTCGCTTCTTCAGCAGGCGCAGGGAGCGAATGTCGGAGGGTCTCGACGGGCTAGCACAACCTTGGCCGTCGGGACATCTTCTCTATGTTTTTCTGCCGTGGCCTCTAATAGGGAGAGTCTTTTGGCGTATAGAACGGCACAACGGACGGGTGATTCTGGTTGCTCCGGATTGGCCGAGAAGACCGTGGTATGCGGATCTCGTCCGTCTTCTGATAGACGACCCCTGGAGACTGCCGTAGCGGGCGAACCTCTTGTATCAGGGGCCGCTGCTCATGCTGGATGTGGAGTGCTTCTCGCTTACGGCTTGGCTCTTGAACGGGAAAGGTTGAACCGTAGGGGGTATTCACCGGCGGTGATAGCCACCCTTTTGAAGGCCAGAAGGCGATCTACTTCCCTAGCCTACGTGTGCATTTGGCGTATCTTTGAGCGCTGGTGCGAAGAACGGCGTCTCAGTCTGTCTCATGTCCTGGTGCCTGACATGTTGGTGTTCCTCCAGGACGGTCTGGATAAAGGCTTAGCTCTTGCCACGCTAAAGGTGCAGTTGGCAGCGCTGGCCTATTTTTGAGGAAAGGTCCAAGGTATTCTCCTCTCCGGACATCCGGATATACTACGGTTCTTCAGGGCGGTGAAGAACCTACGTCCTCCTGTTCGGGCTCTGGTGCCAACCTGGGATCTCAATTTGGTTCTCGAGGCTTTAACAAGGCCTCCTTTTGAGCCAGCAAGAAAGGTGTCGCTCAAAGAACTCTCCTGGAAAACCTCCTTTTTAGTGGCCTTGTGTTCGGCTAGAAGTGTGTCGGATCTTCAAGCGCTGTCCTGTAGGGAGCCATTTCTTCACTTCTCAAAAGAGAAGGTGGTGTTGCGGCCAGTTCCCTCTTTTCTTCCAAAGGTGGTGTCTGCTTTTCATGTGAATCAAACTATTGTTCTTCCGACCTTTAAGGATCGGGAGGGGGTACCCATCGATTCGGTCCTCCGTAAGTTGGATTTCTGTAGAGTACTCAAGGGGTACTTGTGTCAAACTAAGCCGTTTCGCAGATCGGACCGGCTTTTTGTATTGTTCGGAGGTCCTCGGAAAGGGGAGGCGGCTTCCAAGGCCTCCATTGCCAGATGGGTGAAATGCGCCGTAGTGGCAGCGTATCAGGCAAGTGGGAAACCCCTACCGGAGGGGTTCCGCGCTCATTCCACTCATAGTCAGGCTACGTCCTGGGCCGAGTTTGCCTTGGTCCCGCCAGTGGATATTTGTCGGGCGGCTTCCTGGTCGCCCCTTCACACTTTTTCGAAGCACTACAGATTGGGTGTTCAGGCCAGAGGTGATGCCACTGTAGGGGCGTTGGCTATCATTGCGGGCCTAGCGGGTCCCTCCCAGGATTAGGCACTGCTTTGGTACTTCCCTCAAGTGCCTGGACTGGCCCGGAGAGACGAAGAGGAAGGAGAAATTAGACCTTACCTGCTAATTGTCTTTCCTTGAGTTCTCTCCGGGCCAGTCCAGGTCCCACCCTATTCCATTGACGATAGGAGTAGCCTAGTGGTTGGGACAAGGTACTTCAGGCCGGAAGGTCGGGGGTTCAAATCCCACTAGAGGACAGCAACCTTGGGCCGGAAGGACTGGGGTTTCTAGTCCCGCAGATGCTCCTTGTGGTCTTGGGCAAGCCACTTAACCCTCCATTGCCCATGTTCCCTGTAAGTATTAGTGTATGTGTCTCAAATCCCCATGTGTTAAATGTATCCCCCACTTGTGTTGTGACCGCTTTGATTGAAGGATAAGGCGGTATATAAATACCATTAAATAAATCTCAGTGTTTTCTTTCGGTACTCTCGGCAAGCTGTAGAGTGTTAAGCAATCTAAGCGAGAACTTCGGAAGGGCTGGTGGCGAGTCTTCCGCTCAAGCACCTTGGTCAACCTGGTCTCAGGGGCATCCTCGGGGTTAGTTCGAGGATGGTCTGCCAAAAAAAGAAAAAGAAAAAAAAAAACAAAAAAAAAACTTTACTGAAGGAACGGGAGAATGGTTAAGGGAAAAGCAGATAGTTTTGGTGGAAAGGCAGGAAGCTGGGTGGGCGGAGCACATAGTTTTAGGCGGGCTCTGTCGGTTGGCTGTTTGGTTTTTGGTTGATTGTTGTCGTTTTTGTTTAAGCTGCTTGTTAAGTTGTAGACTGAGGTTCGGCCAGTAGGGGGAGCCAGATACCTGTTTCAGCAAAACTTCAGTTTTTCAGTCCTCAGCTGCTGGAGATGGATGACAACCCTCAAGTGCCTGGACTGGCCCGGAGAGAACTCAAGGAAAGACAATTAGCGGGTAAGGTCTAATTTCTCCTTTTAGCCTCTGCTCACCTCCAGTGCAGCTGCTCTCCCGGGCTCCGCTGCTGCGCTGCACTTGCAGCCCACCGGCTCTCCTGCCTCACTGGCGATGTTCCCCAGTCTGCTCTACTGTCTGGCCAGCCAGCTCCACTTCCTGGTCGACGCGGGAGGTACTCTCGGCGCCCGGCCTCTGTAAATTCTAGTGTGGGTGCTTCTCCTTTTCACCTCCGCACTGCTTGGCACTACTCTCCTTTCTCTGTTCTTTTTTTTCTTTTTCTCCCCCAAGGCCTCCCCGTCCGCTTTGCAATGCGGCCACGTGGCTCCCCAGTCGCTCGCTTCTCTCCACCGCTGCTAGTTGTTTCCGGAGCTTGCATGTCCCACTCTGGCTTCCTCTTTAATCGGGGCTAGCTGTTATCTCTACCCCTGCATTACCCTTTGGCTTGCCAGTGTTTAGAGCTGCCTTTTTGCTCTTTTGGCAGGGATGGGCGACGGAGCTCTTCTAGTTCGCCGCCATCCAGTCTTCTGACGTCACCGGAAGTTCCTCTGCTGGCTTTTAAACTAAACTGAAAGCTACCTGTTGAGTTTTTAATTTAACTAAAAGCTCTTTGCTGATACTAGGCCCTGACTGATTTAACAAATACACTGGATTTAGAGATTAATCAGCTTTAATCTAAATAATTCCTTTTTCACCAAGATTTAGAAAAATTCCCCAAATTAAATACTTACAATTGCAGATCTCTTTCCAGAAGTAACAGTCCCTTTTTGTAGTCCTTCAAGACATATAGCATGCTCATGTCTTTATGAAAAAAATATTAGTATATAAAAATTCATGTCTAGTAACAGTTTCTCCATCTAATATAGTAGATGATGGCAGAGAAAGACTATTTTACCCATCAAGTTTGCCTCTAGTTTACAGTAAAAATCTGCATGTTTATGTGCATGTTGCATAGATTAAAGACCACTTAACAGTACTTCACTTACTATATAGTGATGTAGTTCTGACTTATTTTCTTTGCTTTTAAAGTATAATTAGGCGGTAGTTTGAAAAGGTAAAATAGATGTTTCTTTTAAAATAGCCTTATCAGTTTGGTTATCAGGGCTGTCCCAAGGGCATCCGATGCCCTAAGCGAACCTTCAGCCATGCACCACCCTTAGGGGGTGCTCATGGCCAACTCCTCCTCACCGCTCCAGCATCTGTCCCTTACCTTTCCTACCTCCCTATAGTCCCGCATCTCCCTTTCCCTAACATCCCTTCCCCCAAGGTGTCCAATCTCTCCCCTTCCCTTCCTTACCTACCAGATGTCTAGCATATGTCCCTCCTTTCCTTTTACTTGCCCTTGCCGGGCCTACTTCCTCCTCTCTTCCGCTGCTGCTGTCACTCTGCAATTCTTAAAAACTGTGAGACATGCATGGGATGTTGAGCACATGTCAGTGTTCAAAGCCCTGCTGGTCTGTGCTTGAGAGTCCCATGCTGCATGCTTAATCATTTTAAAGTGCCCAGGCTGTTCTGTGCCAGTGTTGTGCCTCCACCCTACATAGACTTCTGGTCCACCTAGTGGTTGGGCTAGCCCTGGTGGTAATTTCATTTTAACTGGAAGTATATTTAATTAGGGCCATTAGATTTGGATTTATATCTTGCTTTTCTGTTGGTAGCTGGAATCGGTGAGCAATATCCAGAATGCTATTGTGGCTCTTCAGTGAATGGGATGCCAGTGCTGCTATGAAATAAGAGTCTACTAATGGTCATGCCATTGGAGAGGGATACGCCCAGCATTCGGCCAGAACTTCAATGAGATTACATCTCACCCTCATTCTACTCTGAGCTCCTTTTGGCCCCGCAATTAGGACTGCAAATTGGTCGCTACAGTAAAAGGAAAATTCACTTTGACTAGTTTAGACCGATTAACTAGTTGTATGTTAGCTAAAATCATGAGCATAGATATATGTTGCATTATTATTTTTAACCTGGGAAATCTGCTGCTTACCACAGAACGAGCATTGTGGAACCTGTGGCCTTTGGGAACCTGCCAGGTACTTGTGACCTGGATTGGCCACTATTGGAAACAGGATACTGGGCTTGATGGACTTTGGTCTGACCCAGTATGGCATTTCTTATGTTCTTATCAATTGTGTATAAAAAAACATTTCCCCCATATTTTAGAATTATTTACAAAGCTTCCTTTTCACCAAACAGGACTAAAGAATCGTACTACATCAGTAGGAAATGTTCATCTTGATGATATAGACATGCAAGTTGGTGACAGAGTCATTGTAGTTGGGCAAAGAATTGGAACAGTACGATTTTATGGGAAAACGAGCTTTGCTCCAGGTAGGATAGACAGGTATTTCTTGTTTTTTAACCTTACTTATCAGTTGGATGTAGATGCATGACGCCAGAAATGATAGTTTCTGCATAGCAAGTTCAGGATAAACATACAATTCATTTTTTTCTGGACAAGCAGGATGAATCAACCATATAAGTGGGTGACGACTTACAATAGCACCAGGGTAGAACATTTCCTATATAGTTGTAAGAAAGTCTGGAAATAATGAACATGCAGAGGAGTTCCCATGTTCCCACGGAAAGTTGCATGGGGTCCCCTCAGTCAATTTTTGTTCAAAGTAATGCTGGATATGTCTGTCTACACCCACTTCAGAAAACACAAAAATTCTTTATGCATTGGAGCCTTCCTAGTCGGCCTTTTTATTGACTTATGTTCATTCATCATTTTAGATTAATATTCTGCAGCAGTGGTTAAATACTATTTTAAATGCCAGCCATGTCATTCGTAGATTCAGTGCTGCTATCTGGATAGGTGGCAGTACTGAATATATATGTATAAGGCAGTTAACTGTGCTGGCCATACTTAATAGGTAATTATATAAAGGGCACATGGAAAGTTAAATGCTAGAAATAAGTGTAAGTTCCTATTATAAAGGACTTACGTATGTGAATAAACACATCTCCAGGAACAAACAGGAATGTAGTCTTAACATATGGGTATCGTCGGTACCGACGGAGCCTGCGTGGGAAAACTCCCCAGCATCCAATTTAAGCAGTTGCTATTACTGTAAGAGAATGTATTAAGTCCCATTGCGAGTACTTTCGATTAGGGTGTGCACAGGGGTAGGTTCTAAATTTGCATACGTAAGTTATAGAATAGTATAACTTGCACATTTTCTCAAAATCTGGGTGTGCCCTGGAGCAGGCATAACTGCAGTAACTAGATCCAGGAATATCAGTATACCCCTATTATATAAAGTAAAATCTCCAGGAACAAGCAGGAATGTAGTCTTCACATATGGGTATCGTCGATACCGACGGAGCCTGCACGGGAACGCTCCCCAGCATCCAATAGGAACGCTTTTGGGAGCATCCCTCAGCACATGTGCGCTGCCTTCCCGCCTTTCCAGCTGTCCCTCTTCAGTTCTTCATTTTCCGCGGAGCCGACAGAATCTATTCCCTGTCACTGCAGAAAATTCCATCTTTAAATTTCTTTTCTTGTGGTCGCGTTTGCCTACCGCACGATGCCTACCAGTACCCCCGGTTCTTTTCTTTACATACAAAAAAAAAACAAAAAACAACTTAGGCTTTAGATTGTTTCTTTTCAGAAACCTTTCTCTTTGGTGCTAGGCGCCATTTTGGGCACTAGGCCCCATATTCCTAAATCATGGAAAAGCCAACTAGTGGTTTTAAAAAATGTACTAAGTGTGGTGGTACCATTTCTGTCACTGACACCCATGATTGGTGTCTGAAATGTTTAGGACCTGAACATTCTCCAACTGAATGTCTCTCCTGCATGGGGATGACTAAAAGAGGAAGACAGAACCGGACTGCAAAGCTCGGTACCCTCTTTTTTTCAGATCCATTGCATCGACATCGTCAAGGGCCTCTTCTTCCTCCCATGGATCTCAGGTAACTAAACATAAAAGCCGTTCCTCAAAAGGTAGATCTCCTGCTAAGCATCGAGAGGCCATTGGCATTGTCCTTGAGGGAACCACACTGGCAAAACAGCCCCGGCGGGAGGCTTCGGCTTCCAAAGCATCGATGGAGCTTCAGGATGTTCTCAAGGCCTCAACCTCGCAAGAACTACCTGTGCCATGCTCAGGGGTTCTGGCCATCCTTACCAGTACCGACACCCAGGCATCGGCAGCGTCGATA
The DNA here is from genome assembly GCA_033557465.1 of Ichthyophis bannanicus. Classification (NCBI taxonomy): domain Eukaryota; kingdom Metazoa; phylum Chordata; class Amphibia; order Gymnophiona; family Ichthyophiidae; genus Ichthyophis; species Ichthyophis bannanicus. Next base: position 206,864,305 of record CM066033.1, read on the forward strand.
GACCAGAGGTTCCTCGCTATCGAGTGCAGCATCGCAGCTCTTCTTTCAGCTGCGCTACCGGTGGTCCCACGGGCACCGGTATCGATACCGGTACCGGCCCCGGTGGGAACTCTTCCCATGCCATCTCTGGCTGGAATTGACAAAGTGGTACCGGGTCAGCTCAGTACCGACTTCGATCGGTACCAGGATCGTGCTTTGCAAGAGCATCGGGGTCAGGAATACTTCGATTCCTCCGATTCCGAAGACTCTAACAATTCTGCTGGCACTAGAGGGTTTCTCCTAGAAGATCCCTCTTCTCCCCAATGCAGAATGTCACCTCCAGAGGACATGTCATTTCAGGATTTCATCCGTGATATAGCCAAAGGTCTTTCAATCACAGTAGCTCCTGAAGACGAACCCAGAGCAAAGGAATTGGAAATCCTCCAATATCCTAAAGCTCCTAAGGAGGCAGCCACTCTGCCTATCCATGAAATTCTGCATAGCTTGATGCTCAGAATGTGGGAGACACCTCTGACTACTTCTCCTCACTCTTGGAGACTTGATACTATGTATCGAGTTCAGCCATGCATAGGATGAAAAGTGCAAAGAGGCATGCATCCAATCCTCCAGGTCATGAATGCAGGACTCTGGATGCTTTTGGACGCAGGACTTTTCAAGCTTCTATGCTTTCAGCTAGGATCAGTTTGTATATCCTATATATGGGAATGTTCCTCAAGGAAGTCACTGGAGACTTGGAACTTATGAGCCTATGTCTCCCAGATGATAAGAGACAAGATTTTCTTGCTCTTCTTAAGCATGCTCAAGATGTCTCCAAGTTTGTCAATCGTGCAGCCTTTGACTGCTTTGAATGCATCAGCAGAACCTCTGCTATTGCCATTGGTGCACGACGGATTGCCTGGCTACAGGCATCAGACTTGGAGACTTGGATATAGGACAAGTTAGGCAACATTCCTTGCACGGGGGAGAATCTCTTCGGCAAGAACTGGCAGGAAAAGGCTAACGAGTTAGATGCTGACAATTCTACCTTAGATAGATTGTCAAAGTCTACAGCCACTCCAGCCAAAAGGAAGCCTTATAAAAAACCCTCTTTTAGCAAAAAGAGGAAGTTTTATCCTTCCTATACCTAGCAGAGTCAAACTCCAGGTCAGGTTGCCCAAAAGGGACAAACTAGACAGCAAAAGAAGCGAAAAGGCCCGAGAGCCCAACCAGCTCTCCAGGTTCAGCCCCTCAAGGGCTTTGACTCCTTCCTAGAGAGCTTTGCCTCCCTGCCTCTGAGGGGTCCCCAACCCCCCAATATTCCGGGCAGGTTATGCCACTTTGTCAACAGATGGCATCAGATAACAGCAGAAGATTGGACTTTGTCCATTGTAGGAGAGGGGTACTAGCTTCATTTTCACAGCATGCCCCCTCCTACAATTCTAAAGCAATTCAATTCACAAACCTCTGCAGACAATCTGCTAGATCATGAGGTCTCCACACTTTTTGTCCAAGGGGCAATAGAGGAAGTACCCATTCTTCAACAGGGTGCAGGGTTCTACTCCCCCTATTTTTTTATTCCAAAGAAAACAGGAGGACACAGATCCATTCTAGACCTCAGAGAATTGAACAAATATCTGTTTCGAGAGAAATTCTAAATGATTTCTCTAGGAACTCTTCTGCCATACCTTCAAAGCCAGGATTGGCTTTGCTCTCTAGACTTAAAGGATGCATACACTCACATTCTCATCCATCCAGAGCACAGGAAATTTTTACGTTTCCTTTTCAGGGGAGGACATTTCCAGTACAGGGTTCTTCCTTTTGTTCTGGCTTCAGCACCAAGTGTATTCACGAAATGCATGGCATTAGTAGCTGCATTTCTATGAACTCTGGGGATTTTCATCTTCCCTACTTAGACGACTGGCTCATCCGAGCCCCTACAGTTGCAGATGCCAGCACTGCGCTGTCCCATACAATGTGAATCCTCCAATACTTGGGATTGGTAATAAACTTCCCAAAATCTCAACTAGTTCCTTCCCAATGCCTAGAATTCATAGGAGCCTGTCTGGATACCAGACAGGCAAGGGCTTTCCTTCCACAAGCCCGGTGTCTTCGCATAATGCAACTAGCTTCTCAAGCAGCAGGCAAATCCTCCCTCACTGCTCGGGAGCTACTGCAGTTACTGGGACATATGGCATCCGCAGTTCGTAGTCCCATATGCTCACCTCCACATCCGAGCAGCTCAGTGGATCCTCTCCATACAGTGGACACAGGCCACGGGTCATTTGTCGGACAAAATAACAATCTCTCAACGACTAATTTTGTCCCTCCAATGGTGGCAATCACTAAAAAATCCTTTCCATCAACCCCTCTTTCAGGCCACCCTAACAACAGATGAATCACAGGTGGGTTGGGGAGCACACCTGAATTATCTCTCTACCCAGGGCACCTGGACTCCACAGGAGGTTGGTTTACACATAAACCTCCTGGAATTAAGAGCAATCTATTTAGCTCTTCGAGTGTTCCACGCCCAGCTCAGCTACAAGACAGTCCTAGTCCAGACGGACAATCAAGTAGCCATGTTCTATGTGAACAAGCAGGGCGGAACATGCATCATATTCACCTTCTAGTGGTATATCTTCCAGGCATTCAAAACCTTTGGGTGGACAAACTCAGTCGAGTACTGCTGCCTCACGAGTGGTCCCTCCACCTAAACTAGGTGGCAAAGATATTTCATCTTTGGGGCACTCCAGACATAGACCTCTTTGCAAGTCCACTGAATGCCAAACTTCCCCGGTTCTGTTCCAGGATTCCAGCTCACAACTGTCAGGTAAAGGATGCCTTCTTCCTTCACTGGGGTCAGGACTTCCTTTATGCCTTCCCACCCATTCCCCTCATCCCCAAAACACTCTTCAGGCTTCAGAGAGACAGGGGTCACATGATTCTCATAGCACCACGATGGCCACGCCAAATGTGGTATTCCCTGTTTCTACATCTCTCTCAAGTGGCACCTCTGGAGTTAGGGCATGCTCCAGATCTCCTTTCCCAGGAGAACGGGACGCTATGGCACCCGAATCCCCAGTCCCTGCACCTCACAGCCTGGTTGCTGAAGGCTTAGACCTCCAAGATTTCAACCTGTCCCAGCAGGTAAAAGATATATCCTTCAGGCTTCTAGGAAACTTTCCACAAGAAGATTTTATGCCTTCAAGTGGAAACGTTTTACTATATGGTGCTCCAAGAAGGGATTAAACCCCCTGGTCATACCCTTAGAATCGATACTAGAGTATCTCCTTCGCTTATCGAATTCTGGTTTAAAGACCAATTCGGTAAGAGTCCATCTTAGTGCAATTGCAGCTTCTTATAAGCCTCTAAATGGACAACCAATTTCCTCTCGTCCACTCCTATCAAGATTTATGAGAGGCCTTTTATTAACTAAACCTCCCATCAAGCCACCAATGGTGGCATGGGATCTAAATCTAGTTCTCGGGCAGCTCATGAAGCTGCCTTTTGAACCTTTGGCCACTACAGCCCTTATGTTTTTGACCTGGAAGGTCATCTTCCTAATTGCAATCACCTCTACTCGTCGCATTAGTGAATTGCAAGCTTTAGTGGCTGATCCTCCTTATACTAGGTTTCATCATGATAAGGTTGTTCTTTGAACTCACCCACACTTTATGCCAAAGGTTGTTTCGCCTTTTCATTTAAACCAATCAATTTATCTTCCTGTATTTTTTCCGAGGCCTCATGCCTCTAATGCAGAAACAAACCTTCATACTTTTGATTGTAAAAGGGCCTTAGCCTTTTACATACAAAGAACACAGCAACATAGAAAGTCCTCACAACTTTTTATAGCTTTTGACCCGTCATTTGGTACTTCCAGTCTCCAAAAGAACTTTATCTAAATGGATTGCCCAATGCATATCCTTTACTTATGAGAGTAAGGGTCTTCCTCTTCAGGACCGTCACAGCTCATAATGTGAGAGCCATGGCAGCTTCTATGGCTAATCTCCACTCTGTGTCTATCGATGACATTTGTCGAGCAGCCACCTGGGCTTCGGTCCACACCTTCACAGCCCACTACTGCCTGGATAAAGCCTCCCGTCGGGATGCCTTCTTTGGCCAAGCTGTTCTTCAAAATCTCTTTCAGACCTAATTCATCTCCTACCCACCAACCCTGGTGGAATGCCAGAGATCCATGGGAGGAAGGATGCCTCCTTTTTTAGGGTGGCACCTTCCTGGGGCTATCTCCCTGGCATCTTCAGCTAGGGAGTCCCCCATATGTGAAGACTACATTCCTGCTTGTTCCTGGAGATAACGTAGTTACTTACCTGTAAGAGGGGATCTCCGGGAACAGCAGGAATTTAGTCTTCACAACCCACCCACCTCCCCTAGGCGTTGTCTCTCTCTCTTTGTCTCTTTCCTCTCTCCCTCTATCCTTTCACTCAGCTACAAACTTAACTGAAGAGGGACAGTTGGAAAGGTGGGAAGGCACAGCGCATGTGCTGAGGGATGCTCCCAAAAGCGTTCCTATTGGATGCTGGGGAGCGTTCACGCACAGGCTCCGTCGGTACCGACGATACCCCTATTTGAAGACTAAATTCCTGATGTTCCCAGAGATCACCTGTTACAGGTGAGTAACTACACTGTACTCTCGCACATACTTGTGTGGTAATGCATGTGAGGTTGCGGGAGTTTATAGAATTACCTTCATAGTGGTGATATTGAGCCATGATATGTATATCTAGGTGGTTTAATTTAGGACAGAGTTTTTTTCTTCCTAAATTAAATTAACTATTTGATATAGTGGCCGAATATTGCCACTATCTGTATAGCAGGGCACTTACCCAATGCTCTGCAGCAGCTCTGTCTCAGCAGGAATAATCTGATTAAAGCACATATCTAAAATGAATATAAAGCACACAGATTAATTCAAAGAGTGCATATATCCTACTCAGGGGTGCCCACAGAAGGACATGCCCTTTTGATGGCAGCCCTTCTACACTGTCACCCCACTTCTGACAGTAAACTGCTTTCTGGTGGTCCTTTAGAGAAATAAAAAGCACCTGATGTCATAGAAGGGACAAGATGTTGTCCCCAATACAATCTTGATACCAAAGAGCACGGCTGTCTTCACCTAGTTATTACTCGCAGTCTAAATGTCATAGGAACATCCATGGGTTCCCTCAAATTCATCAGTCAAGTATAATAATTCAGCCACTACTGCAGTCCTTTAGTACGGAAGTGAAAGGATCTTATGCCAGAAAAGGGGCTTTAAAATGGAAAATCAATGTAAAGTCGTCTACCTTCTTGTTCTTCTAGGGTTTTGGTGTGGTGTTGAACTTGATAAACCTCATGGGAAGAATAATGGTTCAGTTGGAGGTGTTCAGTACTTCACTTGTCCTCCTAAACATGGAATATTTGCTCCACCATCCAGAGTGCAAAAGTAAGTGATAAACACTTTTTTCTAACAGGTTTTTTAAAACTCCATATTATTGGTAACACGTGTAACTTGAGTCACATCTTTTTTACGTTCTGTATTCAAATGTTAAACTCCATTTCTTCATGAATAAGTATTGACGTTATGCTAGAATGTTCAGACATTTTGAAATCTTTTTCTCAGTTGCATTGACAAGATGTGTCAGAGGAGCTAAGGTTAGAGCAGCTTTACAGAATATTCCAAAGGAAATTTAAAATCTGGCTTTTTCCTAAATAACTTGAAGATTAGGAGGGGGTGGATGTATTTTTTTTTTGCTGGTTTATGCTGTTTTTTCACTCTTGTGGTTAATGGAGGGAGATGGGGGAGGAAGGGTGTATCAGATTTTTAGGGATTTAATTTAGACTTAATTTTAGTTGTTACTTTAAATGTTTTTATAATGCTGTATACTGTTTTGGAAATTTTTTGAAAATGGGAAAGCAAACTGTGAGTTAAATTAAAAAGCGCTATTATATCAGGACTTCCAAAACCCTTTCTGAGGATCCCTCAGCCAATCTTGTTTTCAGAATATCCATAATGAACATGTACAAGATAAATCTGCATGTAGTGGAGATCCAGCATTTACAAATTTATTTAATGTATATTGATTGTAGATAACTCTCCAAAGGGGAAAAGAAACTTTAAATTCCAAGATTGGACACCTCTTTTTCCAAGATACACACCAATTTTTATTCAAACATACCACCTTCTCTATCAAACCCAGCAGTAAACTCATACAATTCACTTGGTCTAAAACTAGGAAAAATGTTTTAAACCTCCCGCTCTTATCGATACTCCATACAAATACACTCAAACTTCCATAAAATCACCAAACTTTAAATTTAAAAAAACACGCTTTCAGGGCCCCTGACATCAAGCACACCAGCACACATCCACTTTTCTCCGGGAACAAGCAGGATGTTAGTCCTCACATATGGGTGACGTCGGCACCAGTGGAGCCCCCGTGGAAGTATCCTCCAGCTTTCAAAGAAAGCCTTTGGGAGATGCCACCACGCATGCGTGGTCCCCTTCCCGCCCAAGGGTGCCATATTGCTCAGTCTCCTTTTTTCCATGGAGTCCTTCAGACGTTTGTCTGGCTTGTCCCCGGAAAAAGTTGATTTTTCTCTCTTTGTTTCATACTCATCTCCGGTATCTCACCAGTACTTTTCCCGCCGCCGACCTCTTTGCCTAGGTGTCTGGTTCGGGTATATTTTTATAGTTTTTGTTCTTTCTTTTCCTGGCGTCTTTGCGCTCTTTTTTTCTCCCACTGGCAGCCTGGAGAGTCTTCAACCTCGCAGGGGTACTTTTTTCCCCCATGGCTACCAGTGGCTTTAAGAAGTGTGATCGATGCTCTAAAATTGTCTTAAACCGACACACATGACTGCTGTCTCTGCTGCCTTGGGCCAGACCACGACCCGTCAGCCTGCGGTCTCTACAAAAGGATGTCCAATAAGGCCCTCAATAGCCACCAGTAGCAGCACAACAAGTTTTTTTCCCCGAGTCCCCAGTGCCTCCGAAGGCCGAGGCCCTGACATTTTGGGCGGAACCTCCCGAACCCGAGCCTTGTCGTGCGTTCTGAGAAAGGGGGTCTCCCTCGAGGGAACCCAGCAAGAAAAAGAAACCTTCGAAGGTGGTGTCCTTGGATGGTTCCGACCGGCCAGGTGCTCCCTGGCCCCGGTCACACAGTCCGAGACGTTTGTCTGAGGCTTCAGAGAGAGAGAGCAGCCTGCAAAGTTCCCCAAAAAGATCCGACCACGGACCGGCCTCGGTCCCCAGACACCATCCTTGTTAAGGATTCCCCTTCAAGGGAGCTGGCATCGGGTCCCTCGGTGCCCGCGCTGAACGCTGTGGAGCCTTCTGGTCTGGAATCCAGAATGGTGGCCCTGTAGTGCAGTTTGTCTGCTTTCATAGACCAGCAGTGGGCGCTGTTGTCCGGCACGACCGCTTCATCCGCCCCAACCACCGGGTCCTCGACGTCCAAAATGTCTCTGGAGGCCGAGCCGATCCTTGAGGTCCTTTGGCCTCTAGTTGATCCTCGGCTGAGGTCATGATCCGAGTCCCGCTCAATGGGACCATGGTCATCCACGGCAAGTATTCCGGGCACCGGCCGCAGGGCGCCAGCCTCCCCTCAGGTCTCCCCTTCACCGGGACCTTCTACTGAAGGAGTTGGCAGGTCTTCTCGAAGACAAAGCATTGGAACCAGTGCCCCACCATCTCAAGGGCAAGGGGTTCTACTCCAGGTACTTCCTGGTGCCTAAAAGGACAGGGGGCCTAGCCTATCCTTGACCTGCTCAACCTCAACAAATTCCTGGTGAAGCAAGAAGTCAGTCCTCACTTATGGGTAATGTCGGCACCGACAGAGCCCGTGCGGAGCAATTCCCTAGCTTTCAAAGAAAGCCTTTGGGATTGCTACCACGCATGCGTGGTCCTCTTCCCGCCCAAGGGTGCCATCTTGCTCAGTCTCCCTTTTTCCATGGAGCTCTTTGAACGCACGTCCTCGTCCCTCGGAAAAAGTTTTGTTTTCCTCACCTTAACAGGCTCTCTTTTATTCTCCAGGACCAAGCAGGAAGTCAGTCCTCACATATGGGTGACGTCGGCGCCGACGGAGCCCTCGCGGAGCAATTTTCCCCAGCTTTCAAAGAAAGCCTTTGGGAATTGCAGCGCGCATGCGTGGTCCTCTTCCCGCCCAAGGGTGCCATCTTGCTCAGTCTTCTTTTTTCCGCGGAGCCCTACAGATGACGTTTGTGAATCCCCGCCGAAAAGTTGATTATTTCTCTTTTTTCTTCGGTTCGACGCCGGTTCTTTTCCCGCCCGGACTCGCGACGCTGGTTGCGAGTCCGTTCTTTATTTTTCGGTTTTTTGTCCTTCGTGACAGATTTCGCGCCTTTTTACTTTTTCACTGGCAGCCCGGTCTTTCGACCTCGCAGAGGCCCTTTTTCCCCCGATGGCTGCCAGCGGCTTTAAAAAGTGTGACCTCTGTAAGAAACTCATGTCTCTTACAGTCACGCACGACTTCTGCCTCCGCTGCCTCGGACCCGATCATGACCAGATGATCTGTGGTCCGTGTGGCAAAATGTCCTCTAAAGCGTTGAGGAGTCGGCAGCATCAGCGGGAACGTATCTTCTCTGACTCCGGCCGGGCTCGGACCTTGTCAGAGGCTTCGACGTCTCGGGACTCTGGTCCTGAGCATCGTCGGAGTTCCTCTGAAAGGGGGTCTCCTACCCGGGAACATCATCGGAAGAAGAAACCTGCGAGGGCGGGATCGGTGGACGCTCCTGGTTCCTCGAGGGCCAGGTCGCATAGCCCCGATTCCCGTCCCGGGTCCTCGGAGGTGGAGAGGCCTTCAAAACATCCTCGACTCGAGATGGACTTGCCCGCTCACGTGAGTACTGTTGTCCTCGTAGACTCGCCTCCGAAGGAGCCGACGTCGGGCCCGACGCCGTCGGGGCCCGAGTCGGGGGCTGCTGGGTCTCCTGAGCTCGGACTCAGGTTGACGGCCTTGGAGAGCAGTCTGACTGCCTTCATGGACCAGCAGCGGGTATTGATCGCTGGCCTCGCCGGTGCTTCTGCCCTGACCGCCGGGACGTCGACCTCCAAGTCGACCCCGGAGACCGAGCCGATCCTCGAGTCCATGAGGGCTCGAGTCGATCCTCGGTCGCGGTCTCCTTCGGCCTCCCGTTCGGGACCGAGGTCGTCGACGCTGACTCCCTCGGCGTCGGGGCGGACGGCATCGATGCCCGCCCGACAGGAGCCGCTCGACTCCTCCTCCGAGGAGTCGGCCTGGGAATCCGAGGACGAAGAGTCACCTGGTTCCTTTCGGACTCGGTGTGTCCCATCGGACTCCCCCGAGTCCGAACCTCGGAGACGGCCCCCCCCCGGAGGATACCCGGTTCTCGGACTTCGTACGGGATATGGCCAAGGCCTTGGCCTTCCCCGCGGATCCCGAGGAGGAGCCTCGAGTCGAAGAACTCGATGCCCTCCAATATGACTCTCCCCCAAAGGAGGCCTTTATTGTACCGGTTCCTCCGATGCTGGAACGACTTCTCTTCCGCATGTGGGAGAGCCCGGCGTCGTCGCCGGTGTTAAGCAAGCGGGTCGATTCCATTTATCGAGTCCGCAAGAGCCCCAGCTTCCAAAAGGCACAACTACCGCACCATTCCATGGTGGTGGAATAGGCCATGCATAGACTTAAGAGTCAAAAAATGCACTCTTCGGTGCCCCCCGGTAGGGAGGCCCGAAGCCTGGATGCCCTCGGTAGGAAGTGTTTCCAGGGCTCTATGCTTGCTTGTCGAGTCCAGACCTACCAGCTCTACATGGGCATGTATCTCCGGGACCTGGCTAAAGAAATTGCCGGGTTCTCTGCTGGTCTCTCCGACGAACCTTTTCAGAGGTTCCAAACCTTGTCAACTGGTATTCGAGAGTGCTCAAAGTTTATCTCTCGAGCAGCCTACGATGGTTTTGAGGCATCGGCTCGAGTAGCCGCAGCCGGCATCGGTGGACGCCGCCAGGCTTGGCTTCAGACGTCCGACCTCGAGCCATGGGTGCAGGATAAGTTGGTCGATGTCCCCTGCAGAGGTGATAACCTCTTTGGCAAGCCCATGGATGAGAAGGCTGCACAGATTGAGACCGAGACTCTCACCAGGACTCGTCTCTCCAGGAAGACCTCTGCCCCTTCTCAAAAGAAGAAGGGCTCGGAGAAAAAGCCCTTTTACCCGCGGAAGGCGGCTGCCTATAAATACTACCCTCAGTATCGGGCCTCACCAGCTCCCCCACAGGGTAAGCAGGCCAAGGGACGGGGTAATGGGTCCCGTAGGCAGCAAGCCCCCAAGCCTGCACCACCGGCCCCTGCTCAGCAGGGTGGGGGTTTTTGACTTCATCAACATAGCCTCTCCCCCTCAGCTGGTTTCTCTCAGCACAGGAGGCCGTCTGGTCCACTTTGCCCAAAGGTGGTCCAACATCACCACAGATACCTGGGTACTTCACATAGTTCGGAAGGGCTATCTTCTTCACTTTCACCAGGTACCTCCCTCCTATTTTCCAGGGGAGCCTCCGAGACTCCCTCTGCACAGGGACTTACTCCTTCAGGAGTTAGCGAGTCTCCTTCGGGAACAGGCTGTGGAACCGGTGCCCCACCACCTGAAAGGTCAAGGGTTTTACTCCAGGTACTTCCTGATACCAAAAAGAACAGGAGGCCTCAGACCTATCCTGGACTTGCGAAACCTCAACAAGTTCCTTGCAAAGGAAAAGTTCAAGATGCTTACCCTTGGAATCCTGCTGCCCTACCTCCAGCAGGGAGACTGGCTATGCTCCTTGGATCTGAAGGATGCGTATAGTCATATCCTTATTCATCCAGACCACAGACAATATCTCAGGTTTGTGGTGGGAGGAAATCATTACCAGTACAGAGTACTGCCCTTTGGCCTGTCCTCCGCCCCCAGGGTGTTTACCAAATGCCTGGCAGTGGTGGCGGCCTATCTACGACTTCAAGGCCTTTTTGTGTTTCCCTACCTGGACGACTGGCTCATCAGAGCCCAGTCTTCCCAAGAAGCCATTCAAGCCACTCATCGCACTGTGACTCTACTCCAGAACTTGGGATTTGTCATAAACTTCGCAAAGTCCACTTTGCTCACCTCTCAAAATCTCGAATCCATCGGCGCCAGGTTGGACACACTTCAGGCGCGGGCCTTCCTGCCTCTGGACAGGGCCCAAAGGCTCATGGATCTCGCTAGCCACTTTCACAGCAATTCCCTGGTCTCGGCCAGGCAATTTCTGAGACTGCTCGGCCATATGGCTTCCACGGTCCATGTGACCCCCAATGCCCGCCTGAACATGCGACCTGCTCAATGGTGCCTTCGCACACAATGGCATCAGGCCACTGGGAGCCTAGCAGACTCCGTACAGATCTCCGACCGGCTGGTCTCTTCTCTGCAATGGTGGCTTCATCTGCCCAACCTAGTACTAGGAGTGACTTTTCAGCCCCCTCCACATTCTCAGGTCCTGACGACCGATGCTTCTCTCCTGGGTTGGGGAGCACACTGCCAAGGGACATGTACTCAAGGTCTCTGGACTCCTTGGGAGTCTACTCAACAGATAAACTTCCTGGAGCTCAGAGCCATCCGCCTAGCGCTCAAAGCATTCTCTCACCTGATTTCTCATCAGTCGGTGCTGATACAGACAGACAATCAGGTTGCAATGTTCTATGTGAACAAACAAGGCCGGACAGGCTCCTTCCTTCTCTGTCAGGAGGCACAAAAACTATGCTCTTGGGCTGTCCACCACGGCATTATCCTCAAAGCTGTCTATCTCCCAGGTCAAGAAAATTACCTGGCCGACAAGCTGAGCAGGATCCTCCAGCCGCACGAGTGGAGGCTGGATCCGATGGTGGTTCAGCGGATCTTTCTCAAGTGGGGCCTCCCCACCATGGATCTGTTTGCCAGTCCTCTGAACCGGCAACTCCCCAGATTCTGCTCTCGACAACCGCATCCTCTCAGAGTAGCGGCGGATGCTTTTCTAATTCCATGGTCCACAGGCCTCTTATATGCCTTTCCTCCCATGCCGCTGGTGTCTCGGACACTCTTCAAAGTTCTCAGAGACAAAGCATCGATGATCCTAGTGGCTCCCCGGTGGCCGAGACAACCTTGGTTCCCACTTCTAATGCAGCTGGCGGTAGACACCCCTCTTCCTCTGGGGTGTCAGCCCGACCTCCTATCACAGGATCAGGGGACTCTCCTGCACCCCAACCTCCGGTCGCTTCATCTGATGGCCTGGCTGCTGAAAGGGTAGTCCTTGCTCCCCTCCGCCTGCCTCCAGATGTGGAGGAGGTCGTTTTGGCCTCCAGGCGGCCCTCCACCCGGAAGTCCTACACTCTGAAGTGGCGTCGGTTCTCCGTCTGGTGTGCTCAACAGTCTCAAGATCCCTTCTCCTGTTCAGCGTCAGTGGTCTTGCAGTATTTGCTTTCCCTCTCCAATCTTGGGCTTAAGTCCAACTCGGTCAAGGTCCACCTCAGTGCTCTTTCTGCGCACCACATGCTGGTGGAGGGCAGACCTCTTTCTAGCCATCCTCTGGTGGCTCGTTTTCTCAGAGGCCTCCTTCTCCTTAAACCACCTTTGCGCCCACCAGCCCCGGACTGGGATCTCAATGTGGTTTTACAGCGGATTACCTGTCCGCCGTTTGAACCTATGGCTACCTGTCCTCTTCGTTTTCTTTCTTGGAAAACATTGTTCTTGGTGACCCTCACTTCTGCTAGACGCGTTAGTGAGCTGCAGGCCCTGGTGTCTGATCCTCCTTACACTAGGTTCTACAAGAACCGGGTAGTCCTATGGACTCACCCTAAGTTTCTTCCCAAAGTGGTTTCCCCTTTTCACATCAACCAGGAGGTGGTGCTTCCGACCTACTTTCCCAGGCCACACTCCAGCCGAGCTGAAATGGTCTTGCATACCCTGGACTGTAGAAGGGCGTTGACCTTCTACCTTGACCGTACGCGGGAGCACAGAAGAGCTGTTCAGCTCTTCGTCTCTTATGACCCCAATAAGATGGGGCTCCCTGTCTCCAAGCGTACTCTGTCCATCTGGATTGCTGACTGTATCGCTTGGGCTTACGAAGCAGCCGGCCTTCCCCTTGGAAAGTCGAGTCACGGCCCATCGTGTTCGGGCGAAGGCTACGTCAGTAGCTTAACTCCGCTCTGTTCCATTGGCAGACCTCTGCCGGGCCGCTACTTGGTCTTCAAGCCAGACCTTTGCGGCCCATTACTGCCTGGAGAGGGAGTCCCGCAGGGACAGTGCTTTCGGACAGGCAGTCCTCCGTAACCTCTTCGAGGTATAGGCAACTCCTACCCTCCATCCCGGATGTTGGGCTACCGGTTGGAGACGTATTCAGAGAAGATTCCTTCCTTCTGGCCACTGAGCTTGAGGGAGCTCATTTTTGTGCTTAGGGTCTCCGGTAGCCTTAAGCTTGGGAGTCCCATATGTGAGGACTGACTTCCTGCTTGGTCCCGGAGAAAGCGTAGTTACTCACCTGTAACAGGTGTTCTCCACGAGCAGCAGGAATCAGTCCTCACAACCCTCCCTCCTCCCCTTGGAGTTGCAGTTCTATGCTTTCGTTTTTTTGCTAATTTTTTTGCTGTCTTTTAGGTATGTCATCTGACTGAGCAAGATGGCACCCTTGGGCGGGAAGAGGACCGCGCATGCGCGCTGCAATTCCCAAAGGCTTTCTTTGAAAGCTCTAGAAAATTGCTCCGCGAGGGCTCCGTTGGCGCCGACGTCACCCATATGTGAGGACTGATTCCTGTTGCTCCTGGAGAACACCTGTTACAGGTGAGTAACTACGCTTTCCGTTTACACCGGTCCTCTACCCGTTCTTTCCCCTGCTCTATTTTAGAGCTCTCGGGGATACACATTTTTTCCTCTATTTTTCTTCTCGGGCTTCACGCCCTTTTTTCTCTCCTAACCGCTGGCCGCATGCGTCTTCGACCTCGCAGGGGCCATTTTTGCCCCCATGGCCACCGGATTTAAAAAAGCATGATAGATGCTCTAGGAACATGTCATTTATGGACATTCATGACTGTTGTCTGCGGTGCCTGGGAGCCGACCATGACCCAGAGCTCTGATCGCTCTGTAAGAAAATTTAGTTATTTATTTATTTAACATCTTTTATATACCGTGCTATTTGTTATCAGCGTGGTTTACTTTCAACAAAGGTTGCTCAATTCAGTCGAAACTGTTTTGCGCTTACATTGTAACAGGGGATAAAACTTGGAGCAAATACAGGGTAACTATATACATATTGACATAGGGCAATATGTCCTGGAAGGCCCTGCTCAGCTGTAAGCAGAAGTCCGAAGACATTTTTCGAAAGGCCGTCTCGGAGTCCCCGGTGGCGCCCTCGGTCGTCTCCCCTCCGGTGGGTTCTCCCATTGTGGCCCCGCGTTCCAGGCGGCACTCTGACCAGGAGTCCCCCAAGGTGGAATGGTGCAGAAAGAAGACGACCTCGAAGTCGCTGTCTGGGGCTCCTGACAAGCACAAGCACTCCCACACCTGGTTGCTTAGCCCCCTTCGGCGTTCTCGAGAGTCAGACAAGGAGCGGCCCCGCAAGGTACCTAGCAGGGAAACGGAGGCCTTCGGCGAAGGCGCCCAGTCTCCTGAGGGTTGTCCCGGTGAGGACCCCCTCTCCTCCTTGACGCCCGATCCGGTGACCCCGATATTGGCGTCCCAGGGCCCCGTGCCCGCGTGGGAATCCCGTATGCTGGCGCTGGAATGCAGCATTTCTGCGTTCATTGCTTCCCAGCAGGTGCTCACAGCCAGCTTTGCTGACTCGTGCCCAGAGACCACGGGTCCTTCGTGTGGAACACCAAAATCCATCCAGGAAACTCCCGAGATCCACGGGCCTTGTGAGGGTCCTCGACGTCGGTCTCGCTCGCCTTCCCATTCCTCGGAGGCGAGATCGTCCAGGGCCTCCGGCTCCAGGCTGCCGGCCATCGGACAGGGCAAATTGCCTAGGTCGGATTCTTCAACTGATTTTTCAGACTTTGAGTCCGATAGGGACACCTCCCCGGAATCCTGTACCCACCGGGATATTCCGTCGGACCCCTCGCACCTGCACTCCAGCAGCGTTCAACACCCGAAGACACCTCCTTCTTGGTGTTTATTCAGGACATGGCTCAGGCCCTCAACCTGGTCACCCATGCCGAGGAGGACCCTCGTGCTGAAGAACTCAATATTCTTCAGTACAAGTTCCCGCCCAGGGAATCCCTCACTGTGTCTGTGCCGCCGATTTTATCTCTGCTACTGCTCCAAATGTGGGATGCCCCAGCCTCGGTCCCCATCGTGAGCAAGCACCTTGATACTATGTACAAAGTGCAGCGCGGATCAGGCTTCCAGAAAACCCAGCTCTCACACACCTCAATGGTGGTGGAGTCATCTATGCGGAAGTAGAAAAGCCTGAAATCATACTCATCGGTCCTACTGGGCCGAGAGTTGAGAGTCCTAGATGCCTTTGGAATGCAAGGCTTATCAAGGTTCCATGCTCTCTTGTCACATTCAGGCATACTAATTATATATTGGTATATTCCTGCGTGAGTTGGCGAAGGAACTTGGGGGTTTCTCCGTGGGCCTCGAAGGGGAGCCCCTCGACAGATTCGGCACCCTGCTGAAGTCCGTGGCTGACTGCTCCAAGTACATCTCTCGAGCCTCCTATGATGGCTTCGAGACATCGGCTCAGGTGGCGGCTGTAGGCATTGATGCCTGCCGCCAGGCATGGCTCTAATTCTCGGATTTGGAGCAGTGGGTGCAGGAGAAACTCCTGGACGTGCCCTGCCTCGGTGAACAACCTTTTGGTAACCTGATGGAGGAAAAGGCTGCAGAGATCAAGATGGAATACGTAACTAGAACCCGTCTCTCCCGCAAGACCACTCTACCTCGGAAGAAGCAGCCGACCAAGAAGCCCTTCTTCCCCGGGAAGGGTCTCCAGTATCGCGGCTACCTGCCATACCTGACTACCCCCACGCCGACTACTCCAGCACAGGGAATGCCTGGCCAGGGGCACCGTAAGCGAAAGGGCCTGAAGGTCCAAACACCGGCTCCCCTGCAGCCCACTCAGGGGTTTTGACACCAGCGGCATTGCCCCTCGCCCTCCGGCGACGCAGCAGCCAGTGGGGGGACACCTGTCCTGCTTCACCCTATCGTGGGCACTCATCACCTCGGACAGTTGGGTTCTCCAGGTTGTCCGGGAGGGCTATCGCCTCCACCTCCGCTCTAATGCCTCTGGCCTGAGCGGTATATCAAATTTAAATAAACATAAACATAAACTTCGACAGGTTTCCACCCCTTTTCTCCCCAGCAGAGCCTTCTCAACTCCCCGCAAACCAGCTTCTGCTGCAGCGGGAATTGCACTCTCTCCTTGCCCAACAGGCAGTCGAGAAGGTCCCTCCCCACCTTCGAGGTCAGGGCTTCTACTCCCAGTACTTACTTGTCCCAAAAAAGACGGGGGGGGGGGGGTCTGTGGCCCATCCTCGATCTCCACAGGTTAAACAAGTTCCTGGTGCAGGAGAAGTTCAAGATGTTATCTCTTGGCGTGCTGCTGCCCTTCCTCGGGTGGGGTGACTGGCTATGCTCCTTGGATCTGAAGGACGCTTATGCCCATATCTTAATCCACCCACAACACAGACAGTACCTGCGTTTCAGGGTGCAGGGAGAGCACTTCCAGTAGCCTTCCGTCTGCCCCACAGGTTTTCACGAAGTGCCTCATCATTGCCCCCACTCACCTTCGGCGCCAGGGCGTGCTGGTCTTTCCTTACCTTGATGACTGGCTCGTTAGAGGCCCCTCTGCCGAGGAGACCCGGCAAGTGATGTCGTGCACTGTCCTCCTTTTGGAGAACTTGCGGTTCTTGGTCAACTACCCAAAGTCTCACCTCGAGCCGGTGCAGGCCCTTGAGTTCATCGGGGCGCACCTCAATATTCAGCAGGCCACTGCCTTTTTGCTGGTGGATCGCTCCACCCGCCTCTGAGCTCTGGCAGTCTGCGTCCAAAGCGCCCATCAGGTCACCACTCGCACCATTCTATGTCTCCTGGGCCACATGGCCTCGACTGGGCATGTGGTCCCTTACTCCCGCCTGCACATGTGGACGGCTCAGTGGTGCCTCAGGGTCCCCTTAGGTGTCCAAGGGACTGGCTCCACTGGGAACTATTAGGGTCCTCCCCAACCTCTGTTTGTCCCTGAACTGGTGGCAGAACCCCCGCAACCTTCTGCAGGGTTCGCCCTTCCAGGCTCCACGGCACGACGCGGTGCTGACCACAGATGCTTCCCTGTCGGGGTGGGGAGTCCATTGCAGACCTCTCTGCATGCAAGGGCAGTGGTCACTCGAGGAGTCTCGGCAGCAGATAAACCTGCTCGAACTCCGAGCCATCCGATGGGCCCTGAGGGCTTTTGAGGATCACCTCATTGGGAAGTCTGTTTTGGTACAAACCAACAACCGTGTAGCTATGTTCTACATCAACAAGGAGTGAGGCACGGGATCGTGCTCCCTCTGTCAGGAAGCGGTCCTTATCTGTTCTTTAGCTGCCCGACGGAGAATATCCCTCAGGGCCACGTACCTCCCGGTCCAGGAGAATGGCCTGGCGGACAGAGTCAGCCACGCCCCCACGAGTGGCGGCTGGATCCCAGAGTAGCGGGCTGGCTGTTGCTGCACTGGGGGACTCCAGTAATAGACCTCCTTGCCACTCCCCAAAACACACAGTTCCCCTGTTTTTGCGGACCAATGCCACACCCAAGCAGGGAGGGCCCCACTGCATTTCTCCTGGACTGGTCCTCCAGTCTCCTCTATGCATTCCCTCCTTTCTCCCTCATTGTGAAGACTTTATTCAAGGCGCAACGGGACGGGGCATCACTGATTCTTCTGGCCCCCTCGTGGCCTCGGCAGCCTTGGTTCCTGTTCTTGCTCTGGGTGTCGACGGAGCCTCCGGTTCCCCTGGGCTCTGCCAGGGGTCTGCTAATGCAGGAGGAGGGTTGAGTGCTACACCTGAACCTAACCTCCCTATCCCTCACGGCCTGGCAGCTGGACGGGTCTCCCTAGCCTCTCTGGCCCACCCGGTGGAGGTCGAGGAAATCATCCTCCCCTCCAGGAAGGATTCCATTAGGCGGGCTTATGCCTTTAAGTGGAAACGCTTCTTCGTCTGGTGCTCGGAACACCAGATTGACCCCTTCTCATGTCTGGTTTACTTGGTTCTCTAGTATCTTCTCCACCTCCCAAGGGAAGGGCTGAAGTCCAACTCGGGGTTCATTTGAGTGCCATCTCGGCTAATCATCTCCCTATCGAGGGCAAACCTCTCTCGGGGCTGATGCTGGTCTCCCGCTTCATGCGGGGCCTGCTGCTGGTCTCCCGCTTCATGCGGGGCCTGCTGCTATCCAAGCCACCCATCTATCTCCCTCTGGCGGAGTGGGACCTAAAAGTGGTACTCATGCAGCTCACTCGCCCGCCCTTCGAGCCGATGGTGACGTGTTCACTCCGGCACTTATCCTGGAAGGTGGCCTTTCTGGTAGCGCTGATCTCGGCCCACCGAGTCAGTGAGCTCCAGGTGCTCATGGCTGGCGCCCCTTACACCAGGTTTTATTAGAACAGGGTGGTCCTTCGTACCCACCCTAAATTTCTACCCAAGGTCGTTTCAGACTTCCATCTCAGCCAAGAGATAGTGCTGCCGATGTTCTTCCTGAGGCCCCATGCTGATCAGGTGTCAGTGGCTCTTCACACCCTCGACTGCAAACGGGCTCTCGCCTTCTATTTGCAGCGCACCCAGACTCATTGCAAGTCTGATAGGCTTTTTGTGTCCTACGATCCCAGTAGACAGGGGAAAGCAGTCACCAAATACACCCTCTCGGTTTGGGTGGTGGACTGCATCGCGTTTGCCCATGCGAAGGTGGATGCCCCTCTGGATCTTTGAGTCACTGCACATGGGGTCTGAGCCAAAGCAGCCTCGGTGGCTTTGCTGCGTTCGGTGCCCCTGAAGGACATCTGCCAGGCGGCAACCTTGTCTTGCACAAACACCTTTGCTGCCCACTACTGCCTGAAGAGGGAGTCCTGCCGGGACAGCTCCTTCGGCCAGGTTGCACTTCGTAATCTGTTTGAGGTATAAGCAACTCCTGCCCTCCGACCCTTCATCACGGCTACCGAGGGCTTCGTCCCGAAGATCTGAGGACTTGGGCTCCTTTGGGCTTCAGCTTCTGCTTGTGGCCTTGCTGAGGCATTTTTTGGTTACATGTTCAGTAGCCTGTAGCTAGGGAGTCCCATAAGTGAGGACTGACTTCCTGCTTGTTCCTGGAGAAAGCATAGTTACTCATCTGTAACAGGTGTTCTCCAGGGACAGCAGGAATCAGTCCTCACTATCCTCCCACCTCCCCTGATGAGTTGCTGAATTTTTGTCCTTCCCTTGCCATCTGCTTGGTAGGGCTCGAGCTAAGGGACCTGACTGAGCAAGATGGTACCCTTGGGCGGGAAGAGGACCACGCATGCGTGGTAGCAATCCCAAAGGCTTTCTTTGAAAGCTGGGGAATTGCTCCGCGCGGGTTCTGTCGGTGCCGACATCACCCATAAGTGAGGACTGATTCCTACTGTCCCTGGAGAACACCTGTTACAGGTGAGTAACTACGCTTTCCTTTTTGCGAGCTTCGCACCCCTTTTTTCTCCCAACCGCTGGCTGCGTGGGTCTCCGACCTCGCGGGGGCCCTTTTTGCCCTGATGGCCACCAATTTAAAAAAATGTGACAGGTGCTCCAAGAACATGTCGCTTACGGACACCCATGTCTGCTGTCTGCAGTGTCTTGGGGCCGACCATGATCCGGAACTCTGCTCGCTTTGTAAGAAAATGTCCCCCAAGGCCTTGCTGAGTCGTAAGCAGAAGTCCGATGACATTTTCCTTAGGGCTGTCCCGGAATCCTCAGTGCCGCCCCCAGTTGTCTCTCCACGGGTGGGATCCCCTACCTCGGTCCTGCACTCAAGGAAGCACTCCGACCAGGGGTCCAAGAAGACGACCTCGAAGTCGCTGTCGGGTGCTCCAGACAAGCGCGAGCGCTCCCGCACTCGGTTGCTCAGCCCCCCGTGGTGTTCCTGAGAGTTGGACAAGGAACGGCCTCAAAAGGTACCTCGTACAGGTACAGAGGCCTCTGGCGATGGCGCCCGGTCTCCTGAGGGCTGTCCTGGCAAGGACCCCTTCTCCTTAACGCCCGACCTGGTGTCCCCGATGTCGGCGTTGCAGGGCCCCGCGCCCACGTGGGAATCCCGTATGCTGGCTCTAGAGCGCAGCGTTTCTACATTCTTGGCTGCCCAGCAGGCACTCATACCCACCTCAGCTGGTTCGCACCTAGAGACCGAGACTCCCTCGAGAGGGATGTCAAAACCCGCCCTGGAAACCCCCGAGAGTCGCGGGCCTCGTGAGGGTCCTCGGCGTCAGTCTCGCTCGCCTTCCCGTTCCTCGGGGGCGAGATCCTCCAGGGCTTCCGGCTCCAAATGGGCCTCAGCCTCCAGACGGGGCAACCAACCCATATTGCATTCCTTCTTGGATCTCTCGGGTTGGGAATCAGATGGGGATACTTCCTCGGAAACCCGCACCCACAGGGACCTCCCTTTGGACCCATCCCCGCCCGCTTTCCAGAGGTGTTTGATGCGTGAGGACACATCCTTTCTAGTTTTTGTGTGGGACATGGCACAGGCCCTTAACCTGGCTACCCAGGCCGAAGAGGAGCCTCGAGCTGAAGAACTCAATATCTTGCAGTACAAGTCCCCGCCTCGGGAGTCTCTCACTGTCCCAGTTCCTCCCGTTCTGTCAAGGCTTCTTCTCTGCATGTGGGGTAACACCTGCCTCGGTTCCCCATTGTGAGTAAGCGCCTTGATGTGATGTACAGGGTCCAATGCAGCCCCGGGTTTAGGAAAACCCAGCTTCCCCAAACCTCCATGATGGTGGAATGAGCGATGCGGAAGCAAAACAGCAAGTCTCATTCTTCGGTTCCGCTGGGTAGGGAGTCGAGAACCCTTGACGTCCTGGGACGCAAGGCCTACCAAGGGTCCATGCTCACATGCCGTATTCAAGCTTACCAGTTGTACATGGGCATGTTCTTACGTGACCTCGCCAAGTAGCTCAGGGGTTTCTCCACAGGCCTCGTGAACCCCTCCTGAGTTTCCAGACCCTCCTGAGGTCAGTCGCAGAGTGCTCGAAGTACATCTCCCATGGTGCATACGATGGATTTGAATCCTCGGCCCGTGTGGCGGCTGCCGGCATCGGAGCTCGATGCCAGGCATGGCTCCAATCGGATTTGGAGCAGTGGGTCCAGGAAAAGCTCCTGGACGTCCCCTGCCTCAGCTTTTTGGTAAGCCCATGGAGGACAAGGCTGCCGAGATAAATGGAGTTCGTAACCCTAACCCGTCTCTCGCGCAAGACCACCTCCCTCCCTGGGAAGAAACAGACTAAGAAGCCGTTCTTCCTGAGGAAAGGCCTACCCTACCGGGGTACCCACCCACTCCCGCGCCGGCCACAGCGATGCAGGGAAAAGTATCCTATGCCCACCTTAAGCCAAAAGGGCCCAAGGCACAAACCCCGGCACCACCTCAACCCGCTCAGGGATTTTGACACCAGCAGCATAGCCTTTCGGCCCCCAGTAGCTTCGCAGCCGGTAGGGGGACACCTGTCCCTCTTCGCCCCTCGGTGGACGTCCGTCACGTCGGACACCTGGGTCCTCTGAGAGATCCGAGACGGGTACTGCCTCCACCTGGACAGGCTTCCCCCTCCCTTCTCCCCAGTGTAGCCTTCTCGACTCCCTGTGCACCAGACATATATGCAGCAGGAGCTGGACAACCTCCTCGCCCAGCGGGCGGTCGAGAGGGTATCAATGCACCTCAGAGGTCGGAGCTTCTATTCCTGTTACTTCCTCGTCCCTAAAAAGACGGGAGGTCTAAGGCCTATCCTCGACCTCAGAAAGTTAAACAAGTTTTTGGTGCAGGAGAAGTTCAAAATGCTATCACTTGGCGTTCTGCTGCCCTTCCTCTGGCAGGGCAATTGGCTATGCTCTTTTGCTCTCAGGGACACTTACGCCCACATCTTGATTCACCCCAGCACAGACAATATCTGTGCTTCAGGGTGCAAGGGGAACATTACCAATACAAGGTGCTCCCCTTCATACTCGCGTCCACCCCGTGGGTCTTCACGAAGTGCCTCTCTGCGGCTGCTGCCTCCTTCAGGAGACAGGGCTTCCCAGTTTTCCCTTATGTCGATGACTGGCTTGTCACGGGGTTCTCGGCCGGAGAAGCTCGATCGACGGCATCCCGCATGATTCTCCTCCTTGAATGCCTGGGGTTCCTGATCAACTACCCCAAGTCCCATCTCGAACCGCTGCAGGCCTTGGAGTTCATCAGTGCGCACCTCAACACCCAGTGAGCGACCGCCTTCCTGCCAGCAGACCGGGGGACCTGCCTCTGAGCCCTGGCAGCTCAGGTCCAGAGCAGCACTTGGATCATGGCATGTACTATGCTGCGCCTCTTGGGGCACATGGCCTCCGCTGTCCATGTCACCCCGCACACCCGCATGCACATGTGGACGAACCAGTGGTGCCCCGCCTCAGGTCACCTCAGAGACCCTATTCGGGTCTCCCCAGCCTTCGCAGGTCTCTGGATTGGTGGCGGGACCTCCGCCACCTCCTCTGGAGGCTGCCCTTCCAAACCCCATAGCACGAGCTCATCCTGACAACGGACGCTTCCCTGCTGGGGTGGGGAGCCCACTGCCGTGTGCTGTGCACTCGGGGGCAATGCTCACCCGAAGAGTCCCAAGAGCAAATAAATTTCCTCGAGCTTCGGATGGTCCGATGGGCCCTGAAGACCTTCGAGGAACATCTGAAGGGGAAGTCGGTACTTGTGCAGACAGACAACAGAGTAGTGATGTTTTACATCGACAATGAGGAGGGCACAGGCTCCTGCCTCCTCTGCCGGGAGGCAGTCCTCCTCTGCTCCTTTGCCTTCCATCGGGGGATGACCCTACGAGCGGTCTACCTCCCGGGCCACAAGAACGTCCTCGCGGACAGGCTGAGCAGGATCCTCCGTCCTCACGAGTGGTGGCTGGACATGGAGGTGGCTGGCCTCTTGTTCTATCAGTGGGAGACCCCGACCACAGACCTGTTCGCTAGCTCGATGAACGTGCAGCTTCCCCGCTTCTGCAGCCCTATTCCGCACTCGAACAGAGAGGTCCCGGATGCGTTCCTCTTGAGTTGGACCTCCGGTCTTCTTTACGCATTCCCTCCCATTCCTCTCATTGCGAGGACCCTTCACAAGGCTCAGCGGGATCAAGCGTCAGTGATCCCCGACAGCTGTGGTTCCCGCTCCTGCTTTGGCTCTCGTCTGAGCCCCCTGTTCCCCTGGGCTGTGCCCTGGACCTGTTAATGCAGGAGGAGGGCTGGGTGCTCCACCCGAACCTAGCCTCGTCCCTCACAGCCTGGCGACTGAACGGGTTTCCCTAGCCCTGCTGGGTCTTTTGGAGGAGGTCGAGGAGGTCTTCCTCATGTCGAGGAAAGACTCGACAAGACGAGTGTATGTCTTCGAGTGGCGGTGCTTCTTGATCTGGTGTTCCGGGCTCCAGATCGTCCTGGTTTCTTGTCCTACCCAGTGGGACCTCCAGTACCTCCTTCACCTCTCGAAGGCAAGGCTGAAGTCAAACTCAGTCAGGGTGCACCTGAGTGCCATCTCGGCGAATCACCTCCCCGTTGAGGCTAAACCTCTCTCCTAGCAGCTCCTGGTCTCCTGCTTTATGCGGGGTCTCTTGCTTTCTAAACCTCCCATCCGGCCTCCCCCGGCGGAGTGGTACTTGAACGTCCACCTTTCAAGCCAATGGCGACTTGCTCGCTTTGGCACCTATCCTGGAAGGTGATCTTCCTGGTGGCTTTGACCTCGGCCTGTCGAGTAAGTGAGCTCCAGGCTCTCATGGCTAATGCCCCTTACACTAGGTTCTATAGGAACAGGGTGGTCCTCCGTACCCACCCCAAGTTCCTGCCGAAGGTTGTATCAGATTTTCTTATCAGGAGATAGTCTTACCGACCTTCTTTCTGCGACCCCATGCTGACCAGGCATCGGCGGTTTTGTATACACTCAACTGCAAGAGGGCTCTTGCCTTCTGTCTGCAGCGCACCCTGCCTCATCACAAGTCTGGCAGGCTCTTCGTGTCCTACGATCCCAATCGCTTGGGGCAGGCAGTCACAAAACGCATGCTCTCCATCTGGGTGGTGGAATGCATCGCCTTTGCTCATGCAAAGGCGGGTATCCCGCTGGATCGAAGGGTCACTACCCATGGCGTCCGAGCCAAGGTGGCCTCGGTGACTTCACTGCACTCAGTGCCTCTGACGGACATCTGCCGGGCTGCGACCTGGGCTTCGGCGAATATCTTCGCTTCACATTACTGTCTGGAGAGGGAGTCCCGACGGGACAGCGCCTTCAGCCAGGCTGTACTCCGTAATCTGTTTGGGGTATAAGCAAATCCTGCCCTCCGACTCTTCTCAACAGCTACCGAGGGTTTTGCCCTGGGGACCCGAGGACTCTGGCTCCTTCGGGCATCGGCTTCTGCTTATGACCTCGCAGAGGTGTTTTTGGTTACAGGTTCGGTAGCCTGTAGCTGAGGAGTCCCATAAGTGAGGACTGACTTTCTGCTTGTTCCTGGAGAAAGCATAGTTGCTCATCTGTAACAAGTGTTCTCCAGGGACAGCAGGAATCAGTCCTGACTTATGGGACTCCCCATACCACTACTCTCCCACCTCCCCTGATGAGTTGCTGGATTTTTATCCTTCCCTTGCCATCTGCTTGGTAGGGCTCGAGCTAAGGGACCTGACTGAGCAAGATAGATATGTTCTACCTGAAATCAGGTACCAGTGTAATACAATGTATATAGTTATACAATGTACATAGTTTCCCCCAGTTACTTCCAAGTTGATCTCCCTGTTTATTGTAAATACAACTCAAAGTTCCCTGTGTTGTATAGTTGCTGTTAAATGTAAACCGCTCTGGTCTAAAATAGAGCGGTATAGAAGAACTGTTAAATAAATAAATAAGATGGCACCCTTGGGCAGGAAGAGGACCACGCATGTGTGGCAGCAATCCCAAAGACTTTCTTTGAAAGCTGGGGAATTGCTCCGCGCAGGCTCTTTCGGTGCCGACGTCACCCATAAGTGAGGACTGATTCCTGCTGTCCCTGGAGAACACCTGTTACAGGTGAGTAACTACGCTTTCTGTGCAGCCCCTCGTTACCCGATTCATGCGACATTTGCTGCTCTCTAAGCCTCCCATCCGGCTGCCCCTGATGGAATGGGATCTCAACTTAGTTCTGACACAGCCCACCAAGCCGCCTTTCGAACATCTGGCTACCTGCCATTTGCGTAATCTATCCTGGAAGGTCACCTTCCTGGTGGCGTTCACCTCTGCCTGCAGAGTCAGTGAGATTCAGGCCTTGGTGGCTGAGCAACCTTACACCAGGTTCTACAAGAATAGGGTCATGCTTCGCAGCCACCCTAAATTCCTTCTGAAGGTGGTATCTGCCTTCCACCTCAACCAGGAGGTGGTGGTGCTCCCCACCTTTTTGACCCAGCTTCATGCCAACAAGGTGGCAGACATTCTTCATACTCTGGATTGTAAGAGGGACCTGTCCTCCTTCCTGCAATGTACCCAGGGCCACCGCAAAGCCTCACAGCTTTTCGTTTCTTACGACCCCAGTCGACTGGAGAAGGCTGTTAGCAAGTGGACCTTGTCCATCTGGGTCGCCGACTGCATCGACTTCACCCACGATCATTCTGGGCTTTCATTGGTGCCGAGCCACGGCATGCAATGTTAGGGCTATGGTGATCTCTGCAAGCCTATGCTCTGTACCTATGGCAGACATCTACTGGGCCGCCACCTGGTCTCAGTTCACACCTTTGCAGTTCACTATGCCTGGAGAGGGAGATCCAACGGGACATTACCTTCGGCCAGACCGTATTCCGTAATCAGTTCAGTGTTTGGGCAACTCCTACCCTCCAACCTATCTTGTTCAGGCTACCGGAGCTATGGTTCTCCCTGGACAGTGGGTCCTTAGAGTCTTTCCTCAGAC
Source organism: Ichthyophis bannanicus (assembly GCA_033557465.1). Classification (NCBI taxonomy): domain Eukaryota; kingdom Metazoa; phylum Chordata; class Amphibia; order Gymnophiona; family Ichthyophiidae; genus Ichthyophis; species Ichthyophis bannanicus. The sequence continues at coordinate 206,890,347 of CM066033.1, forward strand.
TTGCTTGTGGCTGCTCACGGCTGAGCCATGATTTTCTGCAGGTTCTCGGTAGCCTGTAGCTATGGAGTCTCATATGTGTGGCTGACTTCCTGCTTGTTCCTGGAGAAAGCATAGTTACTCACCTGTAACAGGTGTTCTCCAGCGACAGCAGGGATCAGTTCTCACAACCCTCCCTCCTCCCCTTGAAATTGCTGTACTATTTTTGGCCATCTTTGTTTGTAGGCTTTAGCTATGTCATCAGGGTACTTGCAAGTACATCAAGAGCTAAACATATAACCCCAGTCATGATGGATCTCCACTGGCTTCCACTTCAGGCTAGAATCCAGTATAAGTCCCTAGTACTAACATTCAAAGCCCTAAGGAACCAGATCACCTCACCCATCAGCAAAACTCATTCAAAGACGGCCGTTCAACAGGATCAGGAGATCTAATCAAGCAAAACACTCTAGAGATCCCCAACATTCTAACTAAGTGCAAAAAGGCTACTGCCAATAGAGCCTTCTCCCTATTTGCACCCATGACCTGGAATGCCCTCCCCACTGAGCTCCGTTCCACTCCAGACCTATTGTAATTTAGAAAAGCCCTCAAACAACACCTTTTCCTCATCCATTACCCAGAATCCAATCCCAGAAACAACCACCCATCCTCACATCCTACACCCTACTCCACCCCACCCAAAATCCAACACCATAAAGAAAATGACTAGCTCTACCACCATATCCCCTCTCTTATTTATTATTGGTACTGATCACACATCTTATTGATTAAACCTCTTATAAATATGTTGAAACCAAGCTATACTATATGTATAATTTCTCACCATACTATATGTATAATTTCTCACCATACTCCATGAATAATTACTCTGTAATTAGTTACCCCTGTTACCTCCAGGTTATCTCGTCCATGTTCAATGTAAAAACTCAATTGTCGTGTGACATTGCAGTATGTTTTTTGTTCAATTGTAAACCGCACTGATTTTAATAGCGCGGTATATAAGAGAAGTAAATAAATAAATAAATAAATAAAATAAAATCTGACTGAGTAAGATGGCACCCTTGGGCGGGAAGGGGACCACGCATGCATGGTAGCATCTCCCAAAGGCTTTCTTTGAAAGCGGGGGAGATGCTTCTGTGGGGGCTCTGTCGGCGTCTACGTCACCCATATATGAGGACTGATTTCTGCTGGCCCTGGAGAACACCTATTACAGGTGAGTAACTATGCTTTCCCTGAAGGATTTTATAGCCTCCAAGACCATATCTTCTAATATTTTTGTCCATAGTACACTCATTCACTCAATACTCCCAGCATCCTCACCTTTACATTCACCTCAACACACACCCAGTTCTGTACTGAAACCATCCTTCCCCCTTTCACCTCCTATAGAAGTCACACATTCCTCCCTCAGTCACACATTTATCATCTCTTGCATATACTTATGAGCTTCTATACTCATTGAGCATAGCATAGATGTATCTTCAGGAACAAGCAGGAATGTAGTCTTCACATATGGGTACTGTCGGTATCAATGGAGCCTGCGCGGGAACGCTCCCCAGCGTCCAATAGGAATGCTTTTGGGAGCACCCCACAGCGCATGCGTGCTGCCTTCCCGCCTCTGTACCTCTCTCACTTCGGTTCTTCGTTTTCCGTGGAGCCGACAGGACGTGTACCCTGTCACCGCAGAAAATTTCCTTTTATTCTTTGTTTTTTTGTGGTCGCGTCTGCCTTCATTCGACGCCTACCAGTACCACCGGTTCTTCTTTCTCTTTAAAAAAAAACAAACAAACAACTTGTATTTTCTTCAGGGGTCTTTTCCCTGTTTCTGGTGCTAGGTGCCATTTTGGGTACTAGGCCCACTTTTCTTCAGGCATGGAGAAACCAGCTAGTGGTTTCAAAAAATGCTCAAAGTGTGGCGGTACCATTTCCGTCACCGACACCCATGATTGGTGACTAAAATGTTTAGGTCCTGAATATTGTCCAACGGAGTGTCTCTCCTGCACGAAGATGACCAAAAGGGGCCTGCAGAATAGAGCTGCAAAACCCGGTACCCTTTTTGCCCCGGATACGATGTCACTTGCATCAACGTCCTCCTGAGCTTCATCTTCCTCCCATGGATCTCAGGTAACTAAACTTAAGTCTTCTAAGACTGGCCGGTCCTCGAAGGGTAAATCTCCTTCAAAGTATCGAGATGCCACTGGAGTTGCCCTCGAGGATAGTTCACCGGCAAAACAGCCCCGGCAGGAGTCTTCGAGCTCCAAAGCATTAACGGGGCTCCAGGATGTTCTAGAGGCTTCCACCTCTACAGAACTACTGGTGCCATGTTCTTGGGTCGTAGCCGATTCCACCGGTACCGACACCCAGGCATCGGCAGGAGCGATGGATAAAAGAATCCTCGCTATTGAACGCAGTCTAGTGTCCCTCTTAGCGGCTTCGGTACCACTAAGACTGCTACAGACGGTTCAACAGGTATCGGTACTGACATCTGTACCGGTACCGACAGTACCTGCTTCAACATGACTGCTTACCCCCATGCTGAGCCTTGAATCTATATCGGGGATCAGGAACCGAGACATTTCGGTACCGACTTCGAGCGGTACCGATACCATGCATTACGAGAGCACCCGGTACAGAGTGCCTTTGAGTCTTCCGATTCCGATGACTCTGACGATTCTACCGGTACCAGAGCGAACCTACTAGAAGATTCAACTCCTTCTCCTCAACTCCTTCTCCTCCAGAAGATATGTCCTTCCAGGATTTCATACGTGATTTAGCAAAGGGCCTTGCAATCATTGTGATTCCAGAAAAGGAACCTAGGGCAGAAGAATTAAGAATTCTACAATACTCTATGGCTCCCAAGGAGGCAGCTATCCTTCCCATTCACAAGATCTTACATGATCTGATTTTGAGAATGTGGGAAACTCCTTTAACGATATCTTCACATTCCCAACGCTTTGACAGTATGTACCAAGTGCCATGTTGTCCTGGTTTTCAAAAAACTCAGTTACCACACCATTCAATGGTAGTGGAATCGGCCATGTGAGGAATCAAGAGTGCTAAAACACATTCTTCTAATCCTCCAGGCCGGGAATCCAGGACACTCGATGCCTTTGGGCGTCGATGCTTTCAATCCTCCATGCTATCAGCCAGGATCATTTCCTATATTCTTTATATGGGAATGTTCCTGGAAGAAGTCACAAAAGACTTAAAGCTCGTTAGCCCTTGTGTCTCTGAGGAAAAAAGAGCAGACTACCTTATTCTGGTCAAGCACGCCAAGAATGTCCCTAAATTCATGAACCGTGCTACCTTTGATTGCTTTGAATGTATTAGCAGAACCTCTGCTATATCCATAGGAGCACGTCGTATTGCTTGGCTTCAAGCCTCAGACTTAGAACAGTGGGTGCAAGAAAAGCTGGGAAACATTCCTTGTACAGGAGAAAATCTCTTTGGCAAGGACTGGCAGGACAAGGCTAATCAGCTTGAATCTGAAAATACTACCTTGAACAGACTATCAAAGTCTACAGTCAACCCAGCAAAGAAGAAAACATTCAAAAAAACCCTTTTTCAGCAAGAAAAAGAAGCCTTACCCATCTTACACCCATCAAAGCCACTGTCCGCTTCATGGTCCCCAGAAGGGGCAACAGCAGAACAGACAGCAAAGAAAGCCGCAAGCTCGAAGAGCTCAACCGGCCTAACAGACCCAGCCCCCTCAGGGTCTTTGACGTCTACCTAGAGAACTTAGTCATTCTGCCCCTGAAAGGTCCAGAACCCTTAATCATTCCAGGAAGACTGTTATTTTGCCAAAAGATGGCAACACATAACATCAGAAAACTGGACTCTGTCCATTGTACAACTGGGGTACAAGCTTCATTTTCTCAACTTGACCCCACCTACAATAATAAAACAGTTCAATTCTCAGGCCCCTGCCACCAACCTCTTGTGGCAGGAGATCACATCACTTCTCGCTCAAGGAGCAATTGAAGGAAGTACCCATATCCCAACAGGGTTCGGGGTTTTACTCCCCCCTATTTTCTTTTTCCAAAGAAGACAGGGGGACACAGGGCTATACTAGACCTCAGAGAATTAAACAAATATTTGTTCCGAGAAAAATTCAAAATGATCTCCCTCGGGACACTCCTTCCATACCTTCAAAGTCAGGATTGGCTATGTTCTCTAGATCTAAGAGATGCGTACACGCATATTCTCATCCACTCAGATCACAGGACGTTCCTTCAATTCCTGGTCCAAGGAAGACACTTCCAGTACAGAGTTCTTCCTTTCGGACTGGCCTCTGCTCCAAGAGTCTTCACAAAATGCATGGCAGTGGTAGCAGCATTTATGAGGACTCTGGGAATATTCGCCTTCCCTTACTTGGACGGTTGGCTCATTCGAGCATCGACAGTTCCAGAGGCCAGCTTTGTTCTTTCTCGAGCAATGAGCATTCTTCAATACTTGGGACTGGTCATAAACCTCCCAAAATCTCATCTCACCCCCTCTCAATCTCTCGAATTCATAGGGGCTCGTCTAGACACACGGCAGTCAAAGGCTTTCCTTCCACAGCCACGCTAATACAAGTTAATACAATTAGCATCTCAAGCATCTATGAATGTGTTCCTTACTGCTCGAGAGATGCTTTAACTTCTGGGACATATGGCATCCACTGTCCATGTGGTTCCCTATGCTCACCTCCACATGCGAGCAGCCCAGTGGACCTTATCCTCTCAATGGTCACAGGCCTCTGGTCAGCTAATGGACAAGATCAGAAACACCGCACGTCTGATTTCGTCCCTGCAATGGTGGCAATCTCTGGAAAACTTCCTTGTAGGCTCTCCTTTCCAGCAGCCTCTATACCAGTCCACCCTAACAACAGATGCGTCCAAGATGGGTTGGGGGGCCCACTTGCACGATCTGTCCATTCAGGGTCTCTGGACCCCACAGGAGGTTTCCCTTCACATAAACCTCCTAGAGCTAAGAGCCATCTTCAATGCTATTCGTCTTTCAGGCCCATCTCAGCAAAAAGACAGTTCTGGTCCAAACCGACAATCAGGTAGCTATGTTCTATGTGAACAAGCAAGGCGGAACAGGCTCTCTGTCGCTATGCAACAAAGCTTTGCGACTATGGGCCCTTGCCAGAGCGTTGCAAATTCACCTGTTTGCGGTATACCTTCCGAGGATTCAAAACCTATGGGCAGACACTCAGTTGAATACTGCTGCCACATGAGTGGTCCCTCCACTCATACCAGCTTGCTCGAGTGTTTCAAATCTGGGAAACACCAGATATAGACCTCTTTGCAAGTCCACAGAATGCCAAACTTCCCCGATTCTGTTCCAGAATCCCATCTCACAACTGTCAGGCAAGAAAGAGATGCTTTCCTACTCCACTAGCGTCAGGACTTCCTCTATGCCGTCCCACCCATTCCCCTCATTCCCAAAACTTTATTCAAACTTCAGAGAGACAGAGGTCGTATGATACTCATAGCTCCACGTTGGCCACGACAAACGTGGTATCCTCTTCTTCTGCGTCTCTCTCAAACCACTCCTCTGGAGTTGGGGAATGCTCCAGATCTTCTTTCTCAGGAGGACGGATACTTACTGCATCCCAATCCCCAATCCCTACATCTCAGGGCTTGGTTACTGAAAGCCTAGAATTCAGGGATATTAACCTTTCTCAACAAGTAAAGGATATCCTTCTGGCTTCCAGAAAACCTTCCACAAGACGTTCCTATGCTTTTAAGTGGAAAAGGTTCTCTGTCTGGTGTTCACAAAAGGGGCTTAACCCCCTTTTGGTGCCTGTAGAGTTGCTACTAGAGTATCTCCTCCAATTATCAACTTCTGGTCTGAAGAGCAATTCAGTGAGAGTCCATCTTAGTGCTATTGCTGCTTTTCATAATCCTTTCGATGGACAACCTATTTCCTCTCATCCACTTGTATCAAGATTTATGAGAGGTCTACTCTTAACAAAACCTCCCATTAAATCACCACCGGTGGCATGGGATCTGAATCTTGTTCTTGGTCAGCTTATGAAACCGCCCTTTGAACCTTTAGCCACTTCAGACCTAAAGTTTCTTTCATGGAAAGTGATTTTCCTAATTGCCATCACGTCTGCAAGACGCATTAGTGAACTACTGGCGTTAGTAGCTGACCCTCCTTATACAAGGTTCCACCATGATAATGTAGTCCTCAGGACTCATCCTCACTTTATGCCAAAGGTAGTTTCGCCTTTTCACTTAAACCACCTATCTTCCTAAATTCTTCCCTAGGCCTCATGTCTCTAGTGCGAAAAGAAATCTTCACACATTGGATTGTAAAAGAGCCTTAGCCTTTTATCTCCAAAGAACTAAGCCACATAGAAAATCTTCTCAGCTTTTTGTGGCTTTTGTCTCTAGTCATTTGGGACTTCCAGTTTCCAAAAGAACTCTGTCAAATTGGATTGCAGATTGCATATCCTATACTTATCACAGTAAAGGACTTTCTCTCGAGGGTCATGACTTCCCACTTGTCTGGACTGGTCTAGTTGGACGCTATAGAAGGTGAAATTTTTACTTACTATTAATTTCCTTTCCTTTAGTCACGCTAAACCAGTCCAGGACCTGGCCGTTCTGGGTTCTACTGTACATATCTGAAGAGATTCTGCTGTTTATCCCTGTTCAATGGTTTGATTACATTCAGTTGTTTGGTTTGTGTTATTGCGCATATTAGAAAACAAAACAACAAAAGTGGAAAGGGAAGGACATTTCTTCTTAGGGGGTTTCTCCATCTGCTTTATGAGTGATTAAACTGCAGAGTGCCCCTAGCTGCACCAGTATTAGTTCCAGAGATTGTCATTGAAATTTCTGGGGGTTTTCTCTTTCTCCATCATCTTCTGGCAGAGAGGCATAACCCATTTTTCTGGACTGGTCTAGCAGGATTAAAGGAAAGGAAATTAATGATAAGTAAAATTTCACCATTGCTCTTACCTTCAGACAGGAGGGAGGATTGTGAGGGAGGGGATTTATTGGCCTCCACCACTACTGTATCTTCAGACAGGAGAAAGGGGCACTGATTAGGGAGAATTGTCAGACCTCCTGTTGAGTCTAACTTACAGTGGAAAGATTATAGGTCATATATATTAAATGTAACTGGGGCAGCTAACTGCACACTTAGCTTTCTAGCACCAATTTTAAGTGCTAGCCAGCTAAGTGTAAGCAAATGCCTAATACAGGAAAACATCCAGTAATGCATATGTTAAGTTTGACAGCTAAACCTAAAATATGTGAAAGTTATTAACATATTGTACTACTTAACTTTTAGGATATCTGATTCTTTGGATTCCTTATCTGAAATTCCAGCAAACAAACTGAATCATTCTTTTCCAGGTAAGAGTTAATGAAGTGGATGAATTAGTCACACAGAGGGGTCATATCATTTAGTGGCACTGATCTGGATGGCTCTCTGAGCTTAGAAATTGTAGCCTTTTTCTGAGTGTGCATGTGGTTTTCTGCACAGCTGCTACCTCATGAGTGCTATTTCTGTTTTTGTCCACGATATTGGTTGGATGCAATTTTTGGGCTACTTATTGGCAAAGTAAATTTTTCACTTACTACTTTCCCTTTTTTCTTTCTTTGCAAGTTCTACTTGAGCCACCCCCTCCCTTCCAAAAAGTACAAATGCAAATATTTTAAATATCTCTAAAAATTGAGTGAGTCAGCTGTTTAATATGCCCAGAGGGCTTCAAAATGTGGTTCTGTGGATGGAAGATATTCATATAAGACACCTCCAGAAGTGCTTGTACTGTTTGAGACCTTTCCTTTCTTATTTTTTCCTACACCCCTCCTCGGGAACTTTGTTCTTCTGGTAGATCCCTTCTTTCTCCAGGACCAAGCAGGAAGTCAGTCCTCACTTATGGGTGACGTCGGCGCCGACGGAGCCCTCGCGGAGCAATTTTCCCCAGCTTTCAGAGAAAGCCTTTGGGAATTGCAGCGCGCATGCGCGGTCCTCTTCCCGCCCAAGGGTGCCATCTTAGCCAGTCTTCTTTTTTCCGCGGAGCCCTACAGACGTCCCCGTCTTGTCCCCGCGAAAAAGTCGTTATATTCTTCATTATTTTATTCCTTTTCCTTCGGTTCGACGCCGGTCTTTTTCCCGCCCGGACTCTCGACGCCGGTCACGAGTCCTCTTCCTTTTTTCGGTTTTTCTGACTTAGTCAGCTTTCGTTTTCGATTTTTCCCTGGCAGCCCGGTCCTTTGACCTCGCAGGGGCCCTTTTTCCCCCGATGGCTGCCAGTGGTTTTAAGCGGTGTGGTCAGTATGACCGAAATATGTCACTAACTGACACACACGACTTTTGCCTCCGCTGCCTGGGCCCGGATCATGAGGAATTGATCTGTGGGCCCTGTGGCAAAATGTCCTCCAAAGCGTTGAGAAGTCGGCGGCATCAGCGTGATAGGATCTTCGCTGACCCCAGCCGTACCCGGACCTCGTCGGAGGCCTCCGCGTCCAAAGGCTCCAGCTCGGACCGTCGCCGGAGTTCCTCCGACAGGGGTTCTCCCTCCGGGGACCATCGTCGGAAGGTGAAACCCGCGAGGGCGGCGTCGGTGGACGCTCCTGGTTCCGCGAGGGCCAGGTCGCATAGCCCCGACAGCCGCCCCGGGTCCTTGGAGAAGGAGCACCTCACGAAGCGACCTCGCCTGGAGTCGGAGATGCCTGCTCGGGTAAGTCCTGTGGTCCTTCTGGACTCGCCTCCGCGACAGCCGACGTCGGGCCCGACGCCGTCGGGGCCCGAGTCGGGGGCTGCTGGGTCACCTGAGCTCGGACTCAGGTTGACGGCCTTGGAGAGCAGACTGTCTGCCTTCATGGACCAGCAGCGGGCACTGCTCGCTGGCTTCGCTGGCGCCGCTGCCCCGACCGCCGGGACGTCGACGTCCAAGTCGACCCCGGAGACCGAGCCGATCCTCGAGTCGATGCGAACTCGAGTCGATCCTCGGTCGAGGTCACCCTCGGCCTCCCGTTCGGGACCGAGGTCGCCGACGCCGACTCCCTCGGCGTCGGGGCGGCAGGCGCCGCGCCCTGCCCGGGCCGACCCCACCGAGTCCTCGTCGGAGTCGGTCTGGGAGTCTGAAGAGGAAGAGTCGCCTGATTCTTTCCGGACTCGGTGTGTCCCCCTCGGACTCACCGGAGTCCGAGCCTCGGAAACAGTCCCCCCCGGAGGATGCCCGGTTCTCGGACTTCGTCAGGGATATGGCCAAGGCTTTGGCCTTCCCTGCGGACCCCGAGGAGGAGCCTCGAGCCGAGGAGCTCGACGCCCTCCAGTATGACTCTCCCGCAAGGGAACACTTTACTGTACCGGTTCCTCCTATGCTGGAACGACTACTCTTCCGCATGTGGGAGAGTCCGGCCTCCTCGCCGGTCCTGAGCAAGCGGGTCGATTCTATCTATCGAGTCCGCAAGAGCCCTGGCTTTCAAAAGGCACAGCTACCACACCATTCCATGGTAGTGGAATCGGCCATGCATCGTCTTAAGAGCCAGAAGATGCACTCCTCGGTGCCTCCTGGCAGGGAGACCCGTAACCTGGATGGCCTTGGTAAGAAGTGTTTCCAGGGCTCTATGCTCGCATGTCGTGTCCAGACCTACCAGCTGTACATGGGCATGTATCTTCGAGATCTGGCTAAAGAACTAGCCGGATTCTCCGCTGGTTTGTCCGAGGAACCCTTGCGGAGGTTCCTGGCCTTGTCCACTGGCATTCGGGAATGCTCAAAGTTCATATCCCGAGCAGCCTATGATGGCTTTGAAGCATCGGCTCGAGTGGCCGCAGCCGTCATCGGTGCCCGCCGACAGGCTTGGCTTCAGTCGACAGACCTTGAGCCCTGGGTGCAGGACAAGTTGGTCGATGTCCCCTGCCGAGGCGAAAACCTCTTTGGCAAGCCCATGGCTGAGAAGGCTGCACAAATTGAGACTGAGACTCTCACCAGGACCAGGCTTTCTAGGAAGACCTCTGCCCCTTCCCAGAAAAAGAAGGGCTCGGGAAAAAAGTCCTTTTACCCGAGGAAGGCGGCTGCCTACAAACAATACCCCCATTATCAGGCCCCTGCAGCTCCCCAACAGGGCCAGCAGGCCAAGGGACGGGGTAACGGGTCCCGTAGGCAGCAAGCCCCCAAGCCTGCACCACCAGCCCCTGCTCCGCAGGGTGGGGGTTTTTGACTCACTAAGCATAGCCTCTCCCCCCCCCGCTGGTTCCTCCCAGCACCGGAGGCCGGCTGGTTCACTTCGCCCACAGGTGGTCCAGCATCACCGCAGATGCCTGGGTGCTTCAAGTCGTGCGAGAAGGCTATCTTCTCCACTTCCACCAGGTCCCTCCCTCCTATTTTCCGGGAGAACCTCCACGACCCCCTCTGCACAGGGAATTACTCCTTCAGGAGTTAGCAGGTCTTCTGCAGGATCAGGCGGTGGAACCGGTGCCACACCACCTGAGAGGTCAAGGGTTTTACTCCCGGTATTTTCTAATACCAAAGAGAACAGGAGGCCTCAGACCCATCCTGGACTTGCGCAACCTCAACAAGTTCCTCGTGCGAGAGAAGTTCAAGATGCTTACCCTTGGAATCCTTCTGCCCTACCTCCAGCAGGGAGATTGGCTATGCTCCTTGGATCTAAAGGATGCCTACACGCACATCCTCATCCACCCAAGCCACCGCCAATACCTAAGGTTTGTGGTGGCAGGAAATCATTACCAGTACAGAGTACTGCCCTTTGGCCTGTCCTCCGCTCCGCGAGTCTTCACAAAATGTCTCGCGGTGGTGGCGGCCCATCTCCGGCTTCACGGCCTCTATGTCTTTCCGTACCTCGACGACTGGCTCATCAGAGCGGCGTCCGCTCCGGAGGTCACCAGCGCCACACACCGCACGGTGACTCTTCTGCAACACTTGGGCTTTGTTATAAATTTCGCAAACTCCACTTTGCTCCCCTCACAGGATCTCGAGTTCATCGGCGCGAGGCTGCACACTCCTCAGGCACGGGCGTACCTACCGCTCGACAGGGCTCAACGGCTCATGGACCTAGCCGACCGTTTTCGCAGCCAGCCCCTGGTCTCCGCCAGGCGCTTCCTGAGACTACTCGGCCATATGGCTTCCACCGTCCATGTGACCCCCAATGCCCGCCTGAATATGCGGCCTGCTCAATGGTGTCTCCGCCAGCAGTGGCGACAAGCCACAGGCGGCCTAGCAGACCTAGTGCGCGTCTCCGAGCCGCTGATCTCGTCTCTCCGGTGGTGGCTTCAGCAGCCGAACCTGATATTCGGAATGCCTTTCCAGTCACCTCAGCCGGCCCGGGTGCTGACGACAGATGCATCCCTCCTGGGCTGGGGTGCGCATTGCCAAGGGGCACGTACTCAGGGCCTCTGGACCACGTGGGAGTCTGCTCAGCAGATCAACTTCCTGGAGCTCAGGGCGATCCGCCTGGCTCTCAAGGCCTTCTCCCACCTGACTTCCCACCAGTCCGTCCTTGTCCAGACGGACAATCAAGTTGCCATGTTCTACGTGAACAAGCAGGGGGGCACAGGCTCCTTCCTCCTCTGCCGGGAGGCTCAGAAGCTCTGCTCTTGGGCCGTCAGTCACGGCATTCTCCTCAAGGCAGTTTATCTCCCGGGCCAAGAAAAATTGCCTGGCAGACAAACTCAGCAGGATCCTCCAGCCGCACGAGTGGCGTCTGGATCCCTTGGTAGTTCAGAAGCTCTTCCTGAAGTGGGGCCTCCCCACGGTGGATCTCTTTGCCAGTCCTCACAACCGGCAGCTTCCTCGCTTCTGCTCTCGTCAGCCACACCCCCTTCGGGTTGCGGCGGACGCTTTTCTAATTTCATGGTCGGGGAGCCTTCTGTACGCTTTCCCTCCCATCCCGCTAGTCTCTCGGACTCTTTTCAAGGTTCTCCGAGACAAAGCCTTCATGATCCTGGTGGCCCCTCGTTGGCCCAGACAGCCGTGGTTTCCGCTCCTGCTGCAATTAGCGGTGGAGGATCCATTCCCTCTGGGGGTACAACCGGATCTCCTCACTCAGGATCAGGGGTCTCTACTACACCCCAACCTCAGGTCTCTCAACCTCATGGCCTGGCTGCTGAGAGGGTAGTCCTTGCTCCCCTTCTCCTGCCGGCAGAGGTGGAGGAGGTCGTCTTGGCTTCGCGACGGCCTTCTACCCGCAAATGCTACGCCCTTAAATGGCGTCGCTTTGCCGGCTGGTGTACCCAACAGTCTCAGGATCCCTTCTCCTGCCCGGTGTCGGTGATCTTGCAGTACTTGCTACACCTCTCTAATCTGGGACTTAAGTCCAACTCCGTCAAAGTTCACCTCAGTGCTCTTTCGGCACATCATGTGCCGGTGGACGGTAGACCTCTTTCCAGCGACCCTCTCGTAGCGAGGTTTCTCCGAGGTCTCCTTCTACTTAAACCACCTCTGCGCCCGCCAGCACCTGACTAGGACCTGAATGTGGTTTTGCAGCGGATCACCTGTCCGCCTTTTGAACCTGTTCTCTCCGTTTTCTGTCTTGGAAAACACTGTTCTTGATAGCCCTCACTTCCGCTAGACGCGTAAGTGAATTGCAGGCCCTCGTGTCTGATCCCCCTTACACTCGGTTCTACAAAAATAGGGTAGTCCTACGGACTCACCCAAAATTTCTTCCAAAAGTGGTCTCCCCTTTTCACATCAATCAGGAGGTGGTACTTCCAACCTTCTTTCCCAGACCACACTCCAGCCGAGCTGAAACGGTCCTCCATACCCTGGACTGTAGAAGGGCTTTGAACTTCTACCTTGACCGTACGCGGGAGCACCGTAAAGCTGCTCAGCTTTTTGTGTCTTTTGACCCCAATAAATTGGGGCTCCCGGTCTCCAAGCGTACACTGTCCACCTGGGTTGCGGACTGTATCACTTGGGCTTATGGGGCAGCCGGACTCTCCTTGGAAGGTCGAGTCACGGCTCATTGCGTTCGGGCAAAGGCCACGTCAGTGGCTTACCTCCGCTCTGTTCCGCTGGCAGACATCTGCCGGGCCGCTACTTGGTCTTCGAGCCAGACTTTTGCGGTCCATTACTGTCTCGAGAGGGAGTCCCGCAGGGACAGTGCTTTCGGACAGGCAGTCCTCCGTAATCTCTTTGAGGTCTGAGCAACTCCTACCCTCCATCCCGGATGTGGGCTACCGGTGGGTGATAATTCAGCGAAGATTCTTTCCTTCTGTGCTGCTGAGCTAGAGGGAGCTCATTTTTGTGCTTAGGGTCTCCGGTAGCCTTGAGCTTGGGAGTCCCATAAGTGAGGACTGACTTCCTGCTTGGTCCTGGAGAAAGCGTAGTTACTCACCTGTAACAGGTGTTCTCCAGGAGCAGCAGGAATCAGTCCTCACTACCCTCCCTCCTCCCCTTGGAGTTGCAATCGTCTGCTTATGTTCTTTTTACAAATTTTTTTATGCTGTCTTTTTAGCTATGTCATCTGACTGGCTAAGATGGCACCCTTGGGCGGGAAGAGGACCGCGCATGCGCGCTGCAATTCCCAAAGGCTTTCTCTGAAAGCTGGGGAAAATTGCTCCGCGAGGGCTCCGTCGGCGCCGACGTCACCCATAAGTGAGGACTGATTCCTGCTGCTCCTGGAGAACACCTGTTACAGGTGAGTAACTACGCTATCTGTGCCTTTCTTTTCACTGCCAACTCTGAACTTCGATCTTTCCACCTTGCTGCTCCTTATGCCTGGAACAAACCACCTGAGTCAGAATGTCAGGTTCCATCTCTGGCCCTGTTCAAATCCAGGCTAAACTCATCTCTTTTGAGATGTCTTTTGTATCCTGATCCCCTTAGTCTCCTGATCATTTCCTGTGTTTCCTTACCATTCCCCTAGAAACTTCTTAGTCCCCCAGTCGTTGAGTTGTCTGTCTTGACTAGACTGTAAGCTAGTATGATGTGCCTGCGCATGTGTGTATCTGATTTCCAGGAACAAGCTGGAATACAGTCTTCACATATAGGTGACATCCCCGACGGAGCCCACATGGGAACACTCCCCAGTATCCAATAGGAAAGCCTTTGGGAGCACTCCTCTGCACCTACATGCCTGCCTTCTCGCCTTCCGAACTTCTCACCTCAGTTCTTCGTTTTTCATGGAGCCAGTAGGATGCGCCGTCCTTTCATCGCTGAAAAACACTTTTTTTTTGTGTCCTTTGGGGTATGTTGTGCTCTTGCCTTTCTGTCGATGCCAGTACCATTGAGTCAGACATCAGCCCCAATACTTTTTTTTATATTTTTTTCTTTTCTATTGATTCTTATTGCAGTTCTCACTGCTGGCCTAGGCCTCTAGGCCTCCATAGCCTTGTTTTCACTTTTCAGAGACAATTTTTTCAGACATGGAAAAGCCAGTCAGTGGTTTAAAAAAAAATGTACCAAGTGCGTGTGTACCATTTCGGCCACTGATAAACATGACGGGTGTTTAAAATGTTTGGGTCCTAACCATGAACCCTCTTCTTGCCCTTTGTGCCAACAAATGACAAAGAGAGACCTCAAGAACCGAGCCAGGCAGTTTGGATCGTCATTTTCCTTTGATTCAGTTTCAGTGGCTTCCACTTTGAGGGTATTGACTTCTTCTCATGGATCTCAGGCTTCTTCAGTGTCCAAACACAGAAGTAAGTCTAAATCTGTGGTCGTTTCCAAATCTTCAGCCTCGAAGGCTGATGCCGATACCAGAGGAAAGTCCCAACATAAGCATCATGACTCCCCTAGAGTTGTTTCCGATGCAGATCAGCCAGTCAAACAGTCCCAGTGGGAGGATGTGTCCTCCAAAGCACAAGTGGGGCTCCGGGACGCTCCCGAGGCATCAACCTCTGGAGAGCTACTGGTTCCTTGTTCTGGGGCGGTGGCTCAGAGCCCCGTACGTGATTCCACTCAGACATCTGCCATCTCCCTGGACCAGCGTACCGAGCCTACCATCAAGCACTATATCAGCCCCAATACCAGCCTTTGAGCCCGCATTGTCTGAGCACCTGAGGCAGATTCCTCAGTTGGAACCGGTCAATGCCCCTGGTATCCAACAGACTCAGGCTCCCATTCCTCTCAGCTCTGATACCTCAGTATTGGCATTGATGGTCAACTTCTACAAAGCATCAAAGCCAAAGCCATGATCTCGCCACTATTTTGATTTCTTGCTGGACTCTGATTCCAGTTCTTCAGAATCTGATGTGGGGTCACTCGATTCTTGGGAACTTTCTAACGTCCCTCGGACCTTTCGCAACCTCAGGAACGGTGTCTGTCCCCACCAGAGGATATGTCCTTTCAGGATTTCATCCATGACATGGCAGTGAGGCTCTCCATCACAGTAGCCTCAAAAAAGGAATCAAGGTCTAAAGAATTGGAGATACTCCAGTACCCTTCAAATCCCAAAGAAACTGCTACCTTACTGGTGCATCGGATACTTCAGGACCTTATTCTCCGCATGGGGAAGCCCCGTTCACGGTTCCTCTTGTTAGCAAGAGGCTTGATTCCATTTACTGATTGCCAGAGTGCCCAGGTTTCCTAAAACCTCAGCTTCCCCACCACTCATTGGTGGTGGAATCGGCAATACGCCGAATAAAACACTCCAAAAATCATTCATCCATGCATCCTGTCAGGGTGCATTCCAGATCCCTCATTAAGCATAGTCAGAACACTTCTAAGTTTCTTACCAGGGCTGTTTTTGATGCCTTTGAGTCCACCTGCAGAGCTTCAGCAATCTGCATTGCCTGGTTACAGGCCTCAGACCTCGAGCAATGGGTCCAGGATAAACTGGCCAACATCCCATGTACTGGCAAAAACCTTTTTGGCAAGGATCGGAGGGGAAAAGCAGGGGAGATTGAAACAGATGATCTCACCCTAAAACATCTTTCCAGGAAGACAGCTGAGCCATCCAAAAGCTGTCCTCCTTACCCGCCTTATGCTGCCTAGCAACCTCAGCAGAGGCAGCAGGGTTCTTGCCAACCTAAAATATCTAAACTTCTAAACCTCAACCAGCTGCACAGGCACAGCCTGCACCTTTGTTTTATTCTCCATTCCTCTCCTTATGATTTAAAGCATTTTATTTGCTTTCTTGGACACTGCTGCACACTGGGTGGAAGGTTTCAATGAGTTATCCACAATTAAATTTTATCTGCCATTTGGACGTCCAGTCTTCCAATTTATCAAGGTCCTTTTGCAATTTTTCCCAATCCTCTTGCGTTTTAACAACTTTGAATAATTTTGTGTCATCTGCAGATTTGATCACCATACTCGTTATTCCCATTTCCAGCTCATTTATGAATATGTTAAAAAGCAGCAGGCTCAGCACAGTTCCTGGGGGTACTCTACTATTCACCTTTCTCTATTGAGAAAATTGGCCATTTAGCCCTACTCTGCTTTCTATCTTTTAACTCGTTCCTGATCCACAATAGTACACTGCTTTTTAATTTGGCCAAGAGTCTCTCATGAGGGACCTTGTCAAAGGCTTTCTGAAAATCCAGTTTCACTATATCAATCAGCTTACCTTCATCTACTTGTTTGTTCACACCTTCAAAAAAATATAACAGATTAGTAAGACAAGACTTTCCTTGGCTAAATCCATGTTGGCTTTCTCTCATTAAATCATGACTGTCTACATGGTCAGTAATTTAATTCTTTATTATGGTTTCTATCAATTTTGCCCAGTACTGACGTCAGGTCTGTAGTTTCCCAGATTATTCCTGGAACCCTTTTTAAAAATTAGCATTACATTGTCCATTCTCCAATCTTCAGGTATTACAGATGATTTTAATGATAGTTTACTATTAGTAGGTCTGCCATCTCATATTTCAGTTCTTTCAATACCTTCGGATGTATACCATCCGGACCAGATGATTTACCTACTCTTCAGTTTATCAAATACTTGTAATACATCTTCCTAATTTTTTTTAATTTTTTTATTTAGCTGCATTTATATCCCGCTTTTCACCGGGTCAAAGCGGTTGGGGGATACATTTAACACGAGGGGATATGAGACACATACACTAATACTTACAGGGAACATGGGCAATGGAGGGTTAAGTGGCTTGCCCAAGACCACAAGGAGCACCTGTGGGACTAGAAACCCCAGTCCTTCCGGCCCAAGGTTGCTATCCTCTAGTGGGATTTGAACCACCGACCTTCCGGCCTGTAGTACCTTGCCCCAACCACTAGGCCACTCCTCCCTCCCTCCTCCCTAATTTAGCAATATTTCTTTCAATTTTTCCAATATTTCACCTTTAAATACCATTTCAGGTCTGGGTAGCTTCCCTACATCTACTTCATTAAAGACTGAAGCAAAGAATTCATTCAGTTTCTTCGCTAGGGCCTTGTCTTCCCTTAGGGCCCCTTTTACCCCTCTATCATCCAGTAGCTCAACTGACACTCTCACAGGATTTTTGCTATGAATGTACTTAAAAAGGTTTTTATTATACATTTTTTCTTCCATGGCAAGCTTTTTTTCAAATTCTCTTTGTCTGCCTTATCAGTCAGTGCCTTGCATCTACTGTAAATTACCAATGCTTATGTTTTTTCCCATTTTTGTCATTTGGCTCCTTTCTCCATTTCCTGAAACATGTTTTTTTGGCTAAAACAGCCTCTCTGACCTCACCTTTTATAAACCATGTTGGCAGTTTTTAGGCCTTCCTTCCACTTAGAGTGGAATACATCTGGTTTGGGCTTCCAAGACAGTATTTTTATACAACTCCCATGTTTGATGTAAATCTTAAAACTAAAAGGTGCAGCTGCAAAGCTTATTCTTAATTATTTTCCTCAGTTTATCATAGCCTTCCTTTAGAAAATTAAAAGGTAGTACTGTGGATTTTCTTGCTGTCCAGCTTGCATTTATTAAATCAAACACGATCCTGCTATGATCATTATTGCCAAATGGCCCCAATACCCTTCTCTCTTGCACCAGATCCTGTGTTCCACTAAGGACTAGGTCCGAAATAGCTCCCCCTCTTGTCTGTTCATGAACCAGCTATTTTAAGGAGCAGCCATTTTATTTCATCTAGAAACTTTATCTCCCTAGCATGTCCTGCTGTGACACTGACCCAGTCGATACTGGGATAGTTGAAGTCACCCATTATTACCTTGTTGTAACTTTTGATCTCCCGGAACAAGCAGGAATGAGTCTTCACATATGGGTACGTCGGTACCGACGGAGCCTGCGCGGGAACGCTCCCCAGCGTCCAATCAGAAAGCTTTTGGGAGCATCCCTCAGCGCCTGCATGCTGCCTTCCCGCCTTTCCAACTGTGTCTCCTCAGTTTTCGTTTTTCCGCGGAGCCGGCAGGACGTCCTGTCACCGCAGAAAATTTTTTAATTCTTAATTCTTTTATTCTTGTTTTCTTGTGGTCGCGGCTGTCTCCCCGACTCCACCGGTACCGCCGGTGTTTTTTTCTTTTCTTTTCCTTAAATTCAGGGAATTTTTTTCCCTCAGTTTCTGTCTTAAATTTTTTGGGCCTTCTAGGCCTCTCCATCATGGAGCCGCCTCCTTCTTTTCCTAAGAAGTGTCTAAGCTGTGGCGGTACAGTTTTGTTTTTAGACTCCAAGAACTGGTGTCTAACCTGTTTGGGTCCTGACCATTTTCTTCCGGAGCCATTAGGCTACAATATTGTGAGAAGAAATTTTCCATTTCGAGTTTCCCTCGATACCGAGTTCCCTTCCAGTGTCAGGGCACCGACTATTTCTTCTTCTCCACAAGATCAGGTAACCCACAAACAGTCTGTTAAGACTAGCCTACCCTTGAGTGGTACGTCTCATGCACAGCATGATGACTGCTCCGGCCTTGCCCTCAAGGGTCCATTGACTTCAAAACCCCGGCGGGAGTCTTCGGCCTCCAAAGCCTATCAGGGGTTTCAGGTTGTTCCTGGGGCTCACCCCTCACAGAACATACCTGAGCCATGCTCGGTGGTGGCATCCGCTTCGAGCGGTACCGATACCCCGGCATCGGCACTAGTGTTGAGCGATTCACTCCTCACCAGGGATCGTCATCTGGCTTTCTCGGTACCTTCGGGACCGGTCGATACGCCCCAGATTGACTTTCCAGTATCGGCATCAACGCCGATACTACCACCGACGTCGGTACCCTCTAGACATGCATCGATAGACTCCCTTCCTTCGATGCCGAGTCTGGAATCAATCTCTAGTCTGGAAGACTGGGTACCGACACGTCTCGGTACCAACGCTTACTGGTTCCGAATGCTCGGTACCGAGGGTGATTGCCAAAGGCTTTCGGTTACCTCAGTCCCCCTTGAGCAGCCACCGATGACTGCTCCGATGTCGGTGTCGCCTTCGATTCCGACACAGCTATCAGTATCGGTGCCGGTACCCGCAGTAACATCGGGGCCAGCTCCTTCCATGCTGCTTTTATCAGGATCGCTCCTTTCTATACCAAGTTTGGAGTCGATACCTGGCATGGACGATGCAGTACTGACTGTCTCAGGTCATGACCTCCAGTGCCAGCATCCATCCCTTAAGGATCCTTTCTTGCACTGTGCAGGATCTTTATTCCTATATTTTCAAGTAGATCCTCCGGTGCCCAGGCTAGTTCTTCAGGGCTAGCCTGCCCAGGGACGGTTCCCTTTGGAGATCCTTCTTTTCAGAATTTTCTCCTGAATATGGCAACATTTCTTGCTATTCCTATCCCTGGCTATGATCCTACACAAGGCTCTCTTTCTACTGGAGAAAAGGAAAATATAATGCTTCCTTTACAATCATTCCTTGCAGGATCTTCTTCTAAGAATGTGGGAAGCACCTTTAAGGGTTCCCTCACCTTCTAGAGTAACTGATCTCCTGTATCAGGTGCCCCCCTCTCCAGGGTTTCAAAAGACTCAACTTCCCCATCATTCCATTGTGGTGGAATCAGCAATGAGGAAGGTGAAAAGTAAGAAGAAGCACTCTTCTTACCCACCAGGTCGTGAGTCTAGGACACTGGATGCCTTTGGACGTCAAACCTTCCAGACATCCATGCTGTCAACAAGGATCCTTTCATATATTTTTTATATGAGTCTATCCCTTCAGGAGGTCACAAAGAAATTATATCTTTTGACTCCTTTTCTTTCAGAGCCCAAGACTGCAGACTATTCCTTACTACTTAGTCATATTCAAAGTATCTCTTGGTTTCTTACTCGTGCTTCCCTAGACTCCTTTGAATCTGTTAGCAGAACTTCTGCTATAGCCATAGGGGCACAACGTAGAGCCTGGTTCCAAGCTTCAGACTTAAGCAGATGGGCACAACAAAGACTGGGTAATACTCCTTGCACTGGGGAAAATCTCTTCAATAAAGAGTCTTTATATCAGGTTGGTCAGTGGTCCACTGACTTCCCTGTTTCTGAAGGCTATTCTAAGCCTTCTCCTTCCCCAGTAGGTAGGAAATGCCCTACCAAACCTCCTTTCCCTAGGAGAAGAAGGTTTCACTCTTCTCCTGCCCATCATACAGATGTTCCCATGCAGGGGAAACCTCGCCCTGGTCTGAAGAATCCAAACTCTAGCCAGGCTGAACAAACCCAGCAACCATAGGGTCTTGAGGTTTACAACCTACAGTTGACTTCTTCTCAGTAGAAGTTTTTTCACTGTTTTTTCATTCAAAACTCTACACATGGATTCCTTTTCTCAGGACATCCATTTGCTCCTAGGTATGCTGAGCTTTCAGGATATTCATGTCTATGAGTCACAGATTTCTCCTCCTCTTCCTACCAAGAAGAGACGTTTAACAACTATCCCATGATAGTTTTCTGTTCCAACATGAATTTTTTCCTTCCACAGACTTAACATATGGTAAGTCACCCTTCAGCTCCTGTTTCTCTACCCTCTTATCCAGGGTTTCCCCTGAAAGAGTGGTACCATACCACTGCAGGGCTTCTCTAGCCTTTCTAGTCATTTCTTTCATTCCAGTATGGAGTTTTTTCTCTCGAATAAACTCTCTTCTTTTCTCTGGGCAGCTCATCAGACAGGGAAAGGAATTTCTCCTTCTATTCTGTCTGTTCTCTCTGTTTTACACAGAAGGATTCTCTCTGCTGTCTTATTCAGCAGCTGCCCATGCAGGAGTTCCAGTGATTGGACTACTGGTACTTTTCCACAAGTTTCCAGTCTGTTCTCCACTACTTTCTGTCTGGCCTTAGTGGTGATTCCAAGATAGTGCTTTCATCTATCTTGGATAATCCTAATCACTTCAGGCTTATCACACTATCTTCTTTTCTTGCCATCTCCAATTTCTTTGGATTTGGCAGCATAGTTGACGTACAGCCAGTTTTATTTCCCAATTCTCCTGCATAATGCTCTCTGCAATCTACAGAGAAGCTTTCTACTATGGGCCCTTGCTAGAGAGCATGGGGTTTTGTCTCTGATGACTATCCTATATGGTTGGAAAAAGCTTCCTCAGTCATTTTCCATGACTGTGAGGGTTCTCCACACCCTATTATCTCCTGTTATAATACAGGACATAAGCTTTTTCTGCGTGAACGTCTAAAGAGTTCTCCAATTCCTACAAGGAATATGCTCTTTTTTCCTTGCAGCTTGTCCTCATGGTATCCTACTCCTTCATGGACAGCACATATTTAACTAATAACGCATGATACCCCTTGTGTCCCTCCAGTGGGTCAACCTGGTATCTCATCCTATGCGTTTTCTGTCCATTTACCATGCGAGAGTTCTACAGGACTCAGGACTTGCTGTTTACAGACTGATATTATCCTCTGTTTTTTCACGCAACCATCCTGGTTGTTTCACTGGATAGCATTCCTGCACCATCTTAGCCAGGGGGAATAGATTCTCTATATATCTTCTCAAGTAGGTTCCACCTTCTTGATATTAGATGAGTCTTTCTCCTTCACATCTCCCATGTGAATGTTCTTATGGGCATATCTCTATCTGCTTAGTTGCAGACATTTATCATTAGACATATATGTTCATGTATGTATATATCTCTATATACTTCTCTATAGATACATATGTCTGTAAGCTGCGTGTGCATATGTTATGCCCCTCCAGATCTCACTATAGACATATATATATATATCCCTATATATATGTGTATGTGTTGAGATGCTTCCTTTTAGGTAGATATGTAGTTACATACTTATCTCTCTAACTGTCTATGCTTATAAAGGTTTTTACCTTCCTATAGCTTCCAGACAGTAGGCTTGCATATGTTCATACTGTCCCTCAGTATGTCTGGGGTATTATGCACACAACCACTACTGTGGTACTGACAGCTCCTACTTTAACCCTAGGTTTAAGTATCCCTGAAGCTCCATGCTCCAATATCTTTCCTGTCTCTCACCAGTTAGGAAAGACAGGATGGATCTTCAGTAGATCTGAGGTTTCAACCCTTCAGACATCTGTCCTCCTTGGGAATGCGGGCTTTTTCCCATACCCCTTCTTCCCTCCAGGACTGGGCTAGTTTATCCAAATCGGTCAGTCTTCCTCTTTTGCTCCTAAATGTGAGTAACTCTGTAGCCAAAAGAGTTCCCAGCTTTTCCATAAAGCTTTCCACTAAAGACCTGCGGTTTTTGTACTACCCCAGTTGACACCTGGGTCACCTGTCAATTCCAGATTTGGACCTTCACCTTCACTTCAGTGAGGTCACCTTGAAGATTCCTCTACTGGATCCCAGTAGACTCCATCAGCCTCTCTACTTCCTGCAATCCAGTAGGTGAGGTCCATATTGTGATTGTTCATTTCAATATTTTTCATGATAATTATCAGACATACAAGGACTCCTTACATGTAGTCCTTAGGTTAGCTGTTTTTCTACAGCTCCTCTCTTTTCAACTCCTACCCTCCATCCTCAGGATGCCTGGCCATATGAGGTGTAGCATGTTCCAATCCCCACCATGCTAGGGCTCCAGGCATCTTAGCTTGGGAGTCCCCATATGTGAAGACTCATTCCTGCTTGTTCCGGGAGATAGCACAGTTCTCCAGGACCAAGCAGGAAGTCAGTCCTCACATATGGGTGACGTCGGCGCCGACGGAGCCCTCGCGGAGCAATTTTCCCCAGCTTTCAAAGAAAGCCTTTGGGAATTGCAGCGCGCATGCGCGGTCCTCTTCCCGCCCAAGGGTGCCATCTTAGCCAGTCTTCTTTTTTCCGCGGAGCCCTACAGACGTCCCCGTCGTGTCCCCGCGAAAAAGTTGATATTTCTTCATAATTTTATTCTTTTCTTCGGTTCGACGCCGGTCTTTTTCCCGCCGGACTCGCGACGCCGGTCACGAGTCCTCTTCTTCTTTTTCGGTTTTTCTGACTTAGTCAGTTTTCTTTTTCGATTTTTCCCTGGCAGCCCGGTCCTTTGACCTCGCCGGGGCCCTTTTTCCCCCGATGGCTGCCAGTGGTTTCAAGCGGTGTGGTCAGTGTGACCGAAATATGTCACTAACTGACACACACGACTTTTGCCTCCGCTGCCTGGGCCCGGATCATGAAGAAATGATCTGTGGGCCCTGCGGCAAAATGTCCTCCAAAGCGTTGAGAAGTCGGCGGCATCAGCGGGATAGGATCTTCGCTGACCCCAGCCGTACCCGGACCTCGTCGGAGGCCTCCGCGTCCAAAGGTTCCAGCTCGGACCGTCGCCGGAGTTCCTCCGACAGGGGTTCTCCCTCCGGGGACCATCGACGTAAGGTGAAACCCGCGAGGGCGGCGTCGGTGGACGCTCCTGGCTCCGCGAGGGCCAGGTCGCATAGCCCCGATAGCCGCCCCGGGTCCTTGGAGAAGGAGCACCTCACGAAGCGACCTCGCCTGGAGTCGGAGCTGCCTGCTCGGGTAAGTCCTGTGGTCCTCCTGGACTCGCCTCCGCGACAGCCGACGTCAAGTCGGGGGCTGCTGGGTCACCTGAGCTCGGACTCAGGTTGACGGCCTTGGAGAGCAGACTGTCTGCCTTCATGGACCAGCAGCGGGCACTGCTCGCTGGCTTCGCTGGCACCGCTGCCCCGACCGCCGGGACGTCGACGTCCAAGTCGACCCCGGAGACCGAGCCGATCCTCAAGTCGATGCGAACTCGAGTCGATCCTCGGTCGAGGTCACCCTCGGCCTCCCATTCGGGACCGAGGTCGCCGACGCCGACTCCCTCGGCGTCGGGGCGGCAGGCGCCGCGCCCTGCCCGGGCCGACCCCACCGAGTCCTCGTCGGAGTCGGTCTGGGAGTCTGAAGAGGAAGAGTCGCCTGATTCTTTCCGGACTCGGTGTGTCCCCTCGGACTCACCGGAGTCCGAACCTCGGAAGCAGTCCCCCCCGGAGGATGCCCGGTTCTCGGACTTCGTAAGGGATATGGCCAAGGCTTTGGCCTTCCCTGCGGACCCCGAGGAGGAGCCTCGAGCCGAAGAGCTCGACGCCCTCCAGTATGACTCTCCCGCAAGGGAACACTTTACTGTACCGGTTCCTCCTATGCTGGAACGACTACTCTTCCGCATGTGGGAGAGTCCGGCCACCTCGCCGGTCCTGAGCAAGCGGGTCGATTCCATCTATCGAGTCCGCAAGAGCCCTGGCTTCCAAAAGGCACAGCTACCACACCATTCCATGGTAGTGGAATCGGCCATGCATCGTCTTAAGAGCCAGAAGATGCACTCCTCGGTGCCTCCTGGCAGGGAGGCCCGTAACCTGGATGGCCTTGGTAAGAAGTGTTTCCAGGGCTCTATGCTTGCGTGTCATGTCCAGACCTACCAGCTATACATGGGCATGTATCTCCGAGACCTGGCTAAAGAGTTAGCCGGGTTCTCCGCTGGTTTGTCCGAGGAACCCTTGCGGAGGTTCCTGGCCTTGTCCACTGGCATTCGGGAATGCTCCAAGTTCATGTCCCGAGCAGCCTATGATGGCTTCGAAGCATCGGCTCGTGTGGCCGCAGCCGGCATCGGTGCCCGCCGACAGGCTTGGCTTCAGTCGTCTGACCTTGAGCCCTGGGTGCAGGACAAGTTGGTCGATGTCCCCTGCCAAGGTGAAAACCTCTTTGGCAAGCCCATGGCTGAAAAGGCTGCACAAATTGAGACGGAGACTCTCACCAGGACCAGGCTTTCTAGGAAGACCTCCGCCCCTTCCCAGAAAAAGAAGGGCTCGGGAAAGAAGTCCTTTTACCCGAGGAAGGCGGCTGCCTACAAACAATACCCCCATTATCAGGCCCCTGCAGCTCCCCAACAGGGCCAGCAGGCCAAGGGACGGGGTAACAGGTCCCGTAGGCAGCAAGCCCCCAAGCCTGCACCACCAGCCCCTGCTCAGCAGGGTGGGGGTTTTTGACTCCTTAAGCATAGCCTCTCCCCCCCCGCTGGTTCCTCCCAGCACCGGAGGCCGGCTGGTTCACTTCGCCCACAGGTGGTCCAGCATCACCGCAGATGCCTGGGTGCTTCAAGTCGTGCGAGAGGGCTATCTTCTCCACTTCCACCAGGTCCCTCCCTCCTATTTTCCGGGAGAACCTCCGCGACCCCCTCTGCACAGGGAATTACTCCTTCAGGAGTTAGCAGGTCTTCTACAGGAACAGGCGGTGGAACCGGTGCCCCACCACCTGAAAGGTCAAGGCTTTTATTCCAGGTATTTTCTAATACCAAAGAGAACAGGAGGCCTCAGACCCATCCTGGACTTGCGCAACCTCAACAAGTTCCTCGTGCGGGAGAAGTTCAAGATGCTTACCCTTGGAATCCTCCTGCCCTACCTCCAGCAGGGAGATTGGCTATGCTCCTTGGATCTAAAGGATGCCTACACGCACATCCTCATCCACCCAAGCCACCGCCAATACCTAAGATTTGTGGTGGCAGGGAATCATTACCAGTACAGGGTACTGCCCTTTGGCCTGTCCTCCGCACCGCGGGTCTTCACAAAATGTCTCGCGGTGGTGGCGGCCCATCTCAGGCTTCACGGCCTCTATGTCTTTCCGTACCTCGACGACTGGCTCATCAGAGCAGCGTCCGCTCTGGAGGTCACCAACGCCACGCGCCGCACGGTGACTCTTCTGCAGTACTTGGGCTTTGTTATAAACTTCGCAAAGTCCACTTTGCTCCCCTCACAGGATCTCGAGTTCATCGGCGCAAGGCTGCACACTCCTCAGGCACGAGCGTACCTCCCGCTCGACAGGGCTCAACGGCTCATGGACCTAGCCGACCGTTTTCGCAGCCAGCCCCTGGTCTCCGCCAGGCGCTTCCTGAGACTACTCGGCCATATGGCTTCCACCGTCCATGTGACCCCCAATGCCCGCCTGAATATGCGGCCTGCTCAATGGTGTCTCCGCCAGCAGTGGCGACAAGCCACAGGCGGCCTAGCAGACCTAGTGCGCGTCTCCGAGCCGCTGATCTCGTCTCTCCGGTGGTGGCTTCAGCAGCCGAACCTGATGTTCGGAATGCCTTTCCAGTCACCTCAGCCGGCCCGGGTGCTGACAACAGATGCATCCCTCCTGGGCTGGGGAGCGCATTGCCAAGGAGCGCGTACTCAGGGCCTCTGGACCACGTGGGAGTCTGCTCAGCAGATCAACTTCCTGGAGCTCAGGGCGATCCGCCTGGCTCTCAAGGCCTTCTCCCACCTGACTTCTCACCAGTCCGTCCTTGTCCAGACGGACAATCAAGTTGCCATGTTCTACGTGAACAAGCAGGGGGGCACGGGCTCCTTCCTTCTCTGTCGGGAAGCACAGAAGCTCTGCTCTTGGGCCGTCAGTCACGGCATTCTCCTCAAGGCAGTTTATCTACCAGGCCAAGAGAATTACCTGGCGGACAAACTCAGCAGGATCCTCCAGCCGCACGAGTGGCGCCTGGATCCCTTGGTAGTTCAGAAGCTCTTTCTGAAGTGGGGCCTCCCCACGTTGGATCTCTTTGCCAGTCCTCACAACCGGCAACTTCCTCGCTTCTGCTCTCGTCAGCCACATCCCCTTCGGGTTGCGGCGGATGCTTTCCTGCTCTCATGGTCGGGAAGCCTTCTGTACGCTTTCCCTCCCATCCCGCTAGTCTCCCGGACTCTTTTCAAGGTTCTCCGAGACAAAGCCTTCATGATCCTGGTGGCCCCTCGCTGGCCCAGACAGCCGTGGTTCCCACTCCTGCTGCAATTAGCGGTGGAGGATCCATTCCCTCTGGGGTTTCAACCGGATCTCCTCACTCAGGATCAGGGGTCTCTGCTACACCCCAACCTCAGGTCTCTCAACCTTATGGCCTGGCTGCTGAGAGGGTAGTCCTTGCTCCCCTTCTCCTGCCGACAGAGGTGGAGGAGGTCGTCCTAGCTTCGCGACGACCTTCTACCCGAAAATGTTACGCCCTTAAATGGCGTCGTTTCTCCGTTTGGTGTGCCCAACAGTCTCAGGATCCCTTCTCCTGCCCGGTATCGGTGATCTTGCAGTACTTGCTATACCTCTCTAATCTGGGACTTAAGTCCAACTCCGTCAAAGTTCACCTCAGTGCTCTTTCAGCACATCATGTGCCGGTGGAGGGCAGACCTCTCTCCAACGACCCTCTCGTAGCGAGGTTTCTCCGAGGTCTCCTTCTACTTAAACCACCTCTGCGCCCGCCAGCGCCTGACTGGGACCTGAATGTGGTTTTGCAGCGGATCACCTGTCCGCCTTTTGAACCTATGGCTATCTGTTCTCTCCGTTTTCTTTCTTGGAAAACGCTGTTCTTGATAGCCCTCACTTCCGCTAGACGCGTAAGTGAATTGCAGGCCCTCGTGTCTGATCCCCCTTACACTCGGTTCTACAAAAATAGGGTAGTCCTACGGACTCACCCGAAATTTCTTCCAAAAGTGGTCTCCCCTTTTCACATCAATCAGGAGGTGGTACTTCCAACCTTCTTTCCCAGACCACACTCCAGCCGAGCTGAAACGGTCCTCCATACCCTGGACTGTAGAAGGGCATTGAACTTCTACCTTGACCGTACGCGGGAGCACCGTAAAGCTGCTCAGCTTTTTGTGTCTTTTGACCCCAATAAATTGGGGCTCCCGGTCTCCAAGCGTACTCTGTCCATCTGGGTTGCGGACTGTATCTCTTGGGCTTATGGGGCAGCCGGACTCTCCTTGGACGGTCGAGTCACGGCTCATTGCGTTCGGGCAAAGGCCACGTCAGTGGCTTACCTCCGCTCTGTTCCGCTGGCAGACATCTGCCGGGCCGATACTTGGTCTTCGAGCCAGACTTTTGCGGTCCATTACTGTCTCGAGAGGGAGTCCCGCAGGGACAGTGCTTTCGGACAGGCAGTCCTCCGTAATCTCTTTGAGGTCTGAGCAACTCCTACCCTCCATCCCGGATGTGGGCTACCGGTGGGTAATAATTCAGCGAAGATCCTTCCTTCTGTGCTGCTGAGCTAGAGGGAGCTCATTTTTGTGCTTAGGGTCTCCGGTAGCCTTAAGCTGGGGAGTCCCATAAGTGAGGACTGACTTCCTGCTTGGTCCTGGAGAAAGCGTAGTTACTCACCTGTAACAGGTGTTCTCCAGGAGCAGCAGGAATCAGTCCTCACAACCCTCCCTCCTCCCCTTGGAGTTGCAATCGTCTGCTTTACTTTTTTGCAAATTTTTATGCTGTCTTTTTAGCTATGTCATCTGACTGGCTAAGATGGCACCCTTGGGCGGGAAGAGGACCGCGCATGCGCGCTGCAATTCCCAAAGGCTTTCTTTGAAAGCTGGGGAAAATTGCTCCGCGAGGGCTTCGTCGGCGCCGACGTCACCCATATGTGAGGACTGATTCCTGCTGCTCCTGGAGAACACCTGTTACAGGTGAGTAACTACGCTTTACTTACCTGTAACAGGTGATCTCTGGGAACAGCAGGAATAAGTCTTCACAACCCACCCACCTCCCCTAGGAGTTGTATCTCTCTATCTATCTTCCTTTCCTCTTTCTCTCTCTTTGTCTCAGCTATAAAACTCAACTGAGGAGAGACAGTTGGAAAGGCAGGAAGGCAGCACGCAGGCGCTGAGGGATGCTCCTAAAAGCTTTCTGATTGGACATTGGGGAGCGTTCCCGCGCAGCCTCCGTCAGTACCGACGTACCCATATGTGAAGACTTATTCCTGCTGTTCCCAGAGATCACCTGTTACAGGTAAGTAACTGTGCTTTATCTTCCCTGATTTCTCTTAGCATTTCTTCATCCATCTGTTAATTCTGGTCAGGCGGTGGGTAGTACACCCCCACTGTTATCGCCTTTCCATTTTTACATGGGATTTCTATCCATAGAGATTCTTCAGTGTATTTTATTTCATGCAAAACTTTAATCCTATGTTACTCCATGCCCTCTCTAACATAGAATGCAACTGCTGCACCAGTTTGATCTATCCATTGTCCCATTGGTTGTCCTCCTTCCACCAGGTCTCTGAGATACCAATCATATCTAACCTTTCATTTAGTGCTATGTATCCTAGCTCTCCTATTTTATTTTTTAGACTTCTAGCATTTGCATACAGGCATTTTAGAGGTTGTATTTTATTTATATTAATCTGTTTATCAGCTGATGGGGCTAATTTGGAATCTTTCATCTCTGTACTTAAGGGCATCTGGGCTACTTTTATCTTTACTGGAATCTCTTTGTCAGGGTGCCCTAACTTTCCTCTGTTGCTAGTATTTTTCAAGGATACATCCTTCTGAACCATGTGCTCTTGGGTGATTGTCAGCTTTCCCCTATTATCGAGTTTAAAGGCTGCTGAATCTCCTTTTTAAAGGTTAATGCCAGCAGCCTAGCTCCATCCCAGTTAAGGTGGAGTCCATCCCTTTAGAAAAGCCCCTCCCTTCCCCAGAATGTTGCCCATTTCCTAACGAATCCAAAACCCTCTTCTTTGCACCATCGTCTTCATTCACGCATTGAGACTCCAGAGCTCTGACTGCCTTTTAGGTCCTGTGCGTGGAACAGGAAGCATTTCGGAGAATGCTACCTTGGAAGGTCTGGATTTCAACTAACTGCCTCAAAGCCTAAATTTAGCCTCCAGAACCTCCCTCCCACACTTTCCTATGTCATTGGTACCGACATGTAGCAAGACAGAAGTCTCCTCCCCAGCACTATCTAAAACCTTGTCTAGGTGGCACATGAGCTCCACTACCTTTGCCCCAGGCAGGCATGTTACCAGGCAGTTCTCACATCTTCCAGTCTCTCAGATATCTACATGCCTATGATCAAATTGCTAGCTATAACGGCCATCCTAAACGTTCCCTCATGGGCACGTGGCCTTGGCAAAATCTCAAAGCGTTAGGGTTTTACATCACCTGGCGGGACAGGTCCTAGCTACAGGATCACTTCCTGCCACACCAAGGTTATGCTGTCCTTTCATGTGACCTTTCTCCTCCATGGCAACCGAGAGGCTTCCAGACTGGAGGTGGGACTCCAGTACTTCATTCATGTAGATCTTGTCTATATACCTTTCTATCTTCCTTATATCATCCAAGTCTGCCACTCCAGCCTCCAGAGATCAGATTTGTTACCTTAGAGCAAAGAGCTCCTTGCAGCTAGTACGCATGTAAGACTCCTCACTAAGTGGGAGAAAATTGTACGTGTGACATTCAATACAAAAGACTGGATAGCCCCTATCTCGCTGCTGGACTGCTGTCTGCATCTTAGTTTTAAGGTTTTGTTTAGCTTCTTAAAGTTGCTAGGGATGCTCGTACTAATACAACTATACCTAAGAAGTTAAGGGACTTACTTCACCTCAAGATCAATCAATCTATTCCTGGAGAGATTAACCAGATGAAGCTGAAAGTAAATTTGATCACCTCTTCCCATTTATTAGGTTTAAGAGCCTATAAAGCTAAGATTATGCCTGGGGTGTGTGGCAGGAAAAGAACACTTAGTAAAAGTTAGGTTGATGCACAATGCCCTGACTTGTGCTTCTAAGGTAATCTCTTAACAATTTCCTGGGTGTTTTACACAGTACTTGATTGTGATAGAGGGAGCCTTTCAAATTGCCCTTTTTATATATCACTTGGCTTTAACACCTATTTAAAACAATTTCACAGGTCTTTTGTCCCCTAACTGGAAGGCCTCTTTGTAAAGTTCTCTAGAAACTATTTATTTCAACTCAAAGAATATTTGCCCTATTAATCCTTCTATACTAAGCTATACTCTAATTTTATGTCAATGAAAAGTTTCCTGCTGCTACTGATTGGGACTTAAACATAAATAAATGCTCCCTGCTGCTACTGGCTGAAGCTTAAACTTAAATTAAAAGCTCCCTGGACTTCTGGTGATGTCATTGGGCTGAATGGCGGCGTGAAGAGGGAGCTCCGCCATCAAAGCCTTCCGCAACGGGGTAAAAACACCCCTAAGAAGTGAAAAACGCAGCGAAATGAAGCGGGCATGGCAGAGAGGTACCATTAGTGAGGCAGCGGGAGGCAGAGTGTGCGATAGTGAAGGACTGGGAAGCGAGATGCTGAAGGAGCCGTGGGGCCCGAACGGCAGTGCAAGTGACCGCAAAGTGCGGCGGACTGGAGAGCCGAGTCAGAAGCACTCTCGGCAAACACGACGGTGAACAAAGGTGGCGCAAGGTGGGAGAACCAGCAGAGAGGGCGGAAGTGGCAGTGTAGCAAAGAGGAGAAATAAATGCTGACCGGTGGAGGAGGTGGAAGCAGGCAAGCCACGGAGGGGGGGGGGGGGGGGTGTGAAAGGCCTTCACAAAACAAAGGAAAATAAAACAAAACAAAACAAAAACGCAAATTGAATTAAATAAAATTAAATAAAACCAGATCTTGAAGTGCTATAAAGGCAAGAGAACATATTAACAGAGGGAGCAGAAAGACTGACAAGAAAAGGGACACAAGCTACAGTTAAAAGATACAGAACACTGCAGGAAGTACCTTGAGCATAAGGAGAAGGTGGAGAGAGGGGAGATGGAGAAAGCCAGAGGAGGTTTATTGGCCAAGAAAAAGCTGGCGGAATTGAGATCCTCCTATGTGTCATCAAAAGGAGGAAAAGATGGCGAGAAGGAAGGTAAAATGGTGGCTGAACATGTGGCTGAGCAGGAAGATGAGATGGAGAGGCCAGGGAGCCCGGGAGTAGCTGACATGATTAAGACATGGCTGGTGGAGCTGAAAGAGGAACTCAAAGTGGAAATCAGCGGAGTTAAAAATTAACTAAAAGAGACATTACAATCTTTAAGACAAGACATAGTGGACCCAAGATCCCAGGTTGAAGAAACAGAACAGCAGATGGAGCAACAAGTGGAAGTAATGGAGGATTTTCAAAAAAGCTGGGAGGAGTTAAAGCAAGCTCAAGAAGAGCTGAAAGAGAAAACGGAGGATCTGGAAGACCGTTCATGGAGATGTAATATAAGAGTGAGAGGCATCCCAGAGGACGCTAAGTATAAAAACTGTGATGAAGTTATTACAAAAGTCTTTGGACACTCGTTACAAGCTGCAGCTCTGGAGGGGGGAGTAGAGGATGAGCCTCTGCAAATTGAGCGAGCGCATAGGGGGCTGGGACCCATAAGAGACAATCGACCAAGAGACATTGTGGTATGCATGAACTCCTTCAAAACCAAAGAGCGCATCTTGAAGGCTTCCAGGAAACTGGGACATTTTAAGTGGGAGGAGCACGCGGTGGAATTGTTTCAGGATTTGTCCCTTGGCATGTTACAGCGCCGGAGAGAGATGAAAGAGGTGACGGCCTATATGAGGTGGGAAGGGAAGCGTTATAAGTGGCTGTACCCTTTTGGCCTACTAATAACAGTGAAAGGTGTGTTGAGACAGGTGAAGACAAGCAAGGAAGCATGGAGTGCACTCAGTGACTTGGGACTAACTAACCTTCCAGAAGGAGTAGAGCGGCCAGCAAAATCAAAAACAAACACAGCATCCACATCTAGGGTGGAAAGTTTGAGGGGGGGGGGGAGAAGGAGAACAGCAATGTACACCATTTAATGTTTATTCTAAACAATGGCGAGAATAGGTACAATTAATGTGAAAGGACTGACTAGCCTGCAGAAGAGACGACAGTTGTTCAGGGAAGCGGAGAGACTACAATGGGATATTGTCTTGGTACAAGAAACTAATTTAAAGGGTACAGATGAGAGGTGGTTGAGTAATGGGCAGTTTCCACAACAATTCTTTGGAGGGGGGAAGGAGGTGGGGAGGGGGAAAGAGGGTAAGAAAAGGGGGGGGGGTGGCAATTTTAGTACGCCAAGGATGTCCATTTCAAGTGGGGGAAGTGGTTCGGGATAGAGAGGGAGGGGTCATAATTTTAGTGGGTGAGTTGAATGGGGAACAGGTAACAATTGTAAATTTTATATGTGCCCAATGGGGGGGGCAGGCTCCATTTTGGAAAGAAATAAGGGGGTTGTTGGATCAGACGGTACAAGGGAAACTGGTACTGGGGGGAGATTTTAACTTAGCACTACACCCCGAATGGGATCGGCGGATGACGGGGGGAGGAGGGGGAGGGGAGTGCTCGAAGCAGGAGATTAGTGAAGGGGATACTCAGGAAATTCCATTTGTTAGATGTGTGGCAGGAACATAACCGAGGGACAAGAGAGTATACTTTTTACTTGCATCCCCACAAAACCTATGGTCGGATAGATTATATTTTGATAGACAAAATGTGGGGGATAAGAGTGAGGGGCGTGGAGATTGGAAATATCACATGGTCAGACCATGCTCCGACATGGGTGGATATACAGGGGGGTCAAGGAGAGGGTGCTATAAGATTCTGGAGGATGAATGAGAGCATTCTTCGAAGGGATGAAATAGTAAAAGATATTAAGAAACATTTGCAGGCGTATTGGCAGCTGAATGATACTGGAGAAGTGAGTGAGACGGGTATGGGAAGGAATGAAAGCGGTAATTCGGGGGAGGTTGATTATGTGGGCTGCTAAATATAAAAAGTATAGAAAAGAGAGAGAAGACAAACTGCATGTTGAGATCAGAGGCTGCAAAACTGTATAATAGGCAAGGGTCAGCCAGGCAACTGAAATATTTAAATCAGTTGCAACTAGGGCTGAATAAGTTGCAGTTAGAAGCCATTGCTCATCAGATGGAGCGAGTAAAACAAAGGTTGTACGAGTGGGGGGCTAGAGCTGGGAGATTGTTAGCTGGGAAACTTAAGAAAAGGGAGGTAATGAATACAATTGTAGCCATTAAGGGAAAGGAAGAGGACATTGTGAGGGGAGGAAAACAGATAGGGGATACATTTCGTCAGTACTATTCAGATTTATATTCTCAGCGAGGGGGCGGGGGAATCCCCTATAGACGAATTTTTGGGAAAAGTGGAACTGCCCAAAGTGGGAGAGAAGCTGGGGGCAAAGATAGAGGAGCCCATTTCTATAGAAAAAATTGAGAAGGTGATTAAAGAAATGTCACTGGAGAAGGCACCAGGCTTGGATGGTCTACCTAATTTGTTCTATAAGACCTTCAGGGAGGACTTGGTGGAATTTCTGGTGAGGATATTTAATGGGATAGTGGAGAATGGGGGCCAATTATCACAGGGGATGTTGACAGCGGGTATAACAGTAATACCAAAGGCAGAGAAAGACCTATTGAGCTGTGGATCGTATCGCCCAATATCATTACTTAATACCGATGTGAAGATTCTGACAAAAATATTAGTGAATCGTTTAGCCCATGGACTGCCTACTCTTGTTAATATTGACCAAACAGGGTTAATCAGTGATAGTAAGGCTTCGGATAATATTAAGAGAGTGTTAGAGGTGATATGGGTAACACACCGAAGTAAGATTAGTATGATGGTTCTGTCTATTGACGTGGAAAAAGCATTTGATCGTGTCAGCTGGGAATACTTATTTGCTGTGTTGGAAAAGATGGGTTTTGGTGACAACTATGTCGCTTGGGTGCGGGCTCTGTATAATGGGCCGCAGGCGAGGGTGCGAATTAATGGACGATTTTCCAACGTTTTTCCCCTGCAGAGAGGTACCAGACAGGGGTGCCCTTTATCTCCCTTGCTCTTTGCATTGGCTATGGAGCCATTGGCACAGAGAATAAGGGAGGAGGATAGAATTAAGGGGGTCTAGGTGGGAAGGAGACAACATAAGATATCGTTGTTTGCAGATGATATCTTTTTAACACTAACGCAGCCAGAAGAGACATTGGGAAAAGTTTTAGAAGCAATAGAACAATATGGAGCGGTGTTGGGATTTAAAATAAATATGGAAAAGACTGAGGCGCTCAATGTTAATATGGGGGAGAGGAGTTGGATAGGTTAAAGGAAAAGTATCCCTTTAAATGGGCAAAGAAAATGATTACGTATCTGGGGGTGTATCTTATGGCGCGGCCACAGCAGATATATGGGGCAAATTACCCCCAATTATGGAAAAAGGTGAGTCAAGACTTACGGGAATGGATGGGAATGGAGATATCTTGGATGGGCCGCATAGCGGCGGTCAAAATGAATTTAGTTCCAAGAGTGTTATATTATTTTCAGGCTCTCCCTATAGAGGTACCAAAGAGGCAATTAAGGGAGCTTCAAGGGAAAGTATTTCATTTCATATGGCGTAAGCGACCACCCCGAATAGCGCAGGCAGTACTGTACCGGTCCAGGGGAGAGGGGGGGACTGGGGGTTCCGGGCCTTATAGCTTACTATCAAGCTGCCCAGATTAGGCATCTGATGGACTGGAAAGTAGGAGGGGAAGGGAAAACATTTGCAGAGATAGGAGAGGGGTGGAAGTAAGGGACTTGTCATAAACTTCCCAAAGTCCAACCTTGCTCCCACTCAATCCCTAGAGTTTATAGGAGCTGTTCTGGATACGAGACAGACAAGGGCCTTCCTCACACAGCCCCGCTGCCTTCGCATTGCGCAGCTAGCTTCCCAAGCAGCGCTAAAATCGCACCTCACCGCTCGGGAAATGCTACAGTTGCTAGGCCACATGGCATCCACCGTGCATGTGGTTCCTTATGCTTGCCTCCATATGAGGGCAGCCCAGTGGACCTTATCTACTCAGTGGACTCAGGCCTCAGGTTGCCTGTCAGGCAAAATAGCAAATTTAGATCGCCTTATTTTGTCCCTCCAATGGTGGCGGTCACTCAAAAACCTTCTGGTGGGGACTCCTTTTCAGCAACCCCCACCCCAAGCCACTCTAACAACAGATGCTTCACAGGTGGGTTGGGGAGCCCACCTGCATGGCCTCTCCACCCAGGGTACCTGGATTCCACAGGAGACCTATCTCCATATCAACCTCCTGGAGCTCAGAGCAATCTTCCTTGCTCTTCGAGTATTTCACACCCAGCTCAGCTACAAGACAGTCCTAGTTCAAACAGACAATCAGGTAGCCATGTTCTATGTGAACAAGCAGGGCGGAACAGGCTCTCTGTCGCTGTGCAACGAAGCTTTGCAACTATGGGCCCTCGCCAGAGAGCATCAGATTCATCTCCTTGCGGTGTATCTTCCAGGCATTCAAAACTCTTGGGCAGACAAACTCAGTCGAGTTCTGCTTCCACACAAATGGTCTCTCCATGCAGACCAGGTGGCCCAAATTTTTCAAATTTGGGGAACCCCGGACATAGACCTCTTGTAAGTCCGCTGAATGCCAAACTTCCCCGTTTCTGTTCCAGAATTCCGGCTCGGGGTTGTCAGGCCAGGGATGCTTTCCTCCTTCATTGGGGTCAGGACTTCCTGTATACCTTTCCACCCATTCCCCCAATTCCCAAAACCCTGTTCAAGCTTCAGAGAGACAGAGGTCATATGGTCCTCATAGCTCCACGTTGGGCATGGCAACCTGGTACCCTCTGCTCCTACATCTCTCTCAAATTCCGCCTCTGGAGTTAGGATCTGCTCCAGATCTTCTTTCTCAAGAGGACAGGATGCTGTGGCATCCCATTCCCCAGTCTTTGCATCTCAGGGCCTGGTTGCTGAAAGCCTAGAACTGCTCGGTCTTAACCTTTCTCAGCAGGTAAAGGATATCCTTTATGCTTCCAGGAAGCCTTCCACAAGACGCTCTTATGCATTTAAGTGGAAAAGGTTTACAATATGGTGCTCGCAGAAGGGTCTTAACCCTCTTGCAATGCCTCTGGAATCATTACTGGAGTATCTCCTTCATTTATCAAATGCAGGGCTTAAGACCAATTCAGTGAGAGTCCATTTGAGTGCTATTGCAGTTTCTTTCAAGACTCTAAATGGACAACCTATTTCTTCTCATCCTCTCATAGCGAGATTTATGAGAGGCCTTCTTTTAACGAAGCCTCCCATTAAGCCACCACCGGTGGCATGGGACTTAAATCTGGTACTTGGGCAGCTCATGAAACCGCCCTTTGAACCATTAGCCACTACCTCCTTGAAATTCCTTTCCTGGAAGGTAATCTTATTGCAATCACATCAGCACGTCGCATTAGTGAATTGCAA
Source organism: Ichthyophis bannanicus (assembly GCA_033557465.1). Classification (NCBI taxonomy): domain Eukaryota; kingdom Metazoa; phylum Chordata; class Amphibia; order Gymnophiona; family Ichthyophiidae; genus Ichthyophis; species Ichthyophis bannanicus. Next base: position 206,927,515 of record CM066033.1, read on the forward strand.
GCGTTGGTGGCTGATCCTCCTTATACAAGGTTCCATCATGATAAGGTAGTCCTTAGGACTCATCCACACTTTATGCCAAAGCTGGTGTCGCCTTTTCATTTAAACCAAGCGGTTTACCTTCCTGTATTCTTTCCAAGGCCTCACGCCTCAAATGCAGAAAGGAATCTTCGTACTTTGGACTGTAAAAGAGCTTTGGCTTTTTACTTACAAAGGACACGGCAACATAGAAAGTCTTCTCAAATCTTTGTTGCTTTTGATCATAGTCATTTGGGACTTCCAGTCTCCAAAAGGACACTGTCCAGCTGGGTTGCACAGTGTATATCTTTTGCCTATGAGAGCAAGAACCTTCCTGTTGAAGGCCATGTCACAGCTCACAATGTGAGAGCCATGGTAGCCTCAATGGCTCATCTTCACTCTGTGTCTAACGACGACATCTGTCGAGCAGCTACTTGGGCTTTGGTTCATACCTTTACAGCCCATTACTGCTTAGACAAGGACTCCCGCCGGGATGCCTTGTTTGGTCAGGCTGTTCCACACTTAATCAACTCCTACCCACCATCCCTGGTAGGATGCCAGAGATCCATGGGGGGAAGTGGAGCCCTTTCACAAGGGCACACAACTTTCTGCGGCCATCTCCCTGGCATCTGCAGCTAGGGAGTACCCATTTGTGAAGACTACATTCTTGCTTATTCCTGGAGATAGCATAGTTACTCACCTGTAACAGATGATCTCCGGGAACAGCGGGAATTTATTCTTCACAACCCACCCACCTCCCCTAGGCGTTGTATCTCTCTATCTCTCTCTCTCTCTTTCCCTCTCTCTTTTGTCTCAGCTTTAAACTCAACTGGAGAGGGACAGTTGGGAAAGGCAGGAAGGCAGCACGCAGGCACTGTGGGATGCTCCTAAAAGCTTTCCTATTGGACTCTGGGGAGCGTTCCCGCGCAGGCTTCGTCGGTACCGATGATACCCATATGTGAAGACTAAATTCCTGCTGTTCCCGGAGATCACCTGTTACAGGTGAGTAACTATGCTTTATGGGTGGAGCAGTGTGTGAGTTGGTAAGCTAATAGTGGCATAGTAGTTCTCCAGGAACAAGCAGGAAGTCAGCCCTCACATATAAGTGATGTCAGTGCCAATGGAGCCCGCGCGGAGCATTTCCCCAGCTTTCAAAGAAACTTTTCAGGAATGCTATCACGCATCCGTGGTCCCCTTCCTGCCCAAGGGTGCCATCTTATTCAGTTTCCTTTTTTCCTTGGAGCCCAACGGACGCTTGTCCTGTTCCCCTAGAAATATTTCTCAAAAATTAGCCTTAAAGGTTGGTTTTTCCTGGTTTGTGTACCGGTTCCTCTTCCCACCTCGAGCCAGCACCGTTTCTCAGCTCCCATAAGAACATAAGATTTATTTATTTATTTAAATGTATTTCTATACCGCCTTATCCTGCAATCAAGGCGGTCTGAACAGCAAACAATCAATAAGATACAGTGTATAGTGTGCACATGCAGTGAGTAGTGTATGCGTGTGAATGTGTCTGGACGTTGATTCTTGTGGTGCTATTTCCAACAGTGGCCAATCTAGGTCATATGTACCTAGCAGTTTCCCCAAAAGACACAGGTTCCACAATGCTTGTACTGGGTCATGCATTGATATCCTGTGTCCCTTCTTAGGTTTATGGACCTTTCCGCCAGGAACTTGTCCAAACCTTTTTTAAACCCAGCTACACTAACAGCCTTTACTACATCCTCCGGTAACAAATTCCAGAGTTTGATTACACGTTGAGTGAAAAAATATTTTCTTTTATTAGTCTTAAATAGTTTACACTGTAGCTTCATTGCATGTCCCCTAGTCTTTCTATATTCTGATAACGTAAACAATCGATCTACGTTTACCCGTTCCGCTTAGTTCATTAATTTATAGACTTCTATCATATCTGCCCTCAGCCATCTCTTTTCCAGGTTAATGAGCCCTAACCTTTTTAGCCTTTCTTCATAGGAGTATCCTTCCATCCCCTTTACCATTTTGGTGGCTCTTCTCTGAACCTTTTCTAAAATTGCTATATCCTTTTTAAGATACGGCGACCAAAATTGCACACAATATTCAAGGTGTGGTCTCACCATGTTTTTTTTGTTTTTTTTTGATGAGGCATGCCTCTGTAGGCCGGGTCCACCTACAAAGTCTCCCCAATTACCAATAAACAGTTCAGACAACAGTTGCTCAGCTACAAAGAAACTTTTTATTTGGCACAGCAAACAAATGGTTATAGATGCAGAGAGCAAGTGCCTGTCTGAGGGACAGCGGGGCAGCCTTCTCTCTGCAAGGGGAGAAAAGAACTGCCCAAGACCCTCTAAAATTGCTGTCTTATATATACCTCTCTGCTTCAAATTCTAAATAGTTTCAGCAAATTCAGCATAAATTCTTAGGTGTTTGCAGGCTTCCTGCAAAGCTCTTTCCCAGGGCCTCCTATGTTTATGCAGCTGGATCTGCTGATCAAGGCTTGCCTATCTATGCAATCAATCATAGCCCTCTGTCTCCTCCTGTGTTTTTCCATCTGCTGGCACCAATTGAAACCTTCAGGGCAAGAGCATTAGTTGAATTCCTGGCTTGACCTGTTTGAACCTAGGCTTATATCCTTGGACACTTCTGTCCAAAGTATAGCTTTTTTTAGGCTTTATAACAGTAGTAAGCTGCATGTACTCTTTTTCTGTTGCCCACCTGTTTTGTGCCAACCATATGTTGCTGTGTATGTTTCAAACAGGCCAGAGTGCAGTTATAAGGCAGACATATATGCAATCATAAGGCAAACATATAAAGCAGATCTGAGCTGATTATCCCTTTATTCCAATTATCCCTTCATTCCCCACTTTTTCTTTTCCTTTTTTTATGTGGAGGGGCAAAAGTAATCCCACTAAGGGGCATTGATAACAATAACCATTTGAGACAAAGAGGGATTATGAAGGGGCAGCTTTTGGTACTGTACTTTGCAATATCATTCTTTTACAGCATCCTAATAAAATAGGAAAAATACAGCAGGCAAGAATACCAAACACAGCAATACTTAAAAGAGTTATAAAGAAAGCTGTTAGGCCTCCTCCGAGTCTGGAAAAACCAGCAGGCAACATCCTAAGAGAATGGAAGACATACAGCATGCAATAATACTGAACACATCAAATATTCAACAAAGTGATGAAGAAAGCTTTGAAAATGTTACAGCAAAACTTGAGCTGGTGTGCGTATTGCAATTGCTGTAGCCCAAATGGCTTGTAGATTTTCCCAAAAGTCCCAATCAGTCTTAATAGTCTTTATTTTCAGATAATTTGGGCCTGCTTCCCAGCAGTTTTTCAGGACTGCGTCGTGCGCTTCACCTGTCTCCAAAGTTTAAGTGTGATTTAGTTCAGAGGTCTTGGGGTGGACTGTTTCTTCTGGATTATGGCCAATTTTCTCTGCTGGAATCTCTGGATTGCAATTGGTGACATGGTTCCAGGTCCCATTCAGAAGAGCAGCATCCAATATTAAATGAAAAGACTAAAATATTCTAGATTAGATTTTACAATGAGACAATGCAATGTGACAAACATAATTTCATCCACATTTACTTAAGATCATAACTATCTCATATGGTATCAACTGTGTCTCTCAGTTTGATAAACTTCTTGTCTCTCCATCACTGGAGATTCATTTGCTGGTAGGAAATACTCCACCATGCCCTTAACTGATCTTTACATATTGATAGATTAGACAAGTTGCACACACGTATTCTGCAAGTTTGGCAAGTTTCAGAATTACTCCAATTTTTATTTGTGAAAATTTGTCATCAAATCATCCCTCTTTTTACCCATGCATGTCTGGCCAGGACATACAAAGGCAAAATGAGGCAAAAAGCATCTGGAAGTACCACATGGCCAGTGTGGATGTTCCAAAGCATATCATGGTGCAAAATGCACCTAGCCTGTCTCCAGGTGTCTATTTCCAATTGTTGAGTAAGTGTTGAGGCTTAAATTACTTCCTGAATTAAAGATTCTGGAGACAGCATAGTTGAATACAATTTGCTTACATATTCATTAGGCAAATATGTCACTTTAAATAACCTTCATCAGTTTAATGTCCATCAGAGTACCACCTCTTAATTGGCATGCTAAGATCATCAAACAATTGTTAAAAACTTAGTATTGTGGTAAACAAATGGTATATAGAAAATATAAATTTGGATTCTTCTTAATAAATATAACAACATGAGTAAACAGTGTCCTTCTTTTTTCTCACCAACTTAATTGGTATGGTTCAAAAATGGACATATGTGCTCATTCAAAATAGCAAATGTCTTAAACAATCTGAATAAAGTCCCTACAGTATAAAAATATTATTTTTGTAACATTTTTATAACGGCAGTCGTAATAGGACAAATCATGACTTTTAACATGACAGCCACATGTCTCTCTCTCACGTATGACTAGAATCTATTGTATATACTGTTCTCAGTGAGAGTGCTGAACAAGGCAAGGTAACAAAACTAGACAGACATGTTAAAAAAAAAAAAAAATCTCTGGGCTGTAGGAGACTTTGTCTAATCAATTCAACTTAATGTTATTGTTTTATGTGTAAATAACTTTACAAATATTCTCATATCTTTCTGGGAACTAAGCTCCATTTTTCACCAAATTTGTTCTGCAAGTGTGTAAACTAAAGTAAATTTGTATGTCATAGTGCTACAATATAGTGTATTCCTAAAATTGAAATTTTTAAAAAAATCTTTCAAAACAAAGTACACTGTGTTTTCTCTGGACCCCAACATATAAAATTCAAATACAGAAAAACAGATGAATTTATCCTAAAATTCAGCAACTCCCGTGTTACTGTCCTTAGTCATTAGTCATTAGCACTGAGCTTAAGAATACAAACACTCCCTTTCACATTTAAATTGAATGAAACTGGTGTCAAACTGAACTGCAGACTAAACAGTAGATCTCTCTTTCTCCATGGACCAGCAGGATTGCGTCAGCCACACTTGGTGACGTCCTCCGGGCGGAGCCGTGCATACGGAAGTGCTCTCTAGAGCTCAGAAAGGTGAGCCCTTACTGATCCCACCTTAGGTAGCCCATCCTACCGGTCCGCCCCCTGGTCCGGCCAGTTTTCGTTCTTCCGCCTTGCCAGCAAGACGGACCCTGCTCTGCTCTCATTTTGTTTGTTTCTTTGTTTTAAATTTTGCTAGACAAATGCCTAAATACTATGCCAAAAAGTGCCCACACTGTGGCAACAAGAACCATACCTCTCACGGATGTTCCCACTGTGGGGCCATGAAGAAAAGGCTACCATGGGGTGTACTCAGCCTCCACGCCTCATGCTGACCCTCCGCCGGCCCAGGATGTGCCTGAACGGGCCTCCATCCTCAGCCGAGCCTCCGCTGCTGCCGACAGTGCTCCCTCCCGGCGGGACGTGCCGTATGGGGCCTCCGTTCCCAGCCCGGTGCACAGTAAGGACGCTGCTGCTACTCCCGGATCAAGCGTGGCCGCCCGCGGTGCCACGGAGGTAAGCTCTGCTGCTGCTATCTCTCCAGCTGTTATTTTGGACGCTCTGGGGCTCGCGGATAAAGTCTCTTCCACGCGGCAGCCCTCTGTACCTCGAGCCCATGCTGCCCAAGATGGTGCCCTCCTGCAGTCCTCCCAGCCTCGGCTGGGGTCCTCCAACTCCGCCCGCCACGGGGGCGGGGCCTCGACGCCGGGAAATACAGTGCAGTGCTCAGCCCCTTCGTGCCTCGGGGAAGCCAGTTTTCAGCACGCCCCCTCTACCGCGGCTTTGACTCTGCACCAACCCAGCAGTCCGGCCAGCCTGATCGCTGCGGGAATCGAATCAAGGGAGCCTCGCAGCAGCGCATCGCATGGCTATGGGAACCCTCTGCACAGCAATGCCCTCGGGAGATCTGCAGAGGCTATTAACCCCTCAAGCGCCAGTGCTCTGTTCAATGGTGCTAGCAGCCACATCAGGAGCACCTCGGCCCATAGATCTTCCCACCGCAGGAAGCGGACCAGGCACAGTGGGCGCAGCAGTAGCAGTGACTCTGGCCACGGAGCCCATCGGTCAAAACGGCACAGGCACACCAAGCACCACCGCCACCACTCCCAACGCCGCAGACACCTCCTGGATGATTCTCACAGCGACAGCAGCGGAAATCGGAGCACTCACAGACGCAGCACATCCAGCCGCAGTACATCCTCTGCTATCCTCAACTTGTTAACCCAGCTTGTGAGACAGTCTGCCTCAACGACACCCACGGCACACGTCTCGCTCTCACCCGGCGCAGACCCTGCTCAGAAAAATCCGGGAGCAGCGCTTACCTCCACCCCGGAGGAGAGGACCAGAGAACCCGCCCGTGGACCCTCACCCGATCTGGTCCACGAAAACCATTCGCCTGACAGCACCGCTGATGACCACGACATCGAAGCAGCAGTGGTGGGTTCAGCTTCCATAGAGCATACGAACTCTGAGAAGGCGCAGTCTGCTGAGACAGAGGACCCCCCCCTCCGGAGGACCTCACCTACCCCAAGTTTTTAGCCAAACTGGCCTCTGCCCTCGCTTTGAATGTCACCGATGCTTCAGGGGAGACAGTTCCATCGCAACACCGAAACCTGCCTTTGCACTGCCAGTGCACCAGAGGCTATTGGACAATCACTCCAAACTGTGGCAGACACCAGCATCTGGTCGACCGTTTCCCAGGCGGCTCGACTACAAGTATCAAGTGAAGCCTGCCCCTGGATTCTCTCAACTCCAGCTTCCACACAACTCCATTGTCGTGTCTTCAGCGCTCAAGCGCACCAAGTCCTCACGCACTCACGCCAATAGCCTCCCTGGCCGAGACAACAAGCTCCTGGATGACATCGGGAAGAAGGTGTTCGAAGGGGCTATGCTTAGCGCTAAAATCGCAGCTCATCAATTCCAGCAAGTCCTGTTCCTGGACACCTGCATGGCGACCTTGCGAACATCGGCTGCATCCCTTCCCAAGGAATCCCAGGCTCTACTCTCCAGTGCCCTTCTCAATATGTCTGAATGCAGCAAGCACCTGGCCAGCGCAACCTTTGACTCATTCGACACGGCCTTGCGCACTGCCGCTACGGCTATATCTGCGAGGCGCTGGGCATGGCTGAGAGCCTCTGGCCTTCGTGAGGACACCCATGACGGTATAGCCAATGCACCCTGCACGGGGGAATCGCTCTTTGGAGACAAAGTTAAAGACACCGTCAACGATATGAAAGAGCACTGCACCACTCTGCAAACCCTTGCAGAAGATGGCTTTGAGCGCCACAGTGGAGCGCATAAGGGCAACTTCCAGAGACGATCGTACTACTCTTCCAACAAAAAGTACCCCTCCAACAGGAAATGGCAGCCTAACAAATATAGAAACAACTCCTACAGCGGACCCGCTCACCAACGCAACTCCCAGCGGGACCGCAAACAAAAGAACAACCCACCCCCTGCGAAGAGTGGACCATCCTTTTGACGCCTATCCTCCGGCGGTCACCCGAATCGGGGGTCGCCTGACTCACTTCCTAACCGAATGGCAAAGCATCTCCTCTGACTCCTGGGTTCTCGAAATCATTCGAGACGGCTACCGGATACGTTTCAGCTCAACACCTCACCAAAGTACCCATCCCATCAGCGCAACACCACCGCATCTGCGCCTAGCCATGGCCGCCGAACTGATGCACCTGCTGTCCTCCGGTGCTATAGAGCAGGTACCGTCGGACCAGATAAACTCTGGCTTTTACTCCAGGTACTTCCTCAACCCCAAACGGACAGGCGGGGTCCGTCCCATCCTCGACCTCCGCAAGCTCAACAAGTTCATCGTCAAAGAAAAGTTCAGGATGTACTCCCTCAACTCAATCCTGCCCCTGATTCAACCCGGCGACTGGATGGCATCCCTGGACCTACAGGATGCCTACACCCACATCCGCATCCACAAGTCGCACAGGCAGTACCTTCGCTTCAATGTACTGGGCCAACATTACCAGTACAAAGTCCTTCCCTTCGGCCTATCGCCAGCTCCACGAGTATTCACGAAGTGTGTGGCAGTACCCGCAGCGCACCTCCGCAAACGGAATGTATCCATCTTTCCCTACCTGGACGACTGGCTCCTCACAGCCCCATCAGCACCGGAGCTTCAAGAGGCCCTGAGTATAACCGAGTCCCTGATCTCCTTCCTGGGGTTCGTGATCAACTACAGCAAGTCGCACCGCATCCCCTCACAGAGGTTGGAGTTCATCGGAGCAGAGATCGACACCCAACTCTCGAAGGCATTCCTTCCCCAACGCAGGCTGGTGGCTCTGACCTCACTCGCAGCCAGCTTGGCTTCTGCGGAGACCCCCTCAGCGAAGTCCATCCTACGCCTTCTGGGCCACATGTCCGCCACCACGTCTGTTATCCACATCGCCAGGTTACGGATGCGGCCACTACAGTGCCATCTACGCACCCACTGGAACCAATACTCGCAACCCCTCTCCACCCGCATCCCCATGACCGCCAGAATCAAGACTCAGCTGCACTGGTGGACTGTTCCGGGGAACCTCTCGGGGGGAAAGGACATGCATCCACCCGAGCACCAAGTGACCTTAACTACGGACGCATCCAACTTGGGCTGGGGTGCTCACATTCTGCAATTCAGCACACAAGGGGCCTGGTCGCCGCAGGAGACACTCCTGCACATCAACCTCCTGGAGCTGAGGGCCATCAAGTACGCCCTCAAAGCGTTCTTAACGCATGTACAGAACAAGTCCGTCCTCATCCAGACAGACAACCAAGTGGCCATGTTCTACATCAACAAGCAAGGGGGCACCGCCTCTCGCTCCCTCTGCAAGGAAGCTCTGCAGATCTGGTCCCTGGCCCTGACACACGGGTGCAATCTCCGTGCCTCCTATCTACCGGGCGATCAGAATACCTTAGCCGACAAGCTCAGCAGGCAGCTGCAGCCGCACGAGTGGACACTCCTCCCGGAGGTCACCGACTGTCTCTTCCGTCATTGGGAGCGCCCGAGCATCGACCTGTTCGCCACGGAGCAGAACACAAAATGCCCCCTCTTTTGCTCCAGGCACCCGTCCAGCAAGCGAATGGCAGCGGATGCATTCGACGTGTACTGGGGGGAGTGGTCTCTGGTGTATGCCTTTCCCCCGACACCCCTCATTCCGGCGACACTCCAGCGGCTGGCTCGCGACAAGGCTCGAGCCATCCTAGTGGCTCCCTACTGGCCCCGACAGATGTGGTTTGCACTCCTACAACGCCTAGCACAAGGGGAACCCATACGCCTGCCACTCAGGCCAGACCTACTCTCGCAGGACGGGGGCAAAACGATGCACCCAAACCTCAAAGCCCTAGCGCTCACTGCCTGGAGGTTGAGCGGATGAGTCTCTCTTCACTCATGCTCCCGTCAGAGGTGCAGGATGTGGTCCTAGCGGCCAGGTGGCCCTCCACCAGGAAGGCCTACGGCCTCAAGTGGAAGAGATTCAGCATCTGGTGCGCAGCACAAGGCCTGCAGCCCACCACGTGTCCGCTTCCCGAGGTCCTACAGTACCTGACTTCGCTATCTAACCTTGGCCTTAAGACTCAATCCGTCAGAGTGCACCTCTCTGCGATTGCAGCATTCCATGCTCAGCCCAAAGGGGCAACCTCCATTGCAGCACTACCCTTGACAAATCGCTTCATGAAGGGCCTGGCAAATCTGAAACCCCCGCTCAGGCGTCCCGTTCCATCTTGGGACCTCAACACTGTACTCCTTCGCCTGACCAAGGAACCCTTCGAGCCGCTGCAGTCGGCCGAAATGAAGTATGTCTCATGGAAAACCCTGTTTCTCGTGGCCATTACATCTGCCCGAAGAATCAGCGAGCTACAGGCATTGATGTCCCATCCCCCCTACACACAGTTGCACCAGGATAGAGCATCCTTGAGGACCAACCCAAAGTTCGTGCCCAAGGTGGCATCTGCCTTCCACGTGAATCAATCCATTGAGCTTCCGGCTTTCTTCCCAGAACCTCACGCCTCCGAAGAAGAAAGCCGCCTGCACACGCTTGATTGTCTACGGGCCCTCCGGGTATACCTGCTCCGCACGGAGCCCATTCGCAAAGGCGAACAGCTGTTCGTATCCTTCGACCCCGACAGGCCGGGCAGGCCTGTCAACAAGAGAACCCTTTCGCACTGGATCGCCTCATGCGTCTCCCATTGCCTCGACCCCACAGGCTCACAGAACCTGCCAAGAGTGGGCCCTCACAATCTCAGGGCTATGGCCACCACAATAGCCAACCTTCGTTCTGTTCCTCTGCTGGATGTCTGCAGAGCGGCCACATGGACCTCTCCGCACACGTTCCAAAAGCACTACTGCCTCGACCTCAAGGCTCAGGAGGACTGCGCCCTAGGAACTGCCATCCTCTCCACTGCAATGGACACGAGAGAAGCTGCCTAGGCCCTGTATCAGGCCCATGTTATTGCACTATTGCACAACTGCTGTATTGCACTGCTTATTGCACTAGTTATTGCACTGTTGCACAGTTTCTTGCACTAATTGCACATTGTGTTACTGTTGCTGTTGGTTATCGCACTTTGCACCTGTTGTTCTTATGTTATTGCACAGTTCCGATGCTGTTACTCCTCACGTATGTTACTGCAATAAAGTCGTTGCACTAAGCTCTACGCCTGATCCTCATTGTGCTACTAGGCTCCTCCTCCACCTCAGCATACCTGCAGCTAGGTAGGCACCAAGTGTGGCTGACGCAATCCTGCTGGTCCATGGAGAAAACGAGGTTACTTACCTGTAACGGGAGTTCTCCGTGGACAGCAGGATAAGTCAGCCACACAATCCCGCCCACCTCCCCTGGAGGAGGTCAGCCTGCCGAATCCGCTTCCTGTCCGGGAACTGGCTAGCTGGGAACACACTGGCCGGACCAGGGGGCGGACCGGTAGGATGGGCTACCTAAGGTGGGCTCAGTAAGGGCTCACCTTTCTGAGCTCTAGAGAGTACTTCCGTATGCACGGCTCCGCCCGGAGGACGTCACCAAGTGTGGCTGACTTATCCTGCTGTCCACAGAGAACTCCCGTTACAGGTAAGTAACCTCGTTTTCTGTCCTTTAAACAAAAGTTAAAATAAAACTTAGTTACAGCTCTTTTGGGTTTCTGTAATTTATGAACAATAAGCATGTCCTCTATGAAATGCTTGCAACAATATATAAAATTCTCTTTTACTTTTAATTTTGCTCGATCAAAACCAAACATATAACTTCTCATTCACTCGGGATTTAAATCATTTCCCAGTTGCAATCTGCCAGCCCATCTGTAAGCAGCCCATCCTGAGAAACTTCGCTAAACCCTTCCCCTTTGGGGAATTCTGAAGCAGTATGCTTTTCAGCTTGAGAAACTCAGGACCTTAAAAAAACAAGTAAAAAGTATTTTCTTCATAATCTTATATAAGGATTTTCTCCAACAATTCAGTACTAACTCTACAGGATAAATTTAAAGCACTGAACTAGACATCTTTGCATCACAAGGTTACATATTTTCTTAAACATATTTTCTTAACTTTTAGAGCTATTTTTCCTTGGTTACAAAATCCAGCTGTAGTCTTTTCCCTTTATTAATTTGATCTTAAATTTGTAAAGTCATAAGAACATGACAAAACTGATCTTGTATCACTGAGTCAAAACTAATCAAACAGAATTTCTTAGCATCACTACGATTTTTATTAATCTCTGGTTAATTAGGATCTTCCACATTTGTTAGAAAAATCAAAATAAGCTTCTCAAAAAGTAACACATTCATAGAAATTCGTTCCACATTGTGTACAACTGCCCTATGACCTATCACAGACCCAGGCAGAGCTATTTAATCTTCTGACACACAGAAAACAGCAGACAAATGTTTCTTAACCAGGATATACTCAGATCCCAAATCTAAAAAATAAAACTTACACATATGGATTAGACTTATTTACTGCACACAAATATGCACAGGGGAAAAAGAAACAATTTGAAATTTTCAGGCTGTACTTGTAACTATAAACTATTTTTCTTTGTTTTTCTACCAGTCAGATCACTGCACACAATAGCTGGCAGTTCAGAATAAAAACACTGTCAATTATCTGTGCGGTCTGCTTCTAAGATTCTCACTTCAGTGTACAATACATTCAGATCCCAATCCAGTAACCCAGAAAATCCATTCCATGTTACAATACAAACTCAGACAGACAGGAGGAAAAAACTAGCTGTCTCAGCACATCAATTACTACAGCAGACCCTGGAAGATTTTTCATTGTTTTCAATGTTCTAAAGAAGACAGGAAAGACTTGGAAGAATAGAGACAGATAAACAAACACCACTTGTCACTTGCGTTCAAGGGACTCCGGGCCAACGGTTTTACCCTCTCCAGAGACTGGGGCGTCTTACAAGCACATGAATATTGTGGAAGAAAATAAAAGCAAACAGATACGCTCCCCAGGAATTCCCCACTTAGTTCAACTTTAACAAAGAATTCTAATCAGTTCAGCTCCAGGGACCATAAAATCTACTGAAGTAGCCAGTAATGAAAGGACAGTGTTTACTAAAGACTAAAACTAAAAACACAGGACAGAGTTAAATGCATTATACCTAACAGCCTATCTGATCAGAATACTGAAACTGAACTAGACCCACTCCCCTTTGGTTATTTAATTCAGCTGCAGTCAGCTCCTTCATTCGCTTTGATCTGGAACTTGTAAAGTAATGCATTTATCTAGCTATAATTAGTCAAAAAGATACTTAGAAAGCTATTCTTCAATAGATCTAATTGTCACCCTCTCTGGTCTGTGAGCATCCCAGATAAGGAGATCATCCCCGTTTTTCTATAAATATTCTCCTTAGCTGTCCCTCTTTCTAAGATCTGTAAACCTGGTGTTTTCACTGTTCGGGAACAGGGGCAAACCCCTCTTTATTTGCAACTTCGCTTTTACAGATGGAAAATTCAGACCTTTTTATTTACAAAGGTGAGAAGTTACTTATCCAGGACTCATACAAACATACAACTCTTGCGCTTCGTCTAAACCCAGCCAATCCCCTCGCAGTGATGGGGGTATGGAAACGTGGATAAAGACACACACTCGCTTCGTATTAATAATACGTACAGTCTCAAGCGTACACCAATCAATCCTGGAAAGACAGAGACCTAATGTCTGGGCAAAACATTCAAACTTTCTTTCCCTAACATTACAACTAAATGCAAAGACACTCTAACAATTTTCTACATAACAAAACATTAAGCACATAAAATACATATGCATATGTGTAAATTTGGTACTCACCCACCAATCGAACCTGGGTAAATCTTCCGTCTTTGTTTGTAGACAGGAAAACACAATACTCACAACTGGAGTCTTCCTAGGGTATACTTTTCTTTCGTCGCCACTCAGGACTATATCCTTGTTCTCTTCACCCTCACTGGGACGGCTTCTTAATCTTCTGGACCAGCAGAAAATATCTTCATCCCCTATTGGAATGGTATTCTCATCTCCTGTTTCTCCTTTCAAACAAGAGGTATCCTCTCTGACAAAAATACAGTCAGAGGAATCCTTGGGCAATTTAGAAAAATTTATGAGTGTCTAAACTCAGTTTAGAAGTCCCTGTTCGGGCGCCAATTTGTCTCCCCTACAAAGTCTCCCCAATTACCAATAAACAGTTCAGACAACAGTTGCACAGCTACAAAGAAACTTTTTATTTGGCACAGCAAACAAATGGTTATAGATGCAGATAGCAAGTGCCTGTCTGAGGGACAGCGGGGCAGCCTTCTCTCTGCAAGGGGAGAAAAGAACTGCCCAAGACCCTCTAAAATTGCTGTCTTATATATACCTCTCTGCTTCAAATTCTAAATAGTTTCAGCAAATTCAGCATAAATTCTTAGGTGTTTGCAGGCTTCCTGCAAAGCTCTTTCCCAGGGCCTCCTATGTTTATGCAGCTGGATCTGCTGATCAAGGCTTGCCTATCTATGCAATCAATCATAGCCCTCTGCCTCCTCCTGTGTTTTTCCATCTGCTGGCATCAATTGAAACCTTCAGGGCAAGAGCATTAGTTGAATTCCTGGCTTGACCTGTTTGAACCTAGGCTTATATCCTTGGACACTTCTGTCCAAAGTATAGCTTTTTTTAGGCTTTATAACAGTAGTAAGCTGCATGTACTCTTTTCCTGTTGCCCACCTGTTTTGTGCCAACCATATGTTGCTGTGTATGTTTCAAACAGGCCAGAGTGCAGTTATAAGGCAGACATATATGCAATCATAAGGCAAACATATAAAGCAGATCTGAGCTGATTATCCCTTTATTCCAATTATCCCTTCACCTCAACCGGCGTTTGCACCCTTTTTTGCCTAGGGGTCGCCAACCCCAGCCAGGTGTCTCCCACCATATCTCCCGGTGGGTTCAAAAAATGTCACCCTGCAGTCAAACTATGTCTGTCACAGACATCCATGATGGTTACCTACGCTGCCTGGGTCCGGACCGTGGCAATACCACCTCGACCTGTGCCAAGCCATGACTCCGAAAACCAACAAGAAACGGTTGGTGTTTGCAGGGGAAGATGTTCCCGTATCTGATTCAACTCTGGCTTCCCCGACAATGAGCTCCCAGCCCAGCACTTCCCACAAGGCCCAGGCGTCCTCAGAGTGTCGTAGCGACGGTTCCTCCGTAAAGACCTCGGATCCTGAGAAGAAAAAAGAAAAAAATCCTCGAAGCCAGTTGAGGTTCCACCAGCGAAACCTGGTAAGGTCCCGCAGAGGGACTCTGGCGACTCCAAGCAAGCACCCCCCTGAGGTTTTTAGGAAGGAGTCCTTGGCTAATGGAGACCATTCAAGGCTCCTTGAGGCTGTGATGCTAGTCGAGGATGCACTCGCAAGAGTGCCGGCGTTGGGCCCAAGAACATTGGTGCCTTTGCCAAAAGTTGCAGAGCCTTCTGGCTTTGAAACTAGAAATGTCGGCCCTAGAGCAGAATATCTCTGTCATCCTGGCCCTGCAGCAAGCAATGATGTCCGGCTAGTCCGCATCATCTGCTCCAACAACTGGGCTCCCGCCTGCAGGGGAGTCTCTGAGCATCGAGCCATGCACCGAGCGCCACCAGCCTCAGGTGAGCCCTGCCACCGATTACGGTCCCGATCATGATCCTCGGGTGTCCAGTCCTCCCTGACCAGTTTTTGGGAGTTGGACCTGAGATCCTTCGGAGGAGCCCGGTTTCCCAGCCCTGGCCTCAAGGCACAGGAATCCCGAGCCTTGGAGGCCTCGATGCCCTCCGGCTCCGAGTGGGAGACCAATGATGAGGCCTCCCCAGAGACCTCTTGATACCGAGACATCCCCTCGGAGCCGTCTCCCCCGGCACCCTGGTGCCGTTCTTCCCCAGAGGACGTGGCCTTCCATGACTTCATACAGGATATGGCCTGGGCCTTGTCAGACCCGACTGAATCAGAAGAGGACCCGCGCACCAAAGAACTGGAGATTCTCCAGTATGAATCCCTGCCAAAGGGGAGACTCACGGTGCCAGTGCAACCTATCCTTAAGCGGTTGGTCCTACGAATGTGGGATACCCCCAGCCTTGGTGCTGGTGGTCAGCTGCTGCCTCGACACCATGCAGAAGCTTAAAGGCCAGAAGAATTATTCCTCTGTCCCCCTGGGCAGAGAGGCCCGAGCCCTCAATGCCCTTGTGCACAAGGGTTTTCAGGGCTCCATGCTCGGCTGCCGGAAACAGGTCTATGAAATGTACATAAGTATGTACTTCAAGGGCCTCATCCAGGAACTGGAGGGTTTCTCCATGGGCCTCGCTGGAGAACCGCTTCAGAGGTTTCAAACCTTGACAGCTGGGATCCGGGACTGCTCAAAATTCCAGTCCTGCGCCGCCTAAATTTGTTCGGTAAGCCCATGGCTGACAAGATGGCCGAGATAGAGGCAGAGGTCATGACCAGGCAGAGGCTCTCAAGGAAGACCTCAGCCCTCCCCCGGAAGAAGCCATCTGGGAAAATACTCTCTTTCCTGAGGAAAAAGGGGTCCTTTTCATCAGGTTCACTACCAGCCCTTCTCAGGACAGCAGTAACGAGGCTCTCGGCCCAAGAGTCAGGGCCACGTGCCGAGAAAGCTGTAAGCTCAGAAGCCCCAGGCCCCAGCTCCCACCCATTCTGGGGGGGGAGCTTTTGACTCGGGTAGGGCCTCCTCTCCCCCAGGAAACCCTCCCCAGCCCACAGGGGGCCACCTGGCGCTCTTTGCCAATTGGTGGGCCGGGGTCACCATGGACTATTGGGTCCTTCAAGTGGTAAGGGAGGGGTATCTCCTCCGCTTCCAGAAAACACCCCAAGGGTTCTTTCCAGGAGAGCCAGTGTGGCCTCTCCTTCACCAGACCTTGCACCTCTCAGAGCTCCCAGGCCTGCTTAACGACAGGGCAGTGGAGCCTGTACTCAAACATCTATGGGGAAAGGGGTTTTACTCCAGGTATTTCCTTGTCCCCAAAAGAACTGGGGGCCTCAGGCCCATACTAGACCTGTGAGAGAGACGTTCAAGATGCTCTCCCTTGGTCCAGGGAGATTGCCTCTGCTTCTTGGATTTAAAGGATGCGTACACTCACATCCTGATCCACCCCTCCCACAGACTACCTAAGATTTGTAGTGGGAGGAGAGCACTACCAGTACAAGGTACTCCCCTTCAGCCTGGTCACATCGCCAAAAGTTTTCACAATGTCTGGCAGTAGTTGCCACCTATCTGCGCCTACAAGAGGCCTTCGACTTCCCCTATCTGGATGACTGGCTTTTCAGAGGCACTATGGCCATTGAGGCCAGCCAGGCCACAGACCGGGCAGTCTGCCTCCTGCAGCACCTGGAGTTTGTCATCTACTATCTCAAATCCCATCTCTCCCAGGCTCAAGTCCTAGAGTTTATAGGGGCACACCTAGACATGCTAGAGGCAAGAGCGGTCCTCCCAAGAGAAAATGACAGCTCGCCTCCAGCAGCTGGCAGGGGTGGTGCAATGCCTCAGGACAGTCCCAGCGCGCTTCCTTCTTCATCTCCTGGGTCACATGGCCTCGATGGTCCACGTCACCCCCTCGGCCCACCTGCATATGCAGATGGCCCAATGGTGCCTGCACTCACAGTGGATTCAGGCCACAAGCAGGCTGAGGAACAGGGTCAAGATCACCAGCTGACACGTGGCCTCACTGAACTGGTGGCTGAACTTGCACCACCTACGGGCGGGAATGCTCTTTCAGCCACCTGCACCATAAGCAACCCTGACCGCAGATGCCTCCCTCCTTGGGTGGGGAGCTCACTGCAATGACCTATGCACACAAGGAAGTTGGTCGCCAGAGGAATCCCTCCTGCAGATCAATCTCCTGGAACTCCAGGTGATCTTTCTGGCCCTACGAGCCTTTCGCCACCACCTATGACATCTGCCAGTGTTGATCCAGGCGGACAAACAAGTGGCCATGTTTTACATCAACAAGCAGGGAGGCACGGGCTTGTACTCCCTCTCCTTTGTGGCATGCCACAGCATGCTACTGCAAGTGGTATACCTCCTGGGCCAGGACAACTGCCTGGCGGACAGGCTGAGCAGCGTCCTGTGGCCACATTAGTGGCGCACCCCCGAGTAGCGAGACAGCTCTTCAGCCTCTGGGGCAGGCCCATGATAGACCTGTTTGCCTCTCCAGACAACGTGTAGCTGACTCGCTTCTGCTTCTGTCAACCACACCCAGACAGAGTGGCAGCGGACTCCTTCCTAGTCTCGTGGGCCGAGGGCCTACTCTATGCGTTCCTGCCAACCTCCCTGGTAGCCAGGACCCTCTTCAAAGTTCAGAGCGATGGAGCATCAGTAATACTGATCACCTCCAGGTGGCCCAGGCAACCCTGATTTCCCCTGCTGCTCTCCTTGTCAGCGGCACTCCCAGTTCCACTAGCTGGGTCCTGGACCTCCGGTCACAAGAGGGAGGCTCACTCTTGCACCCCAATGTGGGGTCCCTGACACTAACAGTGTGGCTGCTGAAAGGGTAGTCTTGGCTCCTTTCAAACTTCCTATGGAAGTCTAGGAGATCCTGCTGGCCTCCCGGAAGCCTTTCACCAGAAGGACATACATCTTTAAGTGGAGGAGGTTCTCCATCTGGTGCATGGAACGAGAGGAGAATCCCATCTACTGCCATGTGCAGCTCGTCTTTCAGTACCTGCTGCACTTATCGCGCACCAAACTAAAATCTAACTCTGTACGGGTGCACTTGAGCGCCATAACCACTCATCACCACCCCATCGAGAAGAAACCCCTCTCCAGCCAGCCTCTGGTCTCCAGGTTCCTCTGTGGCCTTCTCCTATCCAAGCCCCCTCTCTGCCTCCCGGCAGCGGAAAGGGACCTCAACGTGGTGCTCTCCCAGCTCACCATACCGCCATTCAAGCTCCTTATCACTTGCCACATCAGGTTCCTATCATGGAAAGTGGCGTTCTTGGTGGCCCTTACATCCGCTCAAAGAGTGAGCGAGCTCCAGCCCTGCTCCGCACACACCCTAAATTACTCCCAAAGCTGGTATCTCCTTTTCATCTCAACCAAGAATAGTCCTCCCCACCTTCTTTCCACGGTCTTATGCCGTCAGGGAGGAGCTGATCCTTCATACGTTGGATTGCAAACAGGCCCTGTTCTTCTACTTATAGCGGTCTCAGGCCCATCAGAAAGCTCCTCAGCTTTTCATGTCCTACGACCCCAAGACTGGGGCTCCCCATGATGAAGCGAACTCTGTCCGCTTGGGTGGCCCCTCGCTCGAGCGGTTCTCTCCCTTGAGCACCAGATCACATGATGGCAATGGCCACGTCAGTGGCCATCCTCTGCTCAGTGCTGGTGACTGAGATCTGCAAGGCTACCACATGGTCTTCAATTCACATGTTCACACATTAGAGTCCCGCAGGGACAGTGCCATTGGCCAAGCAGTACTCTGTAATATTTTCAGAGTGTAGGTAACACCTGCCCTCTGACCCTTCTGTATTCAAGCTACTAGAGTGATAGTATCGCTGGACACAAGGGTCTGCAGAATCTCTATGGGGACTTGCCTTCTGCAACTCGTGGCTTCCCGATTGATCGCCATTAGTGCTGTCTTGGTTCGGTCCTTGGCAGCCTGGAGCTAGGGAGTCCCATATGTAAGGACTGACTTCCTGCTTGTTCCTGGAGAAAGCATAGTTATTCACCTGTAACAGATGTTTTCCAGGAACAGCAGGAATCAGTTCTCACAGCCCTCCCTCCTCCCCTGGGAGTTGCCTCGATACATTGTCTTATTTTTACGGCCATCTTAGCTATGTCATCGGACTGAGCAAGATGGCACCCTTGGGAGTGGTAGCATTCCCAAAGGCTTTCTTTGAGAGCTGGGAGATGCTCTGTGTGGGCTCCGTCGGCATCGATGTCACCCATATGTGAGGACTGATTCCTGCTGTTCCTGGAGAACACCTGTTACAGGTGAGTAACTACGCTTTTTTAGGGGTGGAGCAGATGTGGGGAATGTTTTTTAGGGATAGGGCAGTTTGTGAGGTGGTGTGGCAATTGTAAGAGGGTATTTTTGGGAAGTGGGGTAGTTGTCAATGTGGTGGGGCAATTGTGGAAGATGGTTCAATAGAGTGAGACAGTTTGCAGTGTAGGGGCAGTTGCGAGAGTATAGGTTATGGCAGTGGGGCAGTTTGCAGGGTGGCAAGGCAGTTGTGGAGGGGTATTTTTTTGTGGTAGAGTTTAATGAGTTGAGAGGGGGCAGTGTTCAGGTAGTGGGGCAATTGTGGGGTTGGGAGGGTCATTTTTGGTGGTGGGGACAGTTTGGGGGATTGGAAGAGTAGACAACAGGGAGAGGGGGTTTGAAAGGAACAGTTCACTAACTGGTATGTTTCAGTGTACGTAAGATTTTATGTTACAGAAGCTGGAATTCCTTCTCTCAGAAATACATTGGGATAGTTATTTTTTTTGGGGGGGGGGGGGCTTATTTATTTAGAAGCCCCAGTCTGATTTTGCTCATTTTCAAACTCAATATGTCTTTTTTTTTTCTTTTTCCAGTTTTTCATCCTGTTACATTAAATTTTTGGAGAGCTATTTTGCCCCCAGATAGACAGACAAACATTCTTGACACCTTTTTTATAATTTCAAATTCTGCTGATCGTTCCACTGAATTACTTCCTAATGTAACTGAGAAAGCTACTCTGTTGGTGAAATATATATTCTTCAGGAACAAGCAGGAAGTCAGCCCTCACATACGGGTGACAGTGCCGACTAAGCCCACATGGAACTTTTCCCCAGCTTTCAAAGAAAGCATTTGGGAATGCTACCACGCATGCGTGGTCTCCTTCCCGCCCAAGGGTGTCATCTTGTTCAGTCTTCTTTTTTCCACTGAGCCCAATGGATGTGGTCTTCATCTCTCCCAGAAAGTGTTTCTTTCCTTTCAAATTCTTGTACTTCGGTCCTGTACCGTCCTCCGCCTTGAGTCAGGCACCTCAGTGCCTCTCTCAGCCTGATTGTAGTCCTTTTTGTTGAGGTTTCTCCTTGGCCGGCGCTCACGTCTTTTTTCGCCCGGGGGTCCTTGACCCCGGCTGGGTGTTCTCCTACCATGACTCCTGCTGAATTTTAAAAGTGTGATCGATGTAGCCAGACCATATCTGTTATACTCATGATTGTTGCCTCTGCTGTCTGGGCCAGGACCATGACAGCTCCTCCTGTGACCGATGCCAGGCCATAACCCCCAAGACCTACAGGAAGAGGTCAGAGTTGCAGGGGAAGCTGTTCCCCAAGCCACGCTCAGCTCCAGCATCCCCCTCTCCCACTCTGAAGGCGGGTTCTTCGAGGGAGGTCCAGGCGTCCTCTGAGTCCCGTGGTGGTGGCTCCATAGGTCGCTGGACCCTCCTAAGAAGAAGGTGCAGCCTCCCAAGTTGCTGACGAAGCCTGGAAAGGTCCCGCGGCAGGACTCGGATGATCTGGTGCAGTGCCATCTCAAACTCTCGAGGCAGGAGCCCTCAGCCGGCGGTGACTCTGCCAGGGTTCGGGAGCTCATAGTCTTCCTGGAGGACGCACACTTCGGAGTGCTGGCATTGGACCCGAGGCCCTCGGTATCCATGCTGAAGGCTGCTGAGCCATTGGGTCTCGAGGCCTGTATAGCGGCCATGGAGCAGTCTCTCCTCCATTCTGGCCTTGCAGCAGGTGTTGATGTCTGGATTCCTAGCATCATCGGCTCTGACATCCAGTCCCCCGACCTCAGGGGATCCCTGGGGCATCGAACCAGGCACCGAGTGTCGTTGGCCCTCGGCTCCGGTCGAGATCCTGGTCCCAGTCCTGGTACTTGGGGCTCCGGTCCTCCCCAGTGAGCCTACGGGAGTCTGACCCCCGGTCCTCAGGTGGTCCCCGGTTCCTCGGGGTTACCCCCCAAGGCCGAGTCCTTGACAGCCTCTGGATCCGAATGGAGGAGACTGAGGATGAGGCTTCTCCTGAGACTTCCTGGCATCGGAACATTCTCTCAGAGCCCTCACCCCCAGCAGCCTCGACACTACTTCCCACCCGAGGATTTCGTTCCATAATTCCATAATTTCGTTCGGGACATAGCCCAGGCTCTCTCAGTGCAGACGGAATCTGAGGAGGACCTGCGCACCTAGGAGCTGGAAATTTTGCAGTATGAGTCTTCACCCAAGGAAACTCTCACAGTCCTGCTCCTGACTTGGGAGACCCCGGCCTCGGTGTCAGTGGTCAGCCGTCATGTCGACAACATTTACCAAATCCAGAAGAGTGTGGTATTCTACAAGCCTCAACTCCCCCCACAACTCAATGGTGGTGGAGTCGTCGATGCAAAGGCTCAAGAGTCAAAAGATCTACTCGTCTTTGCCCCCGGGCAAGGAGGCCTGGGCCCTCGACGTCCTGGACCGTAAGTGCTACCAGGGTGCCATGCTCGGGTGCTGTATACAAGCCTACGAGCTGTATATGGGGATGTATTTGAAGAGCTTGGTCCAGGAACTCTTGGGGTTCTCAGCAGGCTTCGCCGGGGAACCCCTCCAGCGCTTCTTGTCCCTGACATGGGCTATCCGAGACTGCTCTAAGTTTCTCTCTAGAGCTGCCCACGATGGGTTCAAGGCCTCAGCCCGGGTGGCGGCTGCAGTCATCGGTGCCTGGTGCCAGGCATAGCTGCAGACCTTAGACCTGGAGCAGTGGGTGCAGGAGAAGCTCCTGGACGTGCCATGCAATGAGGGGGATCTTTTTGGGAAGCCGATGTTGGACAAGGCTGCCGAGATCGAGGCCGAGGTAGTTAACCAGCAGAGATTTTCCAGAAAGACCTCGGCTCTCCCCAGGAAGAAGACCTTTTTCCCAAGGAAAAAGGGTTACCCCCGACCAGCAATTATCAGGGTTGATCTCTCCAACCCACCCAGCCAAAGGGCCAGGGGCATGGGTCCAGGAGGTCCAAGGCCCCAAAGCCCCAGGCCCCAGCCCCACCTCAGTCAGGAGGGAGCTTTTGACTCGGTGGACAGGGTCTCCCCTTCCCCAAGAGACCCACCTCAGCCCATAGGGGGTTGACTGGCCTCCTTTGCTGAAAGCTGGGCCACCATCATTACAGAGCAGTGGGTCCTATGTGTGGTGAGAGAGGGTTATTCCCTCCACGAAGCAAAATCCTCCAGATTACTTTCCAGGTGACCCACCCTGTTCCCTTATTTACCAGGCCTTGCTTGTCGCAGAGCTCGCAAACCTGCTGAGGGACAGGGTAGTGGAATCGGTACTCCACCACCTCTGGGACAGGGGCTTCTACTCAAGGTATTTCCTTGTCCCCAGCAGAACAGGAGGCCTCCAGTCTATACTGGATCTGCACAACCTCAACAGGTTCCTGGTGAGGGAGTGGTTCGAGATGCTCTCCCTTGGAGCACTACTGCCCTATCTCCGCCAGGGAGACTGCACTGGCAGTACCTCCACTTCGTCATCAACAGACATCACTATCAATACAGGGTTCTCCCTTTCGGCCTGGCACCAGCCACAAGGGTTTTTTCAAAATGTATAGCAGTTGTAGCTAGGTGCAGGGAATCTTTGTCTTCCCTTATCTGGACGACTGGTTTATTAGAAGCAGGATGCTGGACGAAGTCCATCTGTCCATGCAACCCACCATCCAGGTGATGGAGTAGCAGGACGTCATCATCAGCTACCCAAAGTTCCACCTGAAACCTAATCAGCGCTATGAGTTCAATACCACTGCAGCCAGAGCCTGCCTTCCATCGGACTGGACCCAACACCTCATCACTCAGGCCCAGGACACCCAACGTTCCTCAATAGTCTTGGCTCGCCAAATGCTTCGCCTCCTGGGCCACATGGCCTCCACAGTCCATGTAACCCCTTCAGATGTGGCGGGCAAAATGGATGCTCTGTATACAATGGTGTCAGGCAACAAACCTTCTTACAGACCGGGTCAGGGTGATTTGGCCACTGAAGGGACTCTTTCCTGGTGGCAGCAGCCAACTGATCTGCTAGCGGTGGCTTCCTTTCCAGGCTCCGGCGCATTAGTAGGTGCTGACCACAGATGCCTCTGAACTGGGTTGGGGTGCCCATCTCGCTGGCCTACGTACCCAGGGATTCTGGACGATAGAGGAGAGTTTCCATCAGATAAACGTCCTCGAGCTTAGGGCAGTAGCGAATACCCTTCGCAGCTTCCAGCAACAGCTGTCCAACCAGGTAGTCCTCATCCAGATGGTTAACTAGGTGGCAATGTTCTACATCAACAAGCAGGGCGGCACTGGCTCATATTTCATCTGCAGGGAGGCCTTTGACTCTGGAAATTAGCCGGCAAGTAGAGCATGCTTCCTCGGGCAGTCTACCTCTCGAGATAAGACAACACATTGGTGGACAGACTCAACAGAGTGCTGCAGCCACACAAATGTTCTCTCAGTATACAAGTAGCCTACAGCATCTTCCAGAAGTGGGGCACTCCATCTATGGACTTTTTTGCCGCTCCTCACAATCCCCAGCTGCGCTGTTCTGCTCCAGAGTTCCCTGTCACAGTCGGGTAGCCTCCGATGTATTCCTCCTGAACTGGGGCAAGGACGTGCTTTATGCTTAACCACCAACTCTCTTGGTGGCCAAGACCTTTTCAGGGTCCAGATGGACAGGGCCACAATGATACTCATTGCCCCACCCTGACCCAGGCAATCGTGATACTCCCTTTTGCTTTGCCTCTCCAAGATACCTCCTCTTCACCTCGGCAGTGCCCCTGATCTGATCTCTCAGGAGGGGACCCTCCTCCATCCCATTCTCATCCCCCTAGCCCTCACAGCTTAGATTTTGAGAGGGTAGCTCTTGCTCAATTTCGCCTGCCTAGTAACATAGAAAATATTCTCCTCGCATTCCCTCAATGATTCCACCAGATATGCATATGCCTTCAAATGGCACAGATTCTCTGGTGTGCTGACAGAGCCCTTAACCCTTTTCTTGCTCGGTGGACCAGGTCCTAATGTACCTTCTACGCCTTTTTCACGCTGGCTTGAAATCTAACTCAGTCAGCGTGCATCTTAGTGCTTTGGCAATCTACCATCATGTGATAGATGGCCGGTCCCTTTCCGCTCACCCCCTCATTAGCCATGAGGGGCCTCTTGCTATCACATTCACTGGTCCAACCATCACCGGTGGCATGGGATCTTAACGTGGTCCTTGGCCACCTGCCCTCTCAGGTTTCTGTCCCGGAAGGTCATTTTTTTCGGTGGTGCTTACTTCGGCATGCAGAGTCAGTGAACTACAGGGGCGGGTGGCGCACATGCCTGATTTTTACCAGGTTCCACAAAAATAGGGTGGTCCTATGCACTCATCCTAAATTTCTGCCTAAGGTGGTTTCACCTTTTCATCTCAACTAGTCGATGGTACCTTCTTTCCCAGACCTCATGTGAAAAGGGCAGAGGCCTCTCTCCATATCCTGGATTGTAAGAAGGTGTTGGCTTTCTATCTCGAATGAACAAAAGCCCACTTCCATTCCTCCCGTCTCTTCATTTTTTATGGCCCAAACAGGCTAGGTGTGGCAGTTTCTAAGTG
Source organism: Ichthyophis bannanicus (assembly GCA_033557465.1). Lineage (NCBI taxonomy): Eukaryota > Metazoa > Chordata > Amphibia > Gymnophiona > Ichthyophiidae > Ichthyophis > Ichthyophis bannanicus. The sequence goes on from CM066033.1 coordinate 206,952,518, forward strand.
CATCCTTTCCATCTGGGTGGCTGTCTGCATCTCCTTTGCCAACGCTCAGGCTTAACTTTCTTTAGAATGCCATGTTATGATGCACATTGTCCACCCCATGGCAGCCTCTGTGGTTAACCTGCACTCGGTCTCCTTACTGGGGATCTGTAGAGCTGCAACGTGGTCTTCTGTTCACACATTCGCAGCCCATTACTGCCTGGAAGAGGATTCACAGCATGACAGCACCTTTGGCCAAGCCATATTCTGGCACCTCATTGGGAATTAATGCAACTCCTTCACTCCATCCTTCTGTCTTTCCAGGCTACCGGAGAGTCATTCTCTTGCTTGATGCCAGAATGTCTACTCTCGGAACCTTGCGGTATCTTTTCTGCTGTTCTTCATGGTTCGGTTTTTCTGGCTGCCCCATTGGGTGATTTACATTTTTTTTTCAGTTGACTTGTAGCTAGGGAATTCCATATGTGAGGATTCACTTCCTGCTTGGTCCCAGAAAAAGTGTGGTTACACACCTGTAACGGATGTTCTCCGAAGCAGCATGAATCAGTCCTCACTACCCTCCCTCCGCCCCATGGAGGTTTTTTCTTTTTTGATCAATTAAGCTACATCATCATATTGAGGTAAGATGGCTCCATTTGGGTGGGAAGGCGATCGTGTGTTCTTGCTGGATCTCACAGAGACTTTCTGTGAAAACTAGGGAGAGTTCCCATGCGAGGGCTCCGTCGGTGATGTCACCTATATGTGAGGACTGTTTCGGTGATGTCACCTATATGTGAGGACTGTTTCTCCAGGACCAAGCAGGAAGTCAGTCCTCACTTATGGGTGACGTCGGCGCCGACGGAGCCCTCGCGGAGCAATTTTCCCCAGCTTTCAAAGAAAGCCTTTGGGAATTGCAGCGCGCATGCGCGGTAGTCTTCCCGCCCGAAGGTGCCATCTTAGCCAGTCTTCTTTTTTCCGCGGAGCCCTACAGACGTCCCCGTCTTGTCCCCGCGTAAAAGTTGATTTTCCTCTGTATTTTTCCTTTTTTCTTTCGGTTCGACGCCGGTCGTTTTCCCGCCCGGACTCGCGACGCCGGTCTCGAGTCCTCTAACGGTTTTTCGGTTTTTCTGACTTAGTCAGCTTTCGTTTTCGTTTTTTCCCTGGCAGCCCGGTCCTTTGACCTCGCAGGGGCCCTTTTTCCCCCGATGGCTGCCAGTGGCTTTAAGCGGTGTGGTCGGTGTGACCGAAATATGTCACTCACCGACTCACACGACCTTTGCCTCCGCTGCCTGGGCCCAGATCACGAGGAACTGATCTGTGGGCCCTGCAGCAAACTGTCCTCGAAGGCGTTGAGAAGTCGGCGGCATCAGCGCGAAAGAATCTTCGCTGACCCCAGCCGTACCCGGACCTCGTCGGAGGCCTCACTGTCGAAAGGCTCCAGTTCGGACCGTCGACGGAGCTCCTCCGACCGGGGTTCTCCCTCCGGGGACCATCGACGGAAGGAAAAACCCGCGAGGGCGGCGTCGGTGGACGCTCCTGGCTCCGCGAGGGCCAGGTCGCATAGCCCCGACAGCCGCCCCGGGTCCTTGGAGAAGGAACACCTCCCGAAGCGACCTCGCCTGGAGTCGGAGATGCCTGCCCGGGTAAGTCCTGTTGTCCTTCTGGACTACGCTTTCCTGCTGCTCTCGGAGAGCACCTGTTACAGGTGAGTACACACTTAATTTAAAATGCAGAACATCGCAGACTAGAAAGGCCATATGGTCTTTTTCTGCCATCATGTTTCTATTTCCTTTTATGTAGGCATAGTGCAATAAAGATCCATAGGGTGAATTGGTGGAAGATATTTCATAGTAATTCAACTTAACTTATCTTCTTAGTGAGCTTATTTGAGATGCCTCTGGAGAACAGTCTAATATTTGATGCCTTAACTGCTGCAGCGGGAGTATCAGACTATCTACCCAGCTTAATGTATTTACAAAGCAAATAATGTACCTTAGTGTACAGATATTCTCTGTAGATAAGCAGGAATGAGTTCTCACGTATGGGTGATGTCTCTGACGGAACTCTGTGTGGGAGCGCTCTATTGGAAACTTTTGGGAGGCTCCTCCACACCTGCATGCCTCCTTCCCACCTGCCACTGCGACGCCATCTTGATTCAGTGTTCATTTTCTGTGGAGCCCCATGGACACATTCCATATACCTCCGTTGGTAAACTCTATTTTCCCCTCGTGGATTTCTTTCACCTCCAGCTTTTGTCCCATTCACCTGCCATCACAGTTCTCTCCTCCCTTTAACCTTTTGTTCTCCTTCGATTGTTCATTTTCTTCTTGCCACGGCACCTCGGCCCTCCTGCTTCCGGTGCTTTATTGGGCCTCAGTCCTTTTCATTGAGCCATTTGACTTTGCTGTAGCTATTTATCCAGATGACATGTTCCATGAACCCACTAGCAGGTTCAAGAAGTGTTCTAGGTGCTCTAGGACCATATCAGTCACAGATACCCACAGTTGGTGCCTACAGTGCCTGGGACCTTATCAGCCATCTACTTGTAATTTGTTTTCACAGATGACAAAAAGAAGACGCAAAGGCCATGAGAAGCAACAAATCACTTTTTGACATTCTGAGTTCCAATCCATCGGCATCGACGACATTGGTCTTTATAGCTTCCAAGGCTGCATTGAATGCTGGCGGTGCATCTACGCCGAGGGGCTCTCGAGCTCAGTCGGAGCCGAGCATCTTTAGTGCCCTGGAACATCGGCCATCAATCAATCTCCACCCAAAGATGAAGGATTCCACTGCATTGTCTTTGATGTCGAGGGGTGACCACACCAAACATCAGTTGAAGAATCTGGTGCATCGGCATCTGAGCCTTTCAAGGCATGGCATCAAGAGCGATGGGGGTCTGTGTGAGCGCCCCTTGAAGGTGCCCTGAAGGGAGAAGAGCTCATCCTCCAGGATATCGGAGGGGCACCGATAGTTGAGACCCAGCCACTGATATCCCTGTACACCTACCAGATACATCGGTTGAGGTTGGATTCCCACAGCTGTCTGAATCGGCAGCCATGGAGAAGTGCCTTCTGCAAGCACTTGAAGAATGCATTGCAGCTTTGTTGGCGGAGCAGCATGCCGGGGGCCTCGATGTTGGCTGCATCAACATCGGTCACCCTACAACTGATCCTTGAGAGGCCTGTCCTGCCTATGGGAGAAGCATTGAGCTCAGGGCATCGAAGGTCCCCGACACTGGTGCCTGCCCAATCAATATCCTCATCTAGTATCTCGGGGTCCAATGTGCCCTTGAGATATAGAAAGGTATCAGTGCATCATCGTTCCTGAAGAAGCTCCCGATCTCCTTGAAGTGGGAGAGTGATCCAGGCAGAGATTCAGAAGTACTTTAACTTCCTCTTGGAGTCTGACTCAGAAGACTGGGTCACCGACATGGAATTGGAGGATTTGTCAGAGGGCAGGTCCCCTGAGTTCCCGTTGGACTCTTCTCTTCATGAGTGGTGCAAGTCCCTGCCCTAGGACATGACTATCTGAGAGTTTGTGAGGGATATGGCCAAGGCCATCCCATTTTCTCTGAAGACTGTGGATTGAGCCCAGAGCAGAAGAGTTGGAGATCCTATAGTATTCCTCGACTCCTAGGGAGGCAGTGACAGTGCCCGTGCGCTGCATCCTGCAGTGAAGTACAGATGAGAATGTGGGAGAACCCTTTCACTGTACCTCCAGTTAGAAAGCTTGACTCCATGTACAGAGTGCAGAAGGTTCCCGGATTCAAGAAACCTCAGCTTCCTCACCATTCCTTGGTGTACGAATCTGCCCTAAAGAGAATCTAGAGTACCAAGACTCATTCCTCAGACATTGGACTCTTTCTGGAGAAGATGTTTCCAGAGTTCCATTCGTGTTCCCAGTGTGGCCTCTTACCAGCTCTACATAGGCATGTTTTCAAAGAACATCATGTGCGACTTGGCTGATCTGGCCCAATTCCTCACTCCAGATAAATTGAATAAGTATCATTCCCTAGTGGTTCATGGCAAGGACTGCTTGAAATTCATGATCCAAGTGACCTATGATATTTTCGAGATGACATCTAGAAATGCTGCCATTGGTGATGGCGCCTGGAGCCTCACTTGGCTCCAGTGGTCTGACTTGGAACAGTCAATGCAAAACAAGCTGGCAGACATCCCGTGCCGTGGAGAGTATCTCTTCAGGGAACAAGTCAAGGAGAAAGTTGGTCAAATCGAAAAGCAACATATTACTCTTTCCAGGCTTTCCAGGTGCATGTCTGAGCACGCCTCAAATCATAGGAGGTACCAAGGTGGGAACCAGAAAAAAATCTATTACCCTAGGTACTTTCTTGGGCCCAAGATGGGCTTCTCACCAGCAGTAGCATCAAGAGAAGCCGCAGAAGGCCCAGCTGGTTCCTCAGCCAAAACCTGTGACAGGGTTTTGACTGGTTTCTGCAGAGCATAGCCAATCTTCCAACGACCGCTGTGGGAAATCCGCTGTGAGAAAGGAAGGACTGACCAAGGCCCCAGAACAAGGTTAGATACTATAGCAGAGACTGATGAGCTTTTGTGTGATAAGGCAACTTACACTAATATAAATCATCCTGTCTATGGCAATCGTGATTTGGCTATGGATAGTGACGACCCTATTTATGGTACTCTTGGTATAGATACGGACAGTGATGCAAGCACAGATAATGATGAAGAAACAGGGCTGTGAAGGTGGCTATAGCCATATACCTTTACTCAGGTAAAAATATATGCTTATTGAAATGCTAGGCTGAACTGCAAAATATACATTTTTAGATAGAAGCTTCTGTCTCTGTAAGAATTGCTGACAGTTAATTGCAAAAGAGATTAACTAACAAATTGTGTACACAGCTACTGTGACCAAAGGTTAGCTTCTGCAAATTTTGGGGACTTTCTGTAATCCCTCTGCCCTTCTTGTGGTAAATGATGGGTCAAATTGATAATAACTAATGTCAGCACTATTGCATGAATTTTCCGAGAATCAGAGACCTTAGGTCAACATATAACTGGAAATCAAATAAAAGATTGTGAAATTAGCAGAATTTAGAAAGAACTTATAAGTGTAACTAATCAACTCTTGTTTGATGACAGAATTGTAGCGACACCTACTGTCGTTTTGTGATTATGGGCATGGCCTTGTAACTTCCGTTTTTTTATGATTTTTGCAAAGCATCAGCAGAAAAATGATCTGTAAGCAGATTTTATTCCAGACCTGTAATTTTGTAACATGAATATCATCCGATGTTAATCAAAAATTAACTATGTGAGCTGATACTTCTTAATAAAAGGCAGATCTCTGGCGGAATATTTTTGAAGGTAGTTGGAGGAGGAGCCCTGATTTGCACCCCCTGACGATCTTCCTTCTAGAGCTCTGGAATTAATATAATTGATTTTCTGTGTATGTGTCTTGTTTTTTTTCCTTTCTGTTAGAAGGGCCAGGTAAGACTAAGAATCCAGATTAAGGAAGGCCTGCCCCGAGACGGGAGCAACACCTGCTGGTTGGGGGAAGGCTCACTCTTTTTGCATAAAGGTGGCCCCTTGTAACCTCAGACTCATGGGTTCTACAGATCATTAAAAGCGGTTATCCATTACATTTATTGGAACTACCACCAACGCCCCCCCCCCCCCCGCAAAAGTGCATTATTTCAATCATTTGCATCAAGAACTGCTTCAGAGAGAGATCTCTGTCCTCTTGTCAGATCTTGCGATCTCAAGCTCATGCCACCAGAGCAAAGATGTTAGGGGTTTATTCCAAGTACTTCCTGATCCCCAAGAAAACAGGTGGGGGGATACTGTCCCATCCTAGGCCTAAGAGATCTGAACCTGTACTTGGTAAGAGAAAAGTTCAGAATGATTTCTCTAGGCACACAGCTTCTTTACCTCCAAAAAGAAAATTTGCTATGGTCCCTAAATCTCAAGAATGCCTACACCCACATACAGATACATCCCGCTCACAGGATGTTTCTCAGATTTGTCTTGGGGGGATAATGCTTCCATTACAGTGTGTTGCCTTTTGGCCTGGCCTCAGCTCCTCGCGTCTTTACAAAGTGCCTGATGGTAGTAGCAGCTTACCTATGGAAGCTTGGAGTGTTTGTCTTTCCCTATCTGGACGATTGGCTGATCAAGAGTGCCACACCAGAAGGAGTCTAACAATCAAAACAATTGACCATTTGGGTGTTGGAACTACTAGGGTTCATGGTAAATTATCCCAAATCCCACTTTCAGCCCACCCAACATTTGGAATTCATCAGAGCCCTGCTCAACATGACTCAGGCGGGAGCCCTCCTGCTGCACTATGAACTTCAGAGGTTGAGAGCATGGTGTGGGAAACTCAAGTGAGTCAGTAAGTAACAGTTTGCAAGATATTGACTGTACTAGGCCACATGGCCTCTACAGTGCATCTCATGCTCTTGCCATGTCTCTAGATGAGGTAAACTCTGTGGACTTAATGGATCCAGGCCATGGGTTGACTCAGGATCGTTTGTGCGTTACTGCCCCTCTCATTCAGTCATTACAATGGTGGACAGCCCACTACAGTTTGCCCAAGGGTCTTCCATTCCAAATTGCTCCACCCCAAAATGTTCTGATGACAGATGCATACAAGCTGGAGTGGGGAGTTCATCTCGATGGATTGCACACCTAGGGCGATTAGTCCATCCAAGAAGGTCTCCATCAGATCAGCAGTCCAACAAAGAGCAAACCACACCTGCAGGGTACTAGACAAAACCAAGGAGCCGGTGCATAGAATGGCAGTCAAAGCAAACTTTACTGTAAAACCCCAATGCATTTATACTTTGAAAGTCGTTATCAGAGAACACAAAAAAGAAGCTCAAAGTGATTTGCTGTTTTGCGATTTCGCACCAATGTGCAGAATCACCACACTCAATCTTTTTGAGTTTCTTTTTGGTCTTCTCTGATAACGACTTTCAAAGCACAGGTTTGCACCCCCTGGGAAGGCCAGTATGGCCGAAACGCATTGTGGTTTTACAATAAAGTTTGCTTTGACTGCCATTCCACACACTGGCTCCTTGGTTTTATCCATCAAATCAGCTTCTTGGAACTAAGAACAATGGTGATTGCTGTACGGGCTTTCTGAGATTGACTGCCCAACCAAATTGTTCTGATTCAAGCAATCAGGTCACAATGTTCTAGATCAACAAGCAGGGAGGAAATGGGTTCATACCTCCTGTGTTGGGAAGTGATCAGGTTGTGGAAGTTTGCCATTGTGCACAGGATGGACTTGAGAGCCACATACCTGCCAGGTGAGCAAAACACTCTGGCAGACAGGCTGAGTCGAGTCCTCCAGCCACATGAGTGGACACTGGACAGGGAGGTTGCGACTCACATCTTTCGAGAATGGGGAAACTACCTCGATAGATCTGGTTGCCACCCAGCAGAATGCCCAGGTGGATCAGTTCTGTTCCAGAGTAAGATCACACAGCAGACTAGCATCGGATGCTTTCTTCCTTCACTGGGGGGGGGGAAGAGCTTCTGTACTCTTATCCCCAAATACATCTCATTGCAAAGACCCTCCTGAAGCTCAAATAAAATGGTGGCATGATGGATTGGCCCAGGCAATCGTGGTTTCCTCTCCTGCTACAGTTTTCCAGTCAGGAGCCGCTATGGTTCGGCCATATGCTTGATCTCATAATGCAGGAAGACAAGATGATGTTCCACCCCAACATCCGGTCCTTGGCCCTCACGGCATGGATGTTGAGCTCAACCTGCTGGAGGGTGTAACTGATGTCCTTTTGGCCTTCAGGAGGGCCTTTTATGAGAAAGTCTTACTCTTGCAAATGGAAGAGGTTTGCTGTCTGGTCTGAGGGCCAAGCCCTAGATCCTTTCATCTGTTCCACACAAAAACTGCTTGAATATCTTCTACACCACTCCGAGTTTAAACAAGTCGAATTCCGTCAGGGTCCACTTCATTGTGATTGGGGCCTATCATCAATGTGTGGAATGAAGGTCCATCTCGGTACAGCCTTTAGTTGTCACTTTGAGGAGCGTGCGTCTCTTGAAGCCTCCCTATAAGCCTCTCACAGTGTCTTGGGACCTCAGTGTGATGGTTATGCAGCTCATGAAAGCTCTATTTGAGCTGCTTAATTCCCGTCCTCTGAAGTTCTTGACCTGAAAGGTGTTATTTCTGGTGGCAGTCACTTCAACACACAGCGTGAGTGAGCTTCAGGCTCTAGTAGTTCATCTGCTTTACAGCAAATTCTACTATAATAGAGTGGTCCTTTGTACTCATTGTAATTTCCTTCCAAAAGTGGTATTGGATTTCCACCTTAATCAGTCAATTATTCTTCCAGCATTTTTCCCAATACATCATGCACACAAAGGGGAAGCTGCATTGCACGTGCTGGACTGCAAGAGAGCCTTAGCCTTCTACTTCGAGTGGACAAAAGCCCAAGAAAGTCCATCTAGGTTTTTGTTTCTTTTGACCCCAATAAGCTAGGGACTGCAGTTTCCAAATGCTCTCTTTCAGTTTGGATGGCAGGCTGCATCTCTTTTGCTTGAGCCTTGATGGTCATGTCACTGCTAATCTCCAGGAACAAGCAGGAATAAGTCCTCACATATGGGTACGTCGGTACCGACGGAGCCTGCGCGGGAAAGCTCCCCAGCTTCCTAGAATGGAAGCTTTTGGGACCTCCCACTGCACATGCGCACTGCCTTCCCGCCTTCCTGAACAGCTCTCCTCAGTTTCTCTTTTTCCGCGGAGCCAGCAGGTCGTGTATCCTGTCACCGCTGAAGAAATTGTAGTTTTTTGTTTTGTTTCTTTAGACCGCGTACCTACCTTCCCATACCGATACCGGTATCGCCGGTCTTCCTTTTTCTTTCTTAAAAAATTATTTTCTTTTATTATTTTTTCAGCACTTGGTCACTTCAGTTAGGCCTTCAGGCCTACTTTAATTCTCCACATGGAGAAGCCAGCCCCTGGATTTAAGAAGTGTACCAAGTGTACTGCTGTAATATCAGTCACAGACACCCATGAATGGTGTCTTAAATGTTTGGGGCCTGACCACTCCATTCCGGACTGCCCTTCCTGCTCCCAAATGTCTAAGCGTGGGCTGCAGAACCGGGCCAACAAATTCCATGTGCTGTTTGCTTCAGAGAATCCAACATCACAGTCATCCAGGTCATCATCCCCGGATGGATCTCAGGTAACCAAACCTTCTGTGGGCAAGTCCTCAAAGAGCAAATCTCCTTCAAAGCATCGAGAGGCTCTTAGTTTTGAGGACCCTGCCCCAGCCAAACAGCCCCGGCGGGAAGCCCTACCTTCCAAAACGCCAATACAGGGGCTACAGGTTGACATCGATGGCACGGCCTCGACAGATCACCTGTTGGACTGCTCTGGGGTACCGGCCCATACCGGTACCGACATCCAGGCAGCCATGGCGTCTATGGGCAATACTGTCCAATCCATGCAGCAGGCCGTCATGGCTTTCATTAAAGCTGCAACGCCATCGGTACCGCTTCCAGCGGTTCCGGGCCCGGTTCCGGTATCGTCCGCCATGCCGGAACCCAGGCCTTCCTCTTCTAAACGCAAATCGGTACCGTATGGGCTTTCGCTCCATACCGCTTCCATACCCGGTACGCCCGATGTCGATACCGATCGGTATGCGTATCGTGCGTTGGAGGAAACTAGAGAATACACCGATTCCTCTGAGGATTTTGTCTCCTCTGATGAGTCTGCAGAGCTCTCCCTTGACCTTCCTGAGGAACCTTCTTCTCCAAAAAGGAGAATGTCTCCTCCAGAGGATTTGTCCTTTCAGGACTTTATTTTAGAAATGGCTAAAGGCCTTTCTATCACTACCTCCTCTGAAAGGGAACCAAGGTCAAAAAGATTGGATATTTTAGGATACTCTAAGTCTCCTAAAGAAGCAGTTACTCTGCCTATCCATGAAATCCTTCAGGAACAATTGATGGATTTCTGGGAGAACCCTTTAACTCTGTCTCCTTATTCCCGTAGGTTGGACACCATGTATCGGGTCCCTCCTTCTCCTGGTTTTCAGAAAACTCAATTGCCTCACCACTCCATTGTGGTAAAGTCTGCAATGAAAAAGATCAAGAGTACTAAAAGGCACTCTTCTACACCTCCAGGAAGGGAATGTAAGACACTGGACTCTTTTGGTAGGAAAATCTTCCAGGCTAGTATGCTTATAGCCAGGATTAATTCCTACAGCCTCTATATGGGCATGTTCCTAGGGGAACTTGCCAAGAAAGTACGGCATTTTGCCTCCCTTATCCCTGAGGATAAACAGGAGGACTTCCTTTCTGTTGTGAAACAACTTTTAGATGTTTCTAAGTTCTCCAACAGAGCTGCCTTTGATTCCTTCGAAGGAGCCAGCAGAGCTTCTGGCATTGCTATTGCAGCCAGACGTCTGGCTTGGCTCCAGGCTTCTGATCTGGAACCCTGGGTTCTAGATGGCTTACGGAATCTGCCCTGTACAGGTGAGAACTTATTCGGTGCAGAGTGGCAAGTTAAGGCCACTCAAATGGACGCTGAAAATGCCACCTTAGAGAGACTTTCTAAGTCCACTTCTACTCCCACTAAGAAGAAGTCTTTCAAGAGGCCTTATTATAAGAAGGCCAGATATGCTTCCAATACTGGCCAGCAATCTTCTCAACCTCGTTTTGCGGCTAAACGTCAGCAAACGAAACAAGCAAGAGCAAAGCCTGCAGCAGCTACTGCAGCTCAACAGGCTCCACCCCCTCAGGGGTTTTGACTTGCCCCTAGAGAACTTGCCATTCCTGGTTCTGGACCAACCAGAACCTCTCACCATACCTGGAAGGTTAGCTCACTTTGCTCCCAGATGGGAACAGATCACAACAGAGCAATGGACCCTCTCTATCATCCGAGAGGGTTACAAACTTCATTTCTCCAGCCTTCCTCCTCATCACATGGTGAGACCCTTCAATTCTCCATCTCCTCTCCTAGCCCTGTTGGATCAGGAGATCTCTTCTCTGCTTGCCCAAGGGGCCATAGAAGAGGTTCCTCTTCATCAACAAGGGTCAGGTTTCTACTCCCCCTATTTTCTCATTCCAAAGAAGACAGGGGGATTCAGACCAATCCTAGATCTGAGAGAATTGAACAAATTTCTGTACAAGGAGAAATTCAAAATGCTCTCTTTGGGCATTCTCCTTCCATACCTTCAGAGTCAGGACTGGCTTTGTTCTCTAGACCTGCAGGATGCGTATACACATCTACTCATCCATCCATCCCACAGAAAATATCTTCGCTTTCTGTTCAGGGGAAGTCATTACCAATACAGAGTACTTCCCTTCGGTCTCGCCTCTGCCCCAAGAGTCTTTACCAAATGCATGGCAGTCGTAGCCGCATTTCTCAGAAGCATGGGAATTTTCGTATTCCCATATCTGGACGACTGGCTCATTCGAGCTCCAACTCAGTCGCAGGCCCAGATTTCCCTAGACCGCACAAGGAGCCTTCTGCAGTATCTGGGACTGGTGCTAAACCTTCCCAAGTCTCAACTCAGCCCTACTCAGTCTCTAGAATTCATAGGGGCCCAGTTGGACACCACCACTGCAAGAGCCTACCTTCCACTGGTTCGGGGTCAGCGTCTGCTGAGCTTGGCCTCCCAAGCCCAGTCCAGTACTCACTTGACAGCCAGGGAAATGCTACGCCTCCTGGGCCATATGGCCTCCACAGTACATGTGGTGCCCTACGCTCGTCTTCATATGAGAGCAGCTCAATGGACCCTGGCCACCCAGTGGACTCAGGCGTCGGGAGCACTCTCAGACCAAATACAAACCTCAAACCGTCTGTCTTGGTCCCTCCATTGGTGGATATCCACCAAGAATCTGTTGTTGGGGGCTCCCTTTCAGCCCTTGCTACCCCAAGCAACCCTCACAACAGATGCCTCCCAATTGGGGTGGGGAGCCCATCTGCTAACTCTCTCCACTCAGGGCACTTGGTCTCCACAGGAGGCCACCCTTCATATCAACCTCCTGGAACTGCGAGCAATTTACCTTGCCCTCAGGGTCTTCCATACCCTCCTTGCCAACCTGACTGTCCTGGTTCAGACAGACAATCAGGTGGCCATGTTTTACATAAACAAACAAGGAGGGACGGGCTCTCTGTCGCTTTGCAACGAAGCTCTCAGATTATGGGCCTTCGCCAGAGAGCACCAAATTCATCTGCTAGCAGTGTATCTTCCAGGAGTTCAAAACTCTCGAGCAGACAGGCTCAGTCGAGTTCTGCTGCCACACGAGTGGTCCCTACACGTGGACCAGATAACCAGAATCTTTCAGGAATGGGGGACCCCGGACATAGACCTCTTTGCAAGTCCGTGGAATGCCAAACTTCCCCGGTTCTGTTCCAAGACTCCGTGTCAGGAAGCTCAGGCCACGGACGCCTTTCTCCTCCATTGGGGTCAGGCGTTCCTATATGCCTTTCCACCCATTCCGCTGATTCCCAAGACTCTGTTCAAACTCCAGAGAGATCACGGCTCTATGATCCTCATAGCTCCACGCTGGCCACGCCAAGTGTGGTTCCCTCTGCTTCTACAGCTCTCCCAGGGATCCTCCCTGGACTTAGGAGCTGCACCAGACCTTCTGTCTCAGGAGGACGGGACTTTGTGGCACCCAAACCCCAAATCCCTACATCTCCGAGCTTGGTTACTGAAGGCTTAAGTCTTCAAGACTTTAATCTTTCTCAACCTGTGAAAGATATCCTTCATGCCTCTAGGAAACCTTCCACGAGGCGGTCTTATGCTTTCAAATGGAAACGTTTTTCCATTTGGTGTGCTCAGCAGGGCCTTGACCCTCTGGCACTTCCTTTGAATTCCCTCTTAGACTATCTCCTGCATCTTTCCAATGCAGGCCTTAAGACGAATTCTGTAAGAGTCCATTTAAGTGCTATTTCAGCATCCCTGAAACCTGTAAATGGACAACCTATCTCCTCTCATCCTCTTGTTGCAAGATTCATGAGAGGCCTGACCCTCACTAAACCTCCCATCAGACCCCCCCCGGTCGCATGGGATTTGAATCTAGTGCTTGGTCAGCTTATGAAGCCACCTTTTGAGCCGTTATTTTCTACCTCCTTGAAATTTCTTTCCTGGAAGGTATTATTCCTAATTGCAGTCACTTCCGCTCGTCGCATCAGCGAACTGCAGGCTCTAGTGGCTAATCCACCTTATACAAGATTTCATCATGACAAGGTGGTCCTTAGGACGAATCCCCACTTTATGCCTAAAGTGGTCTCGCCTTTTCATCTTAATCAAGAGGTATATCTACCTGTATTTTTTCCGGCTCCTCATGCCTCCAGTGCAGAGAGGAACCTTCATACTCTGGATTGTAAAAGAGCTCTAGCCTTTTACCTTAATAGGACTCAGCCACATCGAAAGTCTTCTCAACTTTTCGTGGCTTTTGATCCTTCACATTTGGGACTTCCAGTCTCCAAGCGTACACTTTCCAATTGGATTGCTCAGTGTATTTCCTTTGCTTACCAGAGTAAAAACATTTCTCTGGAAGGCCATGTCACAGCTCACAATGTGAGAGCCATGGCAACTTCTATGGCTCATCTGCACTCTGTTTCCATTGATCAGATCTGTCGAGCCGCTACCTGGGCCTCGGTTCATACCTTCACAGCCCATTACTGTTTGGACAAAGACTCCCGCCGGGATGCCTTGTTTGGCCAGGCTGTCCTCAAACACCTGTTCCATTCTTAGACAACTCCTGCCCACCTTCCCAGGATGGATGCCTGAGATCCATACGAAGATGGCGAACCTTGACAGGGGATCCCACGCATCTAAGCTAGGGAGTCCCCATATGTGAGGACTTATTCCTGCTTGTTCCTGGAGATAGCACAGTTACTTACCTGTAACAGGTGATCTCTGGGAACAGCAGGAATTAGTCCTCACAACCCACCCACCTCCCCTAGGAGTTGTATCTTTTATCTATCTATCTTCCTGTCCTCTCTCTATTGACTCAGCTATAAACTCGAAACTGAGGAGAGCTGTTCAGGAAGGCGGGAAGGCAGTGCGCATGTGCAGTGGGAGGTCCCAAAAGCTTCCATTCTAGGAAGCTGGGGAGCTTTCCCGCGCAGGCTCCGTCGGTACCGACGTACCCATATGTGAGGACTAATTCCTGCTGTTCCCAGAGATCACCTGTTACAGGTAAGTAACTGTGCTTTAATCTCAGAGATATGGCTGCATCAGTGGCCAATGTGCGCTCATTCTAAATGGAAGAGATCTGCAGAGCTGCAACATGGTCTTCAGTCCACACATTCACATCCCACTACTGCCTAGACACTGATTCTCGATGCGACAGTAACTTCAACCTATCTGTACTCAGGAATTTATTTGGGGGTTAGAATACAACGCCATCGCCCCAGGCACATTTTTTTCTGTCTAGGCTATCAAAACAAAAAAGAAAAAAAATGGGAAGAGAGAATCACTGCTTTTGTACATAGTTGGTATCTCCAGGAACAAGCAGAAATGAGTCTTCACATATGGGTACGTCAGTACCGACGGAGGCTGCGTGGGAACGCTCCCCAGCTTCCCAAAAAGGAAAGCTTTTGGGAGCATCCCACAGCACCTGCGCGCTGCCTTCCCGCCTTTCCTAACCGCCTCTCCCCAGTTCTTCTTTTCCGCGGAGCCAGCAGGTCATGTTCCTGTCACCGCTGAAGAAGCTCTTTGTTTTATTTTATTTCTTTGGTCGCGCGTCTGCCTTCCCCGACGTCGGACCGGTACCGCTGGTCTTTCTTTCTTTTCTTAAATAAAAAAAAGAACATATTTTTCCCTCACTTAGTGTGTTTTTCCTCTTTGGGCCTTAGGCCTCAAGAGAAATTTTCCTCATGGAAAAACCAGCCTCCGGGTTTAAAAAATGCACTAAGTGCAGCGGTACTATTTCTGTCACCGACAACCATGAATGGTGTCTCAAATGTTTGGGTCCTGACCACTCCATTTTGGATTGTCTGTCCTGCTCCTTAATGTCTAAACGAGGTTTACAGAACCGAGCAGCTAAGCTCTATGTGCTGTTTCCCTCTGATGCAGCTTCAGTGGCATCGACGTCTTCCAGGGCTTCTACTTCCTCCCATGGATCTCAGGTAACCAAACATAAATCCAGCCGGTCCTCAAAGGGTAGATCTCCTTCCAAGCATCGAGATGCCTCCGGGCTTGCCCTCGAGGATTCCGCACCGACAAAACAACCCCGGCGGGAAGCTCCGGCTTCCAAAGCTCCACCTATGGGGTTACAGGTTGACATCGATGGCACGGCCTCGACCGATCACCTGTTAGAATGCTCTGGGGTACCGGCGCAACCTTCCGGTACCGAATTCCAGGCATTCATGGCGTCGATGGATCAGAATGTTCTATCCATGCAGCAGGCTATCACGGCCTTCATTCAAGCTGCGACGCCGCTGATACCACAACAAACTCCGTTGTCGGTATCGGCTCCAGTACCGGCACCAGTGTCGGTACCGGTACCGACTGCATCGACATCGACCAGGATGCCGACTGCAGTGGTTCCCTGTCCAGGGATGCCCATCGGTACCGAACCGGTCCCGATGACGCCCGATGTCGATACCTCTCGATACGCGTATCGAGCTTTGGAAGAGCACCCTGACAGTCGATACTTTGATTCCTCCGAAGATTCTTTTTTTTTGTATTTAAGTTTTTATTAAATTTTAACATTCATGCATAACAAGAATGAAAAGGAAACAAAAGATGATATCCATACAAATACACTCAGGAATACCAACTATATCTAAATCAGATCATTCTTATACATCATCCAAAATTTAGTCCACAAATATTAAGGAAATAGGGAGGGAGGCCCCAGGAAATAAAGCAAAGGATAATAATACTTATTCAGGAGCCGAGACTAAAGCGTCAGCCGAAATGGTCACAATTTCCACTCTATTTCCCTCCCTAGCTACCAGAAAATTCAATAACTGACTTGGCTCAAAAAACAGAAACACTTTACCATCATAGGAAATAATACACCGAGAAGGAAATCTTAACTGAAAACTACCGCCCAAGGCGAGGACTCTAGGGCGTAAACCCAAGAATTCCCTCCTCCTCAATTGGTTGATACGAGAGAGATCAGGAAACATCAAAACTTTAGAGCCAAGAAAAGTGCAATTGAAATTCCGGAAATATGTACGAAGAATTAATGATTTATCATGCTCTAAGGCCAATGTAACCAAGAGGGTGGTACGGGCAGTTACTACCTCAAGAGAGTCCTCCAAGAATGCGGTAAGATCCCCCATTCCAGTAGCTAACCCCCCCCGAGGCAGCCCCAGCACCACCACCCCCCACATTCAGATATTGCGCACTAACAATTGGAGGTAAATTATCCCCAGGGAGTTTAAGCACTTCCTGGAGATATTAACGAACCATCTCAATGGGGGACATTATCGGTGACCTAGGAAAATTTAACAATCTTAAGTTGTTCCTACGGGTATAATTCTCCAAATACTCTGGTTTTTTTTACAACAAAGTCTTATCTTTAACTTGAGCCGCACACACTCCACGAAGATGTTCTAGCTCTTTCTCCACTGCCTCCAAACGTAGAGCTTGCTCCCCTTGACCTTTCTTAGCTTCAGAAATATCTTGAGACACCGAAAGAAAATCCCTTTTTACAACCCCAACAACAGTCATAAGAGGTATTTATTGTAGAAATTGCATCCCATAGTGCTTCCATATCCACAACAGGTGGCTTTACCAAACCTCTCAAACCTGGAAGAGTCTCCAAAACCTCTGATGGTACCGCCAAGGCTCCACTGGTAGGGAAAATCCTCTCAACTCCTTTCCCCTCTACCATGTCCTACGACGAGGTGAGAAAAGTTGTAAAAACAGCATCAGGAACGGAGCCCTCTTCACTCCCTATTGCCGATGAGCAACGCACAGCCCTGGCAGGAAGCACTCCGTAACCCGGTCCACCACTTCCAGGTTGAGGAGGGGGGGGGGCGTTGCTCTGGAGAGAGCCAAACGCCCGACGCACTCAGAGCCGACAGCTCCAACACTGCCGGCTCCGCCAAAGACGCTGTTCCTCTCCCCGGCACCGCAAAGCCGCATGCCTCAAGTGTTTTCTGGCGCGCAGTTCCAGATGCAGGGGACCCCGAGGGTAGGGAACCCTGCTTCCTTTTTCGACGCCCCATCTAAAAAGAACGGGCGTCCAAACCACCGCACTCCGTCCTCTCCACGAAGCACTGCTCAGCACCGGGGTAGCTCCGACGCCATCTTGCCTCCAGCTCGATTCCTCCGAAGATTCTGATGCATCGGAGGAGTCTGCTGAAGTATCCATAGCCCTTCCTGAAGAGCCTTCTTCTCCAAAAAGAAGGTCTCCTCCAGAGGACTTGTCCTTTCAAGACTTCATAAGAGAAGTGGCTAAAGGGCTTTCTATTTCAGTAACCTCTGAATCAGAGCCTAGAGCTAAAAAATTGGATATTTTAGGTTATTCTAAGGCTCCTAAGGAGGCAGTCACCTTGCCAATTAATGAGATTCTTTATGATCACATGATTGACTTATGGGAGACTCCTCTCACTATCTCTCCTCATTCTCGTAGATTGGACACTATGTACCGTGTCCCTCCTTGTCCTGGGTTTCATAAAACACAGCTTCCTCACCATTCTATTGTGGTGGAGTCAGCTATGAAAAAGATAAAGAGTGCAAAAAGACACTCCTCTGCTCCTCCAGGAAGAGAATGCAGGACCTTGGATGCTTTTGGTAGGAAAATCTTCCAAGCCAGTATGCTCATTGCCAGAATCAACTCCTATAGTCTTTATATGGGTATGTTTCTGAAAGAAGTTGCAGATAAGCTGCACACTTTCCTCCCTTTTCTTCCAGAGGATAAAAGGGAAGAATTTCTTATTTGGATTAAGCATACTCAAGATATTTCAAAGTTTTCCAACCGTGCAGCTTTTGACTCCTTTGAGGGTGCCAGCAGGGCTTCGGCCATTGCCATAGCTGCACGCAGAATTGCTTGGCTCCAAGCTTCTGATCTAGAATCTTGGGTCCAGGATGGCTTGGGAAATCTTCCCTGTACAGGAGAAAACTTGTTTGGCAAAGATTGGCAAATAAAAGCCACTCAAATGGATGCAGAAAATTCTGCTTTGGATAGACTTTCAAAGTCAACCTCCATTCCTGCCAAGAAAAAACCTTTTAAGAAGTCTTTTTTCAGGAAAGGCAGATTCCATCCTGCTTCTGGCCAACAATCATCTACAGGTCGTTTTGCTGCTAAGCGTCAGCAACCTAAACAGGCCAGGCCTAAGCCTACAGGGGCTGCTGCAACTCAGCAGACTCAGCCTCCTCAGGGTTTTTGACTTGATGCTAGAGAACTTAGCCTTTCTGGCTCTGAAACAGCCAGAGCCTCTCACCATTCCAGGAAGGTTAGCTCATTTTGCTCCCAGATGGGAGCAAATTACAGCAGAGCAGTGGACCCTCTCCATCATAAGGAAGGGTTACAAGCTTCATTTCTCAAACCTTCCTCCTCACACCATGGTGAGACATTTCAATTCTCCAACATCTCTCCTCAACCTTCTAGGTCAGGAGGTGGCTGCCCTTCTTGCCCAAGGGGCAATAGAAGAAGTACCTCTTCTTCAACAAGGGTCAGGGTTTTACTCCCTCTACTTTCTGATCCCAAAGAAAACAGGGGGCTACAGACCCATATTAGATCTCAGAGAATTGAACAAATTTCTATGCAAGGAGAAATTCAAGATGCTTTCTCTGGGCACTCTCCTTCCATACCTTCAGAGTCAGGATTGGCTTTGTTCTCTAGATCTCAAGGATGCGTACACACATGTCCTCATCCATCCATCTCACAGGAGGTTCCTCCGTTTTCTTTTCCAAGGAAAGCATTACCAATACAGGGTGCTTCCTTTCGGTCTGGCCTCTGCTCCAAGAGTGTTCACCAAATGCATGGCAGTAGTAGCTGCATTTCTACGCACTCTGGGAATATTTGTATTCCCATACCTGGACGACTGGCTCATCCGAGCTCCATCTCAGTCAGAGGCTCAGACTTCCCTGGACTGCACAAGGCACATTCTGCAGTATCTGGGACTTGTGGTAAACCTCCCAAAATCCCAGCTCACCCTTACTCAGTCCCTAGAGTTCATAGGTATGTTTTTTGTTCAATTGTAAACCGCACTGATTTTAATAGCACGGTATATAAGAGAAGTAAATAAATAAATAAAATAAATAAATAAATAGGGGCCTGGCTAGATACTACCACTGCAAGGGCCTATCTTCCTCAGGCCCGTTGCCTACGCCTAGTGCAGTTAGCCTCCCAGATTCAGTCAAAGAGCCATTTAACTGCCCGGGAGATGTTACAACTGCTAGGCCACATGGCATCCACAGTGCATGTGGTACCCTATGCTCGCCTTCACATGAGAGCAGCTCAATGGACTTTGTCCACCCAGTGGACTCAAGCATCAGGAGCTCTCTCAGACCAAATAGCAACCTCCAGGCGCCTCTTTTGGTCTCTCCAGTGGTGGATGTCCACCCAAAATCTGTTGCTGGGGTCCCCCTTCCAACAGTTGTTGCCCCAGGCAACCCTCACAACAGATGCCTCCCAAACAGGTTGGGGAGCTCATCTACAAGACCTCTCCACTCAGGGTACTTGGTCTCCACAGGAGACCTCTCTACATATCAATCACTTGGAGCTCCGAGCAGTTTTTCTAGCTCTCAAGGTCTTCCATACCCTGCTCAGCTACAAGACAGTCCTCATTCATACGGACAATCAGGTAGCCATGTTTTACATAAACAAGCAAGGAGGAACTGGCTCTCTGTCGCTTTGCAACGAAGCTTTAAGATTGTGGGCCTTCACCAGAGAGCATCAAATCCATCTCCTGGCAGTATACCTCCCAGGAATCCAAAACTCTTGGGCAGACAGACTCATTCGAGTTCTGCTTCCACACCAATGGTCCCTGCACATGGACCAAGTACTCAGAATCTTTCAAGAGTGGGGAACCCCGGACATAGACCCCTTTGCAAGTCCGTGGAATGCCAAACTTCCCCGGTTCTGTTCCAGAATTCTGTGTCTCGGAGTTCAGGCCAAGGATGCCTTCCTCCTTCACTGGGGTCAAGACTTCCTGTATGCCTTTCCACCCATTCCTTTAATTCCCAAGACTCTGTTCAAGCTCCAGAGGGATCAAGGATCCATGATCCTCATATCTCCACGCTGGCCATGCCAAGTGTGGTACCCTCTACTTCTGCATCTCTCTCAAGCTCCCTCCCTAGACTTGGGAGCTGCTCCAGACCTTCTGTCCCAGAAGGAGGGGACTTTGTGGCACCCAAACCCCAAGTCCCTTCATCTCAGAGCTTGGTTGCTGAAGGCCTAGACCTTCAAGGTTGGAATCTTTCTCAGCAGGTGAAGGATATCCTCCATGCTTCCAGAAAACCTTCTACTAGACGTTCCTATGCTTTTAAATGGAAAAGGTTTTCCATTTGGTGTGCTGAGAAGGGTCTTGACCCTCTAGCACTACCTTTGAATTCTCTATTGGAATATCTCCTGCATCTCTCCAATGCAGGCCTTAAGACAAATTCAGTAAGGGTCCATTTGAGTGCTATTGCAGCATCCCTTAAGCCTATCAATGAACAGCCTATTTCCTCTCATCCTCTTATTGCAAGATTCATGAGAGGCCTAACTTTAACTAAACCTCCCATTAGGCCTCCTCCGGTGGCATGGGACTTAAATCTGGCTCTTGGTCAGCTTATGAAGCCACCTTTTGAACCCTTAGCCACCACCTCCTTGAAATTTCTTTCCTGGAAGGTTATTTTCCTCATTGCAGTCACCTCAGCTCGCCGCATCAGTGAACTGCAGGCCTTAGTGGCTAATCCACCTTATACAAGGTTCCATCATGATAAGGTAGTCCTTAGGACCAATCCACACTTTATGCCTAAAGTGATTTCACCTTTTCATCTTAATCAAGAGGTGTATTTACCTGTCTTTTTTCCAGCTCCTCATGCATCAAGTGCAGAGAGGAATCTTCATACTCTGGATTGTAAAAGAGCTCTTGCCTTTTACTTACAAAGGACACAGCAACATAGAAAGTCTTCTCAGCTCTTTGTTGCCTTTGATCCCTCTCATTTGGGACTTCCAGTCTAAGAGGACACTGTCCAATTGGATTGCTCAGTGTATTTCTTTCGCCTACCAGAGTAAGAACCTTTCTCTGGAAGGCCATGTCACAGCTCATAATGTGAGGGCCATGGCCACCTCTATGGCTCATCTAAATTCTGTGTCCATCGACCAGATCTGTCAAGCGGCCACCTGGGCCTCGGTTCATACCTTCACAGCCCATTACTGTTTGGACAAGGACTCCCGCCGGGATGCCATGTTTGGTCAGGCCGTTCTCAAACACCTGTTTCATGCTTAATCAACTCCTGCCCTCCTTCCCTGAATGGATGCCTGAGATCCATAGGAGGAGATAGAGCCCTTCCCAGGGTCTCATAACCTTGGGGATCTCCCAGGCATCTCTAGCTAGGGAGTCCCCATATGTGAAGACTCATTCCTGCTTGTTCCTGGAGATAGCACAGTTACTTACCTGTAACAGGTGATCTCTGGGAACAGCAGGAATAAGTCTTCACAACCCACCCACCTCCCCTAGGAGTTGTATCTCTCTATCTGTTTTTCCTTTCCTCTCTCTCTTTGTCTCAGCTTTAAAACTCGAACTGGGGAGAGGCGGTTAGGAAAGGCGGGAAGGCAAGCGCGCAGGCGCTGTGGGATGCTCCCAAAATCTTTCCTTTTTGGGAAACTGGGGAGTGTTCCCGCGCAGGCTCCGTCAGTACCGACGTACCCATATGTGAAGACTTATTCCTGCTGTTCCCAGAGATCACCTGTTACAGGTAAGTAACTGTGCTTTCTTGACCATTAAGGCCTATTGCTATACTGCAGTTGAGATTTGCCCCTGTCGAGCTTCTCAGAGGTCTCTTCTGTTTTCTGTTGCCTGTAACTTGGGAGCCTCATACGTGAGGACTCATTCCTGCTTGTTCACAGATAAAAGATAGTTACTCACCTGTAGCAGGTGTTCTTCATGGACAACAGGAATATGTCCTCACAACCTTCCCACCTCCCCGAGAAGTTGTCTTCTGCTACAGCTATGTTATTAGACTGAATCAAGATGGCGCCGCCACAGCAGGCGGGAAGAAGGCCTGCAGACGAGGTGGAGCCTCTCAAAAGCTTCCAATAGAAGCTGAGGAGCGTTCCCACGCAGGGTTCCATTGGGGATGTCGCCCATATGTGAGGACTTATACCTGCTACCCATGGAGAGTACCTGCTATAGGTGAGTAATTATCTTTTCTAAGAACTGTAATTAGTTTGCTAACTTTATCTTTTAGGTTTCAGGCGAAGCTACAGTACAACATCTGATGTTCCTTCACAGAGGGAGATAAATAGAAGGTACCCTTTTGGGAGGTAAGTAGGAATAGACTAAATCAGTGAGTTATAAAATCATTGCCATCAAAATGAATGCTCATCAGTATTACTTTATCCAGCTGGCGATATTAGAAAAACATTTGTCGTCACATAGTCATTCGCTCAAGGGGGAAAAACAGTTTTCTCAAATTTATATAGTGGGGATAATTTTATAAAAGGGCGCCTTTGTGAAAAGTCCGGAAAGGCATTTATTTTATGAAAATAGGCACACAAAACCAGGCCTAATACAGGGTGAGCCAGTCAAACCTGCATTTTTGAAATGACTGTAAAAAATAAACGGATGGATATTTCAAACTTTTATTGTTACTATCTTAATGTACATTAAAAAGCATTTAAGAAACAACATTCACTGTTTAAAAATAACGCCAGTAAGATGGTGTCCTTCCCGATTGAGACATTCTTGTAGGCGATTTCTGAAACTGCCCATCACATCACGGAGCATACGCTGAGGAATTCTCTCGATTTCCAACCGGATTCTCCTCTTCAGTTCCCCAAGCGTTGGAGGTCGTTGTTCAAAGACTTTACTCTTCAGGTACCCCCACAAGAAA
This sequence comes from Ichthyophis bannanicus, assembly GCA_033557465.1. Classification (NCBI taxonomy): domain Eukaryota; kingdom Metazoa; phylum Chordata; class Amphibia; order Gymnophiona; family Ichthyophiidae; genus Ichthyophis; species Ichthyophis bannanicus. Next base: position 206,975,466 of record CM066033.1, read on the forward strand.
AAATCGCACACTGTGAGGTCGGGCGATCGGGGAGGCCAAGAAATTGCTCCATTTCGGGATATCACCCGATTTGGAAAAACATTGTTGAGAACATTCATGCTCACACGGGGGCTGTATGACTTGTGGCACCGTCTTGCTGGAATAAGGTTTCATTGTTCATTCCATGTTGACGAAGCTGAGGAATGAAGAACGAATGCAACATTTCCGAATAGCGTTGTGCATTCACAGTAACTGCTTGCTCCCTGTCATTTTCAAAAACATACGGGCCTATGATTCCCAATGAGGACATTGCGCACCAAACTGTTACCTTGCTTGAATGGAGTGGTTTTTGATGGAGTTGTTGAGGGTTTTCATCACTCCAATATCGGAAATTTTGTTTATTCACAAAACCGGAGAGATGGAAATGTGCCTCATCGCTCATCCACAGGTTGTGAACAAGGTCCTCGTTTTCATCAAACATGTCCAACAACGTTTGACAAAAACGCCGTCGAGCTGCAAAATCGTTTTCATTCATAGCCTGAACAACCTGAATTTTGTACGGGTGATGGTGTAAATCTAACCTCAAGATTCTTCGGACGCTCGTGTTTGCCATGCCAAGCGCAGCACTCTGTCGACGCGCCGATCTCCGATGGCTTCTTTCCACAGCAACTCTCACGCGGTCAATATTCGCGGGAGTTCGCACTGATCTTGCACTGCCACCCCTTCTGCTTCTCGTTTCACCAATTGCTTCAAAGTTTGTCACCCACAATTTGATTGAATTAACAGACGGCACTGGCTTATTTCGATTAATTTGAAAATTCGTCCGGAAACGACGCTGAGCGGCTGCATAACTACCACTTTGGTAAAACGCTTTCACAGCGAATGAACGTTGTTGTTTAGACCACTGCTCCATGGCGACTGAAATGCTTAGTTGTGGGGGACACAATGGTAACCTTGCTAACTCGCTCCGCCCACTTTCACGGCTCTCCCGCCCTTTTCAAAAATGCAGGTTTGACTGGCTCACCCTTTACATGCACATTTATACCTGCTTTAAAAAAGGTATAAATTTGTACATATATTCTGGGAATCTTTTACTAAAGAGTGCTAGCTGTCAATGAAGGTCTGATGCATGCTAAAGGTGTGTGTTGGACTTGTGTAGACTAACACAGGGCCATGACAGTGCCGCTATATTTTAGCGCTAACTGTTCATGGCATGTTAGGGTTGCAAGTGGAAGTCCTAAGGACAGAGAATGGAGGAGATGAGTCCTGCGCAGGCAGTGCACCCATACTACCTGCATGGCGGACTAGTAGCAAGGGTGCACGCACTGCCACCTCCATAGTTGTTGTTGAGTGCACCCCACTCTTCTAGTGCTATGGCAGGGCCACATACACTGCGGTAACTGCTAGGAACATGCTTTCTCCATGGACAAGCAGGAAATAAGCCCTCACATATGGGTGACATCATCCAACGGAGCCCGCGCGGGAGAAATCCCCAGTTACATTTCAAAGCTTTTGGGATCCTTCTCTGTGCATGCGTTTGATTTTTCCACCTGCCTGACGGCGTTATTTTCTCTGTCTTTGTTTTTTCATGAAGCCATTTTCTCTCAGTCTTCGTTTTCCTGTGGAACCCAATGTATGCGTTTCAACAATCTCTTCATTTGGTAACCTTTCTATCACCCTCGGGAAATTCTTTCAGCCTTTTGGCTGTTTTTTTTTAGTATCTGCACGTTGCAGTTTTTATCTTCCCCTTAGTTTTCTTAGGTTTTTCAATCATTAAATTTTTCTTTATTTTCTGTGGCACCAATCCCCCTTAGGTATCTGCTCTAGCTGCAGATTAAATCCTTTTATGTTTCAAAATTGAGATGTTTGATTTTGCTGCAGCAATTTTTCCGGCTAATATGTCCCAGAAACTTGCCAGCGGGTTCAAAAAAGTGTCCCATGTGCTCTAGGAACATATCCATCATGGAAACTCATAGCTGGTGCCTTCAGTGCCTGGAACTTCATCAGCAGTTTGTGTTTACAGATATCAGAAAGAGGACTGAAAAGTCAAGTGAAGCAGCATGACACAATTTTTGGCACTCATAAGTCCAATACATCAGCATCAGCCTCATCAGTCTCAATGGCATTGAAGGCTGCATCGGACACTGGTGGTACATCAATATTGAGGTGTTCTCAAGCACACTCTGAGCAGAGCACCCATAGTGCCCCAGAACATCGGCCATCGATTGATGTCTGCTCGAAGATGAAGAAAGATTCGGCATCATCTTCATCGACGTCGAAGAGTGATTGTGCCGAGCATCGAGTGGAGACACCGGTGCATCGATGTCAAACCCTTCCAAGGCAGGGCTTTAAGAATAAAGAGTGTTTGCAGGAGCATCCTTCTAAGCTGCCCCAACAAGAGGAAAGCTCATCCTTCAGGACATTGTAGGGACAGCGCTGACCTACTGTATGCCGAGATCAAGCAGTTGATACTTCCTTTCAGATTCTGGGAACATCAGGCGATGTTGCTGAGGATCCATAGCCTTCGGAGACAGCAGCCACGGAGAAGCACTGTCTTAGGACCATGTAGCATATCAGTGCCTCGATGTCTGCTGCATCGACATCGGCAGCTATCCAGCTGATCCTTAAAAAGCATAGGTTGCCTACAGGAGAGGCATTGACATCGGTGCTTTGAAGGGCCCCAGCACGGAAACTTGCCTAGCCAATCTCTCTTTCTAGTGCATTGAGGTCTGATGCTCTCTCGAAGCTTAGGAAGTCATTGGTGCATCGTCTCTCCTGAAGGAGTTCCCAGTCCCCAAAGGGCAGGACAGCGATCCAGGCAGAGATTCGGAACAGTGTGACAAGGCGCTGGCAAAAGCCAGAAGGATGCTGAGTTACATACAGAGAGGAAATACCAGCAGAAAAGAAGAGGTACTAATGCCACTGTACAAGTTACTGGTGAGGCCTCACTTGGAATATTGTGTTCAGTTTTGGAGACCATATCTTGCAAAGGATATAAAAAGACTGGAAACGGTTCAGAGTAAGGTGACCAAAATGATTTGCATTAGAAGATGTATGAGAAGAGACTTGAAGACCTAAACATATACATTTTGGAGGAGAGGAGGGAGAGGGGAGATATGACCTCTTCCAAAGATGGGGAAGCTGTAAAACTGGAGGCCATAATATGAAGCTGCAAGGGGGTAAACTGAAAAGCAATGTCAGGAAGTATTTTTTCACTGAAAGAGTGGTGGATGCTTGGAATGCCCTCCCTATGGAAGTGGCGGGGCAAATACAGTGATGGAATTCAATGTGGCATGGGACAAACAGTGGATCCCTTTATAAGAACAGGATAAAATTAAAATAAACATAACTCTCTTATATCTGAACAAATAGGGATGACTTACACAGAGCGATAGGTACACCCCTAAACAAAAGAAAGGGAGCGGGGTGACCTGCACGGAACGGCGGGGGCCACCTATTCTTACCGCCTTGCTGGGCAGACTAAATGGACCATACTGGTCTTTATCTGCCGACATATACTATGTTACTCTGATTTTCTCTCTGAATCTGACTCAGAAGGCTGGGTCACCGACATAGAGTCGGACAACTTCTCGGAAGACAGGTTCCCAGAATTTCCATCAAACCCTTCTCCTCATGAGAGAGGCAAGTCTCCTCTTGAGGATTTAACCTTCCAAGATTTTGTTAGGGATATGGCTAAGGCCATCCATTTTTTTGGAGCCTGAGGATGAACCCAGGGCAGATGAGGCCAGCCCCTAAGGAAGCAGTGAGAATGCCCATGCACCATATCCTCCAGAGAGTATAGATGAGAATATGGGAGAATCTCCTCACTGTACCTACAGTTTGTAGAAGGCTTGACTCCATGTATAGAGTTTAAAAGACTCCCAGGTTTGAGAAGCCCCAGCTTCCTCACCATTCCTTGGTGGTCAAATCCGCCTTTAGAAGGTCTAAAAATTCCCACTCCTTTGTGCTCCCAGGGAGGGAGGCTCAGATATTAGAGTCTTTTGGGAAAAAGTTTTTCCAGAGTTCCATGCTTGCGGCCCGCATGGCCTCTTACCAGCTCTACATGGGCATGTTTCTGAAGGACATCATGTGTAGCTTAACTGACTTGTCCCAGTTTCTGCTGCCAGAGAAATAGAACAGTATCGTTCCCTTGTAAAGCACAGTAAGGACTGCTTGACGTTCATGGTCCAAGCAACCTATGATATATTCAAAACAGTATTCAGAGCTTCTGCAATGGTTCTGGCTCTGGTCCTTAGACCTAGGACATTCAGTGCAGAATAGGCTTGCTGACGTACCATGCTGTGGAGAGAATCTCTTCAGGGAACAAATCAAAGAGAATGCTGTCTTCATTGAAAAGCAGCACATCATCCTTCAAAATTTTTCAAGGTGCACATCCGAGCCGGCCTCCTACTGCAGGAGGTTTCAAGGTGATAATTGGAAAAAGTCTTATTACTCTCATTGGTGTAGGTACTTTCCGGGTTCCCATTATTCCCAATTGAAACTGGCTCCTCAACCACAAGCAAAGCATGAGAAGCCTCAGGAGGGCTTTGACTGATTTCTGAAGGGCATAACCACTGTTCCTGTAACCGCAATGGAAGAATCTCCTGTCAGAGGGAGACTCACTCTTTTTGCCCAAAGGTAGCCACCTATAACCTCGGACACTTGGGTTTTGCAAATTATCCAAAGCAGTGACAAATTACATCTATTCAACATTCCTCCAAATTGCTCACTGAGGGACCATTCTATGAACCCTCCACATTAGGAACTACTTCAGAAAGAAATCACCGCCCTCCTGTCAGATCTCAATATCGAGTTTGTGCCACCAGAGCAGAGAGGACAAAGGGTTTTATTCCAGGTATTTCCTGGTTTCCAAGAAAGCAGGGGATACCTTCCCATCCTAGACCTAAGAGATCTGAACACATACCTTCTTAGAGAAAAGTTCAGAATGATTTCTTTGGGCATCCTACTCCCTTATCTTGAAAAAGGAGATTGGCTATGCTTTCTGGATCTACATGATATATCCATCTCACAGGAAGTATCTCAGATTCATTCTAGGAGGACACCACTTCCAGTACTTTTCTTTGGCCTAGCCTCAGCACCTTGTGTCTTTATGAAATGCCTCGCGGTAGTAGCTGCTTACCTTTGGACACTGGAAGTGTTTGTCTTTCCTTAGTTGGACGATTGGCTGATCAAGAGTACCACTCAGGAAGGAGTACGAGAATCAACACAGTTGACCATTCGTGTGCTGTAACTATTAGGGTTTTTCATAAATTATTGAAATCCCACCTACAGCCCTCCAACAATTGGAATTCATAGAAGCCTTGCTCAGTACAACTCAGGCAAGAGCCTTTCTCCCACATGACAGACTTCACAGATTGATAGTGATAGTGCAAGAGACTCATGTGAGTCAGCAGGTAACAGTTTGCAGGATGTTAACTGTACTAGGACACATGACTAATGTGGTACATGTAACACCTTTGGCACATCTCCAAATGAGACAGGCTCAGTGAACTCTGAAAACTCAGTGGACCAGGCAACAGGGCAACTCAGTGATTGTCTGCATGTTATCAATCTACTCATTCAGTCTTTGCAATGGTGGACGATTCATCTCAATTTGCTCAAAGGTTTCCCCTTCCAAATTGCTCCATCACAAAAAATATTGACAACAGATGCATCCAAACTAGGTTAGGGAGTTCATCTTGATGAGTTTCACATTCAGGGAGATTAGTCCTTCCAAGAAAGTCTATATCAGATTAACTTCTTGGAGCTAAGAGCCATAGCAAATGCTCTAAAGGCTTTTAAAGATCGGTTGCCCACCAAATTGACCTAATTCACACTGATAATCAAGTAGCAATGTTCTGCATCAACAAGCAGGAAGGAATGGGCTCATACTTCCTGTTTTGGGAAACTTGCCATCGCCCATGGATGGAAAGAGCCACATATCTAACAGGCGAGCAAAATACTCTGGCGGACAGACAAATAGAGTCCTTTAACTGTACGAATGGATCCTGGACAGGGAGGTTGCAACCCACATGTTTCAAGAGTGGGGCATCCCCTTGAGAGATCTCTTTGCGACTCCTCAGAAGGGCCAGGTGAATCAGTTCTGCTCCAGAGTAAGGTCGCACAGCAGAGTAGCCTTGAATGCTTTCCTCATGGATTAGGGAGAAGGTCTTCTGTATGTATATCCTCCAATACCTATTGCAAAGACCCTCTTGAAGCTGAAAATAGACAGAGACTCGATGATTTTCATTGCTCCCTACTGGCTCAGTCGGGAACCAATTCAGTTGGGCCATGCACCAGATTTGATATCGCATGAGAACGGAATGATGCAGTATCCCAGCATCAAGTTCTTGGCTCTCGCGGCTTGGATGTTGAGAGGCTAATGTTAACTGAACTCAGTCTGCCGGCTGCTGTAACTGATGTCCTTTTGGCCTCCAGGAGGACCTCAACAAGAAAATCCTGTTTATGCAAATGGAGGAGACTTGCTGTCTGGTGTGAGGGCCATTCCCTAGATCCTTTTGCCTGTCCCACACAGAAACTACTTGAATGTCTTCTACATTTCTCTGAATCTGGATGTCCATCTCAGAATTCACCTCAGTGCAATTGGAGCTTACCATGGAGGTGTAGAGGGAAGGCTCATCTGTGTACAGCCTTTAATTGTTTGCTTTATGCAAGATGTGCTTCTATTGATGCTCCCCTATTAGCCACCTGCAGTGTCTTGGAACCTCAACGTGGTTCTTGCACTGCTACTGAAAGCTCCTTTTGAGCCACTCAGTTCCTGTCCTCTGAAGTTCTTGACCTGGAAAGTTCTGTTTTTGGTGGCGGTCACTTCAGCATGCAAGGTGAGCGAGCTTCAAACTGTAGTAGTTCATCCACCTTACACTAAATTCCATATTAATAGAGTGGTCCTCTGTACTTATCTCAAATTCCTTCCAAAAATGGTATCAGATTTACATTTTTATCAGTCAGTTGTTCTACCAACATTTTTCCCAAAACCTCACGCTCAAAAAGGGGAAATTACGCTGTATATGTTAGACTGCAAACAAGCCTTAGCTTTCTACTTGGAGCGTATGAAAGGGGTTGCCGTCTCCAATTGCGCACTTTCTATTTGGCTGGCAGACTGCATCTCTTTTGCTTATGCCCAGGCAGGCCTAAGCCTTGAGAGTCATGTCACGGCCCATAATGTTAGGGCCATGGCTGCATTGGTAGCCCACTTGCACTCAGTCTCCATGGAAGAGATGTGCAAAGCTGCAGCGTGGGCTTCCGTCCACACATTCACATCTCACTACTGTCTGGAGGGGAATTCCCAACACAACAGCAACTTTGGCCAGTCAGTACCCATTATTTTCTGTTCAAAGTATATTAGAAACACACACACACACACTCACACACACTTTGCTTAAGGTAGCCTGTAGCTAGGGAGTCCCATATGTGAGAACGTCTTTCCTAGTGGTCCATGGAGAAAAGGTAGTTACTCACCTGTAGCAGGTGTTCTCTATGAACAGCAGGACAAAGTCCTCACAAACCTCCCACCTCCCCTAGCAGTTGTATTCTACTATAGCTATAGTACCAGGCTGAAAGACAAAGGAGCCAGGGCAGCAGGTAGGAAGATCACATGCATGCACAGAGGAAGATCCCAAAAGCTTCAAGAAGTAACTAGGGATTCTCCAGGACCAAGCAGGAAATCAGTCCTCACTTATGGGTGACATCGACCTCGATGGAGCCCCCGTGCGGAGCATTTCCCCAGCTTTCTATGAAAGCCTTTGGGAATACTGCACGCATGCGCGGTCCCCTTCCTGCCTAAAGGTGCCATCTTGGCCAGTCTTTCTTTTTCCGTGGAGCCCATCGGACGTCTGTCTGTGTCACCCAGAAAAGTTGACGTTTTTTCAGCGATTACTTCGTCTTTTTTCTCCGGTTCGACGCCGGTTCCCCTTCCTGCCGGGTTCGGTACACCGGTATCGAGCCCGTCTTCTATTTTTCGTTTTTTGCCCTTTGTGGCTGGCATTCGCGCCCTTTTTTCTTTTTCCCTGGACAGCCTGTCCTTTGACCTCGCGGGGGCCCTTTTTTCCCCGATGGCTTCCAGTGGTTTCAAAGAGTGTGATCGGTGCAAGAAACTAATGTCTCTCACCAACATACACGACTGCTGCCTTCGGTGCCTCGGCCCTGATCACGATCCAAAAATCTGTGGCCCGTGTGGCAAAATGTCCACCAAGGCACTTCGAAGCTGTCAACATCAAAAAGAAAGGATTTTCTCAGATTCTGCCTCCGGCAGGGCCCTGCCCTCGTCTGAGGCCTCGACGTCTCGGGAGTCTGATCCCGAGCATCACCAGGGTTCCTCGGACAGGACGGTCCCCCGATCGGGAACGCAAGAGGAAGAAACGGCTCGTGAGGGCGGCGTCGGAAGAGGTCCCTGGTTCCTCGAGGGCCAGGTCTAAGACCCCCGACCACCGTCCCGGGCCTTTGGAACAGGAGAAGCTGTGCAAGATACCTCGTGTGGAGCCAGAGACCGTCAGACACGTAAGTCCTGTAGTCCTTGTGGACTCTCCTCTGAGGGAGCCGAAGGGCCCAAGTCGGTGGCTGCTGAGTCTCCTGAGCTTGGACTCAGGCTGACAGCCTTGGAGTGCAGACTGTCTGCCTTCATGGATCAGCAGCGGGTACTGATGGCCAGCCTCGCTGGTGCATCTGCCCCGACCACCGGAACATCGACGTCGAAGTCGACCCCGGAGACCGAGCCGATACTCGAGACCATGAAGGCTCGAAGTTGTCCTCAGTCACGGTCACCCTCGACCTCCCGCTCGGAACCGAGGGCGTCAACGCCGGTGCCTTCGGCGTCGGGGTGGGTGCCACCGAGACCACGGTCGGACCCCCTCGACTCCTCTTCAGATGAGTCAGCATGGGAGACTGAGGACTCACTGCAGTCCAAGCCCCGGAGTAGGTCCCCCCCCCGAGGACACCCAGTTCTCGGAGTTCGTTAGGGACATGGCCAAAGCATTGGCGATTCCCGCAGACCTCGAGGAGGAGCCTTGAGCCGAGGAGCTCGAGGCTCTCCAGTATGACTCTCCTCCGAAGGAGGCCTTTACTGTGCCGGTCCCTCCGATGCTGGAATGGCTCCTCTTCCGGATGTGGGAGGCACCGGCCTCGGCGCCAGTCTTGAGCAAGCGGGTCGATTCCATCTATCGACTCCGTAAGAGCCCTGGATTCCAGAAGGCGCAGCTGCCGCACCATTCCATGGTGGTGGAATCGGCCATGCATCGTCTGAAGAGCCAGAAGATGCACTCTGCAGTGCCTCCCGGTAGGGAGGCCCGGAACCTGGATGCTTTCGGCAGAAAGTGCTTCCAGGTCTCGATGTTTGCTTGCCGTATCCAGTCCTACCAGCTGTACATGGGCATGTACTTACGAGACCTGGCGAAAGAGATTGCCGGGTTCTCTGCTGGCCTCTCCGGGGAACCTTTGCAGAGGTTCCAGACTTTGTCCTCAGGAATCCGGGACTGCTCGAAGTTCATGTCCCGAGCAGCCTACGATGGCTTCGAGGCTTCGGCTCGTGTAGCGGCAGCCGGCATTGGAGCCCGACGCCAGGCATGGCTGCAGTCATCGGACCTCGAGCCCTGGGTGCAGGACAAGTTGGTCGATGTCCCTTGCCAAGGTGAGAACCTTTTTGGCAAGCCATGACTGAGAAGGCAGCTGAGCTCGAAACTGAGCACCTGACTAGGACAAGGCTGTCCAGAAAAGCTTCTGCCCCTTCTCACAAGAAGAAGGGCTTGGGGAAAAAGCCCTTTTACCCGAGGAAGGTACCTGCCTACAAACCTTTCCCTCAGTACCAGGCCTCCCAAGCTCCCCAGCAGGGTCAGCAGGCCAAGGGGCAGGGACATGGGCCCCGTAGGCTGAAGACCCCCAAGCCTCCGGCTCCTGCTCCTGCTCAGCAGGGAGGGGGTTTTTGACTCCCACAGCATAGCCTTTCCACCTCTGCTGCCCCATTCCTGCACAGGAGGTCGTCTAGCCCTGTTTGCCCACAGGTGGCCACCCATTACAGGGGATGCTTGGGTATTGAGCATAGTGAACAGAGGCTATATGCTCCATTTCCAGCAGTTGCCCCCTGCCTACCTCCCAGGAGAGCCTCTAAGACCTCCTCTACACACAGACCTCCTCCTTCAAGAACTTCAGGGTCTGCTTCTGGACAAGGCAGTGGAGCCTATACCTCCTCGCCTACAGGGGCTTGGGTTCTACTCCTGGTACTTCCTTGTACCAAAGAGAACCGGTGGCCTAAGGCCTATTCTAGACCTCAGGAACATCATCAAGTTCTTAGAGAGAGAAAATTTCAAGATGCTTACTCTTGGAACACTTCTGCCCTACCTCCAGCAGGGAGATTGGCTATGCTCTTTAGATCTAAAGAATGCGTACACTCACATCCTCATTCATCCAGACCACAGAAAGTACCTCAGGTTCATTGTGGGAGGAAACCATTACCAGTACAGAGTACTGCCCTTTGGCCTGACCTCCGCCCCAAGGGTCTTTACAAAGTGCTTGGCGGTGGTGGCAGCCTACTTAAGGAATCAGGGTGTTTTTGTCTTCCCCTACCTGGACGACTGGCTCATCAGGGGTCAGACTTCCCAGGAGGCCAGGCAAGCCACCCTCAGAACTATCTCCCTCCTTCAACACCTAGTTTTGTCATAAACTTCGCAAAGTCCACTTTGCTCCCCTCCCAGAACCTGGAGTTCATAGGGGCAAGGTTAAACTCTCTGCAAGCAAAAGCTTTCTTGCCAGGAGACAGGGCGCAAATGCTCATAGACTTGGCAAACCAGTTTCTCAGCAGGCCACGGGTTTCTGCCCGCCTCTGTCTACAGCTCCTAGGCCACATGGCATCGACAGTACATGTGACCCCCAATGCCCGCCTCCACATGAGGCCTGCACAATGGTGCCTCAGCAATCAATGGAAGCAGGCTACAGGGAGCCTAACAGACAAAGTAAGGGTATCCAAACCCTTCCTAAATTTCCCGCAGTGGTGGCTACACCCCCCCAACTTGCTTCATCTAGACAGATGCAACCATTATTCATTGCCCAAGTAGCCTACCTCCCTCCGAAGCACATGAGTCTTAAAATCTATTGCACCGACAGCTCACATCTATGGCGATTTAAAATGTATATATGTATATATCCACTGTTAATAAAATTGCATATTTTGCGTTGTATTGTATAACTGTAATTTATGTTGTTGATCAAACTGTAATTATCTGGTTGCTCAAACTGGGTGATCAAACTGTAATTTATCTGGTTAATCAAATGTATAATTGTAATTCATGTGTGTGTGGTGCACCCCTCCCTCAAATCAGACTGTATTCTTAAATTGTTATGTACATACTCCCTTGTTTTCTACACCACTGGACCGCTGCTGATCGCTGGAAGTGGCGGCATACAAATGTATACCAAATAAATAAATAAATTCAAGGGGGTGCCTTTTCAGGTGCCTGTCCCCACAGTGGTGGTGACGACGGATGCCTCCTTGCAGGGCTAGAGTGTGCATTGTCTGGAACAGTGCACTCAAGGCCTGTGGTCTCCATGGGAGGCCACGCAACAGATCAACCTGCTAGAGCTACGAGCTATCAGGTTAGCCCTCAAAGCCTTTGCTCACTCTTTGGCTCACCAGTCTGTTCTGGTTCAGACGGACAACCAAGTGGCCATGTTTTATGTGAACAAACAGGAAGGCACTGGGTCCAGGCTCCTGTGTCAGGAGGCACAGGCCCTGTGTTCCTTTGCGCTCAAGCACATGATGTTCCTCAAGGCGGTGTATCTCCCTGGCCAGGAAAACTTCCTAGCCGACAGGTTAAGCAGGATTCTGCAGCCCCACGAGTGGCAGCTGCACCCTCTAGTAGTTCAAAAGATTTTCAAGAAATGGGGACTTCCATCCATGGATCTCTTTGCCAGTCCCCTGAATCACCAACTACCAAGGTTCTGTTCCAGGCAACCGCACCCTATGAGGCTAGCAGCGGATGCCTTCCTGATTTCTTGGTCCCAGGGCCTCCTATATGCGTTTCCTCCCACGCCTCTGGTGGCCCTGACATTGTTCAAGATTCGAAGAGACAAGGCCTCGGTACTTCTGGTAGCCCCCAGGTGGCCGAGGCAGCCCTGGTTTCCACTTCTGCAGCTAGCCGTGGAAACACCACTACCTCTGGGGTTGCAACCCGATCTTCTCTCTCAGGATCAGGGTTCCCTTCTGTACCCCAATCTCAAATCTCTCAATTTGATGGCCTGGAGGCTGCAAGGGTAGTCTTAGCTCCCTGGGGCCTGACTCAGGAAGTGGAAGAGGTGGTCTTGGCCTCTAGAAAGCAATCCATCAGGAAAACATATGCCCTGAAATGGAGGAGGTTCTCCATGTGGTGTCAGCAGTGCAAAGAAGATCCTTTCACCTGCACTGTGCCAATAGTGCTTCAGTATCTACTGCACTTGTCCAATCAGGACCTTAAGTCCAATTTTGTTCGGGTCCACCTCTCTGCTCTGGCAGCTCACCACTCAATGGTGGAGGGACACTCTTTGTCGGTTCACCCCTTGGTGTCCAGATTTCTCAGAGGCTTGCTATTGCTCAAGCCTCCTCTCCGTCCACCAGCCCCTGAGTGGGAGTTGAATGTGGTCTTGCAGCAATTGACTCGCCCACCTTTTGAGCCAATGGCTACATGTCCTCTATGCTTCCTTTCTTGGAAGACTCTATTCCTAGTGGCCCTGACCTCGGCCAGGCGAGTGAGTGAACTTCAAACCCTGGTCTTGTGACAGGCCATACACTCGCTTCTATAGGAACAGGGTAGTCCTTAGGACTCATCCTAAGTTCCTCCCAAAGGTTGTCTCCTCTTTCCACCTCAACCAGGAGGTGCTTCTTCCAACGTTCTTCCCTAGGCCCCATGCCAGCCGGGCTGAGACAGTCCTGCATACCCTGGACTGTAGGAGGGCCTTATCCTTCTACCATGAACGTACGCAGGGGCATAGGAGGGCTACTCAGCTCTTCGTATCTTTTGACCCCAATTACTTGGGGGTACCTGTGTCCAAGCGTACCTTGTCCATCTGGGTGGCTGACTGTATCACCTGGGCTTACAGGGCAGCTGACCTTCCTTTGCAGGGTCGGGTCATGGCCCACCGTGTCAGGGCAATGGCTGCCTCAGTAGCTTATCTCCGCTCTGTACCGTTGGCAGACATCTGCAGGGCTGCAACTTGGTCCTCAAGCCAGACCTTTGCGGCCCATTTACTGCCTGGAGAGGGAGTCCCGTAGGGACAGTGCTTTCGGTCAGGCAGTGCTCCGGAATCTCTTTGCAGTTTAGGCAACTTCTACCCTCCAGCCCTCTGGTTGGGCTACCGGTGGGGGTATGTTTCATTGAAATCCTTTCTCTGATGCTGCGGCTAGAGGGAGCTCATTTTTCAGCTCTGGGTCCCCGGTAGCCTGAAGCTGGGGAGTCCCATAAGTGAGGACTGACTTCCTGCTTGGACACTTTTCGGACCCGGTGTGTCCCTTCGGACTCACCGAAGTCTGAACCTCGGAGAAGGTCCCCCCTGGAGGATACCCGGTTCTCGGACTTCGTGAGGGACATGGCCAAGGCCTTGGCCTTCCCCGCGGACCCCGAGTAGGAGCCTCAAGCCGAGGAGCTCGAGGCCCTGCAGTATGACTCTCCCCCCAAGGAGGCCTTTACTGTACCGGTTCCTCCAATGCTGGAACGGTTGCTCTTCCGCATGTGGGAGGCGCTGGCCTCGACGCCGGTTCTTAGCAAGCGGGTTGATTCCATTTATCGAGTCTGCAAGAGCCCTGGGTTCCAAAAGGCACAGCTGCCGCACCACTCCCTGGTTGTGGAATCGGCCATGCATCGTCTGAAGAGTCAGAAGATGCACTCCTCGGCGCCTTCAGGCAGGGAGGCCCGGAACCTGGATGCCCTCGGTAGAAAGTGCTCTATGCTTGCTTGCCGTGTCCAGACTCGTTTTGTTTTTTTGCTGTCTTTTAGCTATGTCATCAGACTGAGCAAGATGGCACCCTTGGGCGGGAAGGGGACCACGCATGCACGCTGCATTCCCAAAGGCTTTCTTTGAAAGCTGGGGAAATGCTCCGCATGGGGGCTCCATCAGCGCCGACGTCACCCATATGTGAGGACTGATTCCTGCTGCTCGTGGAGAACACCTGTTACAGGTGAGTAACTACTCTTTCCATGCTGCCAGCAGTTAACGCTGTGGTGTTGCATTTGCACGTTATGAGTGCATTTGGTGCAACACCACAGCGCCCTCATATTCTGTAAAAGGTGCACATATATCATAACTCTGTCCCTGTTCCATCTAAATTATGCCCCTGGGATTGCGTACACACAAATTGCATAAAGCAGGCATACACTTTCTGTGTGCCTACTTTTTACATCAAGCCCAGTATCCTGTTTCCAACAATGGCCAATTTAGGTCACAAGTACTTAGCAGTTTCCCCAAAAAACACAGGTTCCACAACACTTGAATTGGGGCAAGCAGTGGAATCCCAGATCCTTACGAACCTACGAACATCACTCCACCACCTGCGCAAACTTGAGAGACGGTGGCGCCGAACCCACTCCCCCGAGACACATGCTGCATACAACTCATACTTAATTACGCACCGTGAGAAGATAATGCAGAGAAGGAAACTTTACCACACAGATATATTAAAACGTTCCATCAATAAACCACATGCCCTGTTCAATATTGTAAAGTCTATAACAGGGGAACCGGTGTCAGCTCAACCATCAATGCCTCAACCACAGGACTACTCAAACTATTTACAATCAAAGATGATTAAGACCAACACAAACATAAGAGTCAGCAACCTCTTCGTATCGCCTGAAGCACTCCAAGCAACACCATTATGCAATTTCACCATGGTATCTAATAAAGAGGTTGAGGACATCATAGCCTCTATCAACCCCAGCACTGCACCCAATGACCCCTGCCCAGCATGCTGGATCAGGGAACTTCGACACGACCTAAGCCAAATCCTGAGCAAAATTCTGAACCAGTCCTTTTTAACTGGTTCGTTCCCGCAGAGCCTAAAACACACCTCAATCAGGCCGCTACTGAAAAACAGCAGACTAGACCCATCCAAAGTGGAATCGTTTAGACCAATCTCGGGCATCCCCTTGCTTGCCAAGATCATCGAAAAAGCTGCTCAACAACAAATCCAGCATCATATCGATACTGAAGCACCGCTAGATCCTTCCCAACACGGCTTCAGGGAAGCACACGGAGTTGACACCGTCCTTACAACCCTCTTCAACGACTTGGTCACAGGAATAAACAGCACCCAACAAGGATTCGTCCTCATCTTTCTGGACATCTCTGCTGCCTTTGATTCTGTGAACCATGATATACTCTTACAACGCCTAAAAGAAAAGGGGATTCAAAGCATGGTACTAGAATGGTGCAAATCCTACCTATCCAATAGGTGGCAACAAGTCAAGGCAGGCCACACATCCTCAGAACCATTTCTGCAGACACGGGGTGCCTCAAGGTTCGGCCTTATCGGCACTGATGTTTAATATCTACATGCAGCCGATATGTGACTTGATCCGATCCTTCAACGTACAATGCCTTGCTTATGCAGACGACATCCTCCTTTACATGCCGTTCACAATTGACCAACCAGTGCTCTCCCCAATAATAAGATGCTTCGAAGCTTTAGCTGACTGGCTGTTGACACAAAATCTACGGATCAACCATGACAAAACTGATGTTCTATTCGTCACGAGGAACCGGAAGTTCATACCTCCCCCATCACTACAGGCCAACAATGCAGAGTTGAAATCCAAATCCACTATCCGTTATCTAGGCATCATGCTCGATCAGCACCTTGATATGACAACACATGTAAAAAACATCACAAAGGCAATATATCATAAGATCAGAACGCTGCGTCACCTTTGCCCCCTACTGGATTTTACCGACTACCGGACAACCTTCCAGGCATTAGTCCTCCCACATCTGGACTTCGCTAACATCATCCGCTAACATGTTCCCTGTAAATTAGTTATCTCCAAGTTACAATGCCCTGTTCAATGTAATTTCAGTTTGTTCAATGTAAACCGCACTGATGCAGAATAGCGCGGTATATAAGAGAATGTAAATAAATAAATAAATAAAATCCTCCACGGACTCTCACAATCAACCTTAAATCCGCTCCACCTAGCTATGAACGCAGCTGCAAGAGTCCTTTCTGGATCGTCAAGATCTGACCACATAACGCCAATCATGAAAGAACTGCATTGGCTACCATTACATGCCAGACTCCAATACAAGTCAATAGTCCTTACATTCAAAGCCCTAAATAACCACCCCTCTACGCCAATCAGCAAGCTAATCCACGGTACCCCGGAAAATAGAAACAGGTGACCAACAATGAACACCTTAGTAGTCCCCAAGATGACGACAAAATGCACAAAGACAACCTCCAACAGGGCCTTCTCCATATTTGCTCCTTTAAACTGGAATGCCCTTCCCCATGAATTCCGAGGCATCAAAAGTCTAGCCCCATTCAGAAAAGCCTTGAAACACCACCTGTTCACAAAATTCTACCCGGAAACAATCCGAGGTAAACACTCAATTGGCAACCTACCCGCATGTCCCAGCCGCCCTAACACCCTAACACAAACAGAAAATGGTTAGCCTACACATAAGTCCCACCGCTAACCATCACACGTGTACTATCCTCCCACAAATGCACATGTAACAACTAGATGAGTTAGAGAAGTGTACATAGTATAAAGTTAGCTTGTAAATAGTTTTCCCGGTTTTCTCCATGTTTAATATCCCGTTTCACTGTAAACTCAATGTTGCCTATATGCATTGTAGTATGTTTTTGTTCGATGTACACCGCACTGATTATAATAGCGCGGTATAGAAGAAATGTTAAATAAATAAATAAAATCCCCTTTAATAATGGTATCTCCAGGAACAAGCAGGAATGTAGTCTTCACATATGGGTATCGTCGGTACCGATGGAGCCTGCACAGGAACGCTCCCCAGTGTCCATTAGGAACACTTTTGGAAGCATCCTTCAGCACATGTGCGCTGCCTTCCCGCCTTTCCAACTGTCCCTCTTCAGTTCTTCGTTTTCCGCAGAGCCGACAGGTCACATACCCTGTCACCACAGAAAATTTGTTCTTTAAGCTTGTTTTTCTTGTGGTCGCACCTGCCTCCGCTCGATGCCTACTGGTACCGCCGGTTCTCTTTTCTTCTTTTAAAAAAACCCCCATATACTTCTGAAGTGTTTCTCTTCAGAAACTTTTTCTTTTTGGTGCTAGGCACCATTTTGGGCATTAGGCCCCATTTTCCTGAAAAATGGAAAAACAGCTAGTGGTTTTAAAAAATGTACTAAGTGTGGCGGTACCATTTTCGTCACCGACACCCATGACTGGTGTCTCAAATGTTTAGGCCCTGACCATTCTCCATCGGAGTGTTCCTCTTGTATGGGGATGACCGAGCTGCAAAGCTCGGTACCCTCTTTTTTTTCAGATGCGATGTCCATTGCATCGACGTCTTCCAGAGCCTCGTCTTCCTCCCATGGATCTCAGGTAACTAAATATAAGATCCGGTCCTCAAAGGGTAGATCTCCTTCCAAGCATCGAGAAGCCATTGGCATTGCCCTGGAGGAAACTATACCAGCAAAACAGCCCCGGCGGGAGGCTTCGGCCTCCAAAGCACTAACGGGGCTCCAGGATGTTCCCGAAGTCTCGACCTTGGCAGAACTGCTGGTGCCATGCTCAGGGGTTCCGGCTGCTTCTACCGGTACCGACACCCAGGCATCGGCAGCATCGATAGACCAGAGATTCCTCGCTATCGAACGCAGTCTTGCAGCTCTCCTTACAGCTGCGGTACTGTTAACACCGCTACCGACGATTCAACGGGCACTGGTACCGACACCAATACTTGTACCGATACCGCTACCAGCACCGACGGTATCGGCCCCAGTAGGAATTCTGTCCATGACTACTTTTTCGGCCTTCGAAAGATTGGTACCGGACCAACTCGGTACCGACTTCGATCGATACCGATACCGTGCTTTGCATGAACAAAGGGATCAGAGATGCTTCGAATCTTCCGATTCCGATGACCCGGATAACTCGGTCGGTACCTGAGTACTGCTTCCGGAAGACTCCTCTTCTCAACGCAGAATGTCTCCTCCGGAGGACATGTCTTTTCAGGATTTTATTTGTGATGTGGCCAGAGGCCTATCAATCATGGTAGCTGCTGAGAAAGAACCTAGAGCAAAGGAATTGGAAATACTCCAATACCCTAAGGCTCCCAAAGGGGCAGCTACCCTGCCCATTCATGAAATTCTTCATGATTTGATGCTCAGAATGTGGGAAACACCTCTGACCACATCTCCTCATGCTAGGAGACTCAATACCATGTATCGAGTTCCACCATGTCCTGGTTTTCAAAAGACTCAGCTGCCACACCATTCAATCAGTGGTAGTGGAATCAGCCATGCGTAGGATGAAAAGTGCAAAAAGACATGCATCCAATCCTCCAGGTCGTGAATGTAGGACCCTTGACGCCTTTGGGCGTTGAACATTTCAGGCTTCCAACTAGGATCAGCTCATATATTTTATATATGGGAATGTTCCTCAAAAAAGTCACAGGAGACTTGGAGCTTATGAGCCCCCTTCTCCCTGATGACAAACGACAAGACTTCCTTATTCTTGTCAAGCATGCTCAAGACGTTTCCAAGTTTGTAAATCGTGCAGCCTTTGACTGCTTTGAATGCATCAGCAGAACTTCTGCTATTGCCATTGGTGCACGTCGGATTGCCTGGCTTCAGGCATCAGACTTGGAGACTTGGGTATAGGACAAATTAGGAAACATCCCTTGCACAGGAGAAAACCTCTTTGGCAAGAATTAGCAGGAAAAGGCTAATGAGATAGATAATGACAATCTCACTTTAGACAGATTTGTCAAAATCTACAGCCACTCCAGCCAAAATGAAACCCTATAAAAACCCTTTTTTCAGCAAAAAGAGGAAGTTTTATCCATCCTATACCCAGAAAGGACAAGCTCAGGGTCAAGTTGCCCAAAAGGGACAACAGTAACAATCCAGACAACAAAAGAAGCCAAAAGGCCCAAGAGCTCAACTAGCTCCACAGGCTCAGCCCCCTCAAGGGCTTTGACTCCTTCCTAGAGAGCTTAGCTTTCCTGCCTCTGAAGGGTCCAGAACCCCTAAACATTCCAGGCAGGTTGTGTCATTTTGTCAACAGATGGCACCAAATAACAGCAGAAAATTGGACTCTGTCCATTGTAGGGGAGGTGTACAAGCTTCATTTTCACCTCCTCGTGGTATATCTTCCAGGCATTCAAAACCTTTGGGCAGACAAACTCAGCCGAGTACTGCTGCCTCACGAATGGTCTCTCCACTTAGACCAGGTGATAAAGATATTTCACATCTGGGGAACCTCAGACATAGACCTCTTTGCAAGTCCACTGAATGCCAAACTTCCCCGGTTCTGTTCCAGAATTCCGGCTCACAATTGCCAGGCAAGGAACGCCTTCCTCCTTCACTGGGGTCAGGACTTCCTCTATGCCTTCCCACCCATTCCCCCATCCCCAAAACACTCTTCAAGCTTCAGAAAGACAGAGGTTGTATGATCCTCATAGCGCTACGGTGGCCACGACAAACATGGTATCCCCTGCTTCTACATTTCTCTCAAGTTGCTCCTCCTGAGTTAGGCTGTGCTCCAGACCTTCTCTCCCAAGAGAACGGGATGCTATGGCACCCGAATCCCCAGTCCCTGTATTTCAGGGCCTGGTTGCTGAAAGCCTAGACCTGCAGGATCTTAACCTTTCCCAAGAGGTAAAGGATGTCCTTCAGGCTTCCAGAAAGATGTTCTTACGCCTTCAAGTGGAAACGTTTTACTATATGGTGTTCTCAAAAGGGCTTAAACCCCCTTGTGATACCTTTGGATCGGTACTAGAGTACCTACTTCATTTATCAAATTCTGGTCTAAAGACAAATTCAGTAAGAGTCCATCTTAGTGCAATTGCAGCTTCCTGTAAGCCTCTAAATGGACAGCCAATTTCCTCTCATCCAATCATAGCAAGATTTATGAGAGGTCTTCTATTAACAAAGCCTCCCATCAGTCCACCACCATGGCATGGGAGTTAAATCTAGTTCTCGGACAGCTCATGAAACCGCTCTTTGAACTTTTAGCCACTACAACCCTAATGTTTTTATCCTGGAAGGTCATCTTCCTAATTGGAAACACCCTCCGCACGTCGCATTAGTGAATTGCAAGCTTTAGTGGCTGATCCCCCTTATACAAGGTTTCACCATGATAAGGTTGTTCTCAGAACTCATCCACATTTTATGCCAAAGGTGGTTTTGCCTTTTCATTTAAATCTATTTACCTTCCTGTATTTTTTCCGAGGCCTTATGCCTCTAATGCAGAAAGGAACCTTCATACTTTGGACTGTAAAAGAGCCTTGGCTTTTTACCTACAAAGAACACAGCTTCTCAACTTTTTGTTGCTTTTGATTCTAGTCATTTGGGACATCGAGTCTCCAAAAGGACTCTATCTAAATGGATTGCACAATGCATATCCTTTACTTATGAGAGTAAGTGTCTTCCTCTTCAAGGCCATGTCACAGCACATTATTTATTTATTTATTTTTTTAAAAGGATTTCTATACCGCCTTCTCCTTCAGTCAAGGCGATCTACACAGCAAATAATCAACGAGTAATGGTTTATGTGCGTGCATGCAGGGATACAGGCAGTGGTGTGCCATAGATTTGTGTTGAGTTATTTACAGCATGTGCTATTATACAATCCTATGTACATGGGGAAGGGGAGGGGGGTTGGTCTGTGATCTTGACTGGTGAGTAATTCATGTGACGACCCCATAGTGTTTGATGAAGAGTGTTGTCTTAAACTGCTTCCAAAAGTCCATGATGTCTGTTGTTAATCGTAGTTGATCTGGGAGGGCGTTCCAAATTGATGGTGAGAGCCATGGCAGCCTCTATGGTTAACTTTCACTCTGTGTCTGTCGATGACATCTGTCGAGCAGCCACCTGGGCTTCATTGCACACCTTCACAGCCCACTACTGCCTAGATAAAGCCTCCCGTCGGGATGCCTTCTTTGGCCAGGCTGTTCTTCAATATCTCTTTCAGACTTAATTCAACTCCTACCCACCAACCCTGGTAGGATAGAAACATAGAAACATGATGACAGAAAAAGACCACATGGCCTATCTAGTCTGTCCTTCCATAGCAACAACTACAACAGTCCACTTTTTACCTTTAGAGATCCTCTGTGTTGGTCCCATGCTTTTTGAATTCAGTTACTGTCCTCATCTCTACCACCTCCACTGGGAGACTATTCCATGGATCCACTACTCTTTCCGTAAAGAAATATTTCCGCATATCACTCCTGAATCTATCTCCCTTCACCCTCATCCCATGTCCCCTCGTAGCAGAACTTGCTTTCAATTGAAAGAGGCTCTCTCCCTGAACATTTATGCCACGGAGGTATTTAAACATCTCAATCATATCACCTCTATCCCGCCTTTCCTCTAAGGGTGTACATATTAAGATCCTTAAGTCTATCCTCATATGCTTTATAATGAAACCCATTAATCATTTTAGTAGCAACCCTCTGCACCGACTCCATCCTGTTCACATCCTTTTGAAGGTGCGGTCTCCAGAATTGCACACCATACTCCAAATGAGGTCGCACCAAAGACTTATACAGAGGCATTATCACCTCCTTTTTTCTGCTAGCCACTCCTCTCCGTATGCACCCAAGCATCCTTCTAGCTTTTGCCGTCGCCTTTTCTACCTGTTTAGCTACTTTAAGATCATCAGACACAACCACGCCTAGGTCCCGCTCTTCTTTAGTGGACAAAAGTACTTCACCTCCTATACTGTATTGCTCCCTTGGATTGCTGCAGCCCAAATGCATGACCTTACATTTTTTAACATTAAATCCCAGCTGCCAAATTCTAGACCATTCTTCAAGCTTAGCTAGATCCCTCCTCATGTTATCTACACCTTCCTGGGTGTCTACTCTATTGCAGATTTTGGTATCATCTGCAAAGAGGCAAACCTTACCCGACAGCCCTTCTGCTATATCACTAACAAAGATGTTAAAAAGAATCGGACCAAGGACAGATCCCTGGGGCACACCACTGGTAACATCCTTCTCCTCAGAGTGAGCTCCATTTACTTGTACTCTTTGTCGCCTCCCACCCAACCAATTTCTAACCCAAGCAGTAACTTTAGGGTCCATCCCTAGGGTGCTCAGTTTGTTTATAAGTGGCCTGTGAGGAACAGTGTCAAAGGCTTTACTGAAATCTAAATACACCACATCTAGAGCTCTCCCTCGGTCCAACTCCCTGGTCACCCAGTCAAAGAAATCAATCAGATTTGTCTGACAAGACCTGCCTCTGGTGAATCCATGCTGCCTCGGATCCTGTAATCCGCTGGACTCCAGAAACCTCACTATTTTCTCTTTCAGCAGCGTTTTCAATAATTTACTCACCACCAAAGTTAAACTGAGCGGCCTGTAGTTTTCAACCACATCCTTACTTCCGCTATAGTGTAAAGGCACCACATGAGCCTCTCTCCAGTCCTTTGGCACCACTCCCGACTCCAACGAGGCATTGAAAAGGTCAGTCAGTGGAGCTGCTAGAACGTCCCCAAGTTCCCTCAGTATTCTAGGGTGTATCCCATCCGGTCCCATCGCTTTTGTCTACTTTAAGTTGAGCTAGTTTCTCACGAACACAGTCTTCTGAAAATTGTTCAAGATGTCCCTCGCTTCTGTTCTTATTTGTGGGTGTTTTCTGAGGTCCTGCTCCTGGTTCTTCATCTGTGAACACAGAACAAAAATATTTGTTAAGCAATTCCGCTTTATCCTTATCAGCTTCTACATATTCCCCCCCTGCACCCTTGAGTCTGACAATACCATTTTTGCCCTTCCTCTTCTCACTAATATATCTGAAAAATGTCTTATCCCCACATTTTATTGCATTGGCTATTTCCTCCTCCTTTTGAATCTTTGCCTTCTTGACTACTTTGCTAGCTTCTCTAAGTTTTTCCAAATACAGATGCCTGTCTTCCTCTCTGTGATCTCTTGTATTTCATGAAGGCCTCCCTCTTTTTCTTCACTTTTTCAGCTACTTCTTTCGAAAACCATAGTGGTCTCCTTTTCCTTTTACCTTTATTTACCATTTTAACAAAAAGGTTGGTTGCCCTTAAAATACCCCCTTTCAGTTTTGCCCACTGTTTTTCTACATCCCCCAGCTGTTCCCATCCCACTAACAACTCCCTGTGGTATTGGCCCATCTTCGCAAAGTTAGTCTTCCTAATGTCTAAGATCCTCACCTTGGAATGGATTCTAACAGCCCTAGTCCTAATACTGAACCACACCATCTGGTGATCACTGGATGCAAAATGATCTCCCACTACAACATCAGAAACACTTTCACCCTTGGTAAGCACCAAGTCCAGTATGGCCCCTTCACATGTGGGGTCTGTTGCCAATTGCCTGAATAGTTCTCCCTGTAGAGAATCCAGGATCTCCGTACTTCTAGATGATACTGCAGCAGGAATGTGCCAATCAACATCTGGCATATTGAAATCTCCTATCAGTAGCACTTCCCCTTTCCTAGCAATGCTGAGTATGTCTTCAATTAACTCTCTGTCCACCTCTTCCTCTTGTGAGGGAGGTCTGTATATCACACCAATGCAAATAGATTTCTCTTTCCCTCTTTCTAGTTTAACCCACAATGCCTCCTCTCTCCCTTTTAAGCTCTGTAATTCCAAAGCTTTAATAGTAGTTTTTACATATAGTGCAACTCCTCCTCCCCTTCTTCCTACCCTGTCCTTTCTGAATAAAGTATAGCCAGGTATAGTTACATCCCAGTCATGGTTTTCTGTGAACCATGTTTCTGTAACTGCCACTAAATCCAAGTCAGCCACTCCCACCAAAGCTTCAACTTCAGGGATCTTATTTCCCATGCTACGGGCATTAATACACACTGCTTTCCATATGTTACCCCTGTTACCCATTTCCATAAAGGTATTTAATGTATCACCTACCTGGGGGCTTTCACTTACCTGGGGGCTTTCTTCACCCATCCCCAATGAATCTAGTTTAAAGCCCTCTTCAGTAGATTAGCCAGTCTACTACCGAAGATGCGTTGACCTTTTTTGGACAGATGGATGCCATCTCTGCTCTGCAACCCTTGGAACAGCAGCCCATGGTCTAGGAAACCAAAACGCTCTCGATGACACCATCCACGCAGCCATGCATTCATCTCCAGGATGCGAGCCTCTCTGCCTTGGCCTTTACCCTCAACAGGGAGGATTGAAGAGAACGCCACCTGTGCATCTAACTGCTTCACCCTCTGTCCCAGAGCCATGAAGTCACTTTTGATACGTTCCGAGGTATACCTGGCAGTATCATTTGTTCCAACATGGATTAGCAACATTGGGTAATAGTCAGTGGGCTTGATGAGTCTCGGCAAACTCTCCGTAACATCTTGGATTTTGGCACCAGGCAGACAGCATACCTCTCTGGACATCAAGTCTGGTCGGCAGATGGACGCCTCAGTACCCCTCAGAAGAGAGTCTCCAACCACCACTACCCTTCGTTTCCTTCTGGTCACTGATTCTGCAACTTTGGGGTACTTGAACTCTGGTTCTTTCCTTTCCAGGGATGCTTTCACGTCCTCCACTTCCAGGGCTGCATAATGGTTCTTCAATTCAAGGGCTGGAAAAGTTGGATTGGTGATTTTGCAGGCCCTGGTGACTTGTGTCCAACCATCGACATTCTGTTGGCACCCATCTTCTCCTGTGCTGGAGAGCTTGGTTGCTGCAAGAAGCATCTCATCAATGTACTTCTCACTGTCTTGAATGCTCCTCAGCCTCGCCACCTCCTCTCTGAGTTCCTCCAGTTGTTTCCTCAGAGCTTCAGCATGCAGGCACCCTGCACATGGAACCGGTCCTTCAACTGGCATTAGGACCTCTGTCTGGACCGAGGCGGAAGCTGTAACGGGGGCAACAGCTTTAGCAATACGATTTTTCCCAGCCATTGTTCTGTTCGTGGAGCTTAGGTATCTGTTAAAACAAAAGAGAGAGATCTACCAAGTACCAGCCGGTTTCGCAGCTGTCCTTTCAGAGAAAAAGCAGTTAAATCTCTTTAATTATATTCAAAATGTGCTGGTCCAATTCTCTGTGATTTGTTAAAGGAGGAGGTGCCCTATAAAGCAAGACTGCTCACTAGGGGTCGGTGGGAGTCGGGGTGGGTAGGGAGGGAACTAACACCTGATTAGGTGTCAGCAGTTTCTAAACCTGAGGAGGTTACTGGAGTTCAGCAACCTACTGTGCTCAAGGAAAGTTCCCCTAAAGCAGCAAAAAGAAAGTAACCTTGCTTTAAAAAATATACAAAAAACCCTTTTAAGAGCTCCCAGTCAGAGAACTAGCAATGTAATATAATAAAACAAACCCTCAAATCCTTACTGTTTGTTTGATCTGTGGAGCCCTGGTTAGGAAAGCCTCAAAAGGGCAGGGCACTGGAGCCTTTTATGCAGGCTTCAACTGCACTCAGGAAACAAGCCCACTAACTCCTGATTAGGTGTTAGCAGTTTCTAAACCTGAGGAGGTTACTGGAGTTCAGCAACCTACTGTGCTCAAGGAACGTTCCCCTAAAGCAGCAAAAAGAAAGTAACCTTGCTTTAAAAAATATACAAAAAACCCTTTTAAGAGCTCCCAGTCAGAGAGCTAGCAATGTAATATAATAAAACAAACAAACAAACCCTCAAATCCTTACTGTTTGTTTGATCTGTGGAGCCCTGGTTAGGATGCCAGAGATCCATGGGAGGAAGCATGGTCCACCTCACTATAGGTGGCAGCTTCCTGTGGTCATCTCCCCTGCATCTTCAGCTAGGGAATCCCCATATGTGAAGACTATATTCCTGCTTCTTCCTGGAGATAGCGTAGTTACTCATCTGTAACAGGTGATCTCCGGGAACAGCAGGAATTTAGTCTTCACAACCCACCCACCTCCCCTAGGAGTTGTCTCTCTATTTCTCTGTCTCTTTCCTCTCTCCCTCTATTCTTTCACTCAGCTACAAACTTAACTGAAGAGGGACAGTTGGAAAGGCGGGAAGGCAGCACGCATGTCCTGAGGGATGCTCCCAAAAGCAATCCTATTGGACGCTGGGGAGCGTTCCCGCGCAAGCTCTATCAGTACTGACGATACCCATATGTGAAGACTCCTGCTGTTCCCAGAGATCACCTGTTACAGGTGAGTAACCGCTTTATGGACCTTTCCTCCAGGAACTTGTTCAAACCTTTTTTAAACCCAACTACACTAATAGATTTTACTACATCCTCTGGTAACAAATTCCAGAGTTTGATTACACATTGAGTGAAAAAATATTTTCTCTTATTAGTCTTAAATAGGTTACCCTGTAGCTTCATTGCATGTCCCCTAGTTTTTCTGTATTTTGATGTCGTAAACAATCCATCTATATTTACCCGTTGCAGTCCATTCATTAATTTATAGACCTCTATCATGTTTCCCCTCAACCGTCTCTTTCCCAGGTTGTAGAGCCCTAACCTTTATTGCCTCACTTCATAGAGGTATCTTTCCATTCCCTTTACCATTTTGGTGGCTCTTCTCTGTACCTTTTCTAATAATGCTATATCCTTTTTATGATACGATGACCATAATCGCATATAATATTCAGGGTGCAGTCACACCTTGTAATGATACAGAGGCATTATATTATCCTTTGTTTTATTCTCCATTCCTTTCCTTATGATACCTAGCATTCTATTTAGTCTCTTGGCTGCCGCTGCACACTGGGCGGAATGTTTCAGCATGTTATCCATGATGACTCCTAAATCTTTATTCTGGGTGGTGGTTCCCAATGTGGAACCTTGCATAGTGTAACCATAGTTTGGGTTGTTCTTTCTTAGGTGCATAACTTGTCCACATTAAATTTCATCTGCCATTTGGATGCCCAGTCTTCCAACTTATCAAGTCCTTTTGCAATTTTCCACAATCCTCATGGGTTTTAACAACTTTGAATAATTTTGTGTCATCTGCAAATTTGATTACCTCACTCGTTATTCCCATTTCCAGGTCATTTACGAATATGTTAAAAAAGCAGCAGACTCAGCACAGATCCTACTATTCACCTTTGGGAAAATTGGCCATTTAGCCCTACCCTCTGCTTTCTTTCTTTTAACCAGTTCCTGATCCGCAATAGTGCATTGCCTTCTATCCCATAACTTTTAATTTCGCCAAAAGTCTCTCATGAGGGACCTTGTCAAAGGCTTTCTGAAAATCCAGATACACTGTCTTCCTGTTTATTCACACCTTCAAAAAAACATAACAGATTAGTAAGACAAGATCTTCCTTGGCTAAAGCCATGTTGACTGGCTCCCATTAAGCCATGACTATCTACATGTTCAGTAATTTTGTTCTTTATAATTGTTACATACCCTTATGCTGTTTTATAAAGCATTTTCCATGTGTCATACACATCGAAGATGCATTGGTAAATGACACCTATTTTGCATGTCACTTCAGGTGAGCCCAACTTAGCTTTAAGAAAAAAAAAGAAATATATAGGGGGCCTATAAAATGATCAGGGCAGCAGAAATTGCATTCTCCAGGAACAAGCAGGAAGTCTGTCTTCACATATGAATGATGCTGGTGTCAATGGAGCCCACGCGGTAGCTTCTCCTCAGCCTTCAATGAAAGCCTTTGGGAGATGCACCATGCATGCGTGGTCCCCTTCCCACCCAAAGGTGCCATGTTGCCTCAGTCTCCTTTTTTTCCACAGAGCCCTCCGGACGTGTCTGTTTTCCCTGGAAAAAACTGTTTTCTCTGTAATTTTTTCTTTCTTCAGTCACATACCTGTTCCTTTTCCCGCCCCAGAGCTTGCTTGTCTCGGCATCGCTTCTCCGGTCTGTTCTTTTTTTCCTTTTCTTTTTTTGAGATTCTCGACCGGCTTTACGCCCTTTTTCACTGGCTGGGCCTAAGGCTTTTGACCTCGTGGAGGCCGTCTTCCCCACTATGGCCTCTGCCAGTGGCTTTAAGCACTGTGACTGATGTGCCGACACTGTCGCACACCAACCCACACGCCTGCTGCCTCTGGTGCCTAGGGCCAGACTATGACCCCTTGGACTGTGGTCTCTGCAAGAAGATGATCTCCATGCCATCAAGAGCCATCAGCAGCAGCGGGAGTCCTTCTACTAGGCGGACTATGCACCGGAGTCCCCAGACACACCAAGCTCCAGGCCCCCCTCTGGAACCCCGGGGAGACTGTGCTGCTTTGGAGCCCTGAGGCCGCGGTTCCTCCAGCCAGTCGGCCATACTGATTGGACTTCTTCTCAATGGAACCAGCATCGGGCCCGAGTCCCTCAATGCCTGCACCGAAGGCTGCGGAGCCATCTGGTCTTGAGATCAGGATGGAAGCCTTGGAACGTAGTTTGTCTGCCTTCATGGCCCAGCAGCGGGCTCTGATGTCCAGCCTGGCCGGGTTATCGCTCCCAGCTACTGGACCCTCGACCTCGAGGAATACCCTGGATGTCGAGCCGATCCTCAAGTGCCACCAGCCTTGAGAGGTGCCTCAGCACCAGTCCTGATTTCAATCATGGTCCTTGGGATCAAGGTCATCGCTGATTAGTGCCCGTGGCTCTGACCGCAGGGCCTCTGGGGGGCAGGGGCTGTCAAGCTTGGGGTCTTACCCCAGAGTCCAGACTGCCCTGGACACCTTCACCAACTACGAGTCAGATTGGGAAACTGAGGACGACAAATCCTCAGATACCGTTGTCACTGAGATGTTCCCTCTGACTCATCTCCCACTGAAACCCGGCATCTGTCCCCACCCAAGGACACGGCTTTCCTTGACTTTGTGCGGGGCATGGCCAAGGCACTTGCCTTCAAGACCAAGTTGGAGGGGAACCCTTGGACCAAGAAGCTCAAGATCCTCCAGTATTTGGCCCCTCTGAAGGAGGTACTTTCAGTGCACATTCCCCTTATCCTGGAATTGCTGCTCCTCTGCATGTGGGAGACCCCCGCATCGGTGCCCCTCATGATGGCTTCCAAAAAGCACAGCTGCCACACAACTCCATGGTGGTGGAGTCTGCCATGCATCCCCTTAAGTGCCAGAAGACGCACTCCTCAGTGTCCCCGGGTAGTGAGACCCGCGCCTTTAACGCCCTGGGCAGGAAGCACTACCAGGGCTAGATGCTTATTGACTGGATCCAGGTATACCAGCTGTATATGGGCATGCCCTTAAGGAACCTGGCGAAGGAACTCACCGGATTCTCTGTTGTCTCTCTGAGGAACCCCTCCAGCGGTTCTGGACCCTGGCTTTGAATGCTCCAAGTTTATGACTCAGACAGCCTATGATGGCTTGAAGTCAGTGACTAGAGTAGTTGTGGCAGGCATCGGTGCCCAATGCCAGGCTTGGCTACAGTCCTCAGACCTGGAGCAATCTAATCTCTTCGGCAAACCCATGACTGATAAGGCTGCAGAGTTGGAGTCCAAGTTCCTGACCCTTACCAATGGAAGCCTTAGGGTAAGAGTCCTTTTACCTGAAGAAAAGGAAGGCTTATGGAAACAGTAACAGGCCTTCCCAGCTCCCCAACACGGGCAGCAGGCCAAGGGACAAGGGCACGGTACCGGTATCGTGCTTTACAAGAGCACCCAGACAGAAGATATTTTGAATCCTCCGATAAGTCTGAGGATTCTGACAGCTCTGTCGGTACCGGAGTACTTCTCTCTGTGGAGCCTTCCTCCCCTAAACGTAGAATGTCTCCTCCAGAGGATATATGCTTTCAGGATTTCATCTGGGAGATGGCTAGAGGTCTGTCCATCACAGTGGCTCCTGAAGCAGAGCCCAGAGCAAAGGAATTGGAGATTTTACAATATCCTAAAGCTCCCAAAGAGGCAGCTACTTTGCCTGTTCATGAGATCTTGCATGATCTCATGTTAAGAATGTGGGAAACACCTCTTACCACCTCTCCTCATTCTCGTAGGCTTGATACCATGTGTCGAGTACCTCCTTGTCCTGGATTTCAAAAAACCCAGTTACCACACCACTCCATGGTAGTGGAATCAGCTATGAGAAGGATCAAGAGTGCAAAAAGACATGCATCTAATCCTCCAGGATGTGAATGTAGGACTCTTGATGCCTTTGGGCGTCGAACCTTCCAGGCCTCTATGCTTTCTGCCAGGATTAGTTCCTACATTTTATAAATGGGAATGTTCCTTAAGGAGGTTACAGGAGATCTAGAGCTTTTGAGTCCTCTCCTTCCTGATGATAAGAGGCAAGATTATCTTACACTTGTCAAACATGCCCAAGATGTTTCCAAGTTTGTTAATCGTGCAGCTTTTGACTGTTTTGAGTGCATAAGCAGAACCTCTGCCATTGCCATAGGTGCTCGTAGGATTGCCTGGCTCCAGGCATCTGACTTAGAACTCTGGGTACAGGACAAACTGGGGAATATCCCTTGTACAGGCGAAAATCTCTTTGGCAAAAATTGGCAAAAGAAAGCTAATGAGCTGGATGCTGATAACACCACTTTGGATAGACTATCCAAGGCTACAGCTGATCCTGCAAGGAGAAAATCCTACAAGAAATCATTCTTCTCTAAAAAGAAGAGGTTTTACCCCTCCTATACCCAGCAGGGGCATTCTGCAGGTCAGTCTGCCCGAAAGGGACAGCAGCCACCAAAACAAAGAAAAACTAAGTCTGCTAAGCCTCAACCGTCCCAGCAGACTCAGCCTCCTCAGGGGCTTTGACTCCCTTCTAGAGAACTTGGCCTTCCTGGCCCTCAACGGGCCAGAGCCCTCCACCATTCCAGGAAGGTTGTGTCATTTTGCCCCCAGATGGGAGCAGATAACAGCAGAAGAATGGACTCTCTCCATTGTAAAGGAGGGGGTACAAGCTTCATTTCTTCAACATGCCCCCTCCTACAGTTGTAAGACGGTTCAATTCTCAGACGTCACTCGAAAATAAGTTGGGTCAAGAGGTCAATTTACTTCTTGTCCAGGGGGCAATAGAAGACGTACCCATTTCCCAACAGGGTACAGGGTTTTACTCCCCTTATTTCCTTATCCCAAAGAAAACAGGGGGACACAGACCCATTTTAGACCTCAGAGAATTGAACAAATTCCTGTTCAAGGAGAAGTTCAAGATGATTTCTCTAGGAGCTCTTCTGCCATACCTTCAGAGTCAGGATTGGCTCTGTTCTCTAGATCTCAAGGATGCGTACACCAATGTTCTCATCCATCCAACTCACCGAAGATTCCTTCGGTTTCTATTTCAGGGGAAGCACTACCAGTACAGGGTTCTTCCTTTTGGTCTGGCCTCAGCACGAAGCGTGTTTACGAAATGCATGGCTGTAGTGGCAGCATTTCTTCGCATTCTAGGAATATTCGTCTTCCCCTACTTAGACGACTGGCTCATTCGAGCCCCATCAGAGTCAGAGGCCAGAATTTCCCTATCTTGCACAATGCCTATACTTCAGTATTTTGGCCTGGTCATAAACATCCCAAAATCCAACCTAACTCCCACCCAAATCTCTAGAGTTTATAGGATCTATGCTGGATACCAGGGAAGCAAGGGCGTATCTTCCACAGCCCCGCTGCCTGCGCATTGTGCACTTAGCCTCCCAAGCAGTGTTATAAAATCATCACACTGCTCGACAAATGTTACAATTGCTAGGCCACATGGCATCTACTGTGCATGTGGTTCCCTATGCTCGCCTCCATATGAGAGCAGCCCAATGGACTCTATCCACCCAGTGGACCCAAGCATCAGGCTGCCTATCGGACAAAATGGCAAACTCAAGTCGCCTTATTTTGTCCCTTCAATGGTGGCAGTCAACCCAAAACCTGTTGGTGGGGGTCCCCTTTCCAACAGCCCCCACCCCAGGTCACTCTAACAACAGACGCCTCACAGGTGGGTTGGGGAGCTCACCTGCAAGATCTCTCTACCCAAGGCACCTGGACTCCACTGGAGACCCATCTACCTACACATCAATCTCTTGGCGCTCAGAGCAATCTTCCTTGCTCTTCGAGTGTTCCACACCCAGCTGAGTACAAGATAGTCCTAATTCAAATGGACAGTCAATTAGCTATGTTTTATCTGAACAAGCAGGGAGGAACAGGCTCTCTGTCGCTTTGCAGCGAAGCTTTGCGACTATGGGCCCTCGTCAGAGAGCATCAGATTCATCTCCTTGCGGTGTATATACCAGGCATTCAAAACTCTTGGGCAGACAGTCGAGTTCTGCTTCCACATGAGTGGTCTCTTCGTGCAGACCAGGTAGCAAAGATTTTTCAAATTTGAGGAACTCCGGACATAGACCTCTTTTCAAGTCCGTTGAATGCCAAACTTCCCCGATTCTGTTCCAGAATTCTGGCTCAGGGTTCTCAGGCCAGGGATGCTTTCCTCCTCCATTGGGATCAGGACTTCCTATATGCCTTTCCACCCAATCCCCTAATTCCCAAAACCCTATTCAAGCTTCAGAGGCCATATGATTCTCATAGCTCCACATTGACCACGGCAGGTGTGGTACCCTCTGCTCCTGCATCTCTCTCAAGCTCCATCTCTGGAGTTAGGATCTGCTCCAGATCTCCTGTCTCAGGAGGACGGGAGGTTGTGGCATCCCGATCCCCACTCTGCATCTCAGGGCCTGGTTGCTGAGGGCCTAGACCTTCATGGTCTTAACCTATCTCAACAAGTAAGGGATATCCTTTATGCTTCTAGAAAGCCTTCCACAAGACACTCTTATGCTTTCAAGTGGAAAAGGTTTTCCATATGGTGTTCGCAGAAGGGTCTTGACCCCCTGGCGATACCTCTGGAATCATTATTGGAGTATCTCCTTCATATATCTAATGCAGGACTTAAGACTAACTCAGTTCGAGTCCATTTAAGTGCTATTTCAGCTTCTTTCAAGCCTTTAAATGGACAACCTATTTCCTCTCATCCTCTCATAGCGAGATTTATGAGGGGCCTCCTTCTAACTAAGCCTCCCATTAGGCCACCACCGGTAGCATGGGACCTAAA
Organism: Ichthyophis bannanicus; assembly: GCA_033557465.1. Classification (NCBI taxonomy): domain Eukaryota; kingdom Metazoa; phylum Chordata; class Amphibia; order Gymnophiona; family Ichthyophiidae; genus Ichthyophis; species Ichthyophis bannanicus. The sequence goes on from CM066033.1 coordinate 207,008,512, forward strand.
TCTGGTTCTTGGACAGCTCATGAAGCCGCCTTTTGAAACTCTAGCTACTACCTCCTTGAAATTCCTTTCCTGGAAGGTTATCTTTCTCATTGCAATCACATCAGCACGTCACATCAGTGAGTTGCAAGCATTAGTGGCTGATCCTCCTCATATGAGGTTCCATCATGATAAGATAGTCCTTAGGACTCATCCACACTTCATGCCAAAGGCGGTCTCACCTTTTCATTTAAACCAAGCTGTTTACTTGCCTATAGTTTTTCCAAGACCTCATGCTTCTAATGCAGAAAGGAATCTTCATACTTTGGACTGTAAAAGAGCACTTGCCTTTTCTCCAGGACCAAGCAGGAAGTCAGTCCTCACATATGGGTGTCATCGGCGCCGATGAAGCCCCAGTGGAGCATTTCCCCTGCTTTCTATGAAAGCCTTTGGGAATGCATGCACGCATGCGCAGTTCCCTTCCCGCCTAAAGGTGCCATCTTACCTCAGTCTCTTTTTTTCCGTGAAGCCCACCGGACGTGTGTCCTGTTTTCCCGGTTAAAATTAGATTTTTTTCGGCGATTTTCGCTGTTTTTTCTCCCAGTTCGACGCCGGTTCCCCTCCCGCCGGGTTCGGTACACCGGTATCGAGCCCGAGTCTTCTTTTTCGGTTTTTGCCCTTCGTGGCTGGCGTTCGCGCCCTTATTTCCATTTTTCCCTGGAAGGCCGGTTCTTTGACCTCGCGGGGACTCTTTATTCCCCGATGGCTTCCAGCGGTTTTAAGAAGTGTGATCGGTGTAAGAAATCAATGTCTCTCACCGACACACACGACTGCTGCCTTCGGTGCCTCGGCCCTGACCACGACCCTAAGTCGTGCGGGCCATGTGGAAGGATGTCTTCCAAGGCACTCCGAAGTCGAAAGCAGCAAAAAGATAGGCTTTTCTCGAACTCAGCCTCCGGCCGGGCCCGGACCTCGTCTGAGGCCTCGACATCTCAGGATTCCGATTCCGAGCGCTGTCGAAGCTCCTCGGACAGGGAGTCCCCTGATCGGGAACGCAAGAGGAAGAAGCGGCTCACGAGGGCGGCGGCGTCATCTGTCCCTGGTTCCTCGAGGGCCAGGTCTAAGACCCCCGACAGTCGCCCCAGGCCCGTGGAACCCGAGAAGCCTGCTAAAGTTCCTCACGTGGAGCTGGAGTCTGCTGTACACGTAAGCCCCGTAGTCCTCGAGGACTCTCCTCCCAGGGAGCCAACATCGGGCCCGGCGCCGCCAGGGCCCGAGTCGGTGGCTGCTGCGTCTCCCGAGCTGAGTCTCAGGATGACAGCCTTGGAGAGCAGATTGTCTGCCTTCATGGAGCAGCAGCGGGCACTGATGGCCAGCCTGTCTGGCGCATCTGCCCCGACCACCGGGACATCGACTTCGTAGTCGACCCCGGAGACCGAGCCGATACTCGAGTTTATCGTGGCTCGGAGTCGACCTCGGTCGCGGTCTCCCTCGACCTCCCGTTCGGGACTGAGGGCGTCGACGCCGGTGCCATCGGCTTCGGGGTGGATGCTCCAGGGCCCCGCGGGGTCGGACCCTGACTCTTCCTCGGACGAGTCAGCTTGGGAGATGGAGGACGAGGAGTCTCCTGACACCTTCAAGACTCGGTGCGTCCCGTCGGACTCAACGCAGTCTGAGCCCCGGAGTAGATCCCCTCCGGAGGATACTCGGTTCTCAGAGTTCGTCCGGGATATGGCCGCTGCCTTGGCTATCCCGGCGGACCCCGAGGAGGAGCCTCGAGCTAAAGAGCTCGAGGCCCTACAGTATGACTCTCCTCCGAAGGAGGCCTTTGCTGTCCCGGTTCCTCCGATGCTGGAACAGCTCCTCTTCCGGATTTGGGAGGCACCGGCCTCGGCGCCGGTTTTAAGCAAGCGAGTCGACTTGATCTGTTGACTCAGGAAGAGCCCTGGCTTTCAGAAGGCACAGCTACCACACCATTCCATGGTTGTGGAATCGGCCATGCATCGTCTGAAGAGTCAGAAGATGCACTCTGCGGTGCCCCCCGGCAGGGAGGCCCGGAACCTCGATGACATCGGTAGAAAGTGCTTCCAGGGCTCGATGCTTGCCGTGTCCAGTCTTACCAGCTGTACATGGGCATGTACTTGCGGGACCTGGCCAAGGAGTTGGCTGGGTTCTCTGCTGGTCTCTCCGGGGAACCCTTGCAGAGATTCAAGACCTTGTCCTCGGGGATTCGGGACTGCTCGAAGTTCATGTCCCGCGCCGCCTACGATGGCTTTGAGGCTTCGGCCCGAGTTGCGGCAGCCGGCATCGCGGCTCGACGCCAGGCATGGCTGCAGTCATCGGACCTCGAGCCATGGGTTCAGGACAAGTTGGTCGATGTCCCTTGCCGAGGTGAAAACCTTTTTGGCAAGCCCATGACCGAGAAGGCCGCTCAGCTCGAAACTGAGCACCTCACACGGACAAGACTGTCGAGGAAGACCTCTGCCCCTTCTCATAAAAAGAAGGGCTCGGGTAAAAAGCCCTTTTATCCGAGGATGGGCACTGCCTACAAACAGTACCCGCAATATCAGGCTGCCCAAGCTGCCTCCCAGGGTCAGCAAGCCAAGGGGCAGGGACATGGGCCCCGTAGGCAGAGGACCCCCAAGCCTCCAGCCCCTGCTACCACTCAGCAGGGTCGGGGTTTTTGACTCCTTGAGTATAGCCTCTCCTCCACTGCTCTCCCAACCCTGCACAGGAGGTCGCCTCGCCCTCTTTGCCCACCAGTGGCCCCTTATCACCGGGGACAGTTGGGTGCTGGAGATAGTCCACAATGGCTATGCCCTGCATTTTCACCAACTGCCTCCTCCATATTTTCCAGGGGAGCCTCCAAGGCCTCCCCTTCACCCAGACCTTCTTCTACAAGAGCTTCATGGTCTTTTGGTGGACAGGGCGGTGGAGCCTGTGCCTCCCCACTTCCAGGGTCACGGTTTCTACTCCAGGTATTTCCTGGTGCCCAAAAGAACCGGTGGCCTTCGACCCATTCTGGACCTCAGGAACCTCAACAAGTTCCTGGTGAAGGAGAAGTTCAAGATGCTTACTCTTGGGACACTTCTGCCCTACCTCCAGCAGGGAGATTGGCTATGCTCCTTAGATCTAAAGGATGCGTACACTCACATCCTCATTCATCCAGACCACAGAAAGTACCTCAGGTTCATTGTGGGAGGAAACCATTGTCAATGCAGAGTGCTGCCTTTCGGCCTCACCTCCGCCCCCAGAGTCTTCACAAAGTGCCTAGCAGTGGTGGCGGCCTACCTGAGAAATCAGGGCATCTTTGTCTTCCCCTATCTGGACGACTGGCTTATCAGGGGTCAGACGTGCCAGGAGACCAAACAAGCCACCCTCAGCACTATTGCTCTTCTCCAAAGGCTGGGGTTTGTCATAAACTTTGCAAAGTCCACTTTGCTCCCCTCCCAGAACTTGGAGTTCATAGGAGCAAGGCTAGACTCTCTGCTGGCAAAGGCTTTCTTGCCAGCAGACAGGGCCCAAAGGTTGATGGCCTTGGCAAATAAGTTTCTCAGCAGGTCCCTGTTCTCCGCCAGACTCTGCCTGCGGCTTCTAGGCCACATGGCTTCGACAGTGCATGTGACCCCCAATGCTAGGCTCCATATGAGGCCTGCACAGTGGTGCCTTCGGTCTCAGTGATCACAGGCCACTGGCAGCCTCAGAGAGAGGATAAGGGTGTCCAGACAATTTCTACACTCCCTCAACTGGTGGATGCACCCACCCAATCTACTGAAGGGGGTACCTTTTCAGATTCCAGGGTACACAGTAGTGATGACCACAGATGCCTCCCTGCAAGGCTGGGGAGCTCATTGTCTGGGCAAGTGCACCCAGGGCCTGTGGTCTCCTTGGGAAGCTGCACAGCAGATCAATCTCCTCGAACTCTGAGCTATTCGATTAGCACTCAAAGCTTTCACTCCTACCCTGACTCACCAATCTCTCTTGATTCAGACAGACAACCAAGTAGCCATGTTTTATGTCAACAAACAGGGCAGGACTGGGTCTTTACTTACAAAGGACATAGCAACATATAAAGTCCTCTCAACTCTTTGTTGCTTTTGATCCTTCTCATTTGGGACTTCCAGTCTCCAAAAGAACATTGTGCAATTGGATTGCACAGTGTATTTCTTTTACCTATCAGAGTAAAAACCTTTCTCTGGAAAGCCATGTCACAGCTCACAATGGCTCATCTACACTCTGTGTCTATTGACGACATCTGTCGAGCAGCTACTTGGGCCTCGGTTCATACCTTCACAGCCCATTACTGCTTAGACAAGGACTCCCGCCAGGATGCCTTGTTTGGTCAGGCTGTTCTACGACACCTGTTCCATACTTAATCAACTCCTACCCACCATATCCTGTAGGATGCCAGAGATCCATGGAGGGAAGTGGAGCCCTTTCACAGGGGCACACAACTTCTGGGGTCTCTCCCTGGCATCTGTAGCTAGGGAGTCCCCATATGTGAAGACTACATTCCTGCTTGTTCCTGGAGATAGCATAGTTACTCACCTGTAACAGGAACAGCAGGAATGTAGTCTTCACAACCCACCCACCTCGCCTAGGAGTTGTATCTCTCTTTTCTTTTCTTTCCCGCTCTCTCTCTTTGTCTCAACTTTAAAACTCAACTGGAGAGAGGCATTTGGGGAAAGGCGGGTAGGCAGCATGCAGGCGCTGTGGGATGCTCCCAAAAGCTTTCTAATGGACGCTGGGGAGCGTTCCCGCGCAGGCTCCGTCGGTACCAATGATACCCATATGTGAAGACTAAATTCCTGCTGTTCCCGGAGATCACTTGTTACAGGTGAGTAACTATGCTCTCTCTGAAGTTGGCCCTTAAACTTCTCTTTACTTTCCTGTTGGGGATGTTTTTATGCCCCATATTGAGGACTCTACTTCCTCTTCCTGGAATTAGACATAGGACTCTGGCAGCACTAGAGTATCCAGAGGGGCATCATCATGGAATATCTTAAGTGCTTCCCTTTTTGCTGTTACTCAGGATTTGGTTTGTAGTAATGTGCCACTTCTCAAGGCAATAGATTTGCTGTAGGGTTTGGGTACATGACACTGGGGACACTGTGATACCTAGGTACAAACTATATCGAAATGATAGAGCTGATCAAATTGGTGGAGGGGTTGCTCTCTATGTTAGAGAGGGCATTGAGTCAGAAAGGATTAAAGTTTTCCAGGAAACAAAATCTGCTGTAGAATCTATATGGATTGAAATTCCATGTAAAAGGGGGAAGGCAATGGCAGTGGGGGTGTACTATCGAGCGCCTGGCCAGAATGACCAAATGGATGATGAAATGCTCAAAGAAATCAAGGAAGCTAACAAAAGTTACAGTGCAGTAATAATAATGGGTGATGTCAAATACCCCGGTATCGACTGGGTCAGTGTCATGTCAGGACATGCTAGGGAGATAAAGTTCCTAGATGAAATAAATGACTGCTTCTTGGAGCAGCTGGTTCATGAACCGACCAGAGGGGAAGCCATATTAGACCTAGTCCTTAGTGGAACACCAGATCTAGTGCAAGAGATAAGGTTGTTGGGGCCACTTGGCAATAGTGATCATAGCATGATTGCCTTTGATTTAATTAGTGGAGGAGGGATAGTAAGGAAATCCACAGTACTACCTTTTAACTTTCGAAAGGGAGACTGATAAGCTGAGGAAAACAGTTAAGAAAAAACTATTCTCCAGGACCAAGCAGGAAGTTAGTCCTCACATATGGTTGACGTCGGCGCCGACGGAACCCTCGCGGAGCAATTTCCCCAGCTTTCAAAGAAAGCCTTTGGGAATTGCAGCACGCATGCGCGGTCCCCTTCCTGCCCAAGGGTGCCATCTTGCTCAGTCTTCTTATTTCCGCGGAGCCCTACAGACGCTGTTTGTGATCGCCGCTGAAAAAGTTGATTTTATTTACTATTCTTTTCTCGGTTCGACGCCGGATCCTTTTCCCGCCCGGACCCGATACGCCGTATCGAGTCTTTTCTTTATTTTTTCGGTTTTTGTCCTTCGTGACTGGCGTTCCCGCCATTTTTTTCTTTTTTCACTTGCAGCCCTGTCTTTTGACCTCGCAGGGGCCCTTTTTCCCCCGATGGCTGCCAGCGGGTTTAAAAAGTGTGATCAGTGTAAGAAACTTATGTCTCTTACCGACACACACGACTGCTGCCTCCGCTGCCTCGGACCCGATCATGACCCGATGATCTGTGGTCCGTGTGGCAAAATGTTCTCAAAAGCGTTGAGAAGTCTGCAGCATCAAAGAGAACGAATCTTCTCTGACTCCGCGTCCGGCCGGGCCCGGACCTCGTCAGAGGCTTCGACATCCCGGGACTCCGGTCCTGAGCATCGTCGGAGTTCCTCTGAGCGGTGGTCTCCTGCCCGGGAACATCATAGGAAGAAGAAACCCGCGAGGGCGGCGTCGGTGGACGCTCCTGGTTCCTCGAGGGCCAGGTCGCATAGCCCCGATAGCCGTCCCGGGTCCTCGGAGTCGGAGAGGCCTTCGAAACATCCTCGTCTCGAGATGGAGTCTCCTCGACACGTGAGTACTGTAGTCCTCGTGGACTCGCCTCCGAAGGAACCGACGTCGGGCCCGACGCCGTCAGTGCCCGAGTCGGGGGCTGCTGGGTCTCCTGAGCTCGGACTCAGGTTGACGGCCTTGGAGAGCAGTTTCGCTGCCTTCTTGGACCAGCAGCGGGCATTGATCGCTGGCCTCGCCGGTGCATCTGCCCCGACCACCGGGACGTCGGCGTCCAAGTCGACCCCGGAGACCGAGCCAATCCTCGAGTCCATGCGCGCTCGAGTAGATCCTCGGTCACGGTCTCCCTCAGCCTCCCGTTCGGGACTGAGGTCGTCGACGACGCCCTCGGCGTCGGGGCGGAGGGCATCGGTGCCCACCCGACCGGAGCCGCTCGATTCCTCCTCCGAGGAGTCGGGCTGGGAGACGGAGGACGAGGAGTCCCCGGGTACTTTTCGGACTTGGTGTGTCACATCGGATTCGCCCGAGTCCTTACCTCGGAGACGGTCCCCCCAGGAGGACACCCGGTTCTTGGACTTCGTGCGGGATATAGCCAAGGCTTTGGCATTCCCCATGGATCCCAAGGAGGAGCCTCGAGCCGGAGAGCTCGATGCCCTCCAGTATGACTCTCCCCCGAAGGAGGCCTTTACTGTACCGGTTCCTCCGATGCTGGAGCGACTTCTCTTCCGCATGTGGGAGAGCCCGGCGTCGGCGTCGGCGCCGGTGTTAAGCAAGCGGGTCGATTCCATTTATCGAGTCCGCAAGAGCCCCGGGTTCCAAAAGGCACAACTGCCGCACCATTCCATGGTGGTGGAATCGGCCATGCATCGACTCAAGAGTCAGAAGATGCATTCCTCGGTGCCTCCCGGCCGGGAGGCCCGGAACCTGGATGCCCTCGGTAGGAAGTGCTTCCAGGGCTCTATGCTTGCTTGTCGAGTCCAGACCTACCAGTTCTACATGGGCATGTATCTCCGGGACCTGGAAAAGGAAATTGTCGGGTTCTCTGCTGGTCTCTCCGAGGAACCTTTGCAGAGGTTCCAAGCCTTGTCCACTGGTATTCGGGAGTGCTCGAAGTTTATCTCTCGAGCAGCTTACGATGGCTTCGAAGCATCGGCTCAGGTTGCCGGAGCCGGCATCGGTGCCCGCCGACAGGCTTGGCTTCAGTCATCCGACCTCGAGCCATGGGTACAGGACAAGTTGGTCGATGTCCCCTGCAGAGGTGAAAACCTCTTTGGCAAGCCCATGACTGAAAAGGCTGCACAGATCGAGACCGAGTCTCTGACCAGGACTCGGCTGTCCAGAAAGACCTCTGCCCCCTTCTCAGAAGAAGGGCTCGGGGAAAAAGCCCTTTTACCCGAGGAAGGCGGCTGCCTATAAACACTACCCTCATTATCAGGCCTCAGCAGCTCCCCAACAGGGTCAGCAGGCCAAGGGACGGGGTACTGGGTCCTGCAGGCAGCAGGCCCCCAAGCCCACAACACCGGCCCCTGCTCAGCAGGGTGGGGGTTTTTGACTCCGTCAGCATAGCTTCTTCCCCTCCGCTGGTTTCTCTAAGCACAGGAGGCCGGCTGGTCCACTTTGCCCACAGGTGGTCAGCCATCACATCAGATACCTGGGTGCTTCATATAGTTCAAAAAGGCTATCTTCTACACTTTCACCAGGTACCTCCCTCCTACTTTCCAGGGGAGCCTCTGAGACTCCCTCTGCACAGGGACTTACTCCTCCAGGAGTTAGCAAGTCTTCTTCAGGAACAGACTGTGGAACCGGTGCCCCACCACCTGAGGGGTCACGGCTTTTATTCCAAGTACTTTCTGATACCAAAAAGAACAGGAGGCCTCAGACCCATCCTGGACTTGCGAAACCTCAACAAGTTCCTAGCAAGGGAAACGTTCAAGATGCTTACCCTTGGAATCTTGCTGCCCTACCTCCAGCAGGGAGACTGGCTATGCTCCTTGGATCTAAAGGATGCGTATACTCACATCCTTATTCATCCAGACCACAGACAATATCTCAGGTTTGTTGTGGGAGGAAATCATTACCAGTACAGAGTACTGCCCTTTGGTCTATCCTCCGCCCCCAGGGTGTTCACCAAATGCCTGGCAGTGGTGGCGGCCTATCTGAAACTTCAAGGCCTTTTTGTGTTTCCATACCTGGACGACTGGCTCATCAGAGCCCAATCTTCCCAAGAGGCAACTCAGGCCACTCATCGCACTGTGACTCTACTCCAACACTTGGGATTTGTTATAAACTTCGCAAAGTCCACTTTGCTCCCCTCTCAAAATCTCGAGTTCATAGGCGCCCGGTTGGACACTCTTCAGGCACAGGCCTTCCTGCCTCTAGACAGGGCCCACAGGCTCATGGATCTCGCCAGCCACTTTCACAGCAATTCCCTGGTCTCGGCCAGGCAATTTCTGAGACTGCTCGGCCATATGGCTTCCATGGTCCATGTGACCCCCAATGCCCGCCTGAACATGCAACCTGCTCAGTGGTGCCTTCGCACTCAATGGCATCAGGCCACGGGGAGCCTAGCGGAGTCAGTACGGATATCCGACTTGATGGTCTCTTCTCTCCGTTGGTGGCTTCATCTGCCAAACCTAGTGCTAGAAGTGGATTTTCAATCTCCTCCGCCCTCTCAGGTGCTGACATCCGATACTTCTCTCCTGGGTTGGGGGAGCACATTGCCAAGGGACATGTACTCAAGCCCTTATTCTTCCCCATTTCGACTTTGCAAACTCCATTCTACAAGGGCTACCCCGGTCCACCCTGAACCCCCTGCAACTGGCCATGAATAGTGCAGCGAGGGTACTCCTCGGAGCTTCTAGGAGAGACCACGTGACACCACTCCTAAAACAGCTACACTGGCTTCCCATTCAAGCAAGGATCAGTTTCAAGACTGTACTGCTAACATTTAAAGCGACCAAGGGGCTCACCTCCGCTTCTCTCTCCAACCTCATACAACCACTTGCACCAAACAGGCCAAGAAGAACAGCAGAAACGAACACACTAGCTACCCCAAAGGATTCCACAAGATGTGCCAGATCAACAGCCAACAGAGCCTTCCGACTCTACGCCCCCATTTTATGGAACACCTTACCAGCACAAATCAGAGCAGTACCAAATTTGAGTCAGTTCAGAAAGTCATTGAAACATTTCCTCTTCCTTAAATATCTCAATGACAGCGCAGAAAATAACTCCCAGGTGAATAGCAGGAGTGGCCAGACAGACAGACCATCGCAACAGGCCAATTGCACAATGTAAATACAAACAGTTCCATGTACTGTTGTACCACATTTGTATATAGTTAACCATGATATCTCTTGTCAGATAACACACCTTTATATATAGTTTCCCCTATTTGCCAAGTTTATACTTCCTGTTAAATGTAATGACCAGACATATGTAAATTGTCGGATGTTTTCTGTTCAATGTAAACCGCGCTGATGTCTAATAGTGCGGTATATAAGAATTGTTAATAAATAAATAAATAAAAAGGCCTCTGGACTCCTTGGGAGTCTGCTCAGCAGATAAACTTCCTGGAGCTCAGAGCCATCCGCCTAGCTCTGAGAGCCTTCTCCCACCTCACTTCTCACCAGTCTGTACTGGTCCAGATGGACAATCAAGTTGCAATGTTCTACGTGAACAAGCAAGGTGGCACGGGCTCCTTCCTTCTCTGTCAGGAGGCACAAAAACTGTGCTCTTGGGCCTCAGCCACGGCATCCTCCTCCAAGCGGTCTATCTCCCAGGTCAGGAAAATTACCTGGCAGACAAGCTGAGCAGGATTCTCCAACCACACGAGTGGAGATTGGATCTGTTGGTGGTTCAACGGATCTTTCTCATGTGGGGCCTCCCCGGATCTCTTTGCCAGTCCACTGAACCGGCAACTTCCCAGATTCTGCTCTCGACAACCGCATCCTCTCAGGATAGCGGCGGATGCTTTTCTGATTCCATGGTCCACAGGCCTCTTGTATGCCTTTCCTCCCATGCCACCGGTGTCTCGGATGCTCTTCAAGGTTCTCAGGGACAGAGTCTCTATGATCCTAGTGGCTCCCCGGTGGCCGAGACAGCCCTGGTTCCCGCTTCTGATGCAGCTGGCGGTGGACACTCCTCTTCCTCTGGGGTTTCAACCCGATCTCCTTTCACAGGATCAGGAGACTCTCCTACACCCCAACCTCCTTTCCCTTCATCTGATGGCCTGGCTGCTGAAAGGGTAGTCCTTGCTCCCCTCCTGCTGCCTCGGGAGGTGGAAGAGGTCGTCTTGGCCTCCAGGCGGCCCTCCACCCGAAAGTCCTAGGCTCTTAAGTGGCGTCTGTTCTCCGTGTGGTGTGCTCAGCAGTCTGAGAATCCCTTCTCCTGCTTGGTGCCGGTGGTCTTGCAATATTTATTTATTTATTTTTATTTATTTATTTAACAATCTCTTATATACCGCAGCTTCCTAAGATCAGCTGTGGTTCACAAATAACAACAGGCAACAAATCATGGATTTGTTTTACATATAACGTCATATAACTATAACCAATGTACAGTAAACAGAAATGTTGAACAGATAGCACTGAACAGTGCAACACTATATACATTATGTACATTAACATTATATTATTAAATACATATACAAGTTATGTGGGATATAATCATTATGAGTAGTACAGATGCAGATAGGGCAGGTTTTCTTTTCTGTTATAGTGAGATGTAGATAAAACTGTTTAGCCTTTGTCTAATTCTTTTGATGGCTGTTCTATAGTGTTGTAGTGCATTGTAAAGAGGTGTGTTTTCAGTTTTTTTCGGAATTCATTAATCTCTGTTAATATTCTTAGTTCAACAGGGAGGGAATTCCAGGCTGTTGGGGCTGCATGTGAGAACGCTCTGTTGTTTGTTGATTTATTTGTTTTTATGAGTTTTTATTTGCTTTATTTGCTTTACCTCTCCAATCTGGACCTTAAGTCCAGCTCTGTCAGGGTCCACCTCAGTGCTCTCTCTGCGCATCACGCACCGGTGGATGGCAGGCCTCTTTCCAACCACACTTTGGTGACTCGTTTTCTCAGAGGCCTCCTTCTCCTTAAGCCTCCTTTGCGCCCACCAGCCCCTGAATGGGATCTGAATGTGGTCTTGCAGCGGATTACCTGTCCGCCCTTTGAACCTATGGCTACCTGCCCTCTTCGTTTTCTTTCCTGGAAAACCTTGTTTTTGGTAGCCCTTACCTCTGCTAGGCGCGTTAGTGAACTGCAGGCCCTAGTGTCTGATCCTCCTTACACTAGGTTCTACAGGAATAGGGTAGTCTTACGGACTCACCCTAAGTTTCTTCCAAAAGTGGTTTCTCCTTTTCATCTCATCTAGGAAGTGGTTCTTCCGACCTTCTTTCCCAGGCTGCATGCCAGCCGGGCTGAGATGGTCTTGCATACCCTGGACTGTAGAAGGGCGTTATCCTTCTACCTTGACCGTACGCGGGAGCATCGTAAGGCTGTTCAGCTTTTCGTTTCTTTTGACCCCAATACGTTGGGGCTCCCTGTCTCCAAGCGTACGTTGTCCATATGGGTCGCTGACTGTATCGCCTGGGCTTATGGGGCGGCCGGCCTCTCGTTGGAGGGTCGAGTCACGGCTCATCGTGTTAGGGCGAAGGCTGCATCAGTGGCTCATCTCCGCTCTGTTCCGTTGGCAGACATCTGCCGGGCTGCTACTTGGTCTTCAAGTCAGACCTTTGCAGCCCATTACTGCCTGGAGAGGGAGTCCCGCAGGGACAGTGCTTTCGGACAGGCAGTCCTCCATAATCTCTTTGAGGTTTAGGCAACTCTTACCCTCCAGCCCTGATGTTGGGCTACCGGTCGGGGGCGTTTTCAGAGAAGATTCCTTCCTTCTGTGCTACTGAGCTAGAGGGAGCTCATTTTTCCGCTTGAGGTCTCCGGTAGCCTTAAGCTAGGGAGTCCCATATGTGAGGACTGACTTCCTTCTTGGTCCTGGAGAAAGAGTAGTTACTCACCTGTAACAGGTGTTCTCCAGGAGCAGCAGGAATCAGTCCTCACAACCCTCCCTCCTCCCCTTGGAGTTGCAGTCCTATCATTTCGTTTTTGCATCTTTTAGCTATGTTATCAGACTGAGCAAGATGGCACCCTTGGGCGGGAAGGGGACCGCGCATGCGCGCTGCAATTCCCAAAGGCTTTCTTTGAAAGCTGGGGAAATTGCTCCACGAGGGCTCCGTCGGCACCGACGTCACCCATATGTGAGGACTGATTCCTGCTGCTCCTGGAGAACACCTGTTACAGGTGAGTAACTACTCTAAAGGAGCAGTTGCAAAGGTTAAAGACGTACATCAGGCTTGGCTGTTGTTGAAAAATACTATCTTGGAAGCCCAGACCAGCTGTATTCCACGCTTTAAGAAAAGTGGAAGGAAGTCCAAAAAACTGCCAGCATGGTTTAAAGGTGAGGTCAGAGAGGCATCTTTCAGGAAATGGAAAAAAGAGCCAAACGACGAAACCTGGAAACAGCACAAGCACTGGCAAGTGAAATGCAAGGCATTGATAAGGCAGGCAAAGGGAGAATTTGAGAAGAAGCTTGCTGCGGAAGCAAAAGCACGAAGTAAAGACCTTTTCAAGTACATTCGTAGCAAAAAACCTGTGAGAGAGTCAGTTGGTCCATTAGATGATAAATGGGTTAAAGGAGCACTAAGAGGCGACAAGGCGATAGCGGAGAGACTGAATGAATTCTTTGCTTCAGTCAGGAGTGGAGGAGTAGCCTAGTGGTTGTGGCAAGGTACTTCAGGCCGGAAGGTCGGGGGTTCAAATCCCACTAGAGGACAGCAACTTTGGGCCGGAAGGACTGGGGTTTCTAGTCCCACAGGTGCTCCTTGTGGTCTTGGGCAAGCCACTTAACCCTCCATAGCCCATGTTCCCTGTAAAATAGTTATCTCCAAGTTAGAATGCCCTGTTCAATGTAATTTCAGTTTGTTCAATGTAAACCGCACTGATGCAGAATAGCGCGGTATATAAGAGAATATAAATAAAATAAATAAATAAATAAAAATTTACTGAGGAAGATGAGGGGATGTTACCCATGACTGAAGTGGTATTTAAAGGTGCGGAAGAATTGAAGGAAATATCGATACATCGGGAAGATGAATTACAACTATTAGATAAACTGAAGAGTAGCAAATCACCTGGGCCGGATGGTATACATCCAAGGGTGTTGAAAGAACTGAAATATGAGATTGCAGACCTGCTATTAGTAATCTGTGAACTATCATTAAAATCATCTCTAATACCTGAAGATTGGAGGATCGCCAATGTAACACCAATTTTTAAAAAGGGTTCCGGGGGTGATCCGGGAAACTACAGACCGGTGAGTCTGACATCAGTACGGGAAAAATGGTAGAAACCATCATAAAGAATAAAATTACTCAGCATGTAGATAGTCATGACCTAATGGGAGACAGCCAACATGGCTTTAGACAAGGAAGATCTTGTCTTACTAATCTGTTATGTTTTTTTGAAGGAGTGAATAATCAGGTGGACAAAGGTGAGTCGGTTGATATTGTGTATCTGGACTTTCAGAAAGCCTTTGACAAGGTCCCTCATCAGAGACATTTGGCAAAACTAAAGAGTCATGGGATAGGAGGCAGTGTACTATTGTGGGTCAGGAACTGGTTAAAAGATAGAAAGCAGAGGGTAGGGCTAAATGGCCAATTTTCCCAGTGGAGAAAGGTGAATAGTGGTGTACCCCAGGGATCTGTGCTGGGTCCGCTGCTTTTTGACATATTCATAAATGGCCTGGAATGTTGAATAACGAGCGAGGTTATCAAATTTGCAGATGACACAAAACTATTTAAAGTTGTTAAAACCCAAGAGGATTGTGGAAAATTGCAAGAGGATCTTGATAAATTGGAAGACTGGGCATCAAAATGGCAGATGAAATTTAATGTGGACAAGTGCAAGGTTATGCACCTAGGGAAGAACAGCCCAAACTATGGTTACACGATGCAAGGTTCCCTATTAGGAACCACCACCCAGGAAAAAGATTTAGGCGTCATTGTGGTTACCATGTTAAAACCCTCGGCCCAGTGTGCAGCAGCGGCCAAGAGAGCAAATAGAATGCTAGGTATGATAAGGAAAGGAATGGAAAATAAAACAAAAGATATTATAATGCCTCTATATCGTTCCATGGTGAGACCGCACCTTGAATATTGTGTGCAATTCTGGTCGCCGTATCTTAAAAAGGATATAGCAATTTTAGAAAAGGTTCAGAGAAGAGCCACCAAAATGGTAAAGGGGATGGAAGGATACTCCTATGAAGAAAGGCTAAAAAGGTTAGGGCTCTTTAACCTGGAAAAGAGACGGCTGAGGGGAGATATGATAGAAGTCTATAAATTAATGAACGGAGTGGAACGGGTAAACGTAGATCGATTGTTTACCTTATCAGAATATAGAAAAGACTAGGGGACATGCAATGAAGCTACAGGGTAAAGTATTTAAGACTAATAAAAGAAAATATTTTTTCACTCAACGTGTAATCAAACTCTGGAATTTGTTACCGGAGGATGTAGTAAAGGCTGTTAGTGTAGCTGGGTTTAAAAAAGGTTTGGACAAGTTCCTCGAGGAAAGGTCCATAAACCATTATTAAGAAGGGACCCAGGATATCAATACTTGAACCAATACAAGCATTGTGGAACCTGTGTCCCTTGGTGAAACTGCTAGGTACATATGACCTAGATTGGCCACTGTTGGAAACAGAATACTGGGCTTGATGGACCTTGGTCTGACCCAGTATGGCATATCTTATGTTCTTATGACGTATAGTTATGGAGGCTTCATCTCTCACTGAAGTGGCTCGTATGGATTTATTATAGATTGTTTGTTAGACTGACTCATTGCTTCAGAGGATGGTGGAGCAGATCTGAGCTAACTTCTCACAAGAGACTATGGCTACTTCAAGATCATATTAGATTGAGTCAAGCAGAAAGCAGGTTGATAAAAATGAAGTCCCACATGGTAGCCCTACAGGCAGCTCAGGTGATGAGTATTAAGGATAGTTTGCACCTCTATAGATAGGTTAAGTTTTTGGTGAATTTGCTGGAATGAAAATGTAAGGTTTTTAAATTTTCCAAAAACGTATCTCTTTTCTCCAATTGTATTGATTAAAAAGTATTTTCAAGAAGTCTTGCAATTATCCAGTGATGAAACTCTTGGTATATCTAAATTCCTTGTCGGCCCTCCAGTCTAGTCCCAGACAATTGGGTTTAAGCACCTCCTCCCGCAGCTTTGGAGACTGACTGAGCACGTCACAACTTTCTGTGGCTCCAGCATAAATACACCAGGGACCGCCTTCCCTTTCCAGTAGTCTCAATCTCCATTGCAGCTGGAGGAGGTGTGAGCCTAGGCGGGCCCACTGGAGCAATATTGTTAGCTTTGCAAAGTAGACAAGCCAAAAAGGAGAGAAAAGTAAAGGAACTTGATAGTTTTTTCTTTCTGCCTGGCTGTTCTGGTATCTTACCTTATAGTGTTGGAAGCTGGCCCGGCGTTTGGAAGGCTCCTCAGGTGGACACACGAGCTCTCCCCCTCTCTCCCCCCTCCCGAGCGTTGGATTTGGCTCCAGGTGAGTGTGGGAGTGTGTGTTGGAGCCTCCGGCTCCGCAACCTGGGGATCGGGTGAGGAGCCGTAGAGGAGGGGTGTGCTGCGCGAGCGGGTCTTCCTGGCTCCGGGTGCCTGGGGCGGCAGTGGGCCGGTCAGGTTTGTGAGGCGCAGGAATGAGGAGCGGGCTCCCGCGGGGGACAGCCCTGTCGGAGGGAAGCCGGGCGGAGAGCTGGGCAGAAGAGCCGCTAGTGTCAGCGGGGTACAAGGCCGCTGACGGGCGCGGCTCAGGCCACGTGTCGGCGCTGAGAGGAGTGCAGCTAAACAGCAGGGCTGCCGGTTGGTTTTCGGCGGGCCCTCTGCACGTGCGCAGAGCGTGGGAAGCAGTGCAGGCCTGTGCTCTAGGCCGCGTAGGCAGTAGTTCGGGGTCTGTTTTAGGTAAAAAAAAAAAAAAAAGAACCAGACAGACAAGAGGAGCATGGATTGCTCAGTAGCTCTGCACAGTTTGGGCGTGTCTGGTGTTTTCGTCGGCGCTTGTCTGCCAGCGGAGGAAAAGCCTGCAGCGCGTTGGTGCTGGACTATGCCGGCCAAGCCTCAGTGCATGTTGTGTGGAGTGAGGAGAGGCTCGGTCTCGGCAGCTGGTGTGTGCCGCGAGTGTTTGCAGGGGAAGCAGAGATGGAGTCTCCCCTGTCGCCCGGAGAGGTTTTGGGGTCTCCGGGGTCCCCTTCCTCGGTCGGGCGGACATCTGAGCCCACGCCAGAACCTTCTGGGGCGGCGGAGGTGGCCAGCTTGCAGCCAGTGATAGCGGGGGGGGGGCTGGCAGCTATTTTTTCCAAGGATTTTATTGCCCTTCTCAACCAAGCTCTGGGGAAGAGGTTGAGGAGGAGACGGTGCGCAAGCGCGCGGGCGGCCTCATGGAGGGCGGCGCCGAGGCCGTTTCGCATAAGAGGCCGAAAGTAGCAGACAAGTTGGAGCATGCAGAGGGTTCGGTTTTCCTCTCGGAGAACGTGGAGGATTCGGATGTGGATTTGGACCTGGAGGAAGGCGAAATTGCAGACGCCGAGGATCAGGCGCGGGTCTTTCGGCGGGAGGAGCTGCCGGCGCTAATATCGGAGGCGCTGAAGGCTCTCAATATATTCCGGCGACGGAGCAGTCGGCGGATCCGTCCTTGGAGGACCCGCTGTTGCAGGCAGTACGGAAGTCTCAGAGGGCGTTCCCGATCCATAGAGTTTTTAAGGAGATGATTCAGGAGGAATGGGACACTCCTGAAGCCGGCCTGAAGGGGGCGAGAGTAATTTCGCCGCTCTATCCCCTACAGGAGCTGGATAAAGACCTCTTTAAATCCCCGAGGGTGGATGCAGCGGTCTCGGCGTTCACTAAGAAGACCACAATCCCGGTAGAAGGCAGTTTGGCCCTGAAGGATGCTTAGGATAGGCGTCTTGATACCTTGTTGAAGCAGGTTTTTGACATAAATGCCCTGGCCATGCAGGCCTCTATTTGTGGGGCGTGGGTGGCCAGGGCATGCTTGCGCTGGTCCCAGAAGTTGAAAGGGGGCCAGGAAGCTGAGGCGAATGAGGAAGCGGCCCGATTGGAGTCGGGGACAGCGTACCTCGCTGATTCCCAGTATGATCTCATTTGCGGCCTCTCCAAGAGTATGGCATCAGTAGTGGCGGCGCGTAGGTATCTGTGACTGCGCAACTGGCCAGCAGATGGGGTATCCAAGGCTAGGCTAGCGAAACTTCCCTTTCGGGGGAAACTCCTCTTTGGGGAGGACTTGGATAAGCTGGTTAAGGACCTGGGTGAGTCCAAGGGGGGACGGTTACACGAGGATAAGCAGAAGCAGAGGACTGCATACCGACTCGCCTTGGTACCGGCTCCAGGCGATACCGAAGGCTCGGTTCCGATGATTCGGATTCGCAACTCTCAGTTCCCTCGAGACCTATTGAGTTGTCACTAGCTGACCTTCACTCACCGGTATCAGATACGGTACCGAAGTCGGTACCGATGTCCTCATTACCCTTACAGTCGGTGCATTCCATGCTTCGCTTATCGATGCCGAGTTTAGTATCGCTCTCCAGTCTGCAAGACTCGGTACCAGTACACCTTGGTACCGACACCGATCGATACCAGTGGCTCGGTACCGAGGATAGCACCCGGAGGTATGCAGTTACCTCGGTACCGATTGAACTATCACCGATGACTCCTCCGATGTCTTTGTCGAGCTCGACTCCGACATCGGTACCGGTATCTGCATCGGTACCGGTATCCACAGTAGCATCGTGGCTAACTTCTACCATGCTTTTTTCAACAGGATCGCTCCCTTCTATGCCAAGCTTGGAGTCGATACCTGGCATGGACAATGTGGTAATGACGGTCGCTGCTCCTGACAGCCAGTACTGGCGACCATCCTTTAAGCATTCCACACTGCACTGTGCAGGATCTTCTATTCCTATATATCTGGATAGCTCTGTCGGTGCTCAGGCTAGTTCTTCAGATCTAACCTGTCCAAGGGAAAATACTGTTGGGGAACCCTCTTTTCAGAGTTTCCTCCTGGATATAGCAAGATCTCTTGCTATTCCTATCCCAGGACATGATCCTGCACAGGACTCTCTTTCTACCAAAGCAAAGGAGAACATAATGCATGCTTCCTTTGCATCATTCCTTGCAGAATCTCCTTCTAGGAATGTGGGAAACACCTTTAAGGGTACCCCCACCTTCCAGAGCAACTGATCTCTTATATCAGGTGCCCCCCTCTCCAGGGTTTCAAAAGACTCAACTTCCTCATCATTCCATAGTTGTGGAATCAGCAATGAGGCGGGTAAAGAGCAAGAAAAAGAACTCTTCTTATCCGCCAGGTCGTGAGTCTAAGTACTTGATGCCTTTGGACGTCAAACCTTCTAGACATCTATGCTTTCTGCAAGAATTCTCTCATATATTTTCTATATGAGTCTATCTCTTGAGGAGGTCACAAAGCAATTACATCTTTTGACTCCTTCTCTTCCAGAGTCCAGGAGTGCAGACTATTCTTCACTGCTCAAGCATCTCCAGAATATCTCTTGGTTTCTTACTCGTGCTTCCCTAGACTCTTTTGAGTCTATTAGCAGGACTTCTGCTATAACCATAGGGGCACGACGTAGAGCCTGGCTCCAAGCTTCAGGCTTGGACAAATGGGCACAGCACAGACTGGGACATACTCCTTGCACTGGAGACAATCTTTTCAACAAGGAGTCTTTACGTCTGGTTACTCAGTTCTCCACTGACTTACCTGTTCCTAGCAGCTGTTCTGCACCTTCTTCTGTCCCAGTAGGTAGGAAATGTCCTGCCAAACTTTCTTCCCATAGGAGAAGAAGGTTTTATGCATCATCTGCCCATCATACAGATGTTCTCAAACAGGGGAAGCATCGTCCTGGTCTGCAGAGTTCAACCTCTCACCAGGCTCAGCAAACCCAGCAACCACAGGGCTTCTGATCAATTCATCAAATGCTTGTGACTCTGGGGATTACAATCTGCAGTTGCTTCTTCTCTTTAGAGACAATCCACTGCTGTCATTCTAAATCCTAAACATGGATCTCTTCCCAAAAGACATCCATTCTTTCTATATGAGCTGTTAGGATGTTCATGCTTTTAGATCACAGGTTTTTTCCTCTTTTTCCTTCTAGGGAAAGAGGTCTATCCACTATCAAATGATAGTTTCCTGTGCCAGCATGTCTTTTTTCCCTCCTATAAACTTACTACTTTGTAAGTTTTCTTCAGCTCCATTCTCTTTACCCTCTTACCAGGGTTTTCCTCTGTAAGAGTGATATTGCTTCACTGGAGGGCTTTTCTTCAGCCTCTCTAGTTTTCTTACTTTTCCAGTGCGGAGTCCTCTTCTGTGAGTTGACTCCTCTTTTTCAATCTTGCTTTGAAGCAGTTCATCAGACACGTCCAGAGTTTTCTACTCTTGTTTGTCTGTTCTTACTGTTTTTCAACAGTACCATTCTTCTGCTGTCTAGTAAGCAGCTGCCAATGCAGGAGTCTTAATGTTTCATCCACTGGTTCTTGTCCACCAGCAACCAGATTTGTTCTCCACTAACATTCTGTCTGGTCTTAGTAGTGGCTCCAAGTCAGTGCTGTCATCTGTCTTGGAAATATTTTCACTACAAGCTTGCTGGATTGTCTTCTCTGTCTGCCATTTCCATTCCCCTGGGTTTGGCAGCATAGTTGACATAGCTGCTGGCTCTTCTGCAGCCAGTTCTATCTCCCCATTCTCCTGCATCATACTCTGCAATTCTACAGAGACGCTCTCCACTATGGGCCCTTGCTAGAGAGCATGGAGGGGGGGGGGCTTTTTCTCCAACAGCCATACTAGATGGTTGAAAAAGGCTTTTCAGTCATGTCTCCCATGACTAGAAAAGTTCTCCCTTTTAATATAAAGGACATAGGCCTCCTCTTATGTGAAAGCTTAAGGAGTTGCTAATTCCCTGCTTTGGTCCATAGTATTTCCAATAGGGAATATGTTTTCTCCTTCCAGCTCGTCCTCATGGTAAGAACGCATGATACCTTTTTGCCCTTAAGCAAGTCAGCATGGTATCTCATTCCTATGCGTCTTCTATTCACTTACCATGCTAGCATTCTAGAATACTCGGGACTTGCAGACTGCAGACTGCTATCATCCTCTGCTTTTCACGTAACCATCCTGGTTATTCTACTCCCTAGCATTCCTGTAGCCATAACCAGTGGGAGTTGATTCTCTATATGTCTTCTCAAGTAGGTTCCACCTTCTTGTTCTTAGATGAATCTTTCCTCTCCACATTTTCCTATGTGAATACCTTTTTGTAGGCATATCTCTGTCTACTTCTTTGCAGACTTCCATATATATATATATATATATATATTCATACCTCTAGCACACATCTTACAGATGTCTGTCTATCATGTGTGAGTATTTTATGCCCTTCTTATCTCCCTATAGACATATTCTTATATATCTATATGATATCTATATATATATATATATATATATATATATATGTATACCTATATATATCTATATGTATCTGTCGAGATATTTTACTATCAGTAGATATGTTTCTGCTTATCTACCTGACTGTCGAAGCTCATATAGCCATATGATTCTGAAAGATGGGCTTTGCCCATACTTATGCCATCCAGCATGTTTTGGGGTCCTACACTCACAACCACTTTGGTGGTAGTTAACACCCACCATAACCCTAAGGTTAGGTACCTCTGAAGCTCTCCATGTTCCAATATCTCTCCCAGCTGACTTCAGTTAGGAGAGACATTGCGGATCTTCAGCTACTCACAGGCTCTATCGCCTCCGGCGTTATCCTTTCTTTGGGATACCAGGGGTTCCCATACCCTTTCTCCCCACAAGGACTGGGCCTGTTTGTCCAAATCGGTTAGCCTTTCTCTTTTTGTTCCTAAGAGTGAGCCACTCTGCTGCCAAAAGAGTTGGGTTTTTATCATAAAGCCTTCCGCTGAAGGCCCACCGTTTTTCTACTACCCCAGTTTTTTCCTACTGGGGTTCCCTGTTACCTTTCAGGATTCTGACCTCCTTTGCTTTCCTACAGGTTTACTACCTCCACTACAGTGAGGTCCTTCTCGAGGTTCCTCTACTGGGCTCCCCAGTAGATCCATGAACCTCCATACCTCTCTAAAGTCCTGTTAGGGGAGGTCCCTATTGCAATATTTTCCTTTGCAATATCATTTATGACAATTATCATCCACACATGGACTCCTTGTCTGCAAGCCTATGCTAGGTTAGCTGTTCCACAGCACTTTTCTTTCTTCAACTCCTACCCTCCATCCTCAGGATGCCTGGTGTTCTGGGAGATAGCATGTTCCAACCTATGACATGCTGGGACTCCAGGCATCTCAGCTTGGGAGTCCCCATATGTGAAGACCACTGTTCCCTCTAAGCTGTGCGCATGTGCGCGCGCACACACCTCGCCAAGCGAGCGCACATACTTTACAACAGAGCGCACAAAAATTACAGTTCTGATTCTGATAGAAAACAACACAGACGTCTTAAAATTTAAAAGTTTTGATTGTAATTACTAGAAATTTTCCGCTTCATTTAGTAATCGTCTATTTTCATTTAATTTAATTAAAATCAGTGTGGTGTACATACTGTATTCTGACGTGTAGTCAAATTTTAAAGTATATAACTCCAAGTGTTGTTATGTGGCGCACAAAAATTTAACCTTACTTCAAAAGTTGCACAGCTGATATTTTATGCGCACACAGCCAACAGAAAATTAGAGGGAACATTGGTGAAGACTCATTCCTGCTTGTTCCTGGCGATAGCACAGTTACTTACCTGTAACAGGTGATCTCTGGGAACAGCAGGAATAAGTCTTCACAACCCACCCACCTCCCCAGGAGTTGTATCTCTATCTATCTTTCCTTTCCTCTCTCTCTCTCTTTGTCTCAGCTTTAAAACTTAACTGAGGAGAGGCAGTTGGGAAAGGCGGGAAGGCAGCACGCAGGCATGGTGGGATGCTTCCAAAAGCTCTTTGATTGGACGCTGGGAAGCGTTCCCGCGCAGACTCCGTCGGTACCGACGTACCCATATGTGAAGACTTATTCCTGCTGTTCCCAGAGATCACCTGTTACAGGTAAGTAACTGTGCTATAGTGTGTAGTTTAAAAAAAGGAAAAAGTATTAGGATTTAGTGGGGCCTCTACTCTGGATCCTCTCTTCCCTTTTTTCTCCCTCAGGCCTGGGTCCAGCTGAGGTAACTATGCCAGCTAAGCCCCAGTGTATGTTGTGCAGGTCCCGCAAGGGGGGAGTCGCTGTATGGCAGAGGCAGCCTCGGTGGAGTTCGGGAGCCAGGCAGGGTCCTGGCAGGATCCTCCTCCCTCTACATCCCAGGATTTAGGGATTCCTTCAGTGGAGTTATGCTGACCCGAGTCTCCCCAGAATTTATCAGGGGACCTCTCCACTCAGCCGCTTCCTAAGCCAGGTCCCTCTACCTCGGTGCAGGAGATGGAAGAGGAGGTTGAAGGCGAGTTCTCCCCGAAGTTTGTGTTGCTCCTGCATAAGGCGTTTTGCCTCTGAAGGCAGGGGTGGCATGGGCAGGAGGCGGCGTAGGCGGGGGTAAAGCCCGAAATAGTTACAAAGAATCGTTCATGTATCAATATGGGTGATTGTAAATCTTTCACTTATTTCAATAACATAAAGCTTAAATCATAGAGGTCTCAGACTTAATTGGCTCTGCCACTGGGACTCACGTCCGTTTCAAAGCAGGTTGCCCTTTTGCATCAACGACCTCTAAGACATAGCAGGTGATCAAACTCAGGTGAATGTTCAAAATTTAAAAGCCAACAGAAGCTCCAAAGCTCTAAAGCTGTACTTATCTGAATGGCCTGAGTACACCCACTGGTCCTTTGTTTAGATCAAGTTGTTAGGGGTGAGAGTGGTGTGTCTTTGGACCGGGTACTGATCAGACTTGAGCAATGGTGGATATTTACTTTTGACACCGTTATCCCCAAAGGTTTAAATGCTTCTATCGAATGGGCAAGTTGTGTGTAATTGCGATTTAATGAAATATTTCTGTATAATATCAGAACATTTTTTGAGTATAGGTTATAATTTCTGCCTATCTTAGTAGATTATAGGAAGTGGTCTTTGATAGGTTCCTGTTGAAAAAAAAGGGGCCGGTGCATTGGCCGAGTGCCAGTATGACGTATGGCGATTTGATTGGAGGTTTAGACCTGGAGAGTCTCTTTAAAGATGGAAGGTTCCTTTTAGTTCGCATGCGCGGCGTTTCAGATTAACCGGGAAAGAGTAGATAGTCACCGGAGAAATGCGGGCAGCAACTACTGTTTTGATAGGTATGGCTTTTATGTTCTTTTAAAATGGGATTTGAATATGTTAAGGTGTCACTATATATAGAAGTTGGGTGTAATAGTAACACCTTTTGTTTGATATTTAGCATGACAGTGAAGAATAACGGACGAAAATTATTGAGTGATCCCCTGATGAAAGTACAGCGATGAAACGCATAACTGGTAAACGCATTACCTATGTAAAGAAGCCTACACGGGCAAAGGATCCCATAAATCACAAAATCTGAATTACATGAAGTATTATCTTTCAAGTAAATCTGATGTAATTCAGATTTTGTGATTTATGGGATCCTTTGCCCGTGTAGGCTTCTTTACATAGGTAAGACAGGAGTTTTCGTATTCGGTTACTCGAACATAAAAGTAAGCTCCATTGTCAACGTAAGGAAGCACCAATGGTTGAACATTGTTTACATTTCCAGCATAAATTTAGTGATTTTCAATGTTTTGTGATTCAACATATCCGGAATGGTTCGAAGGGTATGTCACGCGATCGGTTCCTTTTGTATAGGGAGCAATGGTGGATTTTTCATTTAAAAACTGTCTCTCCTAATGGCTTAAATTCTTGTATTGAATGGGGAGTTTGTTTGTGATTTGTCTATTGGGGAAGTTAAATTCGGGCTCATTATGAGTCGTGCCTGTGCTTGCTAGGAACGTTGAAGGGGAGTGAGTTTCTGTTTCTTAATTGATTTATTTAGTGTGATCAGTTGTTTAGCCTGCTTAATTACGATTTTAGCTATTTGTGATAGCTGGGTAGGAGGTCTGGGTATATATCACGTGTCCGGAAGCACACGCTGTTCTGAAACCAGCGTTGATGCATGAAGGAGAATGGCGGTTTTGAAGCCTAGCTCTGATGAGTGGCGGTGAGCAGTCTTGAGACATCTAGCTGGGATTTAAAGTAATTTTTGGTAAGCGTTTAAGATCTTGTTGCAGTATATATAAGGAGTTTCATAGGTTGCGGCATTATCGCAAGCTATTTTTATTTTATTTTTTAGAGTTGGATCCCCTTGATACAGCGGTAGCGAAACGCTAACATAAGATGTCTTGAAAAGGCGTCGGGGGCACTCAATCTCATCTTGATTCACAATTTGTACATTTGGTGGTATCCTAAAAATTGAGAGCTGTGATGGTACACTGTGTTTTTGATGGATAATTGTGTATGATATATGTCGTGAATCAGGATGAGGGTGTATAGCGAGTGAGAACCGTTGATGCTATTACAACTCCTGATTTGGTTTTATCAGTGAGTGTATTCTGAGGCTCTCACTCGCGGGCTATGTTTAAAATGTTTGCAAAGTATTTAGATTGGCTGAAGTCTTATATTTAAATTTATGAGGTATCATATGTAGGCTTCGATATAGGCTTTATAATTTTGTCATTCAACGGATAGAGACATACTCAGGGCTGGTGGTCCTGGTTGCTCCGGACTGGCCTTGTCGTCCGTGGTGTGCCGACCTCATGCGTCTACTGGCCGATCGTCCATGGCGCCTGCCAGTGAGGGATGATCTTCTGTTCCAGGGTCCGGTGCACATGCCACAGGTGTATCGATTCTCGCTTACGGCCTGGCTATTGAGAGGGCTCGGCTGAGAAAGCGAGGTTACTCAGGAGCTGTGATCTCCACTCTGCTAAGTTCGCGCGAGCGTTCGACCTGTCTGTCCTATGTGAGGGTCTGGCGTGTCTTTGAGGGCTGGTGTATGGAAAATAGGAAGAGGGCCCTTTCAGTGTCTGTTCCAGAGGCTCTGGATTTCTTGCAGGCAGGTTTCACAAGGGCCTGGCAAGCCAGTTCCTTGAGAGTACAACTGGCAGCTATTTCCTGTTATAGGGGCAGGATTCAGGGGAAGCCCTTGGGCGATCGTGCGGACATAGGTAGGTTTATGAAGGCGGTTCGGCGGCTTCGGCCTCAACAGAGATCGCTGGTTCCCCCTTGGGACCTCATCCTGGTGTTGGACGCCCTTTCCACCGAGCCCTTTGAACCGATGCAACGGACGTCTCTTAAGGACCTTACGCTTAAGACAGTGTTTTTGGTGGCCATCTGTTCGGCCAGGTGCATTTCGGAGTTGCAGGCTTTGTCTTGTCATCCTCCCTTTCTGGTTTTCTCCAGGGAAAGGGTGGTTCTCCGAACGATTCCGTCCTTTTTGCCTAAGGTGGTTTCAGCATTCCATGTGAATCAGCTGGTTTCTCTCCCCTCCTTCTTGGAACTCTGGAAGGGGGATGACGCCCGCCTGCGTCACTTAGACGTGCGCAGAGCACTAAAGCGTTACTTAGCTCGTACAGAGCCCTTTCGCAAGTTGGAGCGGTTGTTTGTTGTGTTTGCTGGGCCGCGTAAGGGGGAAGCGGCAGCGAAGGCCTCAATTTCCAGGTTGATCAGAGAGGCCATTTCCTCAGCTTACATTTTGAAAGGAAGACAGGCCCCGGTTGGTCTTCGGGCTCATTCTACTCGGGCCCAGGCGGCCTCGTGGGCGGAATTCAGCCTGGTCCCACTGCTGGACATCTGTAGAGCAGCGGTCTGGTCGTCCCTGCATACCTTTGCTAAGCATTATCAGTTGGACTTCAGACAGCGGAAGAAGCGAGGTTTGGAGGAGCGGTTCTTCAGTCCGGCATTGCTGGACCCCTCCCGGTTTTGAACTGCTCTGGTACATCCCAGTAGAAGGGACTGGACTGGAGAGACGCTAAGGAAAGAATAATTAGACCTTACCTGCTAATTAGCGTTCTTGAAGGAACTCCAGTCCAGTCCCTGATCCCTCCCAGGTTTTGGTTGTCTTCTTACAGACATGGCCGGCCCGAAGGAAGATACAGAGATAAGGGCTGAAGGATTCTCCGCTGAGGCCTTCATTGGTGAGGCGAGTTGGACAGTTCAGGTGTCTCGCCAACACTGGTGATTCAGGTAAGCCTTTTCTTCTCCGGGGACGGTGGGAAGTTCTCCCGGGGGAGGGGGTGCCAGGAGTCTTTGTGTGGTTTTTGTTCGGTTATAGTTTAGTTATAGTTTAAGAATTGTATGTATTCACTTGTCTCTCCGTTAAGTCTGCTTTGCCAATAGGTTACTGGAGTTGGTGGGAGGTGCCAGTCTACTTATACCCCAGGGTTATCAAAAGATGACATGCTCAGTCCACAAGCTGCTGGAAGGGGGGGCACAACCCTGTAGAAGGGACTGGACTGGAGTTCCTTCAGGAAAACTAATTAGGTAAGGTCTAATTATTCTTTCGTGCCTCGGAATGCCAGTTAGGTCTCTGGTAGCTGTATTCGGTGCTATTTGTAGAGGGTGCATTGATGTAACTGGGAGCCCCTGGAGGACAATATTGCAATAGTCCTGATGTGGCAGTATCATGGCTTTGAGTACTATTCTGAAATCATGGCGTTCTAGAAGTGGTTGTAAGGCTCGTAATGGGTTTTTTTTGTAGGCAGTATTTGATGTATTAGTTATATGCTGTTTTAGTGTTAGACCTTGACCTAAGCCGATTTCCAGGTATCGTATTTGAGATTTTACTTAGATCCGTTCCCCATGTATGTCTGAACGGTGGTGGTGTGAAGTTAGAATCTCTGATAATATGGAGCACTTCCATTTTCTGGTAGTTTATGGTGAGGTTATGCATTTTGAGCCATTGTGAGATGGTTTTGAAGCACTTTATCGTGGGGTGTATGTAGGTTTAAGGGTGGTTAGAGGGATGTACAGCATGATGTCGGCAAAGATGTGATACAGAACCTTATGGGTTTTGATGATTTCACAGATGGGTTGTATAAACATGTTGAATTGTAGAGCCGATAAGGAGGAGCCTTGTGGCACACCTTGCATGATCATGGATGTGGAAGAAGTTGTACCGTTTACCCTAACTTTATTTTCAGATTTTATTTATTTATTTTTATTTATTTATTTATATTTCTTATATACCGCACTATTCGGGATCAGCGCGGTTCACAGAGAACAAAACAAAGACCAGAACAACAAGCTGTTTGGTGTTACATATAACAGGAGCATAAACTTGGACAAACATGGGAGAACTATTTACATGGAGTATATGGTCTGTTAACTAGATAACATACTCAAACTATTTACAGAAATTAGCAAAAAGTTAGTAACAGTGGGAAAGCTGTGGTTACGTTTGCGGTGGGAATGTAAGTTTCACTTTGTCGGGTAGTATTTGATGAAAAGGTTGAATTTGAGGGCTTTTCTGAACTGGGCTAAGTCGGTTATGGCACGGACATCAGGTGGTAGAGAGTTCCAGGATTTTGGTGCGCAAAATATGAAAGCTCTGTTTGCTGTTGATAGGCTGTAAGTTGTTATGGCCTTTGGTATTATTAGGGAGTTTACTGCTACTTGTCTTCTATTTCTGTTTGGTGGTACAGTTTGTATGAGCTCTGTGAGTGAGTTGGCTGTTAGACCATTGATGGCCTTGAAAGTGAGAATCAAGGTCTTGAACATAACCCTTCCGTGTATAGGGAGCCAATGGAGCTGCTTGAGGATAGGTGTAACATGTTCGCTCTTGGACGCTCCTTGTAGAACCCTTGCAGCAGTATTCATAGCAAGCTGTAATGGGCTAAGAGTGGATTGTGGGAGCCCTTGCAGAATGGAGTTGGCGAAGTCGAAGTGCGGTAAAATCAGTGCCTGATAAATGGTTCTGAAGTCCTCTTGGTCTAGTAAGGAGTGTAGGTGCCTGAGCGTGCGTATCTTGAAGTACACCGCTTTTACAATACAGATGTGTGTAAAGTCACTCAGACATGAAGAAAATGTTTTTTTGCAACTCAGACCTTAATTTTGTGGTTTCCCTGTAAGTGTCTGTTATCATAACGGAGTTAGATTTGCTTATTGTGATCCTGCAAACTTTGAAAATTTTTTGGTGGAAAAGTATAGAATACATAGGTATACTGTCTCTTGCTGTATTTCTTATTTGGCTTGTTTCTTTTGTTTTTTGTTTTCTATAGTACTTGGTGACCTCTCTTTCTTAATTTATTTTCATTCTGGTTACTAAGTACAGCTGTATGCTCTCTTCCTCTGTAACATGAGCTTTGTGATTATGTATTGTTTGGTTGCTGGATTATACAGTATTATTTTCCTAGGGCTCATTTTTTTTTATTTCCAGTTTGCCTTTCCAAAGCAGACAGGACTTGTTGCCACCTAAAAGCAACTTTTGGTGTCTGACTATTTTGTAGTACCTTTTGTGTGCCCTTTTTTCTATCAAAGACCGTACGTAGCTAGAGAATTCCACTATTGATGGCTTAGAATCCTGTTTGTCCTTGGAGAAAACCAAGTTACTTAGCTTTTGCAGATGTTCTTCGTGACCAGCAGGATTCACACACCTTTCCATCATCCATCCCCCCCTTCCCCCCGAGAGTTGTGTTCTAGAAGCAGAATGGTTTATGGTTTATTAAATTTAATATGCCACCAATAATTTAAAATATCTAAGCAGCTAATAACATAATGATAAAAATCAAAGCTAGAACAAATAAGTTAAAAACAAACTTAAAAATCATGAAATAAGAATCAGAATATAAAATAAGATAAAAAAAATAGAAAATGCAATCTCCAGGAACAAGCAGGAATGCATTCTTCACATATGGGTGATGTCCCTGATGGAGCCCTCATGGGAATGCTCCCCAGCGCCCAATAGGAAAGCCTTTGGGAGCATTCCACAGTGCGGTGTGCCTTCCTTCCCAACTCCTCAGTTCTTTGTTTTCCATGGAGCCAGTAGGATGCATTGTCCTTTCACTGCTGAAAAACTCTTCTTTCCTTAACGTCCCTCCAGTCTAGTCCCGAACCTCTAGGTTGCGCACCTCTCACAGCAGCTTGGAGAATGAGAAACGTCATCCTCTTGTGATGACAGTGGTATATCCTCCCAGGATCCGCCTCCTCATCTCAGTTAACTCAGTCTCCAAGCAGCTAGAGGTTGGAGGAGTCTGGAGGTCCGGGTTCCACAGAGGGATAATTAAGGAGAGTTAGTTGTTAGGGATTTTTAAAAGTAAAAAAAAAAAGAAAATTCTCTGCGGGGGGAGGGCAAGTATTGAGGTCTTTCCTCCTTCTTTAATTTTCCTCCCCCCCCCCCCCCCCGGCCCTCAGTTCAGTCAGGAGCATAGTTTGTGGGCAAGAATTGCTTGGATCCCTCGGTTTCAGGTGTGGAGCTCAGGCCGATTGAAGCCGGGGGGGGGGGGGGGAGGGGGAACTCTTGCAGAACCGTCAGTCAGCAATTGCAGAAGACTTGCCTGCTTACGCTGTGAAGATCTGCAGGCGGACGGAGCGTGGACAGTGGGCCCTGCGTTTCCTCTGCCCCGACGCTGTCAGCAGCTTCGTTCGGGAAGTAAGAGAGGTGGCCGCAGAGGGAGAAAAGCAACGCCGCTCTTTCTCGCTCAGCCACGCCCGCTCCCGGTGCTCTTGCAACTGCTCGTTGCTAGAGCAGAATGGCAGTTTCGACGGAACGCGGGAGGGGAAAGCGATTTTGGTTCCCTCAGCCTCTCCGGTTCCCGACGAGGTAGCCAGTAAGGTCAGATGAACGGAGGGAGATTAAAAGAGAAAGATAAAGCCGTCTTGGCCACACAAAGGTAAGGCGGCAGTTTATTTCCTCAGGGCGGGGGCCTAATCGCGTGGTGATCACGCGGGAAACGCAACGGATCAGCAGGCCCTGTAGAGACTTTCGCTTTGCGCAGGAAGCCTCCCTTCATTAGAAACTCAACGTTTTTCAGGTTAAGGGGTATTGGTAGTTATTCTTTTATTGCTTTATTGTTTTACAAAAAAAAATAAAAAAAGGGTTCTGCACGTGTTAAAGGACTCCACAGCCTCTATAAGGAGATATGTCGTCTAGACTGCATTGTTTGGTCTGCGGTTCTAAGAGGGGCATTGTGGCAGAAACAGGGGTTTGCAAGTGGTGCACCCAGGAGGCTGATGCCATGGAGCACAGCTTGGAAGGAGCACCTGAGGGTCAGAAGGAGCCTGTCGGCTCACAGGATCCCACTTCCTTATCTCCCCCATTAAAGGAACCCATAGCCAGTCCATCTTCGGCCCCAGATCTTCCTTCTTCGCAAATGGCATTGCCAGGGGGTCTGGCAGCCATTTTTTCCCCAGATTTTGTGGTGCTGCTGCAGCAAGCCTTGGGACATCCCAGGCTGGAGCATGAGGCGACTTCTATTGGAGTTTCCCGGGGGGAAAAGAGGCCGGGAACCCCTTTGAATGCGGGGAAGTCGGGACAGCCGACGAAGAAAGCCAGTTTGGAAAAGGAGCAGAAGGAACAGTCGGTGGACTCGGAGGGATTTCAATCAGATGAGGGAGACCCGGAGTTGGAGTTGTACGAGGAATTGGAAGAAGGCGAGATCACAGACAGAGAGGATCAAGCGAGAGTCGTTCAAGTGTTTAGGAGGGACGAATTGCCCACACTCATTTCGGAGACTCTTAAGGCGCTCAGTATGCCTTCACCAGGCCCAGCGGAGGATGCTTCATTAGAGGATCCCTTGCTGCAGGTTTTTAGGAAGACACAGAGAGCCTTCCCGGTTCATAGAGTTACTAGGGAAATGATTCAAGAAGAATGGGACATGCCAGAGGTGACCCTAAAAGGGGCCAGAGTGATGAGTAGACTTTACCCCCTGGTGGAAAAGGATCGCGAGTTATTTAAGCCTCCAAAGGTCGATGCGGCTGTCTCGGCAGTGACAAAGAAGACTACCATTCCGGTGGAAGGTAGTGCTGCGCTCAAGGATACCCAGGACAGAAAGCTCGATACCTTGTTGCGTCAGGTCTTTGCCGTCAATGCTTTGTCTGTGCAGGCGGCTATTTGTGGAGCTTGGGTTGCTCAAGCCTGCCTGCATTGGTTACAGCGGGTGCAAGGGGGACCAGGGGCAGACATGGAGGCAGAAGCTGCAAGACTTGAGTCGGGCGCAGGTTACTTAGCGGATGTCCATTATGATCTCATTTGGGGTTTGTCGAAGAGTATGGCGTCAGTGGTTGCGGCTCATCGTTATCTCTGGCTACGCAACTGGGCAGCAGATGGGTCCTCTAAATCCAGGCTGAGAAAACTTCCCTTCCGCGGAAACTTGCTCTTTGGAGAAGAGTTGGAAAAACTAGTAAAGGATCTTGGGGAGTCCAAAGGGGGCCGTCTGCCAGAAGACAAACAGAAGCCAGAACGCTCTGCTAGCGGTTTCAAGGGATAGCAGAGGAAGTTTAGACGATTCCGGTACCCACGGTTTGGTCAAGCACAGCGAAGAAAGTTCCCTGCCAGAAGTCAGGGGTTTCGTGACTTTCGTGGAGCGGGAAGGGGGTTTGGGGCCTCTACCTCTTCCACGTATTTCCGGAAGCCACAATGAGATCAGGGAGACCCAGGCAGACCTGATTCCCGTAGGAGGTCGGCTATGGGATTTTTACCCTGCCTGGGCCAAGATTACATCCAACCAATGGGTGTTGGAAGTCATTCAAGAAGGATATGTGTTGGAGTTTCAGCGTCCAGTAAGGGAATTCTTTGAAAGATCCCTGTGCAAGTCGCTGCTCAAGCACAGCGCAGTCCGAGAGACAATCAAGAGACTTCTCGCCCTCAGAGCGATAGTGCCGGTTTCCCCAGACGAATGCAGTTCCGGTCGGTACTCTATTTACTTCGTAGTTCCAAAAAAGGAGGGCTCCCTTCGGCCCATTTTGGACCTCAAAGGGGTAAATCGGTCCCTGAAAGTAACCCACTTTCGGATGGAAACGCTCAAGTCGGTGATAGTGGCAGTAAGAAAGGGGGAGTTTCTTACTTCCCTAGATCTGTCGGAGGCGTACCTCCACATTCCAATTCGACTGGCACATCAAAGATTCCTCAGGTTTACGGTGCCCATGGGACACTTCCAGTTCTGAGCGTTGCCGTTCAGGCTGGCTACAGCCCCCAGGGCCTTTACCAAGATAATGGTAGTGGTAGCAGCGGCATTGAGAAAGGAGGGAGTTCTCGTGCATCCGTATCTCGACGATTGGTTGATTCAAGCGAAGTCCAGAAGCGAAAGCTAGACCACTACGGCAAGGGTGGTGACCTTTCTGCAAAGTCTTGGTTGGGTGATCAATATGGCAAAAAGCAATCTGGTTCAGTCTCAAAGACTAGAGTACTTGGGAGCTGAGTTTGATACAGAAGCGGGGAGGGTCTTTCTACCGGACCACCGAGCAGATGGATTAAAGACTCTCCTGAGACAGTTTCTGGACAGAACCATGCCCACAGCGTGGCATTATCTGCAAGTGCTTGGAACAATGGCAGCGGCAATTGAGATGGTTCCGTGGGCGAGAGCGCACATGCGACCCTTGCAGAGAGCATTACTCAGGCGATGATCTCATCAGAACGTTTCCTTGTCCCAAAGGCTACCTTGGCTATCAGACGCGGCAAGCCCTACGTTGGTGGTTGGCGTCGGACTTCCTCAGCATGGGAATGCCGTTGGAGATGCCGTGCTGGATCCCCTTAACGACGGACGCAAGCCTCTTCGGATGGGGAGCTCATTTTCAAGGGAGGTTCGCCCAGGGCCAGTGGACCGCACAGGAGAAGACCTGGTCGATCAACAGGTTAAAGCTGAGAGCAGTAAGACTCGTATTGATAGCCTTTCAGCCTTTTCTCAGCAAGGGAGCTGTACGGGTATTGTCCGACAATGCTACTGCCGTGGCCTATATCAATCGACAGGACGGTACCAGCAGTGTTCCCATGGAAGCAGAAGAGGAACAGTTGTTCGAATGGGCCGAGGTGAATCTTCGGGCTCTGTCGGCGGCACATGTAGCGGGAGTGGACAACGTGGAAGCCGACTTCCTCAGTCGAGTGAAAGTAGACACCGGAGAGTGGGTTCTTCATCCAGATGGCTTCGACCTGTTAGACCGTTGGGGAACTCCAGTGATGGATCTCATGGCCACGTTCCAATCGGTGAAGGTCGATCGCTTCTTCAGCAGAAGAAGAGAGAGGATGTCGGAAGGCCTGGGTACTCTGCTGCAACAGTGGCCAGAGGAGCAGCTTCTATACATCTTTCCTCCTTGGGTGTTAATAGGAAGAGTGGTACAGCGCATCGATCAACACAGAGGGCAGGTGATCTTGATAGCTCCAGATTGGCCAAGAAGACCTTGGTACGCAGATCTGATGAGGCTCTTAGTGGCAAGGCCCTGGCGCCTGCCTCGATGAGCGGATCTCCTTTCGCAGGGGCTGCTGCGCATGCCACAGGTGGATCGGTTCTCACTTACGGCTTGGCTCTTGAAAGGGCAAGGTTAAGGATGAAAGGCTACTCTACAACTGTAATAGCTACTTTGTTGAAGTCTAGGAAAAGGACTACTTCCTTGGCGTATATTCGGATCTGGCGAGTGTTTGAAGCATGGTGTGTGGACCATCACGTGGAACCGTTACAAGTGTCGGTTCTGCAGGTCTTAGCGTTCTTGCAGGGTGGCCTAGAAAAGGGTTTTGCGGCTGCATCCTTAAGGGTGCAGGTTGCAGCATTATCCTGTTATAGGGGACAGATAGGAGGTGCGAATATAGGAAGTCACCCAGATATCAGGCGCTTCCTACGAGCAGTTTTACTCATCCACCCACCGTGTAGGCCAGGGGTCTCAAACTCAAATTGCTTTGAGGGCCAAATGAGGACTTGTAAAATAACCCGGGGGCCGCATGAGACGTGGGACCTCATTTGCATAAGGGACCTCATTTGCATAAATATTTGCATAATGTTACCATACCCTAACTTTTAGTAAACATGCCTCTTAATGAGTGCATGAATAAAGAAAGACTAAAAGATTTCTACATTACTATAATCCAGTGGCAACCGCCAGGCACATTAGGAACTACTACAAACAAACACTGCCCATTTAGAACCCATAGCAAACCCGCCATATCCTAACAGCACTACCAGGACTCACAAAGCACCATACCCTACCTATCAAAAGGCAACACTGCAAATATTAAATCAATACATTTCAGAGAATAACAATACATGACCTACTGGGGACAGAGAACAAGTGGCAATGTCAAATAGGAATTACATAAACAGAATACCTCAGCTCAGTTACACATGCAGAATACACCATCACCAAACAAGGAATCAAAATTTAGAAACAAGACAATTTAAACTGGGACCCCCCCAAAAGCCAAACTTGGAATGTACAACAACACTGTAGAAATAAAACTATAAATTAATTTCCTCTTGTACTAAACAAAGCGCAGACGTTATTGATGCACATTTCCCAGAACTGACATATTCCAGTTAATAAATTCAAAATAAAGATATTTTTCTACCTTTTGTGCATTTTTTTTCAGTTCCAGCCACTTTCTTCTGGTTTCTCTTCTTCGTGCCTTCTGCTAACTCTCCATCGTCTGCTGTCCATTTGTCCTTCTCTCTTCTAGCTTTTTCCATTCTCCCTCTACATCTGCTTTAACATATTAATCTTTCTCCTTTTGCTCTTTCCTCATTCCTATTTTCATCCACTCAAATTTTACCCCTCCATCCTCAATCCCCACTTACCTGGCCAATTGTAGATTTGTCTTCCCTCCCACACAAAATATTTTCCCTTCTCCATTTCACTCTCCCAGCTCCATCCCATTCTAATCCTCCCCCAACATCAGCTCCCTTCTAGTTCCAGTCCCACACAGCACCCCCTCCCTTCTAGTCACTGCATCAGCCCATTTTCAGTCCTAGCCCCCCATCAGCCCATTTCCAATCGTAGCTCCCCCCCATCAGCCCATTTCCAGTGCTAGCTCCCTCCCCTCACAGCCCATTTCCATTCCAAGCCCCCCTCCCCATCAGCCATTTGCAGTTCAAGCCCCCCTTCCACTCAGCCCATTTCCAGTCCTAGCAGACCCCCCAGCCTATTATCAGTCCTAGCCCCCCCATAGCCGATTACCAGTCCTAACCCCCCATAGCCCACTTCCAGTCTTACCCCTCATAGCCCATTACCAGTCCTAACCCCCCCCATCACCTCATTTTCAGTGTTACCCCCATCACCCCATTTTCAGTTACCCCCTCATAGGCCATTACCAGTACTACCCCCCCATCACCCCATTTTCAGTGTTACCCCCATCACCCCATTTTCAGTTACCCCCTCATAGGCCATTACCAGTACTAACCCCCCCCCATCACCTCATTTTCAGTGTTACCCCCATCACCCCATTTTCAGTTACCCCCTCATAGGCCATTACCAGTACTAACCCCCCATCACCCCATTTTCAGTGTTACCCCCATCACCCCATTTTCAGTTACCCCTCATAGGCCATTACCAGTCCTAACCCCCCCCCATCACCCCATTTTCAGTTACCCCCTCATAGGCCATTACCAGTCCTAGCCCCCCCCCCATAGCCCATTACCGGTCCTAGCCCCCCCCCCCCATCGCCCATTACCAGTCCTAACCCCCCTCCCACCATCAGCCAAATTAGATGAAAAAAAATGTATATTTGCTGCTGCTGCAGTATTAAGCGTCCCGCGGGCCCCTCTGCCTGGTCCTCTCCTCCCTGCAGCATTCAGCTCCAAAAGCGGCGGCTTTCAGAGCCGCGAAGAGAGAGAGAGTTTCTCTCGCGCGGTTCTGAAGACTCTCGCGCTGCTCTTCAGAAACCGCGCGAGAGAAACTCTCTCTCTTCGCGGCTCTGAAAGCCGCAGCTTTTGGAGCTGATACTGCAGGGAGGAGAGGACCAGGCAGAGGGGCCCGCGGGACGCTTAATACTGCGGCGGCAAGTTTGGAATTTTTTTTTTTTTACTCGCCGGTACTTCGCGGGCCGCACAAGATGCTCTCGCGGGCCGCGTGTTTGAGACCCCTGGTGTAGGCAGATGGTACCCAAATGGAGTCTTCCTTTGGTGTTGGAGGTGCTCGGAGGAGAGCCATTTGAAGCATTGTCAGGGGCATCCTTAAAGGATCTTACCCTTAAGGTGGTGTTCCTGGTAGCTATATGCTCGGCACAAAGAATTTCCGAATTGCAGGCTTTATCCTGTAGAAAACCTTTTTTATCCTTCTATGAGTCTAAGATAGTTTTAAGACCAGTTCCTTCCTTTTTTACCAAAGGTGGTGTCAGCGTTTCACCTCAATCAGGTGATCACCTTTCCAGTGTTTCAAGAAGATTCCGCGCAGTCTTCTGAAGCTAGGTTACATCGTCTCGACATTCGGCAAGTGTTGAAGATGTACATCAGTAGGACGGCAGGTTTTCGTAGGTCTGATAGGCTCTTCATCCTCTTTGGTGGTCCTAGGAAGGGGCACGCAGCCTCGAAGGCCTCTCTAGCCAGGTGGCTTAAGGGAGCTATCGAGTCAGCATATATTTTAAAAGGCAAAAGAGTACCGGAAGGATCGAAAGCTCATTCGACAAGCACAAGCAGCATCTTGGGCAGAATTCCGCTTGGTACCGGCAGTGGAGATTTGTAAAGCGGCCACTTGGTCGTCACTAAATTTCTTTGTCATACATTACCGGTTGGATGTTCAGGCGGAAAGAGATACTTGTTTTGGATCAGCAGTGCTTCAGGCTGGCCTAGCGGGACCCTCCCCATGAATTTTCTTCACTGCTCTGTTACTTACCCAGAGGTTTGGGACTAGACTGGAGGGACGTTAAGGAAGAGTAAATTAGACTTACCTGCTAATTGTTGTTCCTTACGGAACTCCAGTCTAGTCCTGTATCCCTCCCAGGTTAGATGAGGTAGTGAGCCTGAAGCAAAGCGGAGTAACAGGTAAAAGTTTCGACATAGGGGTATGGAAAAATAATTTTTTCATCTTGATTCCTCATATATGAAAAAAAAAAAAGACGGGAGGATAGACCTCGATATATATATATATATATATATATATTTGTCTTCTGGTTCGTTCTCAGTTTAGTTATGGTAAGTTCCGTGGTTAAGGAAGTTTCTACTTAATTGTTGCTCCGAGGAGTCTGCTTTGTCAATAGGTTACTGAGATGAGGAGGCGGATCCTGGGAGGATATACCACTGTCATCACAAAAGGATGACGTTTCTGAGTCTCCAAGCTGCTGTGAGAGGTACGCAACCCAGAGGTTCGGGACTAGACTGGAGTTCCATAAGGAACAACAATTAGCAGATAAGTCTAATTTACTCTTTTTGTGCCCTTTGGGATACCTTATGCTTCTGTCTTTCTGTCGACTTCTGTACCGTCGAATCCAACACCGATCCCGATATTTCTTTCTTTTTAGTTTTCTTTTTTTTTTTTTTCTATTGATTATTTTCATTGTGGTTCTCACCACTAGCCTAGGTCTCTAGGCCTCCATAGCCTTGTTTTCAACCTTAGACAGTTTTTTCAGGCATGAAAAAGCCAGTCAGTGGTTAAAAAAAAAAATGTACCACTGATAAACATGACTGGTGTTTAAATGTTTGAGTCCTGACCATGAACCCACTTCTTCTGCATACATCTTGTAGCACTATACAAATGCTCAGTAGTAATAGTAATAGTTCTTGTCCTTTGTGCCAACAAATGACAAAGAGAGGCCTCAAGAACCGAGCCAGGCAGTTTGGATTATTGTTCACCTTGGACTTTGTTTCAATGGCTTCCACTTCATTGAGGGAATCAACTTCTTCTCTTGGTGCTCAGGCTTTTTCAATGTCCAAACACAGAAGTAAATCAAAGTCTGTGGCCATTTCCAAATGTTTGGCATCAAAGACTGATTCCGATGCTAGGGAAAAGTCCTAACATAAGCATCGTGATTCCCCTAAAGGTACTTCCGATGTAGACCGGCCATCCAAATAACCTCGGAGAGAGGATCTGTCCTCCAAATCACAAGTTGTGCTCCAGGACGCTCCTGAGGTATCAACCTCCGGAGAGCTACCAGTTCCTTGTTCTGGGATGGTGGTGCAGAGCCCCGTATGTGATTTCACCTAGACTTCTGTTATCTCCCTATACCAGTACATGCTGGCTTTCGAAAGGAGCTTGGCAGCATTCCTGGCAGCTTTGATACTGATAACATTGAGAGCTTCATGAGTAGAGGCCTCGGCCCGATACTGACCCTCAAGCCGGCATCGTCTGAGCACTCGAGGCTGATTTCTCAGTTGGAACTAGTTGATGCTCCCAGTATCCAACAGACTCAGTCTGCCATTGCTCTCTGTTCCGATACCTTTGAGTATCAGTATTGGCATCGACTGTCAACTTCTACGAAGCATCGAGGTCAAACCTAGGACCGCTGATACTTTGATTTCTTGCCTGACTCTGATTCAAGTTCTTCAGATTCTGACTGGGGGTTACTCGATTCCCAAGAACTTCCTGACATCCCTTTGGATCCTTCGGTGCCTCAGGAATGGTGTCAGTTCCCACCAGAGCATATGTCCTTTCAGGACTTCATATGTGACATGGCAGCAGGGCTCTCCATCACAGTAGCCTCAGAAAAAGAATTGAGGGTGGAGGAGATAATCCAGTACCCTCCAACACCCAAGGAGGCAGCTACCTTACTGGTGCATCGTATCCTGCAGGACCTTTATGCTCCACGTGTGGGAGGCCCCGCTCACAGTTCCGCCTGTTAGCAAGAGACTCGTTACCATGTACTGAGTACCAGAGTGTCCAGGTTTCAAAAAACCTAAGCTTCCCCTCCACTCAATGGTGGTGGATTCAGCGATGCGCCGAATAAAGAGCTCAATGAACCAGTCATCCATGCCTCCTGGCAAAGAATTGAGGACACTCGATGCCTTCAGACATCGATGTTTCCAAGCATACATCTTGGCCTCCAGAATCAATTCTTGCAGGCTGTACATGGACATGTTTCTGAAGGATGTCCCCAGGGATCTGAAGACTTCTCACCCCTCTGCTTCCCGAGAAAAGCAGGCTGCATTCTAGACCCTCATCAAACAAAGTCAGAACACTGCTAAGTTTCTTACCAGGGCCTCTTTTGATGCTTTTAAATCCACTAGCAAAGCTTCAGAAATCTGCACTGGGGCTCGCAGAATGGCCTGGTTACAGGCATCAGACCTCGAGCAATGGATCCCGGATAAACTGGCCAATATCCAATGTACTGGAGAAAACCTTTTTGGCAAAGATTGGAGGGAAAAAGCAGGAGAGATTGAAACAGATTATCTCACCCTAAAACGCTTTTCCAGGAAAACAACTGACTTATCCAAGAAGAAGGTTCTCCCCAAGAAATGTTTTTATTCTAAAAAGATGACACAAAACTATTTAAAGTTGTTAAAACCCAAGAGGATTGTGAAAAATTGCAAGAGGATCTTGATAAATTGGAAGACTGGGCATCAAAATGGCAGATGAAATTTAATGTGGACAAGTGCAAGGTTATGCACCTAGGGAAGAACAACCCAAACTATGGTTACACGATGCAAGGTTCCACTTTAGGAACCACCACCCAGGAAAAAGATTTAGGCGTCATTGTGGATACCATGTTAAAACCCTCGGCCCAGTGTGCAGCGGCGGCCAAGAGAGCAAATAGAATGCTAGGTATGATAAGGAAAGGAATGGAACATAAAACAAAAGATATTATAATGCCTCTATATCGTTCCATGGTGAGACCGCACCTTGAATATTGTGTGCAATTCTGGTCGCCGTATCTTAAAAAGGATATAGCGATTTTAGAAAAGGTACAGAGAAGAGCCACCAAAATGGTAAAGGGGATGGAAGGATACTCCTATGAAGAAAGGCTAAAAAGGTTAGGGCTCTTTAACCTGGAAAAGAGACGGCTGAGGGGAGATATGATAGAAGTCTATAAATTAACGAACGGAGTGGAACGGGTAAACATAGATCTATTGTTTACCTTATCAGAATATAGAAAGACTAGGGGACATGCAATGAAGCTACAGGGCAAACTATTTAAGACTAATAAAAGAAAATATTTTTTCACTCAACGTGTAATCCAACTCTGAAATTTGTTACCGGAGGATGTAGTAAAGGCTGTTAGTGTAGCTGGGTTTAAAAAAGGTTTGGACAAGTTCCTGGAGGAAAGGTCCATAAACCATTATTAAGAAGTGACCGAAGATATCAATGCTTGACCCAGTACAAGCATTGTGGAACTTGTGTCTCTTGGGGAAACTGCTAGGTACATAGGACCTAGATTGGCCACTGTTGGAAACTGTC
The DNA here is from genome assembly GCA_033557465.1 of Ichthyophis bannanicus. NCBI lineage: Eukaryota > Metazoa > Chordata > Amphibia > Gymnophiona > Ichthyophiidae > Ichthyophis > Ichthyophis bannanicus. The sequence goes on from CM066033.1 coordinate 207,049,374, forward strand.
ACGCCCTCTTCTTGTATGTGTAGGCGGTCGCCTGGTAGAAGTGGACGTGACCACAAATTTATATCCCTTGTGTGTGCTGTTGTCTATGTTCCTTGTAGTTGTGAGCCAAGACAAATACAGCCAAGGTTTTTGGGGTAACAATAAGTTTATTGTTGCACAGGAATTAATATCTACTACCCCTTTAAACAGAAATAAATGGACGTTTCTCCAAAACCAAAATGAAGTTACGTGGTATAACACAGTCCTCCTGATAACTCTCAGGCAAGTCCGTTCCAACAGAATAACCAAACTTCTTTCAGCTTCAAACATTAAATGCTTTTCTTATTATCAACAGTGTCTTCATAAACAGCTTCATATAACAGATAACACAACCGTAGTGTACTCCTCTTTCACAGCTGCTTAATAGACTGAGTTTTACACTTTGGCAGCTCTCAGCCTCTCTCAGTGTAAAAGCTCCCTTGCAATTAGTCGGGCTTTGTTCAGTACTTCTCAAGAGCACAACGTTACACAGCTCTCACTCTTTATGGCAATAAGCGCAATCTGTTTCCATGTCAGAGTATTCAGATCCTATCAAAGCTTCCTCCGTTTGCATAAGTTCCTCGTCTGACTCTGATATATCCTGCTTATTTACAGGGGCTTCCAGATCAACAGGCTTCCATTGCTCTAATAAAGTGCTAAGCTGTTTCCAGCTAAAGTAGTTCTTACTTGGAGGTATGGTGGAGGAATTTAAAATACCAGACTCCTTTAACACAGCTTTTAGGGAATCTAAAGGGCTCACCTTTTTCCTGGTACTTCTAGCTTTCACTGGCTGGGCATAAGGCAAACATTTGTCCCCAAACTGCTTCACGGATTCCCTCGTGGCAAACTGCTCAGCAGGGTTTGTTTCCAACTCCCAAGAATCTAGCAACCCGCTTCCGCCCTCTCAACAAGAGCAAAGTCCTAGAGAACCTCCAACCTCTTATGACCAACACATCCCTCAGCCTGGATGACCTCATATCTAAATGGGACGAAAACCTCAGAGATGCATCCTGTCCATCTCACACCACGAAGACAACAATACGACGAGAACATGCACCCTGGTTCTCCATGGACCTACGAACATCTCTACACCACCTACGCCAACTTGAGAGACAATGGCGCCGAATCCAATCCGCTGAAGCACACACCGCCTATAACTCATACTTGCTAACTCACCGTGCGAAGATAACGCAAAAAAGGAAACTCTATCACACTGATATATTAAAACGCTCCATCAACAAACCACATGCCTTGTTCAATATAGTAAAGTCCATAACAGGAGAGCCTGTCTCAGCCCACCCTCCAATGCCTCAACCTCAGGACTATGCAGATTATTTACAATCGAAGATGATCAAGACCAACACAAACATAGGCACCAATAACCCCTCCACACCATCTAAAACATCTCAAACAACTCCTCTATGCAACTTCACCGCAGTATCCACTAAAGAGGTTGAAAACATTGTTGCCTCTGTTAACCCCAGCACTGCACCTAATGACCCCTGTCCAGCCAGCTGGATCAAAGAGCTTCGCCATGACATAAGCAACATCCTGGCTAACATACTGAACCAGTCCTTTATCACTGGATCATTCCCGCAGAGTCTCAAAAGCACCTCTATCAAGCCCCTACTAAAAAACAACAAACTAGACCCTTCGAAAGTAGAATCCTTCAGACCAATATCGAGCATCCCACAGCTTGCTAAGATCATCGAAAAAGCCGCTCAACAACAAATCCAGCAACATATCGACACCCAAGCACCGTTGGATCCTGTCCAACACGGATTCAGGGAAGCACACGGAGTAGACACTGTCCTCACAACCCTGTTCAACGATCTGATCACAGGAATCAACAACATACAACAAGGCTTTGTCCTCATCTTCCTGGACATATCTGCCACCTTCGACTCGGTGAGCCATGACATACTTATACAACGCCTAAAAGAAAAGGGGATCCAAAGCACAGCGCTAAAATGGTGTGAATCCTACTTATCTAATAGGTGGCAACAAGTCAAGGTTGGCCAAGCATCTTCCAAACCATTTCTGCAAACACAGGGAGTTCCCCAAGGATTGTCCTTATCATCCCTGATGTTCAACATTTATATGCAGCCGATATGTGACTTGATTCGATCCTTCACGTAAAGTGCCTGGCATACGCTGATGACATCCTCCTTTACATGCCGTTCTTGATAGACCAACCAGTGCTCTCCCCAATCATCAACTGCTTCGAAGCAGTAGCCAATTGGCTATTATCACAAAACTTACGGATCAATCACAGTAAAACAGATGTCCTATTTGTCACAAAGAACCTCAAATTCATACCTCCTTCATCACTACGTGTCAACAATGTAGAGTTGAAGTCCAAATCCACAATCCGTTACCTCGGCATCACCCTGGACCAGCACCTGAACATGACAACGCATATCAAAAACATCACAAAGGCAATATACCATAAAATCAGAACTCTACGCCACCTTCGACACCTACTGGACTTCACAGACTATCGGACAACCTTCCAGGCACTAGTCCTTCCACATGTCGATTTTGCAAACATCATCCTGCACGGCCTCCCACAATCAACTTTAAACCCCCTCCGCTTAGCCTTGAATGCAGCCGCAAGAGTCCTCTCCGGATCGTCAAGATCCGACCACATAACACCCATCATGAAAGAATTGCATTGGCTACCTCTACATGCCAGGCTCCAATACAAATCATTGGTCCTCACTTTCAAAGCCCTAAATAACTACCCCCCTACACCAATCAGCAAACTAATTCATGGCACCCCAGAAAACAGAAACAGAAGATCTACTGCACGGAACACATTAGCAGTCCCTAAGTTAATGACTAAGTGCACAAAAGCTACCTCCAACAGAGCCTTCTCATTATTTGCCCCTTCAAACTGGAATGCACTCCCCCACGAAATCCGTGGAATAAAAAGCCTCATCCTATTTAGAAAAGCCATAAAGCTCCACCTGTTCACAAAATGCTACTCAGAAACCTCCAGCGATAGAAGCACAACTAACAACCTGCAAACTTCCCCCACACACCAGTCGCCCCTGCACGTCAACACCACAAATAATAGGTAGTCCCCCAAACCCTACCAACCTTCACAAAACTAATGCAACACCCAGTTACATTAGAGCATTGTACATAGTTTGAGTTAATATGTATTTAGTTTCCCCGTTTTCTTCCCCATGTTCAATTCCCTGTTATTTGTAAACTCAATGTTATTTGTATACATTGCAGTATTCTTGTTCGATGTACACCGCGCTGATTTTAATAGCGCGGTATAGAAGAAAATGTTAAATAAATAAATATAAATAAATAAATAAATAACTCCTGTCTCTGCAGCACACAATCAGCTGACTGCTTCAAAGCACCTGTGCTCCTTTCAGAACTTGAGCTACAGATACGTTGCCTGCCTTGGGAATGTTTGGACAGCTTTTTAAACGGAACTCTGTTTCTGCCTAAGCTCCCACCTGTGTGCACAGCTTCAACGGAAGAGTCCTCAGAAGAACTTCTCTCTCTCCTAGATAAGGTTTCCAACCTTTCCCTTTGAGGTTTAAAGGTTCTTCTCTCCTCCTTCTCTCTGCTGCTTGTCCAGTGATAATTCCTCTCTCTCTCAAGATGCTTTCCCAGAGGTTTCTCCAAGCACCTCTCCTGGAACTTCTTCTTCCTGTTCCTGTTCTCGGACTCTCTCTGCTGTTCCCCAGCACCTCCTCCTTTGGAACTGTTACTTCCTGCTTAAGTGTTTGGGGCTGTCCTATGGGCTTTGACTCCGCCCCCTTGCCTCTCACGTCAGCTCCCTTGGTTGTCATGGAGCTGAGGTGTGGCCCTCTCTCTAACTTTCTAAGCATAGAGTTTCTCTGAGTTGGAGGTTTAACCCTTTCCTTGCCTGTACTGCTGTCTGCTTCAGGGGAAAGAAACTGTTTCAACCTCCTGTTTCTAGTGCTTAACCCCTCTGCACCATCACAAAACAGAATACTGGGCTTGATGGACCTTGGTCTGACCCAGTATGGCATATCTTATGTTCTTATGTTAAAGAAGAGATACTATCCTTCTTACCTGCCTTATTGCTGCCTATCAACCTCAGCAGAGCAGCAGAGTCCTCGCCAACCTAAGAAACCCCAAACTCCTAAGTCTCAACCAGCTGCACAGGCACAACCTGCACCTGGTTTTGAACTCCTTCCCTAGAGAGCATTGCCAGTCTACTCCTGGAGGATGCCCAGCCCCTCCTCATAGTAGGCAGACTTTGCCACTGTGCCCACAGGTGGCACCTCATAACATCAGAGCAATGGACACTCAATTTTGTCCTGAGGGGGTTATCAGCTTCATTTCAAAATCTTACACCCCCCCCCCCCCAAATCTGCTTCACAGGGGATTATCCCATACAGCCCTTCACAGCACTGTCTTAAAAGAAGAGGTGACTGTCCTGTTGTCCCAAGGTGCCATAGAAAAAGATCTCCAGGAACAAGCAGGAATGTAGTCTTCACATATGGGTGATGTCGGTACCGATGGAGCCTGCGCGGGAATGCTCCCCACATCCAATAGGAAAGCTTTTGGGAGCATCCCACTGTGCCTACGTAGCTGCCTTCCTGCCTTTTCCACTCTCCCTCCTCAGTTCTTCTTTTTTCGCAGAGCCGACAGGAAACAAATCCTGTCACCGCAGAAAATTCCTGTTTTTAATATTTTTGTGGTTCGCGTCTGCTTTCCCGTCGATGCTGGTACCGACTCCCGGTCAGTTCTTTCTTTCTTTCAAAAGAAAAAAAAAAAGAAGGGGAAATTCTCTTTTTTCAGGTGCATCAATGCCATATTAGGCCCAGGCCTTCCATTCTGTCACGGACAAAATGGAAGAACCAACTAGTAGGTTTAAAAAATGTTCTAAGTATGGCAGTAATTTAGGCAATAATGACCTCAGGATGGCTTATACCCCACATACAGTGAACAAGTTCACTATAGGGAACAGCTGACGCTCACATCACAGGTCAGAAAGCCTCAGCAATATTATTATGTACTCTTAAATTATCAATCACACAGTTTTTAAACTCCACATGAGTACTCCTGGGGATTCAAAACCTACTTGTATACAACTAAAGTCAACTACACCACTAAGCAGATTGCACAAATAGCGTCATTTTTGCCAATTTTAATCACAAGCCCGTAGACTCTGTATCGCCCTCTGTAAACAACAGAAGACTAGCATTAGTAAATCTCAACACCATCAATCATAGCGAATCAATCCACTAGTACTTATCTTAAGAACTCAAGATAGAAGGTCAACGGCTGTTCATCTTTAATCCATCAAGGACTCCATGGCTGCTGAAACATACACCATCTTACACTCCCAAGCTCTTTTGCGGGCAGATAATGCGTTCTCCAAAAGCAGCTCAAACCACTTTGAAGTCAAAAACTCCACCCTACAGGTCCTGAGGTCATTATTGCCTAAATTATTGAATCATTTTGAAAAATTGTATTTGTAGTAATTTGTAGTAATCTGGATTTGATTAAGAGCTGTTTAGTTGTATTGTTTGTAGATAAGCTCTTACACAGTGATTGGTGTGGCTAAGTATAGCAGTACCATCTCGGCCACCAACCACCATGACTGGTGTCTAAAATGCCTAGGTCCTGACCATCAACCCTCAGAATGTTCCCTCTGCAGGAAGATGATGAAGACAGGCTTACAGAATTGGGCTGCAAAATTAGGCACCCTCTTCTCCTCCAACGCCATTTCTTTAGCATCGATGTCATTGAGGGCATCGTCTTCCTCCCATGGATCTCAGGTATCGAAACATAAGTCTTCATCAAAGACTGGCCCCCCCCCCCCTCCAAGGATAGATCTTCTAAGCATCGAGGTGCCTTGAGAGTTGCCCTGGAAGAGGATACACCAGCCAAACAGCCCTGGCGGGAGGACTCATCCTCTAAAGCCATTGTGGGGGTCCCAGGACGCACCCGAGGCCTCCACCTCCGGAGAGCTCATGGTGCCGGTCCAAACCACACCGGGTTACATACCGCTCGGTACGCTGCTGTTGGCACCCATTCCTGCCCTCAAATCAATTTCTGGTACAGAGGTTCTGGCTAAACAGGTTCTGGGTAGCGACTTCAATCAGTACCGAGTTACTACAGAATGCGAACACCCCTCCCGTCTATACTTCGAGTCTTTGAAATCTGATTCATCGGATGATGAATCGGCTGATACTCGAGGCCTACAAAGTTTACCAGGGGACCCATCTCCGTTTCCGCAACGTCGTATGTCCCCGCCAGAGGACTTCTTTTCAAGAATTTATACACGATGTTGCCAGGGGCCTTTCCATAACAGTGACATCGGAGAAAGAGCCTAGAGCTGAAGAATTGAAAATTCTCCAATACCCAACAGCTCCTAAGAAAGCAGCCAAACTTCATATTCCACCGCATTCTCCATGACATGCTTCGTATGAGGGAGACACCCCTTACCATTTCTCCACATACTCTATGCCTTGATACCATGTATCGAATATCGAAATGTCCCGGTTTCCAAAAGATACAATTGCTGCATCACTCAGTGGTAGTAGCATCAGCAATGCGTCGAATCAAGCGCGCAAAGACACATACCTCCCACTCTCCAGGTAGGGAATCGAGAGCCCTCGATGCTTTTGGTCGATGTTGTTTTCAGGCCTCCATGCTATCAGCCAGAATCAATTCCTACATATTCAGGTATATTCCTCAAGGAGGTAACTAGAGTTTTAGAATCAATGGGTCCTCTTCTTTCTGGTGACAAGAGAGCAGACTACCTCACTCTAGTCATGCATGCTCAAAACATCTCAGTTTGTCAGTAGAGTAATCTTTGATTGTTTTCAGTACACCAGTAGAACTATTTCGATCTGCATCGGTGCACGCAGAATTGCATGGCTACAAGCATCTGATCTTGAACAATGGGTTCAAGATAAGTTGGGTAATATTCCTTGCACCAGTGAAATCCTTTCTGGCAAGAATTTGCACGACAAAGCATCTCAGAATCTGAAACCACTATTTTGAATAGGCTTTCAAGATCTACTGCCAATCCAGCTAAAAAGAATGCAGCAAAGAAACCTTCTTTACAAAGAAGAAGTATTAGTCTTCTTACACCCCTGCTTCTCAATGCCAGCATCATGCTCCCCCAAAGGAACAGCAACCTTCAAAACAGCAGAGGAAGTCACAGACTCCTAAGGCGCAGCCAGCTCAGCAGACTGTTTTTTGATGCCTTCCTAGAGAACATAGCTGCTCTGCCTCTGGAAAAACCCCATCCTCTCCACATTGCCAGCAGACTGTACCATTATGCCCACAGATGGCATCTGATTATCTCAGAGCAGTGGACTTTGAAGATAGGGAGGGATACAGACTTCATCTTCAAAGCCTGCCCCCCTCTACCTCAGTAAGAGAGTATCATTCTCAAACCCCCTCACTGCTCTGTTACTACAAGAGGTGATCTCCCTTCTATTGCAGGGCACAGTAGAATAGGTTCCAACATCCCAGCAGAGAAGGGGCTTTTATTCTCCATATTTTCTCATCACAAAGAAAACAGGAGGATTCAGGCCCATCATGGACCTTGGGAACCTAAACAAGTTTCTCGTATGCGAGAAGTTCAAAATGGACTCTCTAGGGACTCTTCTCCCCTATCTCCAGAGTCAGGATTGGCTCTGTTCTCTAGACTTAAAAGAAGCATACACTCATATCTTGATTCAACCAGAACACAGAAAGTTCCTACGCTTCATGTTCCTAGGAAGACACTATCAATACAGGGTCCTTCCATTCTAACTGGCCTCTGTCCCAAGAGTCTTCACAAAGTGCATGGCGGTTGTAGCCCCATCCCTAAGAACTCTAGGGATATTAGTATTCCCTTGGACGACTGGCTCATAAGCGCAAGCACCTCTCAGGAAGCTAGCCTCTCTTTCTCACACACCATGTAGGTACCACAACACTTGGGATTCATCGTAAATCTTCCAAAGTTCCAACTAGTTCTCACTCGGACTCTAGAGTTCATAGGGGCTCTCTTACACACTCGGCAGTCAAAGACATTCTTGCCCCAACCATGTGCACTTAGCTCAATCTGCTGGCATCTCAGACACATCTCAAGGACTACCTCACTGCCTGAGAAATGCTGCAACGTCTACGTCATATGGCATCAACGGTGCATATAGTTCCATATGCCTGTTTCCACATGTGCACAACACAATAGAATCTGGCTTCCCAGTGGACTCAAGCCTCAGGCCGTCTCTCTGACGACACCTCTCCAATGGTGGTGTTCCCCAGAAAATTTCCTCATAGGGTCACCTTTTCAGATGCCTCCACATCAATGTATCCTTACGACGGATGCATCTAAACTGGGCTGAGGAGCCCATCTAGGGCATTTTTCCACTCAGGACCTCTGGTCATCACAGGAGTCACAACTCCAAGTAAATCTTCTGGAACTTCAAGCCATCTTTAATGCTGTCAAAGTATTTCAGGAACATTTTTGTTACCACAGAGTCCTTGTCCAATCCAACAATCAAGTTGCCATGTTCTGTGTGATCAAGCAGGGAGGGACAGCCTCTTGGTCCCTCTGCAGGGAGGCTTTACATCTCTGGTCCTTGGCCATTGCTCATCACATCCACCTACAAGCGGTGTATCTTCCAGGCAAACAAAATGTCTTAGCAGACAAATTGAGTCGGATTCTTCTTCCCCACGAATGGTCTCTCCATGTAGACACAGTTTCCTACATCTTTCAGACCTGAGGGACTCCAGAAATAGACCTCTTTGCCACCCCTCAGAATGCCAAGCTACCTCGCTTCTGCATCAGGACTCTCACTTAGAACAGTCAACAGGTGGATGCTTTTCACCTCCAATGGGGGCAAGGCCTACTTTTACGCCTTTCCCCCCATTTCCCTAATTCCCAAAGCTCTGTTCAAACTCCAGGCTGACAGGGCTCCATGATACTCATAGCCCCACACTGGCCACGTCAACCGTGGTTTCCTCTCCTGCTACTTCTGTCTCAGACTCAGCCGATAGATCTCGGATCTGCTCCAGATCTTCTCTCTCAGAGGGAGGGGACACTGCTCCTTCCCAATCTGCAGTCTCTCTACCGCACACATGGCTGCTGAAGGCATAGCTTTTCAACACCTTAACCTTTCTCAGGAGGTTAAGGACATCCCTTTAGCTTCCAAAAAGCTATCCACCAGACGTTTCTACACTTTTAAGTGGTGTAGATTCTTACTCTGGTGTTCACAAAGGGATCTTAATCCCTTCTTGGCTCCGGTGGAGGCACTTCTCCAATATCTCCTCCACCTTTCCTCCTCTGGTCTCAAGACCAACTCGGTAAGAGTGCACTTAAGTGCAATTGCAGCCTCTCATCATTCCTTAGATGGGCAGCCCATCACCTCGCAGCCGCTCGTCTCACGCTTTATGAGAGGACTTCTCTTAACCAAGCCTCCCATTAGACCACCACCAGTGACACGGGACCTTAATGTTGTTCTAAGGCAACTTCTCAAACCCTTTGAATCTTTAGCCACAACTTTGCTCAAGTTTCTGTCGTGGAAGGTGCCCTCACTTCAGCAAGACACATTAGTGAGTTTCAGGTTTTGGTGTCCGACCTGCCTTACACCTGGTTCTATCATGACAGGGTTATCCTTAGGACTCATCTTCACTTTATGCTGAAAGTGGTTTCGCCCTTTCATCTGAATCAGTTCCTGTCTTTTTCCCTAGACCGCATTCATCTAGGCAGAGGCAAACCTCCACACTCTGAAATGTAAACATGCTTTAGCATTCTACCTTCAGAGGACGAAAGAACACCGAAAGACTTCTCAGTTGTTTGTCTCCTTTGACCCTAGTCATTTGGGGTTGCAGTATCCAAGCGTACCCTCTCCAAATGGATAGCAGACTGCATCACTTTTGCTTATGATGTGGCCGACCTGTCCCTTGAAGGTCATGTTACTGCCCATAATGTTAAGGCTATGGCTACCTCGATGGCAAATCTACATTCTGTGGCTATTGAGAAAATCTGTAAAGCAGCAACTTGGTCTTTGGTCCATACCTTTGCTGCTCACTGCTGTCTGAACTCCCGCCAGGATGCCATGTTTGGCCAGGCTGTTCTCTAGCATCTCTTTCAGACTTAGAGCAACTCCAACCCTCTGTTCCAATATTTTCAGTACCGGACATCCATGGAGGATCCATGTCCTGAGGAGAACCATTGCTGGTTCCGAGGTTTTTCTCTGGTATCTTCCAGCTAGGGAGTCCGATATGTGAAGATTACATTCCTGCTTGTTCCTGGAGATAGCGTAGTTACTCACCTGTAACAGATGATCTCCGGGAACAGCAGGAAATTAGTCTTCACAATCCACTCTCCTCCCCTAGGAGTTGTAGGTTTTCTTTTCTCCTCTTCTTTTATCTTGGCTACAAACTCAACTGAGGAGGGAGAGTGGCAAAGGTGGGAAGGCAGCTATGCAGGTGCAGTGTGATGCTCCCAAAAGCTTTCCTATTGGATGCTGGGGGAGCGTTCCCGCACTGGCTCCGTCATTACCAACGTCAGCCATATGTGAAGACTAAATTTCTGCTGTTCCCAAAGATCACCTGTTACAGATTAGTAATTACGCTTTCCTCCTCCTCAAGAAAAGTTAGGCTTCTACTCTCCATACTTTCTCATTCCAAAGAAAATAGGAGGCTTCAGGGCCATTTTAGATCTCAGAGACTAAACAAGTACTTGGTCCGAGAAAAACGGAATATGATTTCTCTAGGAACTCTTCTACCATACCTCCAGAAACATGATTGGCTGTCTTCTCTAGATCTAAAAGAGGCGTACATGCATTTACTGATACATCACTTGCACAGACAGCATCTGTGCTTCATGTTTCAAGGAAACCATTATCAATACCGCGTTTTCCCCTTTGGTCTAGCTTCTGCCCCAAGGTCTGCACAAAATGTATGGCAGTTGTCCCTGCCTACCTAAGCAACCTGGGGGTATTTGTCTTTCCTTACTTGGACGATTGACTGATCAGGGGAGGCTCCCCTTAAGAGGTAATGCTTTCCCTTCATCGCACCAACATGGTGCTCCAAAATCTCGGGTTTGTTATAAATTTCCCAAAGTCCCACCTTGCTCCATTCCAATGACTGGAGTGCATCGGAGTGCTCTTCAACACTCAACAGTCCCATACTTTCATCCCATAGGATTGCTATGCCCGCCTCATCGAGCTGGCAAAAGGTGTACAACATCAGAACTGGGTAACAGCTCGAGAGATGCTGTGGCTATTGGGACACATGGCCTCCATGGTACACGTTATTCCCTATGCTTAATTACACATCTGACAAGCGCAGTGGACTCTGTCTTCCCAGTTGACACAAGCAAAGGGTCATCACAAAGACTAGATCCACATCACCCCTCAACTTACCACGTCCCTTCAGTGTTGGTGTCTCCCCCAAAAACTATTAGTCTGGTCACCTTTTCAGATGCCTTCACCTCGATGCACCCTTGCGACGGATGCTTCCAAGCTGGGTTGTGGGACACATTTGAACCACCCGACCACACAGAGACGGTGACACAAGAATCTACCCTCAGATCAACCTGCTAGAACTACAGGCACCGACAACTACTCTTCAAATTTTTCAGCCCCAGCTATCGGGGCAACCTGTTCTAATCCGAATGGACAACCAGGTTGCCATGTTCTTCATAAACAAACGGGGGGGGGGGGATGGGGTCCCATCCTCTCCCCTCTGTGAGGAGGCACTTCACCTATGGTTCTTTGCCATCTCTCGTCGCTTCCATCTCAGAGCAGTGTACCTCTTGGGCGAACTCAACATCCTAGCTGGCTGGCTAAGCAATATCCTTTGTCCGCATGAATGGACCTTGCATTGAGAGACAGCTGCTCGGATCTTCCAAATGTGGGGAACCCCACTCGTAGATCATTTTGCAACTCACAAAACACTCAGCTTCCGCTCTTCTGTTCCAGGGTACCGTTGCTGCTCTGACAGGCCCTGAACGCCTTTCTTTTCCATTGGGGACAGGGACTGCTCTGCACATACACTCTCATCCCTTTGATACACAGGGCACTGTTTAAGCTACAGGCCAACAGGGGCTCGTTGATTCTCATAACTCCCTTTTGGCCCCATCAGCCATGGTTTCCTCTGCTTCTTCGCCTTGTACATACTCAGCCACTCAATCTGGGATGTGCGTCCGACCTCCTCTCTCAGGACCACAGGACGCTCCTCCATTCCAATCTTCACTCACTACACCTGACAGCATGGCTGCTGAAAGGCTAGTGCTCGCTAACCTCGACCTAAGATGTCCTTGCATCACGTAAAGATTCCATTAGGTGATCTTATTCATTCAAATGGTGTAGATTTGCCCTTTGGTGCTCCCCAAAGAATCTTGATACCTTTCTTGCCCAGTGGAGTCACTTATACAATATCTCCTCCACTTATCCTTGACAGGTCTTAAAACTAACTCTGTGAAAATTCACCATAGTGCCATTGCAGCCTCTCACAGACCAGTGGATGGACAGCCTACCTACTCACACCCTTTAGTAGCACATTTCGTTCGGGGTCTCCTGCTGTCTAAACCAATCATTAAGCCACCTCCAGGAGTTTGGTATCTGAATGTGGTTGTGGCTCAACTTCTAAAGCCACCTTTCAAACCTTTGGCCACCACTTCACTGAAGTTTCTATCTTGGAAGGTCATCTTCTTTATTGCCCTCACTTCAGCTCACTGCAAGCTGTATTGGCGGATCCACCCTATACTCTGTTCCACTATGACAAGGTGGTTCTGCGTACTCCTCTGCATTTCCTCTCGAAGGTGATTTCCTCCTTCCATCTAAAGCAGTTGGTAATCCTCCTGACTTTCTTCCCTAGGCCGCATGCATCTCGAGCTGAAGCAGCACTACACATCTTAGGTTGCAAACGAGCACTGGTTTACTATTTGAATAGAACTAAAGATCACAGAAGATCCTCTCAATTATTCATTTCCTTTGATTCTAGTCACCTGGGTCTACCGGTGACGAAGCATACTCTATGTAAATGGATAGCAGTTTGCATCTGTTTTGCTTATCCACAAACAGGATGCTCTTTGAAGGGTCATGTCACTGCTCATAATGTGTGGGCCATGGCAATATCTGTAGCTAATCTCTATTCAGTAACCATTGAGGACATCTGACAGACAGCTATCTGATTCTCCATTCATACTTTTGCTGCACACTATTGTCTGGACAGAGAGTCCTGTTGGGATGCTGTCTTTGGCCAAGCCATAATCCAGCACCTCTTTGGGACTTAAACCCAACTCCTATCCTCTGTCCCTGATTTCTACAAGATACCAGATTATCATCGGGTGAGTATCGCCTTCTGGAATAGAGTGCAATGGCCCACAACACTTCCAGATTCATCAGATACACATCTTTGCCTCAGGGATTGCACTACTCTCTCCCCCCCCCCGCTCCTCATAGCAGCCTGGTATCTGGGAGCTAGCGAGTCCCATAAGTGAAGACTGCATTCCTGCTTGTTCCTGAAGATAGTGTAGTTACTCACCTGTAACAGGTGATCTCTGGGAATAGCAGGAATCAGTTTTCAGAACCCACCCTCCTCCCTTAGTAGATGTAGGGTTCTTTTGTTTTCTTCTTCTGAGCTACAAACTCAGCCGAGGAGAGGAGTTGGGAAGGCAGGCAAGCAGGCGCAGTGGAGTGCTCCAAAAGCTTTCCTATTGGACACTGAAGAGCATTCCCGCGTGGGCCCCATCAGGGACGTCACCCATATGTGAAGACTGATTCCTGCTGTTCCCACATATCACCTGTATCTCCAGGAACAAGCAGGAATGAGTCTTCACATATGGGGGTTCGTCGGCGCCGACGGAGCTCGCATGGGAATGCTCCCCAGCATCCAATCAGAAGGCTTTTGGGAGCATCCCTCGCGCCTGCGCGGTAGCTTCCCGCCCTTCCCACTGCCTCTCCCCAGTTTTCGTTTTTCCGCGGAGCCGACAGGACGTAATTCCTGTCACCGCAGAAACTTTTTTCTTCTTTTCTCCTTTTTGTTCCTGTGGTCGCGGTTTTTCCCCCGCTGACTCTGGCACCTCTGGTGCCTCCTTTTTTTCCTTATTTTTGTTTTCCTTTATTTCCTTCGAGGAGCTTCCTCCTCGTGTTATTCTGAGGCCTACCAGGCTTTCCAGTATGGAGCCTTCTTCCCCTAAGAAGTGCCCCCACTGTGGAGATGTTGTCTTCTGCTCCGACTCCAACGCCTGGTGTCTCTCCTGTTGGGGCCCTGACCCCTTCTCCCCCGGTTCCCCGGGCTTCAGCGTCGGGAGAAGACCCTCCCTGTTTCGAGTGTCCCTCGATGACATCTTTCCCTCTGAGGAGCGGTCGTCGGAGTTCTCTCCTCGCCAGGATCAGGTAACCCAACAACAGTCTGTTAAGACTAACCGAGCCTTGAGGGGTGAGTCTCATGCGCCGCATGATGACGGCTCCGGCCTTCCCCTCCAGTCCCTTACACCCTGGAGGGAGTCTTCGGGCTCCAGAGCCTCCACGGGGTTTCGGGTTGTTCCTGAGGTTCGCTCCTCACAGAACATTCTCGAGCCATGCCCGAGGGTGGCACCCGCTTCAAGCGGTGCAGATCCCTCGGCATTGGCGCCGGCGTCTAGTGTTCCACTCTTCGCCAGGGACTGTCGACTGGTGTCCTCGGTGCCTTCGGGGCCGATCGACCCGACCCAGTCTGGCTCTACGGCATCCCGGCCCTGCGCGGGGGCGGTACCCGCTTTCGGCGGTGCCGATTCCCCGGCATCGGCGTCGGTGTCGAGCGTTCCACTCATCACCGGGGATCGTCGGACCAACCTGACCCGGTATGGCGTGCCCACACCCCTGCCATGCGCGGAGGTGGTGACCGCTTCGAGCGGGACCAAGTCCTCGGCATGGGCGTCGGAGTCGGTGGCCCCACTCCCCGCCGGGGATTGGCACCGGGTGCCCTTGGCTCCGCCAAGGCCGATCGACTCGCCCCCGGCTTCCACGGGGGCAGTACTGGCCTTGAGCGGCTCCGCCCCTCCCGCGGCGGTCTCGGGAACATGGGCCCCGTTCTTCGCCAGGGGTCGCCTCCGGGCTCCGCCTGCAGAGCCGATCAATCTATCCCGGTCGGGCGGGTCGGCACCCCCACCTTGCGCGGTGCCAGGGCCTCCCCCGGACGTCACCGACCTCCCGGCATCTGCGCGGGCGTCGAGTGTTCCACTCGTCACTATTTGCCCGCGGGACCCGGGACCTTCGGTCGAGTCGACCCACAGAAGCGCCGTGGCCGCGGAGCCGGGGCGGTGCGTCTCGTCCCCCGCCGGGGCTCGTCGTCAGGTTACCTGGGTACCCTCGAGGCCACGTAGTGCGCCCCGTAAGGGTTTCCCACTCAATAAAACGGGCGTGGGAAGAGCCCAGGCGTCTAGAAGGGCCTCTCTCCCGACATCGGAGCCGAATCCGGGTGTTTCCCTCTTCGCCGAGTTTCGGCCTGGGAAGCCCTCGTTGCCCTCGGCACCAATCGTCGCGGCCCAGACTCCACTCTCGGGAGTGGCAGCACCGGCGCGGCTGCTGCCTCCAGGGCCCCCTAAGGAGGCATCGCTCGGTTTGATGCCCAGCCTCGAATCGATCTCCAGTCTGGAAAGCGTGGCCCCGACGCGTTTCGGATCCGACCCTGGTCTCTTCCGATGGCGCAGTGCTGCGCTTGCCTGCTCTCCAGCGGCCTCGGCGCCATTCCAGCCGCCCATGCGGATTGCCCCGGGGGCGGCCCCCGGAGTCGGGACCGAGGCCAAGTCCCGCAGGCCCGTCGGGGACGTCGCTCCCTTCGATGCCCCGCTTGGAATCGATCTTGGGCTCTGATGATGCAGTACCAACTGCCTCGAATTTGGACTGTCAGTACCCTCCTCTGTTTAGAGCGATTCCTTCCGTGCACCAGCACGGGGGGTCCCCTGGTGTTCCAGCGGGCCCCTACACCTCGGCCTCCCCCGGGATAGCTCCTCTGGGAGAGCCGTCTTTTCAGGACTTCCTCCTTGACATGGCGGACTTGCTCGCCATTCCTATCCCGGGCCCTTGGCTAAGTCCGGGCCCTGCGGAACAGGCAGCCATAATGCTTCCTTTACATCCCTCCCTGCGGGATCTCCTGCTCGGGATTTGGCGCTCGCCCTTACAGGTACCGGCGCCGCCTGCGGCCATGCATGCCCTGTATCGGGTGCCCCTCTCTCCGGGTTTCCAGACGCACCAGCTTCCCCATCGTTCCATTGTGGTGGAATCGGCCCTGAGGAAGGTTGGTAGCAAGAAGAAGCACTCTTCCTGCCCCCCGAATCGTGCGGCTAAAGCTCTGGACAACTTTGGGCGGCGAACCTTCCAAATGTCCATGTTGGCCTCCAGGATTCTCTCATATATTTTCTATATGAGCCTGGCACTTCGGGAGGTCACCGAGAGGTTATCCCTCTTGTCTCCCTTTGTGTCGGCCCCTCGGGCCCCTGACTATTCCTTGCTTCTTTACCATTGCAGGAATATCTCTTGGTTTCTTTCTCGCGCTGCCGTGGACTCTTTCGATTCAGTTAGCACGTCCTCTGCTGTCGCCATAGGAGCGCATCGTACAGCCTGGTTGCAGGCTTCCGACTTGTGCAGCTGGGCGCAACATAATCTGGGTACTTCCCCGTGCACCGGGGAGAACCTTTTCAATGGCGAGGCCTTGCGTCAGGTTGCTCAGTGCGCCGCCGACCTGTTTGGCGCTGGCCGCCCGCGGCCCTCCCCCTCTCCCGGGTGTAGGAGATGTCCTTCCCGACCCTCCTTTCCGAAGAAGAGGAAGTGTCATTCCTCTGCCCACCTGCTGGGTGCGACAATGCCGGGGACATCTCATGCCGGTCGGCGGTGCCTGAGCTCGCACCAGGCTGCCCTTGCCAAGCAGCCTTAGGCTTTGGTATGCGTCAGTTTGCACTTAACTCCTCTTACCGGAAGTTATTGTCCAGTTCTACACTGCGGTTCTTTTTAGTCTGACAAGTGGCTCGGCCGCTTGATTGGAGGTTGGGGCCCCCTCCCCCGGGGGGAGGGGACCCTTCCCACACTAGGTTAGCCTGGCTCCTCAGGGCCATGCTAGTCTTCTTCGGACTTACCCTCGGGTACGTCCCTCGACTCCCCTCTGCCGGGTTCTCCTGGATTGAGGGGATCGCGCACCGAATCTCCTTCTCCCAGTGTAGGCCTTGGCCGCTACTCTCCGAGCATGGGCCTCACTAATCCTAGACAGGGCCGGACCACCCCCGCCCTCGGGTCGGTGCCTCCGCTCTTGCAATGAAACCCCTGGGTCTGTCAGGTTACGGTGGACAGGAGTTCCACTGACCCAGGTCGATCCCCGGCTCCGCTCCATGCATTCTTCGGAGCGGCGGAGGTCATTGACCCTACCCCCGAGAGGTGTTTTTTATATATGCCGGAGATGACCCCCCCACGGTCACACCGTGGCTGTAGGTTTTTCTATCCTCCTGCTTTCCCTATGGTGCGGAGGACACGTTTTTGGCGTGGCTGTCAGGCGGATGCCTCAGGGGCCTACGTACTCCTGATGTGCTCCTTCCCAACTGATCTGATGGTCACGCAACCATACTGCTACTTTTGCCGATCGGCCTGCCCCACGCACATCGGCCCATCACTTGGATGGTCCTTTCCCTTGCCACCTTCCTGGTGGGCTCCCTCCTGTGGATCAAGGGCCGGTCCGAGTTGGCAGTATCGTTCTCCCGTGTGCATACTGGGTTAGTAACCTGGGTGGGCGTTCCCGGGCCCACCTATAGCCCGATATACATCTATACCTGTCATTGGATATATATCGGTACAGGTGGGCGCTTTTGGGAAATATTATAGCGCCCTATGTCTTACCGACTTTCTCCCAATTGTCGGTAATGACATTCTGTTTTTTCTTACGGGGTCCGGCCAGCCCGCTTGCCTGCGTCCTGCGGCTCGGATGCTCGGACCGGTTATGCTTAAACTTGCTGTGAAGTTAACAGCCCCTTGGTTTACGCCTCCTTGTCTGGAGGTTTTCGAACCCAATGTCTTCCTATCCCTGGCCGGCTAGGGTAGGCAGTGTACCCCTCGATATCCCGGGGTACACTCCTGTTCTTCTCCGGGCTGGGTTCTCCCAGATCGGTCAGTCTTCTGCTTAGTCCTCCGGATTGGGGACTCTGCTCCTTCGGGAGTTCTCAGCTTCTCTTAGAGCTCCTCGTGAAGACCTGCCGTCTTTCCGGTGCCGGTTGACACCTGCGTCTCCAGCCCGCCCGGACTGGGGAACTTCGTCCTCTCTGCGATGAAGTTCCCTTGAAGACTGCGCTACTGCATCTACAGTACCCGTCGCAGCTCTGCCTTCTACAATCCAGTAGGTAAGCTCTAGATTGTGCTAGATCATTAACGGTTTAATGATGTCAAAGTGGTTTTGAAGACTCCACCTGTAGTCTTAGGTTGCTGTGCCTTTGGCGACTCTTCTCAACTCCTACCCTCCATCCCTCAGGGGATGCTGGAGATCCAGGTTGGGCGATGCCGCCCTGTCCAGGGGCGCGCATTCTGGGATCTCCTCTGGCACCCTCAGCTAGGGAGTCCCCATATGTGAAGACTCATTCCTGCTTGTTCCTGGAGATAGCACAGTTACTTACCTGTAACAGGTGATCTCCGGAACAGCAGGAATTAGTCTTCACAACCCACCCGCCTCCCCTAGGAGTTGTAACTCTCTCTCTCTCTCTCTTCCTTCCTCTCCTCTCCTTCTGTCTCAGCTATGAAACACAACTGGGGAGAGGCAGTGGGAAGGGCGGGAAGCTACCGCGCAGGCGCGAGGGATGCTCCCAAAAGCCTTCTGATTGGATGCTGGGGAGCATTCCCGTGCAGGCTCCGTCGGCGCCGATGAACCCCCATATGTGAAGACTAATTCCTGCTGTTCCGGAGATCACCTGTTACAGGTAAGTAACTGTGCTTTCAGGTGAGCAACTACGCTGTATTTGCAATATGAAAAAATAGCATATAATCATCTCCAAATCCCCACAATATGAAGCAACTCTCAAATAACCAGTCTACTAGGAAAACCAGCACTTAAATCAGGTGGGAATTTACTAGGCTATGCTAAAATATCATATTTTATCACAGCTTAATTTGCCACAGGATTCACTAACTTACGATTACTAAATAACGCAGTTTAGTAAATCCAGCGATAAATGAATAATGCATTCTCCAGGAACAAGCAGGAAGTCAGTCCTCACATATGGGTGATGTCGGCGCCGTCGGAGCCCTCGTGTGGAGCAATTCCCCAGCTTTCAAAGAAAGCCTTTGGGATTGCATCGCGCATGCACGGTCCCCTTCCCGCCCAAGGGTGCCATCTTGCTCGGTCTCCCTTTTTCCATGGAGCCCAACGGACGTGGTCTGAAATCCCTCATGGAAAAAGTGCGTCAGATCTTAAGAAGATTCGGTTCTTCGACCCGGTTCGACGCCGGTTCCCCTTCCCACCTTGGTTCGGTACACTGGTATCGAATCCGGTCCCTAGTTTTCGGTTTTTGTCCTTCGTGACTAGCGTGTGCACTTTTTCTCTTTTTCACTGGCAGCATGGTCATTTGACCTCGCAGGGGCCCTTTTTCCCCCGATGGCTGCCAGCGGGTTTAAAAAGTGTGATCGCTGTAAAAAGTTAATGTCCCACACTGACACACATGACTGCTGTCTCTGATGCCTCGGGGCCGACCATGACCCGGTGGCCCGTGCGGCAAGATGTCTTCTAAGGCACTTAGAAGTAGGCAGCAGCAGCGTGAGAGGATTTTCTCAGATTCCGCATCCACCCAGACCTTGTCAGAAGTCTTGACGTCTCGGGAGCTGTCGGACTCCGAGCACCATCGGGGGTCGTCTGAGTGAGGGTCTCCCTCCAGGGAACACCGGAGGAAGAAAAAACTTGCGAAGGTGGCGTCGTTGGATGCCTCTGATAGGCCTGGATCCTCGCGGGCCAGGTTGCAGAGTCCTGACCGCCGCCTCGGGTCCTCCGAGTCGGAGCGGCCTGCCATGGTACCTCGCATGGAGCCAGAGATGCCGAGGAAGGTAACTGCTGTTGTCCTCATGGACTCTCCTCCGGGAGAACCAGCCTTCGGGCCCTGAGCCGGAGGCTGTGGAGCCTTCTGGACTCGGCCTCAGAATAGCAGCCTTGAGCGCAGCATGGCTGCCTTCATGGAGCAGCAGCATGTGCTGATGGCCGATCTCACCGGTCCATCCGCCCCAACCACCAGGACTTCAACGTCCAAGCCAACCCCGAAGGCTGAGCCGATCCTCGAGACTCTTCGACCTCCCTTTCGGGACCGAGGTCATTGAAGCCAGTGCCATCGGGGTGGTCGAGACCGAAGCCCTCACGGCCGGAGCCCATCGATTCTTCCTCGCAGGACTCGGCCTGGGAAACGGAGGATGAAGACTCCCTGGGCACCCACCGGACCCGGTGTGTCCCATCGGACTCACTGGGGTCTGAGCCTCGGAGAAGGTCCCTTCCGGAGGATACCCGGTTCTTGGAGTTCGTTAGGGACATGGCCAAGGCCTTGGCATTCCCGGCAGACACCGAGGAGGAGCCTCAAGCCGAAGAGCTCGACGCCCTCCAGTATGATTTTCCCCCGAAGGAAGCCCTTACTGTACCGGTTCCTCCGATGTTGGAACTGCTGATATTCCGTATGTGGGAATCACCGGCCTCGATGCCGGTGCTCAGCAGGTGGGTCGATACCATTTATCGGGTCCGCAAGAGTCCTGGGTTCCAGAAGGCCCAGCTGCCGCACAACTCCATGGTTGTGGAATCGGCCATGCAGAGGCTCAAGAGCCAGACAGCGCACTCCTAGGTGCCTCCTGGTAGGGAAGCCCGGAATCTGGATGCCTCTTTCGGCAGAAAGTGTTACCAGGGCTCGATGCTGTCCTCAGGGAAACACCTTCTGCAGCACCCGCCCCCTCTGACATCACTTTCTCGGGTGCTGCTGCAGAAGGAGTTACAAGCCTCTCACAGGTTTCGTTTCGTTTAGCTTTTCCTTTTAACCGGCGCTGCGGAAGTCTTCTCTCACTCGTGTCTCCTGCTCATCTTCAGTGCCACCGATGTGAGAGAGGTCGCAGCAGCAGCAATCGGCGCCCTTGCTGTTGCCTCCAATATCAAAGCTGCCAGCGCCCTTCCTGCCGTTACTGAAGCGTTTTTGTAGCCACCGTTGCCGAAGCCGCCGGCGCTGGGCCCGTGTAGAGCCGTAGCCACCCTTGCCATTCCCAAAACCACCTTTGCCATGCGAAACAGCACTAAGGGGGGGGGTTCGGGGGGTGCAGCAGCACTAAGGGGGGGGTGTGCACTACAATCGCCAGCAAACATTTTTTTTAACTTTCAAGCCGTTCACAATAGAGGTACGCATTACATTCGATGGTACATTAGACTCGAGTAAATACGGTATTTACATTGATGAGATCAAAACAGAACAGGGAACATGTAACTTTTAACTATATACAATATTTGAGTATAACAGATGTTTTTAAGATGCTCAAGGATACATGTTGAATGATGCTGAGAAGATCAAAAAAGGTGGAAAGAATATACAGAGTCATTATACCATAAAGATCATGTGGACCAACAACCATTTCAACCTGTTCCTTATGATCAGGAACCATTGTCGATGAAAGAAGTAGTTTAAGCAGCATTGAAAGTCTTATCAAAGAGCAAAGCACCGGGCATTGATGGCATTCCCATAGAAGTATTACAGCAATTTGATGCAGCTGTTACCATACTTATAAGGCTCTGCCAGGAAATTTGGAAAACAAATTCATGGCCAACTGACTGGAAAAGATCTGTTTTTATACCAATACTGAAGAAAGGTGCGCCAACTGACTGGAAATTATGGCACAATCGCTCTGATCCCACATGTCAGCAAGACTAAAACAATACCTGAAACGAGAACTGCCTGAAGTGCAAGCAGGGTTCTGGAAAGGGCGAGGAACCAGAGACATTATTGCGGATGTGAGATGGATCCTTGAAAAGACAAAAGAATACCAAAAGGATAGCCATATGTGTTTTATTGACTACGGCAAGGCTTTCGACTGTGTAAATCAGGAGAAACTCCGGGCCATATTAAGAAGCATGGGTATAACAACACCTGATCATTCTATTGCGCAATCTTTACCTTGATCAAGAAGCAACAGTTCAAACTGAACTAGGAGAAACAGAATGGTTTAAAATCAGCAAAGGTGTATTAAAAGGCTGCATACTTTCTCCCTACCTATTTAATTTATATGCAGAACAAATCATCAGAGAAGCAGGACTGTATGAAGACAACAGAGGTGTGAAGATTGGTGGAAGACTCATCAACAATCTTCGCTTTGGTGATGATGCCATATTCTCCAGGACCAAGCAGAAAGTCAGTCCTCACATATGGGTGTCATCGGCACCGATGAAGCCCCAGCGGAGCATTTCCCCAGCTTTCTATGAAAGCCTTTGGGAATGCAGGCACGCATGCGCGGTTCCCTTCCCGCCCAAAGGTGCCATCTTACCTCAGTCTCTTTTTTTCCGAGAAGCCCACCGGACGTGTGTCCTGTCATCCTGGATAAAAGTTGATTTTTTTGGCGATATTCGCTATTTTTTCTCCTGGTTCAACGTCGGTTCCCCTCCTGCCGAGTTCGGTACACCGGTATCGAGCCTGATTCTTCTTTTTATTTATTATTTATTTAACATTTCTTTTATACCGCGCTATTCAGATCAGTGCGGTTCACATTGAACAAAATATACTACAATGCATAAAGCAACATTGCATTTACAATGAACAGGGTAGTAACTTGGGTATAACAGGGGAAACTATATACAGTTCGTTTAACAGTTGTATGAGTTCTTGGTTCTGGTGATTTGGGTCAGTGAGAAGTGAGCTGCCTAACCATTCTCTAGCAGGGTCTGAGTGCTCATTGTCTCATTGTGCTCATTGTCTCATTTTTCGGTTTTTGCCGTTCGTGGCTGGCGTTCGCACCCTTTTTTTGCTTTTTTCCCTGGAAGGCCGGCCCTTTGACCTCGCGGGGACTCTTTTTTCCCTGATGGCTTCCAGCGGTTTCAAGAAGTGTGACCGGTGTAAGAAACTGATGTCTCTCACCGACACACACGACTGCTGCCTTGGTCCTGATCACGACCATAAGTCGTGTGGGCCATGTGGGAAGATGTCGTCCAAGGCACTCCGAAGTCGCCAGCAGCAGAAAGAAAGGCTTTTCTTGGACTCAGCCTCCGGACGGGCCCGGACCTCGTCTGAGACCTCGACATCTTGGGATTCGGATCCCGAGCGCCGTCGTGGCTCCTCGGACAGGGGGTCCCCCGACCGGGAACGCAAGAGGAAGAAGCGGCTCGCGAGGGCGTCGTCGGAAGAGGTCCCTGGCTCCTCGAGGGCCAGGTCTAAGACCCCCGATCGTCGCCCCGGGCCCGTGGAGCAAGAGAAGCCTGCCAAAGTTCCTCGCATGGAGCCGGAGTCTGCTGGACACGTAAGCCCTGTAGTCCTCGAGGACTCTCCTCCCAGGGAGCCGACGTCGGGCCTGGCATCGCCGGGGCCCGAGTTGGTGGCTGCTGCGTCTCCCGAGCTGAGTCTCAGGATGACAGCCTTGGAGAACAGATTTTCTGCCTTCATGGAGCAGCAGCGGGCACTGATGGCCAGCCTGTCTGGCGCATCTGCCCCGACCACCGGGACATTGACTTCCAAGTCGACCCCGGAGACCGAGCCGATACTCGAGTCCATCATGGCTCGAAGTCGACCTCGGTCGCGGTCTCCCTCGTTCTCCCGTTCAGGACCGAGGGCGTCGCCGCCGGTGCTATGACTCTCCTCCGAAGGAGGCCTTTACTGTCCCGGTTCCTCCGATGCTGGAACGGCTCCTCTTCCGGATGTGGGAGGCACCGGCCTCGGCGCCGGTTCTCAGCAAGCGAGTCGACTCGATCTATCGACTCCGGAAGAGCCCTGGCTTTCAGAAGGCACAGCTGCCACACCATTCCATGGTTGTGGAATCGGCCATGCATAGTCTGAAGAGTCAGAAGATGCACTCTGCGGTGCCTCCCGGCAGGGAGGCCCGGAACCTCAATGGCGTCGGTAGAAAGTGCTTTCAGGGCTCGATGCTTGCTTGCCGTGTCCAGTCTTACCAGCTGTACATGGGCATGTACTTGCGGGACCTGGCCAAGGAGTTGGCCAGGTTCTCTGCTGGACTCTCCGGGGAACCCTTGCAGAGATTCAAGTGCTTGTCCTCGGGGATTTGGGACTGCTCGAAGTTCATGTCCCGCGCCGCCTACGATGGCTTCGAGGCTTCGGCCCGAGTTGCGGCAGCCGGCATCGCGGCTCGACGCCAGGCATGGCTGCAGTCATCGGACCTCGAGCCATGGGTTCAGGACAAGTTGGTCGATGTCCCTTGCCGAGGTGAAAAACTTTTTGGCAAGCCCATGACCGAGAAGGCCACTCAGCTTGAAACAAAGCACCTTACACGGACAAGGCTGTCTATGAAGACCTCTGCCCCTTCTCATAAGAAGAAGGGCTCGAGTAAGAAGCCCTTTTACCCGAGGAAGGGCACAGCCTACAAACAGTACCCTCAGTATCAGGCTGCCCAAGCTGCACCCCAGGGTCAGCAAGCCAAGGGGCAGGGTAATGGGCCCTGTAGGCAGAGGACCCCCAAGCCTCTGGCCCCTGCTACCACTCAGCAGGGTGGGGTTTTTTGACTCCTTGAGCATAGCCTCTCCTCCACTGCTCCCCCAACCCTGCACAGGAGGTCGCCTCGCCCTCTTTGCCCACCAGTAGCCCCTCATCACCGGGGACAGTTGGGTGTTGGACATAGTCCACAGGGGCTATGCACTACATTTTCTCCAACTGCCTCCCCCTTACTTTCCAGGGGAGCCCCCAAGGCCTTCCCTGCACACAGACCTTCTCCTTCAGGAAATTTGAGGTCTGTTGGTGGACAGGGCGGTGGAACCTGTGCCCTCCCCACTTGCAAGGTCAGGGGTTCTACTCCATGTATTTCCTGGTACCCAAAAGAACCGGTGGCCTTCGACCTATCCTGGATCTCAGGAACCTAAATAAGTTCCTAGAGAAAGAAAAGTTCAAGATGCTTACTCTTGGAACACTTCTGCCCTACCTCCAGCAGGGAGATTGGCTATGCTCCTTGGATCTAAAGGATGCGTACACTCACATCCTCATTCATCCAGACCACAGAAAGTACCTCAGGTTCATCGTGGGAGGAAACCATTATCAGTACCGAGTACTGCCTTTTGGCCTGACCTCCGCTCCCAGGGTCTTTACCAAATGCCTGGCAGTGGTTGCAGCCTACCTGAGGAATCAGGGAATCTTTGTCTTCCCCTATCTGGACGACTGGCTCATCAGGGGTCAGACATGCCAGGAGGCCAGCCAAGCAACCCTCAGAACTATTGCTCTTCTTCAAAGCCTAGGGTTTGTCATAAACTTTGAAAAGTCCTCTTTGCTCCCCTCCCAGAATTTGGAGTTCATAGGAGCAAGGCTGGACTCTCTCCTGGCAAAGGCTTTCTTGCCAGAAGACAGAGCGCAACAGCTGATTGCCTTGGCAAAACAGTTTCTCAACAGGTCGCTGGTCTCCGCCAGGTTCTGCCTGAGGCTTCTAGGCCACATTGCTTCGACAGTACATGTGACCCCCAATGCCAGGCTCCATATGAGGCCTGCACAGTGGTGCCTTCGTTCTCCAGGACCAAGCAGGAAGTCAGTCCTCACATATGGGTGTCATCGGCGCCGATGAAGTCCCAGCGGAGCATTTCCCCAGCTTTCTATGAAAGCCTTTGGGAATGCAGGCACGCATGCACGGTTCCCTTCCCGCCTAAAGGTGCCATCTTACCTCAGTCTCTTTTTTCTGTGAAGCCCACCGGACGGGTGTCCAGTTTTCCCGGTTAAAATTAGATTTTTCAGCGATTTTTTGCTGTTTTTCTACCGGTTCCCCTCCCGCCGGGTTCGGTACACCGGTATCGAGCCCGATTCCTCTTTTTCGGTTTTTGCCCTTCGTGGCTGGCGTTCGCTCCCCTTTTTCTCTTTTTCCCTTTTTCCCTGGAAGGCCGGTCCTTTGACCTCGCGGGGACTCTTTTTTCCCCGATGGCTTCCAGTGGTTTTAAGAAGTGTGATCGGTGTAAGAAACTGATGTCTCTCACCGACACACACGACTGCTGCCTTCGGTGCCTGGGCTCCGACCACGATCCTAAGTCGTGCGGGGCCTGTGGAAAAATGCCTTCCAAGGCACTACGAAGTCGCCAGCAGCAAAAGGAAAGGCTTTTCTCGGACTCAGCCTCCGGCCGGGCCCGGACCTCGTCTGAGGCCTCGACATCTCAGGATTCCGATCCCGAGCGCCGTCGAAGCTCCTCGGACAAGGGGTCCCCCGACCGGGAATGCAAGAGGAAGAAACGGCTCACGAGGGCGTCGTCGGAAGAGGTCCCTGGCTCCTCGAGGGCCAGGTCTAAGACCCCCGACCGTCGCCCCAGGCCTGTGGAACCGGAGAAGCCTGCCAAAGTTCCTCATGTGGAGCCGGAGTCTGATGGACACGTAAGCCCCGTAGTCCTCGTGGACTCTCCTCCCAGGTAGCCTACGTCGGGCCCGGCGCCGCCTGGGCCCGAGTCGGTGGCTGCTGCATCTCCCGAGCTGAGTCTCAGGATGACAGCCTTGGAGAGCAGAATGTCTGCCTTCATGGAGCAGCAGCGGGCACTGATGGCCAGCCTGTCTGGCGTATCTGCCCCGACCACCGGGACATCGACGTCGAAGTCGACCCCGGAGACCGAGCTGATACTCGAGTCCATCGTGGCTCGGAGTCGACCTCGGTCGTGGTCCCCCTCAACCTCCCGTTCGGGACCGAGGGCGTCGACGCCGGTGCTTCCTGCGTCGGGGCTGGTGCTCCAGGGCCCCGCGGGGTCGGACCCCGACTCTTCCTCGGATGACTAGGCTTGGGAGACAGGACGAGGAGTCTCCTAACACCTTTAAGACTCGGTGCATCCCTTCGGACTCACCGCAGTCTGAGCCCCGGAGTAGGTGCCCCCCGGAGGACACCCGGTTCTCGGAGTTCGTCCGGGATATGGCCACTGCCTTGGCTATTCCGGCGGATCCCGAGGAAGAGCCTCGAGCTGAAGAGCTCGAGGCGCTACAGTATGACTCTCCTCCGAAGGAGGCCTTTACTGTCCCGGTTCCTCCGATGCTGGAACGGCTCCTCTTCCGTATGTGGGAGGCACTGGCCTCGGCGCCGGTTCTTAGCAAACGAGTCGATTCAATCTATCGGCTCCGCAAGAGCCCTGGTTTTCAGAAGGCACAGCTACCACACCATTCCATGGTTGTGGAATCGGCCATGCATCATCTAAAGAGTCAGAAGATGCACTCCGCGGTGCCTCCTGGCAGGGAAGCCCGAAACCTAGACGGCGTCAGTAGAAAGTGTTTTCAGGGCTCGATGCTTGCTTGCCATGTCCAGTCTTACCAGCTGTACATGGGCATGTATTTGCGGGATCTGGCCAAGGAGTCGGCCGGGTTCTCTGCTGGTCTCTCTGGGGAACCCTTGCAGAGATTTAAGTCCTTGTTCTCGGGGATTCGGGACTGCTTGAAGTTCATGTCCCACGCCGCCTACGTTGGCTTTGAGGCTTCGGCCCGAGTTAACGCCAGGCATGGCTGCAGTCATCGGACCTTGAGCCATGGGTTCAGGACAAGTTGGTTGATGTCCCTTGCTGAGGTGGAAACCTTTTTGGCAAGCCCATGACCGAGAAGGCCGCTCAGCTCGAGACCGAGCACCTCACACGGACAAGGCTGTCGAGGAAGACCTCTGCCCCTTCTCATAAAAAAAGGGCTCGGGTAAAAAGCCCTTTTACCCGAGGAAGGGCACTGCCTACAAACAGTACCCGCAATATCAGGCTTCCCAAGCTGCCCCCCAGGGTCAGCAAGCCAAGGGGCAGGGTAATGGGCCCCGTAGGCAGAGGACCCCCAAGCCTCCGGCCCCTGCTACTACTCAGCAGGGTGGGGGTTTTTGACTCCTTGAGCATAGCCTCTCCTCCACTGCTCCCTCAACCCTGCACAGGAGGTCGCCTAGCCCTCTTTGCCCACCAGTGGCCCCTTATCACAGGGGACAGCTGGGTGCTGGAGATAATCCACAAAGGATATGCCCTCCATTTCCACCAACTGCCACCCCCATACTTTCCAGGGGAGCCTCCAAGGCCTCCTCTGCACACAGACCTTCTCCGTCAGGAGCTTCAGGGTCTGTTGCTGGACAGGGCGGTGGAGCCTGTGCCTCCCCACTTGCAAGGTCACGGATTCTACTCCAGGTGTTTCCTGGTGCCCAAAAGGACCGGTGGCCTTCATCCCATTCTGGACCTCAGGAACCTCAACAAGTTCCTAGAGAAAGAAAAGTTCAAGATGCTTACTCTTGGAACCCTTCTGCCCTACCTCCAGCAGGGAGATTGGCTATGCTCCTTAGATCTAAAGGATGCGTACACTCACATCCTCATTCATCCAGACCACAGGAAGTACCTGAGGTTCATCGTGGGAGGAAACCATTATCAGTACAGAGGGCTGCCTTTTGGCCTCACCTCCGCCCCCAGAGTCTTCACAAAGTGCCTAGCATTGGTGGCGGCCTACCTGAGAAATCAGGGCATCTTTGTCTACCCCTATCTGGACGACTGGCTCATCAGGGGTCAGACGGGTCAAGAGGCCAATCAAGCCACCCTCAGAACCATTGCTCTTCTCCAACGCCTGGGGTTCGTCATAAACTTCTCAAAGTCCACTTTGCTCCCTTCCCAGAACTTGGAGTTCATAGGGGCAAGGTTGGACTCTCTCCTGGCAAAGGCATTCTTGCCAGAAAACAGAGCTCAAAGGTTGATGGCCTTGGCAAGTCAGTTTCTCAGCAGCTCCCTGGTCTCCGCCAGACTCTGCCTGAGGCTGCTTGGCCACATGGCTTCGACAGTACATGTCACCCCCAATGCCAGGCTCCATATGAGGCCTGCACAGTGGTGCCTTCGGACTCAGTGGTCACAGGCCACAGGCAGCCTCAGAGACAGGATAAGAGTGTCCAGACCATTTCAGCACTCCCTCAACTGGTGGCTGCACCCACCCAACCTACTGAAAGGGGTACCTTTTCAGATTCCAGGGTACACAGTAGTAGTGACATCAGATGCCTCCCTGCAAGGCTGGGGAGCTCATTTTCTGGGCAAGTGCACCCAAGGCCTCTGGTCTCCCTGGGAAGCTGCACAGCAGATCAATCTCCTTGAACTCGGAGCTATTCGATTAGCACTCAAAGCTTTCACTCCTACCTTGGCTCAACAGTCTGTCCTGATTCAGACAGACAACCAAGTTGCCATGTTTTATGTGAACAAACAGAGCGGAACTGGGTCCAGGATCCTTTGTCGGGAGGCTCAGGACCTTTGTTCTTTTGCCCTCAAGCACAACATGCTCCTCAGGGCTGTGTACCTTCCAGGCCAGGACAACTACCTGGCAGACAGATTAAGCAGGATACTGCAGGCCCACGAGTGGCAGCTCCATCCTTCAGTAGTTCGGAAGATCTTCCTGAAATGGGGTCTCCCTTTGATAGATCTCTTTGCCAGCCCCATGAACAAACAACTGCCAAGGTTCTGCTCCATTCAATATATGGTCAAGTTATAGAGGGTAGTAATCATGTAGAGAAAATATGTATCGTCCCTCAAAATCAAAAACTTAGGCTATGATATACCTTAAGCTAGTAACGTGGACATGAAATGCATAGTAGAAGGGAAAACAGGTCTCAGACTTTTTCAAACACACTCCTGCAAACTATGTCAAAGGATGTGTGTCATATTTGCATCAACGACCCTTATGTTTTCACTTCTGTGGTTGGATTATGCCAGACTATATGATATCAGACAAAGAATGTTTAGAAAAAATCTTTTTTGCTTATCGTTTGATGTTCCCCGACGCCGTCCACCGGCTGCCGTTCCGCGTTTCACAGAAAGCAAGTTGTTTCTTCAGGGGGATAAAATTACAAATGTCCAATAAACATCAGCAAATTTATTTATTTTTATTTTATTTATTTACTTCTCTTATATACCGTGCTATTAAAATCAGTGCGGTTTACAATTGAACAAAAAACATACTGCAATGTCACATGACAATTGAGTTTTTACATTGAACATGGACGAGATAACCTGGAGGTAACAGGGGTAACTAATTACAGAGTAATTATTCATGGAGTATGGTGAGAAATTATACATATAGTATGGTGAGAAATTATACATATAGTATAGCTTGGTTTCAACATATTTATAGGAGGTTTCATCAATAAGATGTGTGATCAGTACCAATAATAAATAAGAGAGGGGATATGGTGGTAGAGCTAGTCATTTTCTTTATGGTGTTGGATTTTGGGTGGGGTGGAGTAGGGTGTAGGATGTGAGGATGGGTGGTTGTTTCTGGGATTGGATTCTGGGTAATGGATGAGGAAAAGGTGTTGTTTGAGGGCTTTTCTAAATGACAATAGGTCTGGGGTGGAACGGAGCTCAGTGGGGAGGGCATTCCAGGTCATGGGTGCAAATAGGGAGAAGGCTCTATTGGCAGTAGCCTTTTTGCACTTAGAATGTTGGGGATCTCTACAGTGTTTGCTTGATTAGATCTCATGATCCTGTTGAACGGCCGTCTTTGAATGAGTTTGCTGATGGGTGAGGTGATCTGGTTCCTTAGGGCTTTGAATGTTAGTACTAGGGACTTATACTGGATTCTAGCCTGAAGTGGAAGCCAGTGGAGATCCATCATGACTGGGGTTATATGTTTAGCTCTTGATGTACCTGCAAGTACCCTTGCTCTGCAGCATTCATTGCAAGGCGAAGAGGTCCTAGTGTTGACTGAGGGAGGCCATGAAGGATAATATTTGCAAAGTCTAGATGTGGGAGCACCAAGGCTTGGAAGATAGTTCTGTAGTCATTAAAGTCCAATAGGGGGTGCAGGTGACGTAGTATCTGGACCTTATGGTAAATTGCTTTCGTGATGTTCTTCACATGTGTAAACATGTCGAGTCGTTGGTCAAGCGTGATGCCGAGATAGCGGATAGTTGATTTTGCTATCAACTCAATATTGTTTACTTTTAATGTAGGGGGTGGGGAGAACATCTGGTTCTTGGTGAGGAATACGACATCTGTTTTACTATGGTTGATCCTTAAATTTTGTGTTGTAAGCCATTGTGATACAGCTTCGAAGCAGCTTGATATAGGTGAAAAGTCAGGTTGATCAATCAGGAATGGTGAGTAGATTAGGACGTCGTCTGCGTAGACTAGGCACTGGATGTTGAAGGAGCGGATTAGGGTACAAATTGGTTGCATATATATGTTGAACATTAATGCAGATAGGGATGAACCCTGAGGTACACCTTGATTGAGAGGGAATGGGTCAGAAGTCATGGGACCTGTTCTGACTTGTTGCCATCTGTTGGATAGGTAGGACTTGCACCATGCTATAGCTGAGCCTTGTATTCCTTTCTCCACAAGACGGAGTATCAGAGTTTCATGGTTGACTGAATCAAAGGCTGCAGCAATATCCATGAAAATGAGGACAAATCCCTGGCGGATGTTATCAAGTCCTGTAACTAGATCATTGAAGAGAGTTGTGAGGATGGTGTGGACACCATGAGCTTCTCTGAAGCCATGTTGAGATGGATCCAGTGGAGCTACATCGTCAATATGTTGTTGGATTTGTCGTTGAACTACCTTTTCAATGATTTTGGCGAGTAGGGGGATGCTTGATATTGGGCGAAAGGATTCAACTTTGGAGGAATCAAGTTTGTTGTTTTTTAATAATGGGCGGATTGAGGTAAATTTCAGGCTTTGTGGGAATGATCCTATGGAGAGGGATTGGTTTGTGATTCTGCTTATAGCGGGACTAAGTTCTTGGCGTAATTCTTTGATCCAACTAGCTGGACATGGGTCACTAGGGGCAGTGGTAAGATTAATGGATGTGATAATATCTTGTATTTCTTTATTGGATACTTTGCAAAATTTGAGTAGAGGGGTTTTACATGTAGTAGAGGAGATTGTGCAGGTTGATAACTTGTTGGCTTGGATTATCTTTGATTGTAGGTAGTTTGCATAATCTTGTGGGTGAGGCATAGTTGTTTGGGCGGGAGCTGGGTCACCTGTTAGGGACTTAACTATGCTGAACAGATCATGGGGTTTGTTAAGCGATCGCTTTAGAATATCTGCATGGTATTGTTTTCTTTTTTCAATCGTCATTGCTCGATGAGATTGTAGATAAGAGGTGTATGTACGTAGAGATTCAGGGGACCGGGCGTGGCGCCAGTGTCTCTCTAGTTTACGTAAGTGAAGGAGCGACGCTCTAAGGTCATTGATGTACCATGGAGCATGTTCTCGCTTCTTGATGTTTATTCTTGTGGTTGGAAGGGAGGCAGCTGATTTAAGGGCGTGGTCCCAGTTGGAAACTAGTGTATCTGGGTCAGATAGTGTGATACTAAGGCGAGGTAAGATTTCCTCAAGGGCTTTATCCTTAACAAAAGGCTTAAAACGTGTAGATAGAGAGCTCGGTGGGACTTGTGCCTTGATAGTGCTGTTAGTCTGATGGATGGTGGGTATCTGAAATGTGATAAGATCATGATCAGACCAGGGTACTAAAGTTATTGATATGGCGAAGTGGTGAGCTATATTTGTTGCTATCTGTGGGGCGAAGATCAGGTCAAGTGTGCTTCCCTTGATGTGGGTAGGTGATTCAATAATCTGATTGTATCCCAGATCTTTCATAGCATCAATGAAGGCTGTTGCATGTGCAGTTGTTAGAGAAGGCAGGTTAAAATCTCCCATTATCCAGCTTGGGATATTGGAATTGCAAGCAAGATTGATTATTGTTGGTAATTCGTCTGGTAGAGGGTGTTGGAGCTCGATATAAAAGGTTGATAGAGCAGAGTTCATTTGTTATAGTAATCATATCAAGGTGAGTGGTGCTGGATGCATTGCTTGTTTTGAACTGGAGATTGGATTTTATGAGGATGAGTGTACCTCCTCCTTTTTTATTAGATCTGTGGCAAGTGTGGATGGTGAAGCCAGGTGGTGACATCTGGTGGATGATAGCATTATCGCAGTCTGATAGCCAAGTTTCGGTTATCATTAGGATATCAAGATTGTGTTGAGATATCAGGTCGTGGACTACTGGCCATTTTGAACGTATAGATCTTGCATTTATAAGTGCACACCTGATTGGGTGTTGGGATTTGTTTTTCTGGCTATGGTCCTTTTTGAGGTTTTGCAATGGGATGTATAGTAGGTGGGGGTGGGTTGTGATGGGTCTTGATGAAGGGTGACGGGGGGTTTCAAACCATTTTCTTCCCGTGTAGCGGAGAATTGGGATGAAGCTGGTGTCAGGGTTAAAGGCGTGAAGAAGGTTGGGGTAGTAGGAGGTAAGGAGGAGTAGGGTTAAGCTCAAGATTGAGTGCATTTTTGGTATCTTGAGTGAAGGGTACATATGTGATTGCAAGGTAGGTAGATTTTAGGATAGTAAATTAGAAAAGGCCTGAATGTCTTAGTAGATCTGTATTATTGTGAAGTAAATAGAAGAGACTATAGGGTGTCTATAATGTGGTTATGTACTATGGGGGTTACAAGATATATACTATAAGTACATTGTACACATTTGTATAGTAGCAACATTAATTAAAGTAATGCAAATATAAGGAACAGTAATTGTATCAGTAATGGTGGTAAGTAAATATAGGTAGTCAAACTAACAATGGAACACCAGTGTAAATAGCATTTTTGATAAAAGGATCAAATTATAAAATTACATTAGTGTGGTAGCATTATTAATTAAACTAACATAGTAGGCATTAACAGGTAGACAAAGGAGATAACATTAAACATAATGTTGATTTAAGGTAGTGAACCTGGTTGCAGAAATTTGCTCAGTGGTGTTGATTCAGAAGAAGATTTGAGTTTGGGATTTGATTTGAAATTGGGCAGCAGGTCTGATGGCTGTTAGCTGCTGTTTGAGATTGGGCAGCAGGTCTGATGGCTGTTAGCTGCTTCAGCTATGCAGATGGAATCATAGATCCCCAGAGGGGACAGGAGCTGGAGAGAGTCTCTGTCACAGAGCCTGATGGTGCTTCTTATTTAAAAAGCAAGCTGGAGCTCTGATTGGGCAGCAGGTCTGATGGCTGTTAGCTGCTTCAGCTATGCAGATGGAATCACAGCTTCCTATTTAAAAAGCAAGCTGGAGCTCTGATTGGGCAGCAGGTCTGATGGCTGTTAGCTGTTTCAGCTATGCAGATGGAATCACAGATCCCCAGAGGGGACAGGAGCTGGAGAGAGTCTCTGTCACAGAGCCTGATGGTGCTTCTTATTTAAAAAGCAAGCTGGAGCTCTGATTGGGCAGCAGGTCTGATGGCTGTTAGCTGCTTCAGCTATGCAGATGGAATCACAGCTTCCTATTTAAAAAGCAAGCTGGAGCTCTGATTGGGCAGCAGGTCTGATGGCTGTTAGCTGTTTCAGCTATGCAGATGGAATCACAGATCTCCAGAGGGGACAGGAGCTGGAGAGAGTCTCTGTCTTAAAATCTTAAATCCGTCTTAAAGCTGTTTTGAAGTTTCTCAGAAGGCTGGCACTGTCAATTCAAAAAAGTTACTTTGAGAAAATGTATCATGCCAGAAATCAAGAAGGAACTAACTAAGGAGAATACATCCAACATGCAGGTCAAGAAGCAATGCTTAACATACCTTAATATGAACCAAAAATCTCCTGGTTTAGAATATTTTCATATTTGCCTACCGGTCTTCCTAAAAAAACGCCGCGCATGCGGGTTCAGCGGATTACAGATCTTCTTATAGGATGGACACCACTGCAATGTCATTTGACGTCATGGACGAACCGTCCTATCAGAGAAATGGTATAATACTTAATGAAGTTTATAGTTGGTAAAAAGTGTTGGTTGAACTTACAATGGATGCCCAAAGCAAAATATCACAGACACGCCGTCCATTCAATCATATTGTTTAGACCCTGTGGGTGCATGGTTTGTAAATTGTGAATCCATCGCTGTTCCCGAATGACTAGTGTCTGCTGTTTAGTCTTGCCTTCATATCCTATGAGTATCTGATCCAAACAAAAAACCCTTAGTTGTTCAAAGGCATGCTGTTTAGTAAGGCAATGGGCTACAATAGGAGCTTCCATAACTTTACACTTTAATCGGCTACGATGCTCATTGATGCGGATCCGTAATGACCTTTCAGTTTTGCCAATGTATAATAAATCACATGGGCATCGAATACAATAAATTACAAAAGACGAGGTGCAATCTGTGGAGTGACGTAGAGGATAAGTTTTATGATTGTATTGAAAACTTTGTATGGACTCAGAAATTCCACAAATATTACATGCACCACACGATCGATGACCCAGCGCAACTGCCGAAACAGAACCAGCAGGTGGTCTCAACACTGCGGGACTAAGTCTCTCCTTTAGGTTTTTCTGCCGTGTCCACACGCATCTGATGCTTTTTTGCGCTAGGCCTGGAAGGGTGCCAATCACATTCATGTGTTTCTGTAAAATCTATTTTATATGAAGGCTGTAGGGAGAATACTTAGTTATAAAATTCACTGTGGAATCATCCAAGGGAACGTCATTTTTAGGTTGAAGAAGTAGATCTCGATTATTAGATAATGCTCTTTTATATGCCTCCTTCAGGAGATGCTCCGGATACCCCCTAAGTTTGAAGTCAGTCATCAAACGTTTAGACAATTTTTTGAACGTTCCTATATCAGAACAGTTTCTCCGATATCTTAGAAACTGTGAAAAGGGTAGGCTGTCACGTAATTGTCTCGGGTGTCCACTGCTGTAGTGGAGAAACGTGTTCCTATCTGTAGGTTTTTTGAAAATAGAGGTAACCCAGCCCTCTGTGCCCTTTTCCACTGTCACATCTAAAAAAACAATTTTGGTATTGCTGAACGTATGTGTAAACTGAATATTAATATCCTGAATGTTAATCCATTTTATAAAATCTTCCAACTGCGCAACAGAACCACACCATAGCATGAACACGTCATCTATGTAGCGCCGCCACAGCACCATGTATTCTCCTTAGTTAGTTCCTTCTTGATTTCTGGCATGATACATTTTCTCAAAGTAAATTTTTTGAATTGACAGTGCCAGCCTTCTGAGAAACTTCAAAACAGCTTTAAGACGGATTTGCTGATGTTTATTGGACATTTGTAATTTTATCCCCCTGAAGAAACAACTTGCTTTCTGTGAAACGCGGAACGGCAGCCGGTGGACGGCGTCGGGGAACATCAAACGATAAGCAAAAAAGATTTTTTCTAAACATTCTTTGTCTGATATCATATAGTCTGGCATAATCCAACCACAATCCAACCACAGAAGTGAAAACATAAGGGTTGTTGATGCAAATATGACACACATCCTTTGACATAGTTTGCAGGAGTGTGTTTGAAAAAGTCTGAGACCTGTTTTCCCTTCTACTATGCATTTCATGTCCACGTTACTAGCTTAAGGTATATCATAGCCTAAGTTTTTGATTTTGAGGAATGTTCTGCTCCAGGCAACCACATCCTCTGCGGATAGCAGCGGATGCTTTTCTGATATCTTGGTCTCAGGGCCTGCTCTATGCGTTTCCTCCCACACCCTTGGTGGCCCGAACCCTATTCAAGATTCTCCAGGGCAAGGCCTCAGTCCTGCTGGTAGCTCCCAGGTGGCCGAGACAGCTTTGGTTTCCTCTTCTGCTTCAACTGGCGGTGGATTCTCCACTGCCTCTGGAGTTGCAACCCGACCTTCTCACACAGGACCAGGGTTCCCTTCTGCACCCCAATCTCAGGTCTCTCAGTTTGATGGCCTGGAGGCTGCAAGGGTAGTTTTGGCTCCCTGGGGCCTACCTCAGGAAGTTGAGGAGGTTGTCCTAGCCTCTAGGAAACAGTCCAAGAGGAAAACCTATGCTCTCAAGTGGAAGAGGTTTTTGGTGTGGTGTCACCTACGTACAGAGGATCCTTTCTCCTGTACTGTGCCAGTGGTGCTTCAGTATTTGCTGCACTTATCCAATCAGGGACTTAAGTCCAATTCTGTTCGGGTCCACCTCTCAGCTCTAGCAGCTCACCACTCATTGGTAGAGGGGCAGTCTCTATCTGGTCACCCCTTGGTGTCCCGCTTTCTCAGGGGCTTGCTTTTGCTCAAGCCTCCCATCCGTCCTCCTGCCCCTGAGTGGAAGCTGAATGTGGTCTTGCAGCAGCTGACTCGCCCACCTTTTGAGCCGATGGCTACTTGTCCACTTCGCTTCCTCTCCTGGGAGACACTCTTCCTAATAGCCCTTACCTCGGCTAGGCGAGTAAGTGAGCTTCAAGTCCTGGTCTGTGACAGGCCTTACACCAGGATTTACAGGAACAGGGTAGTCCTCAGGACTCGTCCAAAGTTCCTCCCTAAGGTTGTCTCCTCTTTCCACCTCAATCAGGAGGTGGTTCTTCCAACATTCTTCCCTAGGCCTCACACTAGCCAGGCTGAAGCAGTCCTGCCTACCCTGGACTGTAGGAGGGCCTTATCCTTCTACCTTGACCGTACACAAGGCCATAGAAGGGCTACTCAGCTCTTCGTTTCCTTCGACCCTAATAAGTTGGGGTTGGCTGTGTCCAAGCGTACCTTGTCCATCTGGGTGGCTGACTGTATCACCTGGGCTTACAAAGCGGCTGACCTTCCTTTGCAGGGTAGGGTCACGGGCACGGCCCATCGTGTCAGGGCAATGGCTGCCTCAGTGGCTCATCTCCGCTCTGTGCCCTTGGTAGACATCTGCAGGGCTGCAATTTGGTCTTCAAGCCAGACCTTTGCGGCCCAT
Source organism: Ichthyophis bannanicus (assembly GCA_033557465.1). NCBI lineage: Eukaryota > Metazoa > Chordata > Amphibia > Gymnophiona > Ichthyophiidae > Ichthyophis > Ichthyophis bannanicus. The sequence goes on from CM066033.1 coordinate 207,087,136, forward strand.
TACTGCCTGGAGAGGGACAGTGCCCATTACTGCCTGGAAAGGGACAGTGCTTTTGGCCAAGCAGTACTCCGGAATCTCTTTGAGGTTTAGGCAACTCCTGCCCTCTGTTGGGCTACCGGTGGAGGTTGTGTCCTTGAAAAGCCTTTCTTTGCTGCTGAGACTAGAAGGAGTTCTCTTGTTCAGCCTGGGTTCCTCGGTTGCCCAGAGCTTGGGAGTCACCCATATGTGAGGACTGACTTCCTGCTTGGTCCTGGAGAAAGAGTAGTTACTCACCTGTAACAGGTGTTCTCCAGGAGCAGCAGGAATCAGTCCTCACAACCCTCCCTCCTCCCGTTGGAGTTGCAGTTGTACATAGTTTATTTTTCATTTTTGTGTGCTGTTCTTAGCTATGTCATTTGACTGAGGTAAGATGGCACCTTTAGGTGGGAAGCACCTTAGGTGGGAAGGGAACCGCGCATGCGTGCCTGCATTCCTAAAGGCTTTCATAGAAAGCTGGGGAAATGCTCCGCTGGGGCTTCATCGGCGCCGATGACACCCATATGTGAGGACTGATTCCTGCTGCTCCTGGAGAACACCTGTTACAGGTGAGTAACTACTCTTTACTGGCTGAAAGTGAAGACGATTTGAAACATTTGCTTCTCAAGATCAAGGAATATAGTCTTAAAATGGTTCTTCACCTTAATGTTAAGATCCTGACTGCTGGCAAAATCAGTAAGTTCATCATTAATGGAGAAGAAATTGAAATAGTGGACAACTTTAATCTACTTGGGTCAACTATCAATAAAGAAGCAACAAGCAGTCAAGAAATTTGACGACACATTGCTCTTGGCAGAAAGGCTATGAAAGACCTAGACAAGATTCTCAAGAGCAGAGATATCTCTCTCCCTACAAAGATTTGACTTGTTCAAGTCATGACATTTTCAATAACGTCAAATGGATGTGAAAGTTGGACAGTGAAAAAGATATAGGCAGGAAGAAAATTGATGTCTTTGAATTATCTTTATCTTTATTCGTAACATTTGATATATCGCCTATTACCGATGTGTCAAGGCGTGTGGTGTACAACAAAAGTTAGGGCTGCAGGAAAAATATAGAAAAAAGGGAACGCCATTGAATTGATAGGAAAGTAATTAGAAAGAAAAGGAAGAAAGACAGCAAAGGACAGATGACAACAAAACGAAAACACCGGGGGTAAAGAACATATGAAGGAAGTGGGTGGGCCAATGAGGGAGGGCGGGATTATGATGGACAGGATACCTGGGCCGCTAGGCGGTTGTTGACAGAGAGTGTATTTGACAGATTATGGATTGCGGGGGGGGAGGTCAAAAGCCTGACAGAAAAGATAGGTCTTGAGAAGGACCTTAAACCGAGGAAAAGATGCTTCTGTACGGAGAGAGTACGGGAGAGAGTTCCATAGGGCAAAAAAAAAGGCAGCGTGATGTGTGGATTCAAGGTGAGCCTGGGTGGGGGATGGCAGGAAGAGGCGATTGCCGTGTGCAGAACGGAGCAGACGGGGAGTAGGTTGAAGATAGACAAGATCAGCTAGATACTGGGGAGTGTTGGTGTGGAGGGCCTTGTGAGTAATGGTAAGGAGCTTGTAAAGATATTGGACCTTGATAGGGAGCCAGTGGAGGGAGAGAAGGCAGGGGGTGACATGATATCTGGGGGAAGAAAAGGTAAGAAGACGGGCAGCTGTGTTTTGGATTAGTTGCAGTCTACGAAGTTGATATTGGGAAAGACCAGAGAATAGTGAATTGCAATAGTCAAGCCGAGTGATTACCAAAGAAAGGACAAGAGTGGTGAGGGATGGAAGTGGAAGGAAGGACCGAACAGCCCTGATCCTGCGAAGATGAAAAAAGGAACTACGCACCACTCCAGAGATGTGCTGGTGAAATGAGAGTGAAGAGTCTAAGGTAACGCCAAGATAACGGAGAGTTGAAGCCAAAGGGATTGGAGAGTCGGACATAAGTGGCGTCAAGGTAGGGGAGGGGGCACCAAAGGTGAACCAAATAGCCGCTGACTTAGAAGGATTGTCGATAAGGAAATTGCTACGGAACCAGTCGGAGATGGAAGTGAGACCATTATTGAGGAGAGAAAGATCTGGGGCTGAAGGAGATGTGTGGTGAATCAGAAGGATATAATCCGCAAAAAAATAGGCAGATAGACCAGTTTGTTGTATGAGTAAGGCAAGTGGGGCAAGAAAGACATTGAAAAGGAGCGGTGCAAGAATGGAGCCTTGAGGTACACCGCAATGTAGAGGGAAAGAGGTGGAAGAGGTGGAGCCTGATTGGACAGCAAAGGTTCGGGAGGAGAGAAAAGCCTGGAACCACTGGTGCTGGAACCATTATGGTGCTGGTGACGAATACTGTGTATACCATGGACTGCCTGAAGAACAAACCAGTCAGTACTTGAGGAGATCAAACTTAAGCTTTCTTTAGAAGCTGAGATGACAAGACTTTGACATTCATACTTTGGACACATTATGTGAAGAGAGAGATCATTAGAGAAAGACGACGTGCTTGGCATAGTAGAAGGTCAACGCAAAAGGAGGGCAGCAATGAGATGGATCGATACAATAACAGCAGCTATGGGTGCCTGTCTATCAACAATGAGCTGCCTGACTGAAGACCGAACACAATTTAGGACAACTATCCAGAAGGTCACCACGAGTCGACACTGACTTGATGGCACTTAACAACAAGAAGTTTAAATGTTTGACTTTGATATTTTAACTTTTACATTGACTTGCCACCAATGAGATACGTATGTGATTATGTCCCTCTGTCCCTTGGGGGTCCTGTGATTAGCATTCTAGGATTTGTTATTTGTGCCACCTTTTTTGTAGATGTGCTACTTGTGTCCATGTTTTTTCTGTGATTGCTGAAATGTTATGGAATGCGTTTTCTGGTTCCATATGTGCCATCCAGGATTATTTGGATTTAGGAGAACATCTTAAGAAAGTCCTCTTTCAGACTGCATGCTCTTTGTAATTTTTATTTTCAGTGACTATCTGTTATAAATTTTATTATTTGTGTATTTATGTACTACCGCTTAGAAATTTTGATAGGTGGATGATAAATGTAATAACCCTTGGTGATCTGCCTACTACACAGAATTTGATCTCACCCAAGCTTGATCATTCTAGTAGTACTCGACTGGCTGTGCTGGCCCTTGTACATGGATCTCTCTGAGCAAGCTGGCAGATTCCCCTTTACAGCTGCCTCAGGAGAGAGGTTGCCTGCAGCAGGGTTCCACTGGTCATGGAGAATCCCATTCCCTGGTCCTTGAGAAGAGTAAGCAGTTGAAAGACTACTTTGGAGCAATAGTTGACACCTTTCTGAAGTCCCAGGAGGGTCTCTACTTCTTTGGCCTATGTGAAAGTTTTGAAAATTTTAGAGAGATTGTATTTCTCTCAGGTTTTGAATGTCAGAAAGGTGGATATAATCACTGCTCTCCTTGAACAAGCAGGAAGTCAGTCCTCATATATGGATGACATCTGCATCGATGGAGCCCGCATTGATTAACTCCCCAGCTTTCAAAGAAAGCCTTTGGGAGTTAGACCATGGTCACCTTCCTGGCCAAAAGTGCCATCTTACTTTATTCTTTTTTTTTCCATGGAGCCCTACAGACGTTCTGTCTGTCTCATCCCTGGTAAAAGATGATTTTTTTTTTTAACCCTTCTCTTAGTGTTTTTGCTCTTTTTGCCGGTCGGTTCACGATCACCTTCTCGCTGCCTGATCACCTGCTCTCGCCTTGGTATTGTGCTTTTTCTTGGGTCCTTTTTCTTTTTTGGTGCACAGGTATTTTCTCACGCCTTCCCTGTCGAAGATGTCCGAGTTTGACTTCCCGGGTGCCGTCTTCCTTGCTGTGTCTTCGGTCTGTGGATTTAAGTAATGTGGTAAATGCTTCATACCATGTCCATAACGGTCCGCCACAGTTGCTGTATCTAGTGCCTTGATGTGGATCACAATGACTCCACTTGCCTGCTGTGCCTGCAGATGTCGAGCAAGAGCAGGAGGAATCATGAAAAGCAGCAGGGGAGCTTTTTAGCTCAAAGGACTCTGCTGCGGTACCTGCATTGATTCTGTTATCGCTGCCCTTGGGGACTGCATCAGACTACTCAGCATCATGTGCACATGCTTGATCCAAGCCCCTAGGTTGCGGATCATTGGACCAGGGTCGTCCTCAGAGGAACTCCTCTGTGGGACGTAGACATCATCCTTATTGAAGTCGAAGTCTGATCCCATAGTCGGGGGCAAGACCTCCGGTCCCCAGCCTCAACCCAGTGCCGAGAGTGATGGCCAGGAATGGCTGTTGAAGCTGCCTCAGTGGGAGGAAACTCTCATCGTGTTGGGGGATCGGACTCGGTCCTCCAATGCAATCACCATTGACGATTCCTCTTCGAGGGAGCTGGCTTTAGGCTCGATGCCTTTGAGGCCTAAACCAGTCACTGCAGAACCTACTGGCATTGAAGCCCTGATGGCACCCTTGGAACACAGCCTGGCTGTCTTCCTTGAAGTGCAGTGGAGCCTGGTGCCCGGAGCTTCCAGGTCATTTGTGCCAACATAGAGACCCTCCACTGTGGGGTCCTCCCCGGAGGACGTCCAGCTGGTGCTGAAACAGTTCACTCGCTCAGAGCCACGTCGGTTGGCCTTCCACTCGAGGCACAACTTGCTCCTTAGCACCTCAGAGTCAGCTTGTCGGGCACCTCTCTCTCCCTTGGCACCGGCAGCTCATCACCCTGATGACCGTCCGGGCCTCGAGGTTTCGTCTAGCTTGTGGGCAGGCTGGGAGACCATGTTACATAGGGTTGTCTCCTCTGAACCGTCTCCCCCTCAGGAGCACTGGAGGTCCTCGCCCAAGGACCTCACGTTACTCAAGTTTGTCTGGGGGATATCGAAGGCCCTGGCCTTTGTGGTGGAGCCAGAGGACAAGCCTCGGTCTGACGATTTGGAGATCCTCCATTACAAGGCCCCGCCAAAGGAGGCATTAACTGTGCCAATTCCCCCCCATCCTGGACAGATGTGGGAAAGCCCAGTGATGGTGCCAATAGTGAGCCGGTGATTAGCCACACCCAATTGACCTGGTTTATTCGTGTTTACTTGTGTCCTCCTTTTTGTCTTTGTCTCCCCTATGCACCCTTTTTAACCCATCTCTTTCTATTTTCTCTTTCCTCTTTCCTGTCCCAATTATGTATTTCCTTTCTTGCTATAGGGCTTGTGCCCATCCCGGTTAGTTTGTACTGTGTGAACCGCCCTGGTGTAATGAAGGGCGATATATCAGTTGAATAAACATAAACATTCCCAGTATCGAGTTGGCAAGAACCTGGACTTTCAGAAGACACAACTGCCTCACAACTCCATGGTGGTGGAGTTGGCCATGAGTCACATAAAGAGTCAGACGATGCACTCCTTGGTGCTGCCTGGTAGGGAGGCCCACATCATGGGCTGGTTTGGCAGAAAGTGCTGCCAGGGCTTGATGCTCACATCCAGACTTACCAGCTGTACATGAACATTTATCTGAGGGACTTTGTGAAGGAGCTCGCTTGGTTCTCAGCTGAACTGGCAGGTGAATCTCTCTTCTTGGTGAAGGAATGCTCCAAATTCGAGACGAGCAGCCTGTGACTGCTTCGAGTCCATGGCTCGTGTGGCTGCGGTGGGCATTAGTGCCCATTGCCTGGCTTGGTTACAATCCTTGGACTTGGAGCAATGGATACAAGATCAACTGGCCAATGTTCCTTGCCGAGGAGAGAACCTCTTCGGCAAACCCATGACTGACAAGGCAGCCGAGGGAGTCGGAATCAGAGTTCATGATCAGGACTAGGTTGTTCCGGAAGACCACTGACCCCTCCCACCAGAAGTCTTCAGGGAAAAAGCCCTTCCACCCGAAAACGAAAAAGGCTTAGGGTCAGGTGGCCAGGGGCAAGGCCTCCATAAGCAGAAAGCCCCCAAGCCCTAAACAGTACCCAGGCACAGCCTGAAGGGGGGGGGGGGCTGCTTTTAAATCCTTGGTCATAGCTCTTCTTCCCCCCCAAGGACCAGGGACCAAGGGGAGGAAGTCTGGTTTACTTCGATCATTTCCACCGATGCCTGTGGGCTGCAGGTGATATGAGAAGGTTACCTTCTGCACTTCGATCAGATGCTCCTTCCTTCTTCCCAGGGGAAGTTCTCATGACCTCCCTGCACAGAGATCTCCTGCAGAAGGAACTCGAGTCCCTGCTCGAGGATTAGGCAGTAGAACCAGTTCCTCTGTCCCTCTGGGGCATGGGATTCTACTCCCGGTACTTTCTTGTCACAAAAAAAAAAACAGGGGGCTTCAAGCCCATCCTGGATCTACGGGACCTAAACTGCTTTCTGGTCAAGAAGTTCAAGATGCTATCCGTTGGAACATTGCTGCCTTAACTCCAGTGGGGAGATTGGCTATGCTTCTTGAATTTTAGATATGCCCACTTCCTGATCCATCCCCGGCAGCATCAGTACATCCCGGTTCGGCACCATCAGTACACCCAGGGTGCTCCCCTTCGGCCTCTCCTTGGCCCCCTGGGTGTTCACCAAGTGCCTGGTGGTAGTCACCGCTCACCTTCGCTTGCTGGGGAGTCTGTCTTCCTCCGCTTGCTGGGAGTCTTTGTCTGTCCAGAGCATCATCTTTCTCCTGCCCTGAACTGGTGTAGTAGGATGATTAGGAAGGTGAAATTTACATACCTGATAATTTTCTTTCCTTGAAACCTGTTAGACCACTCCAGGACCCACTCAGGAAGATTACTCCTACGGGACTGGGAGTGCTTCTGTCTCTTAACTGCATTGTCAGTATCATTGTCTGATGCAGAGTCAATTAAGGTAAGAGAGGCAACAGTTTGTTCAGAGTTGTTGTTTAATACTTTTCTGAGATTTTCATTCTTGCTTTCTGCTTGGGCTTCTCCCAGAGCTGCACCAGAGCATATACTATTGCTGGCATCACTGAAAGTTGCTCTAATCTGCCTTCAGCTAGTATGGCCCATTCATCTGGATTGGTCTAGCAGATTTCAAAGAGAGAATCAGGTATGTAGTTTTCACCACTACCTTCTTTCATCATCTTCCTCTTTTGGAAATTGTGTTTACTTTTTGTGGGGATAATTTTATAATTACCCATTTTAGCAAAAAGAATATGTGTGCTTTCACTGTATGGGCTCTGCTGTATTTTCAAAGAATAAGCTGCTCTTACTTTGACTTTGAAAATCACCCCAGGAAAACAGTGCACAACTTTTCACCTGTTATTTAATGTGTATAATTTTTCTGGATTATAATATGTGAATTTTCAAAGTATGTGCATAAGTGAAAACCTCCACCCAACCTTATCCTCAAGAATGTCTTTTCAAACTGCACGTAAGCTTAACTATATTATATTACTTGCATATCAGACAGGCAGTTTGTTAAAAGCCTATTTTTACTGTTTTATCCCAGTAAATGTCTTGGAAAGTTACTCTCTGTAACTTGGCTTTATCAAGAAATTGAGGTAGTGGCTCAGAAGAGCTTTTAGGATAACTGTCATGGTGAGGATAAGTTCATGGTGCATTTTACATTCCAGCTCTAGAAGCTTCCTATAAGCTTCATGCAGCCATACCATATCAATCAATGAGACTCGAAGGCAGAATATTTTGTAAGTAATGCTGGACTCCAGATATAATTTAGTTTTTCCTTTGTTTTCTACAATTAGATCCAAGAACCCTATTCTGCATCGCAGCTGGAGCAGTACTACAACAGGCAACATAGAAGGGAGTGTGAAACTGCATGAAGGCTCTCAGGTTCTCCTGACCAGTTCTAATGAAATGGCCATTATCCGCTATATTGGCCCTACTGAGTTTGCACCAGGAGTGTGGCTGGGGCTGGAACTCCGCTGTGCTAAAGGGAAGAATGATGGCTCTGTGGGAGACAAGCTTTATTTTCATTGTAAGCCAAACCATGGTGTCTTAGTTAGGCCAAGTAGGGTAACATACCGTGGAATTAATGGAGCAAAACTTGTGGATGATATCTGCTGAACACAGAACTTGCATGCAGTGAGACGGTCTGAGTAAGTAGATAAGAAATGTCAAGCAAAACTTTGCTAACATGAAAATGTGTTTTTTATAACCATGCTGTCGGCAATGTGTATGAAATACTTCTAAATATTTATGTAATAATTTACACATTCTAAGGTATATAAATCCAAGAAGTTACTTTACTGCTCTCCTGTTTGAAAATGAACTTGCTACAGTGTTCAGCATTTTATGTTCCATAGTTTTGCTTATAAATAATTTACCATATAAAGTTGTAGGACTAGCACACTCTTAACAGAAGGTTTTATGATTTGGGTTTGACTTTCTTCTCTTAAATAATGCACTGTGTGTTCTCGTGGTCCATATGGCAAACATTGCTGATCTTTAGCCTGTCCAATAGCAATAAATAAGACTAAGGATTTGCAGTGGGAACAACTGATGAAATTTCAGAGCATTTGTGACTCCTGGTGGCTCTTCTCTTCCTTCTTCAATCGAGGCAAAAATAAAGTGAAAACACATAGAGAAGGATAGGTAATGAGAATGTGCCACTAAAATGCTTCTCTTTTATGAAGTTTTCACAGAACTGAATGAGATATTTTTGAACAGTATGGTCCATAATACATCGGAAATTAAATAAAAAGATGACCTGTAAATTCACAAATGAATTATTATATAGGATTTGGTTTAGGTTGCTGGCAAAAGTGCTTATATATTTCCATGATATACATGGTCTTAAAAAACATTAGCACTTAATAAGCACCTTTGAAACCTCATGCACTTAAATGCCAGTTGAAATCTTTATTCCTCATCCTCTTATGACACTGCCATTGCTACCTGTTAGAGCTGCAGGCTACGATCAGCACAGTTTTTTTCAAAGGGGAATAGCTGAAGCGAAAACTAGCAGTTGTGTGACAGTATAACCAACCATCGTGCTTTGATTATGTGAATGTATCTGTATGCCTATGTCCGAAGAGTATTGTAAATTTGGCTTCTATTCCTGCTGTCTGAATGTAACTAGAATACGTCTTGCTTGTTTTCCACTTCCAGAACACAGTCATTACATATAAAGCACAAGATCGTTAGGTAAAGCTGATCAGGCCATATTTAAAATAAAAAAAACTGCACAGTTGTGGAAAAATCTTTATAAAATTAATCCCTATGTAAAAATATGTAAAGCATGTTTTATATACAGAAAATGACTCCTTGTAAAATTGCTTTGCCAAGTATGTACATATAAATAGTCACAGCAGCAAGATGGGTACACATAGGTTCCCTGGGATATAGATTTTGCAAAGCTGGGTCAGAGTTGCAGTGATTGCATGTATTTTATAAAATACACATGTACACACAGAGTACACACACATTTGTACCTCTGGAGCATGTATAAAGTTGTGTACTATTGGGACTGGTTCTCAGACTCTGTTTTATAAAGTCAGATAGACCCTATATTGCCTTTATAAAACAGGCCTCTGATGAAACGCTAATGTGTGGACAAATGCGTATGCACTGTATGCAGTGCACAGTTTTGTAATGGAGTCCCAAAAAACACAGGCCCAGATAAATGGGATTTTCAATGGTATAGCTTTGCAATTAATCATGGCTTGCACATTCTCAGCTTAATTTCAAACAAACTTTGAAAACATTTGGAATAGTCTGAAAATGTTGCATGCGGATCTAAACAAGTGCACAAATAAGGAGGCAAATTGAAATGTAAGCAGTTTAGTAATTAATTTTCTATATTTAAGTTTAATGTTGAAGTATTTAGCCTTATGGAAATGAACTGGTACTTAAGAGAGCCATAAAGTAGAAACATGTAACATGTTTTTGACTCCATTCACAACACTATTTCCTGTGCGGATATCCAGTTTAGTCCTCCACAATCGGGTTCTGCCCCTCTCACTGCAGCATGCAGACTGGACCAATCAAATCTTCTGTAGTACATCTCCAGCAGGAGCTCCCAGAAGCCCCCCAGTGTGTCCAGTCTCGTTGCAGTGTGTGGACGTAAAAGTGTGTCCTCTGGGCACACTTAGTGACCTTTGCAGGAGCAACACTAGTTAGTTTGTTTTCTAGGATTTATTTGGGGACATTCCTCTATTTCTTTGCTAGATAGCTGTGCCTTTCAAACTGAAAGTAAAAAGAAGCCTGTCTCCCTGGAGCTGTGCCACAGGAGACTAAGAGAAAGTCAGACCTGCTGGCTGCTGTTGCCTGCCTAGACCATTTTATCAGCCCTGGGTGAGCTTCCCCTAGACAGGACGGGGAATTGCCATACCTAAGAAGGCAGTGCCTGGTACTGGGAGATTGTGGATGAATCATCTGATCCTGAGCTGGTAGGAGTTTGCATTTCATTTTACTTTATTGTGTGCAGTGCTCTGCCTGGGATACCAGCGTTTCTGTAGGCTCTCCTGAGCTTATTGGCAGTTTTTTCTACAATCTGCTCGTTTGCCCTTCATTACAGGGTCGTTTTAATTTATTTACATGTTTTTTGGTGACTTTTATATTTTCGCGCCGTTTTTTACCGCGGGTGAAAAAGTGCGGCGGCCATTTTGGATTTCAAAAGTGCTTTTTTTCAGGCAGTTTTGATCACTGTGCACTGGTTCCCCTAGCGTTTTTGGGATTCTTTTTTTTGGCGATTTTGCTCAGGGCACCCCAGGGATCCTGGGATATATTTTGTTTCTTGTAAAAAAAAAAAAAAAAAAAAGAGAAGTTAATTTTAAATCGGGGCTGATTTGCATAGGTCTGCTCAGGTGCTGTGGGCTTTCCTGTGACTGTCCTCTTCTATCCCCCTGGGCAGAGGTGGCCTTGGGATGGCTTCCAAGCCCCAGTGTGTGATTTGTGGAGCCCGCAGGGCGGGGACTGATCCTGGCATCTGCAGGGACTGTGCTGCAGTCCCCTCTGAGTTAGAACAATCAGGGAATGTTCAGGATCCGGTTACCCCTGGGGATGCTTCTAATTCAGGGGACAGTATTCTCTCCCCGAGCATCCCTCAGTCTGGATCGGTACCTCCAGCCAGCGGTTCCGTGGCTATGTCCCAGCAGACTGCTGTTACTACTGCCCCAACTATGGACTTCTCCCCTGATTTTATACTCCTCATGCATCAGGCATTTCGCCTGAGCAGGTCCGGTCAGTTGCCGGCTGTCGGGACCCCCCCTCTTCCCTCGGGGTCCTTGGGGGAGGGTCCTTGTCCTTCTCCGCCCGGGGGCAAGCGGCTCCGGCTGGGGGGTCAAGAGCAGGACGCCCTGGGTTTACTGGCATCAGAGGCGGAGGGCGATCCTGACACTGACATGGAGGAGTTGGAGGATGGGGAGATCCTGGAGCCGGAGGATCAGGCTCGGGTCATTCGGGTGTTCCGTAGGGACGAGCTGGTTCCTCTGGTCACGGAGTCCCTGCAGGCGCTAAACCTTTCGGCGGTGCGGCCCCTGGAGGAGGAGGGTCTTGAGGATCCTCTAATTCAGGCAGTTAGGGATGCCCAGGTGGTTTTTCCCGTCCACCGCGTGGTGGATCAGATGATCCAGGCGGAATGGGAGCACCCGGAGTCTGGTTTGAAGGGGATTCGGACCATGAATCGTCTGTATCCTCTTGCGGATAAGGACAGGGACTTGTTCAAGTCCCCCCGGGTGGATGCTGCGGTTTCCGCGGTGGCCAAGAAAACTACCATCCCGGTTGAGGGGGCGGCGGCCCTCAAGGACGGGCAGGATAAGAAGGTGGATAACTTGCTCAAGCAAACCTTCGCTACGGATGCCGTGTCATTGCAGGCCTCTATTTGTGGGGCTTGGGTGGCTCGGGCGTGTCTGCGGTGGTCACAGCAATTGCGCTCGAGCTCCGGGCTCGACCAGCAGGGTCTGGTGGAGGTGACCCGGTTGGAGTCCGGCTCGGCTTATCTGGCGGATCTGTTTTATGATTTAATCCGCGCGTTGTCTAACAGTATGGCCTCCGCGGTAGCGGCGCGCCGGTCCCTCTGGTTGCGCAGCTGGGCGGCGGACGGTTCTTCTAAGGCCCGCCTCAGTAAGCTGCCGTTTAAGGGCAGATTGTTATTTGGGGAGGCCCTCGAGAAATTGGTAAAGGACCTCGGTGAGTCTAAAGGAGGCCGGCTTCCGGAAGATAAGCCAAGGGCCAATCGGTCCGCCTCGTCGGCGCGGGGATCCTTTCGGGATCCGCGCAGGTTTCGGCCCTCCCGCCAGTGGGCCTCGCAGCGTGGCAGGTTTGGAACGCGTGGCCAAGGATTTCGGGCCTTCAGAGGAGCCGGCAGAGGCTTCTCTGCAGCCGGTTCTTCCTCGGGCTCTTCCTTTGGACGCAAGCCACAATGACGCCAGGCAGGCTCTGGAGGGAGGACCGCTTATCGGAGGTCGCTTGCGCGATTTTCTTTCCTCTTGGGCCCAAATAACGTCGGATCGCTGGGTGCTACAAATTATAGAGGAGGGTTACGCTCTGGAATTTGCGTTCCCTCTTCCAGATTCCTTTGTAATGTCTCCCAGCAGGGGAGAGCAAAAGACGCGGGACATCCGCGTGACCCTGGATCGGCTGTTAGCGCTAGGAGCGGTGGTTCCGGTGCCTCCCTTGGAAAGAGGCGCCGGTCGCTACTCCATTTATTTTGTGGTACCCAAAAAGGGCGACTCTCTGCGTCCGATTTTGGATCTCAAGGGCGTGAATCGCGCGCTCCGGGTCCCGCATTTCCGCATGGAAACCCTGCGGTCAGTCATTGTAGCGGTGCGAAAGGGGGAGTTTTTGACGTCCCTCGATCTCACCGAGGCCTATCTGCACATCCCGATACGCCCAGCCCATCAGCGGTTTTCTTCTCCGCTTCGCGTTCCCGTGGGGCCACTTTCAGTTCAGGGCCATGCCGTTCGGCTTGGCTACGGCCCCGCGCACTTTCACGAAGGTGATGGTGGTGGTCGCGGCGGCCTTGCGCAAGGAGGGCATTTTAGTCCATCCTTACCTGGACGACTGGTTGATACGAGCAAAATCCAGTCGCGAGTGCCGGCGGGTCACGAGCAGAGTGGTAGCACTGCTGCGGTCTCTCGGCTGGGTGGTGAACGAAAGGAAGAGTTGTCTGCGGCCCTCGCAGGACCTGGAGTATCTGGGGGTGCGCTTCGACACTGCTCGGGGGCTGGTGTGCCTTCCCGAGCGCCGCGTCCTGGCGTTGCGGGCTCTGGTCCGACTATTTCGGGGGATGCCCGCTCCGTCGGCGTGGTGGTACCTCCGGCTTCTCGGGACGATGGCGGCGACCTTGGAGGTGGTTCCTTGGGCGCGGTTCCACATGCGCCCGCTTCAGAGGGCGCTCCTTCGGCGCTGGTCCAACCAGTGCGATTCACTACACAAGAGGCTGCCCTGCCCGAAGGCAGTGCGGCGGTCGCTGCGGTGGTGGCTCTCCTCCGAGAACCTGACGCGGGGGATTCCCTTGGAGCCTCCTCTGTGGGTTCCCCTTACCACGGATGCGAGTCTAGTCGGCTGGGGAGCACACTGCGAGACCCGCTTCTCACAGGGGGTGTGGTCCTCGCAGGAAGCGTCTTGGTCGATCAACCGTCTCGAGCTTCGGGCGGTTCGGCTGGCCCTGATGAGCCTGGAACCTCTGGTTCGGGGTCGGGCGGTCCGGGTTTGGTCGGACAATGCCACCACGGTGGCGTACATCAATCGACAAGGGGGCACAGGGAGTGTGGCCCTGGAAACGGAGGCGACGGCCTTGTTCAGCTGGGTGCAGACTCGGCTGCCGGCAATCTCGGCGGCGCACATTGCAGGCGCAGACAATGTACAGGCCGACTTTCTCAGCAGAGTGCGGGTGGACCCCGGAGAGTGGGAGTTAAATCCTCAGGTGTATGCGCAGATAGTTCGGCGATGGGGTCCACCCATCATGGATCTGATGGCGACCTTCCAGTCGGCCAAGACAAGTCGCTTCTTCAGCAGGCGGCGGGAGCGGATGTCCGAAGGACTCGACGCTCTCATTCAGCCGTGGCCGACGTCCGGGATGCTGTATGTTTTTCCCCCCGTGGGCCTTGATCGGCCGGGTCGTCCAGCGCATCGAGTGCCATCAGGGGCGGGTGCTGCTGGTGGCCCCGGATTGGCCCCGGAGGCCCTGGTATGCCGACCTCGTCCGGCTGCGAGACGGCGTGCCGTGGCGCCTTCCGGCGCTGCCGGACCTTCTTCTTCAGGGCCCCTTGCGGATGCCCCAGGTGGCTCGATTCTCGCTTACGGTTTGGCCATTGAGAGGGCTCGGCTGAAAAAGAAAGGTTATTCGCCCGCGGTGATTTCCACCTTGCTGCGGGCAAGAAAGTCGTCCACTTCTCTTACTTATGTCCGAATTTGGAGAATTTTTGAGGATTGGTGCTCCCGGCGTGGAGTTCGGGCGGCGACGGTCTCGGTGCCCGTCGTGCTCAGCTTTCTTCAGGATGGCTTCGAGAAGGGTCTCGCGGCCAGTTCCCTAAAGGTCCAGCTGGCCGCGCTCTCTTGCTATAGAGGCAAGGTCTTGGGCCGCCTTCTGGGCGCTCATGCGGATGTACGGCGTTTCTTGACCGCCGTGTTCCATTTGCGGCCTTCCCGCAGGACGGTGGTTCCTACGTGGGATTTGAATTTGGTCCTGCGGGCTCTGGCTCGGGCACCCTTTGAGCCGTTGCGGAGAGCGTCCTTGAAGGATCTCACGTTGAAGACGGTGTTTCTGGTAGCCATTTGCTCGGCACGGCGCATCTCGGATCTGCAGGCCTTGTCTTGCCGAGAGCCTTTTTTGTCTTTCTCTGCGGAGCGGATTGTGCTCCGTCCGGTTCCTTCCTTTCTGCCTAAGGTGGTGTCTCCCTTTCACCTTAATCAGGCAGTTTTCTTACCAGTGATTTCGGCAGACTCGGTCGAGTCGGTGGACAAAGGGCTACACCGGCTTGATGTGGGTCGCACGCTGCGTCGTTACTTGCAGTCTACCGAGTCCTTCCGGAAGACTGATCGGCTTTTTGTGCTCTTTGGAGGTGCACGGAAAGGGGAGGCGGCGGCTAAGGCCTCCATTGCTAGGTGGCTTAAAGAAGCGATCGCCTCCGCGTATCTGTTGCAGCGGCGGCCGGTTCCGGAGGGTCTCCGGGCTCATTCTACTCGGGCTCAGGCGGCCTCTTGGGCGGAGCATGGTCTGGTTCCGCCAGCGGAGATTTGTAGGGCGGCCACCTGGTCGTCTCTGCATGCTTTCAGCAGGCACTATCGATTGGATGTGTCAGCGGCTCGGGATTCCTGTTTTGGTTCGGCGGTTTTGCGCGCCGGCCTACAAGGTCCCGCCCGGTCTTAACTGCTCTGTTACATCCCGATTGTGGAGGACTAAACTGGATATCCGCACAGGAAATGGAAATTACACTAACCTGGTAATTGTAGTTCCTGTAGGATCCAGTTTAGTCCTCCTTCCCTCCCGAGTATCTGAATGATTTTGCGGCGCGCTATCCCGAGCAGGGGTTTCTAAGATGGGTTGCGTCCCGTTCGGACGATAGCGGCAGTCGGGCATTCCAGCTATGGCTCTTCCCTTTCCTTGGGGTTCCATAAGCTCCTTGGTTCCTGGGGGGGGAGCTTGGTGTAAATTTAAGGGCGTCGACTACGGCGCCGGGCAGTGTTCTGACTTCCTCGTTTGGGGAGGGAGTTGGTTATTCCAGAGGGGGAAAGTCCTGATTAATGTTATTCTAATGATAATTTCATGTGTTGCTTCGTTAAGTATGCTTTGTTACTAGTACACTGGGGGGCTTCTGGGAGCTCCTGCTGGAGATGTACTACAGAAGATTTGATTGGTCCAGTCTGCATGCTGCAGTGAGAGGGGCAGAACCCGATTGTGGAGGACTAAACTGGATCCTACAGGAACTACAATTACCAGGTTAGTGTAATTTCCATTTTTATAGCTTAATAGCTTGAATGCTGAGAAAGATGTACATTCTGACAAATCCTAGGTATTCAAGTCTTTTTACTAAACTGTGGTAGGTTTTTGCACTTTCTGCATGCAATAAGCGCAAAAGCTGTGTGCTTTCAGGTGTGGCCAGCATGTCCCTGACAGTTACGACACAGAAAAGTTCCTTTCTCCAGGACCAAGCCAGGAAGTCAATCCTCATATATGGGTGACATCGGCGCCGACGGAGCCCCCGTGCGGAGCATTTCCCCAGCTTTCAAAGAAAGCCTGTGGGAATGTAGCGTGCATGCGCGGTCCCCTTCCTGCCCAAGGGTGCCATCTTGCTCAGACTTTCTTTTTCTGCGGAGCCCAACGGACGTGAGTTCGTGTCACCCGGGAAAAGTTGAGTTTTTTCAGTGATTATCCGGTTCGACGCCGGTTCCCCTTCCCGCCTGGGCTCAGTACACCGGTCCAGAGTTTTGATTTTCGTTTTTTGTCCTTCGTGACTAGCGTTCGCGCTCTTTTTGTGTTTTCACTGACAGCCCGGTCTTTTGACCTTGCAGGGGCCCTTTTTCCCCTGATGGCTGCCAGCGGGTTCAAAAAGTGTGATCGGTGCAAAAAACTAATGTCTTTCACCGACACACATGACTGCTGCCTCTGTTGCCTTGGGCCCGACCATGACAGGCTGGCCTGTGGCCCGTGCGGCAAGATGTCGTCGAAGGCGCTTCGGAGCCGTCAGCATCAACATGAGAGAATTTTCTCAGAGTCCGCATCCGGCCGGGCCCGGACTTTGTCAGAGGCCTCGACATCTTGGGAGTCTGAGCCCGAGCGCCGTCGGGGTTCCTCTGAGAGGGAGTCTCTCACTTGGGAGCACAGAAGGAAGAAGAAGCTCACGGTGTCGGTGGAGGCTCCTGGTTCCTCGAGGGCCAGGTCGCATAGCACTGACCGCCGCCCCAGGCTCTCGGAATCGGAGAGGCCGTCCAAGTTACCTCGTGTGGAGCCGGAGTCCCCGAGTCATGTAAGTGCAGTTGTCCTCGTGGACTCTCCTCCTGGGGAGCCGACGTCGGGCCCCGAGTTGGGGGCTGCTGAGTCTCCTGAGCTTGGACTCAGGTTGACGGCCTTGGAGAGCAGCTTGGCTGCCTTCATGGAACAGCAGCGGGTGCTGATCGCCAGTCTGGCCGCTGCATCTGCACCGACCACCGGGACCTTGATGTCTAAGTCGACCCCAGAGACCGAGCCAATCCTCGAGTCAATGAAGTCTCAAGTTCATCCTCGGTCAAGGTCCCCCTCGACCTCCCGTGCGGGGCCGAGGTCGTCGACGCCGATACCCTCGGCGTCGAGTGGCACCGAGGCCCACATGGCCGGAGCCGCTCAATTCCTCCTCGGAGGAGTCGGCGTGAGAGACAGAGGATGAGGAGTCCCCGGACACCTTCCGGACCCGGTGCGTCCCTTCGGACTCACTAGAGTCTGAACCTCGGAGATGGTCCCACCCCCCGGAGGATACCCGGTTCTCGGACTTCGTCAGGGACATGGCCTCGACGCCGGTTCTTAGCAAACGGGTCGATTCCATTTATCGAGTCTGTAAGAGCCCTGGGTTCCAAAAGGCGTAGGTACCACACAACTCCATGGTTGTGGAATCGGCCATGCACTGCCTGAAGAGTCAGAAGATGCACTCCTCGGTGCCCCCCCTCCCCCCGGCCAGGAGGCCCAGAACCTGGATGCCCTCGGTAGAAAGTGCTTCCAGGGCTCTATGCTATCTTCCCGTGTCCAGACCTACCAGCTGTACATGGGCATGTACATACGAGACCTGGCAAAGGAGATTGCCAGATTCTCAGCTGGCCTTTCCGAAGATCCTTTGCAGAGGTTCAAGGCTTTGTCAACAGGGATCTGAGAGTGCTCGAAGTTTATCTCTCGAGCAGCCTATGATGGCTTCGAGGCTTCGGCCCGGGTAGCCGCTGCCGGCATCGGTGCACGCCGTCAGGCCAGGCTGTAGTCATCAGACCTGGAGTCATGGGTGCAGGACAAGTTGGTCGATGTCCCCTGCCGAGGTGAAAACCTTTTTTGTAAGCCCATGACTGAAAAGGTTGCAGAAATCGAGACTGAGACTCTCACCAGGACAAGGCTGTCCAGGAAGACTTCTGCCCCTTCTCAGAAAAAGAAGGGCTCGGGAAAGAAGCCCTTTTTCCCGAGGAAGGGTGCTGCCTACAAATCCTACCCTCAATATCAGGCCTCTCCAGCTCCCCAACATGGCCAGCAGGCCAAGGGGCAGGGGCATGGGCCCCATAGGCAGAAGACCCCCAAGCCGCTAGCTTCGGCTCCTGCACAGCAGGGAGCGGGGTTTTGACTCCCACAGCATAGCCTCTTCTCCACAGCTGGCTCCACTCAGCACAGGAGGTTGGCTGACCCTGTACGCCTACAGGTGGCCAGCAATTACAGGGGATACCTGGGTACTCAGCATAGTCCAAAAGGGCTACATGCTCCACTTCCATCAGCTAGCCCCCTCCTACTTTCCAGGGGAGCCTCCAAGACTCCCTCTGCACAGAAACCTCCTCTTTCAGGAGTTGGCAAGTCTTCTAAAGGAAGAGGCGGTGGAACCGGTGCCTCACCACCTGGAAGGGCAAGGCTTCTACTCCAGGTACTTCCTTATACCAGAAAGGACAGGAGGCCTCTGGCCTATCCTAGACTTGCGCAACCTAAACAAGTTTTTGGAGAGAGAAAAGTTCAAGATGCTTACCCTTGGGATACTGCTGCCCTACCTCGAGCAGGAAGACTGGCTATGCTTCTTAGACCTAAAGGATGCTTATACTCACATCCTCATTCACCCAGACCACAGGCAATATCTCAGATATGTGGTGGGAGGAAACCATTTTCAGTACAGGGTACTTCCCTTTGGCCTAACTTCCGCCCCCAGGGTTTTCACCAAATGCCTGGCGATGGTGGCGGCCTGTCTCAGGAATCAGGGAATTTTTGTCTTCCCATACCTGGATGACTGGCTCATCAGGGGCCAGTCTCTCCAGGAGGCCAGACAAGCCACTCTGCGCACTGTCTTCTTCGGTGTCTGGGCTTTGACGTAAACTGCGCAAAGTCCACTTTGCTCCCCTCACGGAACCTAGAGTTTATAGGGGCAAGATTAGACACCCTGCAAGCAAGAGCTTACTTGCCCGAGGATAGGGCCCACAGACTGATGGACTTGGCCAACCCAGTTCCAAAGCAATTCTCAGGTCTCCGCCAGGCACTTCCTGCGGCTCCTGGGCCACATGGCATCCACGGTACATGTGACTCCGAATGCCCGTCTGCACATGTGGGTGCCTCGGTGGTGCCTCATTGGGTGCAGGCCACAGGCGACCTCCAAGACAGAGTAAAGGTGTCCAAACCACTTTTGGACTCCTTGAAATGGTGGCTACATCTCCCAAACCTTCTCAGGGGGAATACCTTTTCAGGCCCCAGCACACACAAGGGTGCTGATGACCGATGCTTCCTTAAAGGGCAGGGGTGCACATTGCCAGGGCACATGCACTCAAGGCCTTTGGTCTCCTCAGGAGGCCTCACAGCAGATCAATCTTTTGGAGCTGCGAGCAATCCGCTTAGCTCTACAGACTTTTTCTCATGCCCTCTCTCACCAGTCTGTCTTAGTACAATTGGACAATCAGGTAGCAATGTTCTATGTGAACAAGCAAGGGGGCACGGGGTCCAGGCTCCTATGTCAGGAGGCGCAGGCCCTTTGCTCCTTTGCAGTCAAATGAGGCATGTTTCTCAAAGCAGTTTATCTACCTGGTCAGGAGAATTTCTTAGCAGACAAGCTAAGCAGGATTCTCCAGCCCCACGAATGGCAGTTGAATCCATTGGTGGTCCAACAGGTCTTCCTACGATGGGGACTTCCATCCATCGATCTCTTTGCAAGTCCATTGAACCGTCAGCTGCCCAGGTTTTGCTCCAGACAGCCGCATCCCCTGAGAGTGGCAGCAGATGCTTTTCTGATCTCTTGGTCTACGGGCCTCCTATATGCATTTCCTCCCACACCCCTGGTGGCCCGAACTCTGTTCAAGATTCTCCGGGACAATGCCTCGTTGATTTTGGTAGCTCCCAGATGGCCGAGGTAACCATGGTTTCCACTTCTGCTACAATTGGCGGTGGAAACTTCTTTCCCTCTGGGGTTACAACACGATCTCCTGTCTCAAGACCAGGGTTCCCTTCTGCACCCCAATCTCAGGTCCCTCAATCTGATGGCCTGGCTGCTGAAAGGATAGTGCTCGCTCCCTTGCTTCTACCTAAGGAGGTTGAAGAGGTAGTTTTGGCCTCTAGGAAGCAGTCCACCAGAAAGTCCTATGCCCTCAAGTGGCGTAGATTCACAATATGGTGTGCTCAGCATAGTGAAGATCCTTTCTCCTGCCTTGTGCCAGTAGTACTGCAGTATCTACTTCACCTGTCAGACCTAGGCCTGAAGTCTAACTCTGTTCGTGTTCACCTCAGTGCTCTGTCAGCGCACCACTCCCTGGTGGAGGGACAGTCTGTCGGCTCACCCCTTGGTGTCCCGCTTCCTCAGAGGTCTGTTTCTTCTCAAGCCTCCGGTTCGTTCACCAGCGACTGAGTGGGATTTGAACGTGGTCTTGCAGCAACTTACTCGCCCACCGTTTGAGCCGATGGCTACTTGCGATTTGCGCTTCCTTTCTTGGAAAGCACTCTTCCTGGTGGCTCTTACCTCGGCCAGACGTGTGAGTGAACTACAAGTTCTGGTTTCTGATAGACCGTACACATGGTTTTATAAGAACAGGGTGATCCTACGGACCCACCCGAAGTTCCTTCTAAAAGTGGTCTCCTCTTTCCACCTCAACCAGGAGGTGGTTCTTCTGACCTTTCCCAGGCCGCATACCAGCCAGGCTGAAACAGTCTTGCATACCCTGGACTATAAGAGGGCGTTGTCTTTTTACATAGAACGTACGTGGGGGCATCGGAGAGCTACTCAGCTCTTCTTCTCCTTTGACCCTAATAACCTGGGGTTACCTGTCTCCAAGCGTACGTTGTCCACTTGGATAGCAGATTGTATCGCCTGGGCGTACAAGGCAGCCGACCTCCCCTTGCAGGGTCGAGTCACGGCCCACCGTGTCAGGGCGAAAGCCACGTCACTAGCTCATCTCCGCTCTGTTCCGTTGGCAGACATCTGCCGGGCCACTACTTGGTCTTCAAGCCAGACTTTTGCAGCCCACTACTGCCTCGAGAGAGAGAGTCCCGAAGGGACAGTGCTTTCGGACAGGCGGTACTCTGTAATCTCTTTGAGGTTTAGGCAACTCCTACCCTCCGGCGCTTGTGTTGGGCTACCGTATGGGGGGCGTTCTCAGAGGATATTCTTCTCACAAATGCTGAGGCTCTTGAGAGGGAGCCATTTTTTCAGCTTAAGGTTCCCAGTAGCCTAGAGCTGGGGACTCCCATATGTGAGGACTGACTTTGTGCTTATTCCTGGAGAAAGAGTAGTTACTCACCTGTAACAGGTGTTCTTCAGGAGCAGCAGGAATCAGTCCTCACAATCCTCCCTCCTCCCCTGGAGTTGCAGTCATATACTTCATTTTCATTTTTGCTGTCTTTTAGCTATGTCATCAGACTGAGCAAGATGGCACCTTTGGGCGGGAAGGGGACTGCGCATACGCGCTGCATTCCCAAAGGCTTTCTTTGAAAGCTGGGGAAATGCTCCGCACGGGGGCTCTGTCAGCGTCGACGTCACCCATATGTGAGGACTGATTCCTGCTGCTCCTGGAGAACACCTGTTACAGGTGAATAACTACTCTTACCATGCATTACGTTCATTAGCAGCTAGCGCGGGTATGCTTAACTTCTCCTCTTGAAATGGCATTAAGTGTGCCTGACCCACATGAATTGCCAGTACACTCTAAGTACTGCATGCTGACCGCAATGTGCAGTCCAGGCTTACTCTCCACCCATAACCTGCCCAGTCTCGAGTGAAACAGATGTCATGGGATTTTTACAACAGTAGCTATTTTTAATACATTGTAACCATTACTACTGGCCCCCCACTAACGTTTACTGCATGTTAAAATCTGTGATCTCCAGGAACAAGCAGGAATGAGTCTTCACATATGGGTATCGTCGGTACCGACGGAACCCTGCGCGGGAACGCTCCCCAGCGTCCAAAAGAAAGCTTTTGGGAGCATCCCACAGTGCCGGCGCACTGCCTTCCCGCCTTTCCTAACTGCCTCTCCCCAGTTCTTCTTTTCCGCGGAGCCAGCAGGTTGTGTTTCCTGTCACCGCTGAAGAATTTCTTATTTTCTTTTATTTTTCTTTAGTCGCGTGTCTGCCTTCTCGATTCCGAACTGGTACCACCGGTCTTTTTTCTTTCTTTAAAAAAAAAAAAAAAAAAAAAACCCACTCTTTTCAGTGCATTTTTTTCTTCTGGGGCCTTAGGCCTACAGATATATTTTTCCTCATGGAAAACCCCGCCTCCGGGTTTAAAAAGTGCACGAAGTGCAGTAGCAAAATTTCTGTCACTGGCACCCATGACTGGTGTCTAAAATGTTTAGGTCCTGACCACTCCATTGCGGATTGTGAGTCCTGTTCCATGATGTCTAAGAGAGGGTTACAAAATCGGGCAGCCAAGCTCAGTACTCTGTTTCCCTCCGATGCAGCTTCTGTGGCATCGACGTCTTCCAGGGCTTCTTCTTCATCCCATGGATCTCAGGTAACCAAACTTAAATCTGGCCGGTCCTCAAACAGTTCATCTCCCTCTAAGTATCGAGATGCCCCCGGGCTTACTCTTGAGGAATCCACACTGGCAAAATTACCCCGGTGGGAGGCTCCAGCTTCCAAAGCTCTACCTATGGGGTCACAGGTTAACATCGATGGCTCGGCCTCGACCGATCACCTGTTAGAATGTTCTGGGGTACCGGCGGTTACCACCGGTACCAACATCCAGACATTGGTGGCGTCAATGGATCAGAATATTCTGACCATGCAGCGTGCCATCACGGCATTCATACAAGCTGCGACGCCTACGGTACCGCAACAAACCCCGTTGTCAGTACCGATTCCGGTACCGGATCCGAAATCGGTTCCGATACCGGTACCGCTTGCATCGACATCAGCATCGACGGCAGCGGTACGCTATCCAGTGATGCCCATCAGTACCGACTCGGTACCGATTACTCCCGATGTCGATACCTCCCGGTACGCCTATCGGGCTCTGCGAGAGCATCCAGACAGTCGATACTTTGATTCCTCTGAAGACTCTGATACTTCAGAGGCCTCAATTGAAGCATCGGGGATCCTTCCTCAGGAACCCTCTTCTCCAAAAAGGAGAATGTCTCCTCCTGAAGACTTGTCTTTTCAGGACTTCATTAGGGAGGTGGCCAAAGGCCTGTCCATCTCAGTGACCTCTGAAACTGAACCTAGAGCCAAAAAATTAGATATCCTTCAATATCCTAAGGCTCCTAAAGAGGCAGCCACCTTACCAATACATGAGATTCTTTATGATCACATGTTGGGCATATGGGAGACTCCTCTTTCCACCTCCCCTCATTCTAGAAGGTTGGACACCATGTATCGTGTTCCTCCTTGTCCTGGGTTTCATAAGACTCAGCTTCCTCACCACTCCATTGTGGTAGAGTCTGCTATGAAAAAGATCAAGAGTACAAAAAGGCACTCCTCTGCTCCTCCAGGAAGAGAATGCAGAACCCTAGATGCCTTTGGCAGGAAAATCTTTCAGGCCAGTATGCTTGTAGCCAGAATCAACTCCTATAGTCTCTATATGGGGATGTTTCTAAAAGAAGTTACAGATCATCTGCAAACCTTATCTCCTTTTATGTCAGAAGATAAGAGAGAAGAATATATCACCTGGCTTAAACATGCACAAGATGTATCCAAGTTTTCCAACCGTGCAGCCTTTGACTCTTTTGAGGGTGCCAGTAGAGCCTCGACTATTGCCATAGGTGCACGCAGAGTTGCTTGGTTGCAAGCCTCTGATTTGGAATCCTGGGTACAGGATGGTCTAGGTAACCTTCCCTGTACAGGGGAAAACCTGTTTGGCAAAGATTGGCAAGCAAAGGCCAACCAGATGGATGCTGAAAATTCTGCTTTAGATAGACTTTCAAAGTCTACTGCTGCTCCTTTTAAAAAGAGGTTGTTCAAAAAGGGATCTTTCCCAAAAAAAGGGAAATTTTCTTCTGGTTATGGTCAGGCCTCTTCTCAAGGTCGTTCTGCTACAAAGAGACAGCAACAACCAAAACAGGCCAAACCTCAGGCTGCGAGGACTGCTATGGCCCAACAGCCTCAGCCTCCTCAGGGCCTTTGACTTTCCACTAGAGAACTTAGCCTTTCTGGCTCTAGAACATCCAGAGCCTCTCACCATCCCAGGAAGGTTAGCTCACTTTGCTCCCAGATGGGAACAAATCACAGCAGAGCAATGGACCCTCTCCATCATAAGGGATGGGTACAAGCTTCATTTCTTAAACCTTCCTCCTCACACCATGGTGAAACAGTTCAATTCTCCAACATCTCTCCTCAACCTTCTAGGTCAAGAGATTGCTACCCTTGTTTCCCAAGGGGCAATAGAAAAGTACCCCTTCTTCAACAGGGCTCAGGGTTCTACTCCCCCTATTTTCTCATTCCAAAGAAAACGGGGGGCTACAGACCCATATTAGATCTCAGAGAATTGAACAAGTTTCTATGCAAGGAGAAATTCAAGATGACTTCTCTCGGAACTCTCCTTCCATACCTCCAGAGTCAGGACTGGCTTTGTTCTCTAGATCTCAAGAATGCGTACACCCATGTTCTCATCCATCCAACACACAGAAGGTTCATAAGAACATAAGAACATAAGATATGCCATACTGGGTCAGACCAAGGTCCATCAAGCCCAGTATTCTGTTTCCAACAGTGGCCAATCTAGGTCATACGTACCTAGCAGTTTCCCCAAGGGACACAGGTTCCACAATGCTTGTATTGGTTCAAGCATTGATATCCTGGGTCCCTTCTTAATAATGGTTTATGGACCTTTCCTCCAGGAACTTGTCCAAACCTTTTTTAAACCCAGCTACACTAACAGCCTTTACTACATCCTCCGGTAACAAATTCCAGAGTTTGATTACACGTTGAGTGAAAAAATATTTTCTTTTATTAGTCTTAAATAGTTTACCCTGTAGCTTCATTGCATGTCCCCTAGTCTTTCTATATTCTGATAAGGTAAACAATCGATCTACGTTTACCCGTTCCACTCCGTTCATTAATTTATAGACTTCTATCATATCTCCCCTCAGCCGTCTCTTTTCCAGGTTAAAGAGCCCCAACCTTTTTAGCCTTTCTTCATAGGAGTAGCCTTCCATCCCCTTTACCATTTTGGTGGCTCTTCTCTGAACCTTTTCTAAAATTGCTATATCCTTTTTAAGATATGGCGACCAGAATTGCACACAATATTCAAGGTGCGGTCTCACCATGGAACGATATAGAGGCATTATAATATCTTTTGTTTTATTTTCCATTCCTTTCCTTATCATACCTAGCATTCTATTTGCTCTCTTGGCCGCCGCTGCACACTGGCCGAGGGTTTTAACATGGTATCCACAAGGACGCCTAAATCTTTTTCTTGGGTGGTGGTTCCTAATGTGGAACCTTGCATCGTGTAACCATAGTTTGGGTTGTTCTTCCCTAGGTGCATAACCTTGCACTTCTCCACATTAAATTTCATCTGCCATTTTGATGCCCAGTCTTCCAATTTATCAAGATCCTCTTGCAATTTTCCACAATCCTCCTGGGTTTTAACAACTTTAAATAGTTTTGTGTCATCAGCAAATTTGATAACCTCACTCGTTATTCCACTTTCCAGGTCATTTATGAATATGTCAAAAAGCAGCGGACCCAGCACAGATCCCTGGGGTACACCACTATTCACCTTTCTCCATTGGGAAAATTGGCCATTTAGCCCTACCCTCTGCTTTCTATCTTTTAACCAGTTCCTGATCCACAGTAGTACACTGCCTCCTATCCCATGACTCTTTAGTTTTGCCAAAAGTCTCTCATGAGGGACCTTGTCAAAGGCTTTCTGAAAGTCCAGATACACAATATCAACCGACTCACCTTTGTCCACCTGTTTATTCACTCCTTCAAAAAACATAACAGATTAGTAAGACAAGATCTTCCTTGTCTAAAGCCATGTTGGCTGTCTCCCATTAGGTCATGACTATCTACATGCTGAGTAATTTTATTCTTTATGATGGTTTCTACCATTTTTCCCGGTAATGATGTCAGGCTCACCGGTCTGTAGTTTCCCGGATCACCCCTCGAACCCTTTTTAAAAATTGGTGTTACATTGGCGATCCTCCAATCCTCAGGTATTAGAGATGATTTTAATGATAGTTCACAGATTACTGATAGCAGGTCTGCAATCTCAAATTTCAGTTCTTTCAACACCCTTGGATGTATACCATCCGGCCCAGGTGATTTGCTACTCTTCAGTTTATCTAATAGTTGTAAGACATCTTCCCGATGTATCGATATTTCCTTCAATTCTTCCACACCTTTAAATACCACTTCAGTCGTGGGTAACATCCCTACATCTTCCTCAGTAAAGACCGAAGCAAAGAATTCATTCAGTCTCTCCGCTATCGCCTTGTCGCCTCTTAGTGCTCCTTTAACCCCTTTATCATCTAATGGACCAACTGACTCTCTCACGGGTTTTTTGCTACGAATGTACTTGAAAAGGTCTTTATTTCGCGTTTTTGCTTCCGCAGCAAGCTTCTTCTCAAATTCTCTCTTTGCCTGCCTTATCAATGCCTTGCATTTGACTTGCCAGTGCTTGTGCTGTTTCCAGGTTTCATCATTTGGCTCTTTTTTCCATTTCTTGAAAGATGCTTTTTTGGCAACAACAGCCTCTCTGACCTCAGCTTTAAACCATGCTGGCAATTTTTTGGACTTCCTTCCACTTTTCTTAAAGCGTGGAATACAGCTGGTCTGGGCTTCCAAGATAGTATTTTTCAACAACACCCAAGCTTGATGTACGTCTTTAACCTTTGCAACTGCTCCTTTTAGTTTTTTCTTAACTGTTTTCCTCATTCTATCATAGTCTCCCTTTCGAAAGTTAAAGGGTAGTACTGTGGATTTCCTTACTATCCCTCCTCCACTAATTAAATCAAAGGCGATCATGCTATGATCACTATTGCCAAGTGGCCCCAACACCCTTATCTCTTGCACTACATCTGGTGTTCCACTAAGGACTAGGTCTAATATTGCTTCCCCTCTGGTTGGTTCATGAACCAGCTGCTCCAAGAAGCAGTCATTTATTTCATCTAGGAACTTTATCTCCCTAGCATGTCCTGTTGTGACACTGACCCAGTCGATGCCGGGGTAATTGAAATCACCCATTATTATTACTGCACTGTAACTTTTGCTAGCTTCCTTGATTTCTTTGAGCATTTCATCATCCATTTGTTCATTCTGGCCAGGCGGACGATAGTACACCCCCACTGCCATCGCCTTCCCCTTTTTACATGGAATTTCAATCCATAGAGATTCTACAGCAAATTTTGTTTCTTGCAAAACTTTAATCCTTTCTGACTCAATGCCCTCTCTAACATAGAGCGCAACCCCTCCACCAATTTGATCAGCTCTATCATTTCGATATAGTTTGTACCCAGGTATCACAGTGTCCCACTGGTTGTCCTCCTTCCACCATGTCTCTGATATTCCAATCATATCTAACCTCTCGTTTAGTGCTATATATTCTAACTCTCCCATCTTGTTTTGTAGACTTCTAGCATTTGCATACAAGCATTTTAGAGACTGTATTTTATTCATATTAATTTGGCTATTGGTAGACATGGGTAATTTGGGATCTTTAAGTTCTGTCTGCTCCATACTCGAGGGCATTTGGGCTACTTTACTCTTTTTTGGAACCTCTCTGCTTTTTGTAGTATCCTTCAAGGATACATTCTTCCGAACCATGCGCTCTTGGGCGACTGTCGGCTTTCCCCTATTATCTAGTTTAAAAGCTGCTCTATCTCCTTTTTAAAGGTTAATGCCAGCAGCCTGGTTCCATCCCGGTTAAGGTGAAGCCCATCCCTTCGGAAGAGCCCCTCCTTTCCCCAGAATGTTCCCCAGTTCCTAACAAATCCGAACCCCTCATCTCTGCACCATTGTCTCATCCACGCATTGAGACTCCGGAGCTCTGCCTGCCTATTGGGTCCTGCGCGTGGAACGGGAAGCATTTCGGAGAACGCTACCCTGGAAGTTCTGGATTTCAACTTCCTACCTAAAAGCCTAAAATTAGCTTCCAGAACCTCCCTACCACATTTTCCTATGTCATTGGTACCAACATGTACCAAGACAGCAGACTCCTCCCCAGCACTATCTAAGACCTTATCTAGGTGGCGTGTGAGGTCCGCTACCTTCGCACCAGGCAGGCATGTTACCAGGCGATCCTCACGTCCACCAGCCACCCAGCTATCTACATGCCTAATGATCGAATCACCAACTATAACTGCTGTCCTAACCCTTCCCGCATGGGCACTTGGCCCTGGAGAAACCTCCTCGGTGCGAGAGGGGTTTACATCACCTGGAGGACAGGTCCTAGTTACAGGATCACTTCCTGCCACACCAGGGTGATGCTCTCCTGTCACGTGACCTCTCTCCTCCATGGCAACAGGGATGCTGCCAGACTGGAGCTGGGACTTCAGGACTATATCCCTGTAGGTCTCGTCTATGTACCTCTCTGTCTGTCTTATGTTTTCCAAGTCTGCTACTCTAGCCTCTAGAGAACGGACTCGTTCCCTGAGAGCAGAGAGCTCCTTGCACCTAGTGCACACGTAAGACCTCTCACCAGCTGGGAGAAAATCATACATGTGACACTCAATGCAA
This sequence comes from Ichthyophis bannanicus, assembly GCA_033557465.1. Classification (NCBI taxonomy): domain Eukaryota; kingdom Metazoa; phylum Chordata; class Amphibia; order Gymnophiona; family Ichthyophiidae; genus Ichthyophis; species Ichthyophis bannanicus. Next base: position 207,115,830 of record CM066033.1, read on the forward strand.
AAGACTGGAAAGCCCACATCCCGCTGCTGGACTGCTGTCTGCATCTTAGTTTTAAGTTTGTGTTTAGATCTTTAAGTTCTATATGTACTAAAGGGTGCAATGGATATTTATACCACTAAAACTGTACCTAAGAAGTTTAATATACCTTGTTCACCTGAAGCTTAATTAATCTCAGGTCCTTGGTGTATGACTGATTTGGGTAATGAGCTTCACCTGAGAGCACCTCCTGTCTTTTAAGTTGTGCAAGTACCTATAAAGCTGTGATTTGCCCAGGGGAGGGTGGGTGTGGGGAGGGAGGGAGGGATATAACACTTATTAAGAAAGGGCTGCTACACAGTACCTTGTCCTGTGCTGCTGAGGAAAACTATATTCTGATTTGATTTAAATTATAGCTCTTTGCTGCTACTAGGCTCTAACCTATTATGAAATTTAAACTACAAGCTCTCCGCTGGATTCTAAATTTAACCAGAAAGCTCTCTTCTGTGTTTTAATTTGAAAACTAAAAGTACTTTGCTGATGCTAGGCCCTGAGTGACTATGAAATTTAAACTACAGCTGTCTACTGGGTATGAAAGGTAACCAGAAAGTTCTCTTCTGTGTTTTTAAATTGAATCTTAAACTGTTGCTACTAGGCCCTGACTGATTTAACAAAAAAAAATAGTGGGTTCACAGATTAATTAGCTTTAAAAGAAAAAAAATTCCTTTCAGAAAAATTCCCAGAAGTATATACTCACAATTTCAGATTTCTCTCCAGAAGTAACAGCCCCCCTTTCCAGTCCTTCAAGACCAAGTCCTTCAAGTTCCTTCGGTTCCTTTACCAAGCTAAGCACTACCAATACAAAGTGCTTCCTTTCAGTCTGGCCTCTGCTCCAAGAGTGTTCACAAAATGCATGGCAGTAGTAGCTGCATTCCTGCGCACTCTAGGAATATTCGTATTCCCATATCTGGACGACTGGCTCATCCGAGCTCCATCCCAGTCAGAGGCCCAGACTTCCCTGGCCTGCACAAGGCGTGTTCTTCAGTATCTGGGACTGGTAATCAACATTCCAAAATCCCATCTCACCCCTACTCAGTCTCTAGAGTTCATAGGGGCCTTACTGGATACCACAACTGCAAGGGCCTATCTTCCCCAGGCCCGTTGCCTACGCTTGGTGCAGTTAGCCTCCCAGATTCAGTTAAAATCCCATTTAACTGCTCGAGAGATGTTGCAACTCTTAGGCCACATGGCATCCACGGTGCATGTGGTTCCTTATGCTCACCTTCACATGAGGGCAGCTCAGTGGACTCTATCCACCCAATGGACCCAGGCCTCAGGTTGCCTGTCAGACAAAATAGCAACCTCCAGTCGCCTCTTTTGGTCCCTCCTCTAATGGAAGTCCACTCAAAATCTGTTGCTGGGGTCCCCCTTTCAACAGGCATTACCCCAAGCAACCCTTACAACAGACGCCTCTCCAAAGGGTTGGGGAGCTCATCTACAAGATCTCTCCACCCAGGGCATCTGGTCTCCACAGGAGACATCTCTACATATCAACCTCTTGGAGCTCAGAGCAATCTTTCTAGCTCTCAGAGTCTTCCACTCCCTGCTCAGCTACAAGACAGTCCTCATCCACACGGACAACCAGATAGCCATGTTCTACGTGAACAAGCAGGGAGGGACTGGCTCTCTGTCGCTTTGCAACGAAGCTCTGAGATTGTGGGCCTTCGCCAGAGAGCATCAAATCCATCTCATGGCAGTGTATCTTCCCGGGGTTCAAAACTCTTGGGCAGACAGACTCAGTCGAGTTCTGCTTCCGCACGAATGGTCCCTCCATGGGGACCAGATAGCCAGGATTTTTCGGATTTGTGGTACCCCAGACATAGACCTGTTTGCAAGTCCGTGGATTGCCAAACTTCCCCAGTTTTGTTCCAGGATTCCATGTCAGGGAGTTCAGGCCAGGGATGCCTTCCTCCTTCATTAGGGGCAAGACTTCCTCTATGCCCTTCCATCTATTCCCCTCATCCCCAAGACTCTGTTCAAGCTCCAGAGAGAAAAGGGGTCTATGATCCTCATAGCACCACTTTGGCCACGCCATGTGTGGTACCCTCTACTTCTGCATCTCTCTCAAGCTCCCTCCCTAGACCTGGGGTCTGCTCCAGATCTCCTCTCCCAGGAGGAGGGAACCTTGTGGCGCCCAAATCCTCAGTCTCTTCATCTCAGGGCCTGGTTGCTGAAGGCCTAGACCTTCAGGATTTACACCTTTCTCAGCAAGTGAAGGATATCCTTCATGCTTCCAGAAAGCCTTCCACCAGACATTCATATGCTTTTAAATGGAAAAGGTTTTCCATTTGGTGTGCAGAGAAGGGTCTCAACCCTCTTGCAATACCTTTGAATTCTTTACTAGACTATTTGCTGCATTTATCCCATGCAGGCCTTAAAACAAATTCAATCAGGGTCCATTTGAGTGCTATTGCAGCATCCCTTAAGCCTCTCAATGGACAACCTATTTCCTCTCATCCTCTTATAGCAAGATTCATGAGAGGCCTTCTTTTGATTAAACCTCCCATTAGACCATCTCCAGTGGCATGGGACTTGAATCTGGTTCTTGGCCAGCTTATGAAGCCACCCTTTGAACCCTTAGCTACTACCTCCTTGAAATTCCTTTCCTGGAAGGTTATTTTTCTCATTGCAGTCATCTCAGCTCGCCGTATCAGTGAGTTGCAAGCTTTAGTGGCTAATCCTCCTTATACAAGGTTCCATCATGACAAGGTAGTCCTCAGAACTAATCCACACTTTATGCCTAAAGTGGGTCTCACCTTTTCATCTGAACCAGGAGGTGTATTTACCTGTCTTTTTTCCAGGACCTCATGCATCAAGTGCAGAGAGGAATCTTCATACCCTGGATTGTAAAAGAGCACTCGCTTTCTACTTACAAAGGACACAGCAACATAGAAAGTCCTCTCAACTTTTGTTGCTTTTGATCCTTCTCATTTAGGACTTCCAGTCTCTAAGAGAACTCTGTTCAATTGGATTGCTCAGTGTATTTCCTTCGCCTACTAGAGTAAGAACCTTTCTCTGGAGGGCCATGTCATAGCTCACAATGTGAGGGCCATGGCAACCTCTATGGCTCATCTAAACTCTGTGTCCATCGACCAAATCTGTCGAGCGGCCACCTGGGCATCGGTTCATACCTTCACAGCCCATTACTGCTTGGACAAGGACTCCCGCCGGGATGCCTTGTTTGGTCAGACTGTTCTCAAACACCTGTTCCATACCTAATCAACTCCTACCCTCCATCCCTGACTGGATGCCTGAGATTCATGGGTGGAAGTGGAGCCCTTCCCAGGGACTCACAATCTGGATGATCTCCCAGGCATCTCTAGCTGGGGAGTCCCCATATGTGAAGACTCATTCCTGCTTGTTCCTGGAGAAAGCACAGTTACTTACCTGTAACAGGTGATCTCTGGGAACAGCAGGAATAAGTCTTCACAACGCACCCACCTCCCCACGAGTTGTATCTCTCTATCTATCTTTCCTTTCCTCTCTCTCTCTCTTTGTCTCAGCTTTAAAACTTGAACTGGAGAGAGACAGTTAGGAAAGGCGGGAAGGCAGCGTGCAGGCGCTGTGGGATGCTCCCAAAAGCTTTCTTTTGGACGCTGGGGAGCGTTCCCGCGCAGGGCTCCGTCGGTACCGACGATACCCATATGTGAAGACTTATTCCTGCTGTTCCCAGAGATCACCTGTTACAGGTAAGTAACTGTGCTTTACCTGCTTGGCACACTTTAGTAAAAGGGTCCCTAAATGTGCCTGAGTTAGACATGATTACATGTGTTATATGAAGGCGTTGACATATTCGACGTATTATGATGAAATGGTCATAAAATTGTATGCAGTGTGAATTTTCATATATCTTAAAAGAATATTTATAATATTTATACAAGTATTTAATCATCTGTATGCTAGAAACTGCTTCTGTTTCACCATAGGCATCCAGATTTCATAGAAATAGAAAGCATTTGATTGGTAGTACTAAAAAAGAGTTGTATATTTGCACATTGGTTAACTTGTAGCATTGGTTGAATCTGAAGGGCTTTTGACCTTTAGGAATACATTTACTGCAAGAATTAACCTCCTATTTTTGAAATGAAACTGCAGCTTTAAATAAAAATACATGCTATTTTAGATATCTTATTAGAGCTATTTTTCCTAAATTGCACTTGTAATCTGATTAATATTTTTATTGACTGAAGAAAAAAAAAGAATGTACATTTTGGTTATACTACAAACTGATGTCTGAAAAATGTATTTATTTCATTTTGAATAGAGATTCAGATGTTCATTCATTGCCAGTGGGGCTTCTGCTAACCTCAGTTTGGAGAGGCTTTTTAGCTGCCAAAAATCTTGAACAAATGTAAAAGCTAAAAGCAAATTCACTTCCAAAATGTAGTCTATTTTATTTATTAAAATTACTTGCAAGTTATTATTAAATTGCAAAACACATGGGCATAGTTCCAAATTTGGATATAGAATTGTTTTTACTTCTACAGATAATTAACTGAATCCCCTGGTTGCAATGTTCAACATTTATCTTCAACAAGTGGTTTAGTCCTGCGTCTTTGGCATGTGTAGATATCACAGGCTACTGGGTTGATTTATGCTGGTTGCTTTTAAGGAGAAATCATAGTTGTCTTTCTGTTTTGGTCACTGAATGTGGAAAACATTGTACACATCACAGTATTATAATTTTGCTCATACAGATAGATCATGTAAATTGTGCAGAGATATTATGGTGATTGATATGCTATTCATCAAGTCTGTTTTATACCTTTGTGCCATTTCTAATATATTGCTGCAGTAATCCTGTGTGGCACCAAACATCAGATTCTGCATACACAAATAAAATGTTCATTTACACAGAACTGTACTCTTTGTCTCTTTTGCTTAAGAGAATATTTCTAAACCAGTTCAGGCGGGTATAAATCTAACAAATGTTTTACAAAATGTACTGTATTTTGGTTTGTCTTATGCTTATTGAACATTTGTCTTATGCTTAATGAACATTTTATGAGAAATTGTCATAGGGCAGGAAATGACATTGACCTGTAGTTGGTTATTTTTCATTTGTTAATTTTAACGTGCAGCAACTGAATACAATTTATTTAGTCTTTCTACTAACCTCATGGAGTGGAGGAGTAGCCTAATGGTTAGAGCACTGGCTTAGTAACTAAGTGACTACGGTTCGATTCCCACTAGCACTCCTTATGGCCTTGGGTAAGTTACTTAACCCTCCATTGCCTTGGAAGAAAGGCCTGGCAATCTACTTCCAGTCACACTGCCAAGAAAACCCAGGAGCTGCTGGGTTGCCAGGAGCTCCTGCATGCATGCATTGCAATGCATTTTTTTTAACTGACCTCATGGCACATATTTGCTGTACTACTAGTCAGCATGTTACGCCAGATTAAAAAGATTTGATTTCTTAATCGCCAACTATTTTATTACAAATAAACAAGGGTCTTACTGTAGATAGTTGAAACAAAGAAATCTGTACTTTCTCTGGTAGAGTACAAGCATGATGAGTTTTCTGTAGATATTTCCGTTGACTAACTGAATGAGTTGGTTTTTGAATAATTGTCCCTCTGTTCATTTAGCTGCCTTACAATCTTTCCCAGGGCTTTTTCTGACAGCTCCAATCATTCCCTACATAGCCACACCTAGCTTCCTAACTCCTGATCCCTTGAAATTTTGTTATCTTCCTTACTCTTTTCATGCTGCTCTTCTACATCTCAGCTGTATCTTTGCTTGTATATCGTTTTGCAGCTCTGTCAGAAAAACTACAGCATGTCACAACTTGAATTGTGTATGAGAATGCTCAGTGAGTTCTCGCAGTTGCTCCTCCTTTCCCCATATACTTTTCCTTCCTGAAGTAGGAATTACCTCAAGAGGTAAAATGAACTACTGGAAATGGGAGAATATGTTCCCACTGTGTCCTCATGTGCTTTCCTGCTGAAATTTCTTGTCCTCATCCTGTAGCAGTTGCTCTTTCAGGCCGATGCAGAAACCCCAGCTAAAGTCCAGTGCTTAAAGCTCTAGCACAGTGTTTCATAGCACTAGTTTAACACTGACATTTTGTGCAGCGATTCTATACGCAGATTAACCTGTGTGCAAAATGTTAGTGTTAAACTGGGAGAGCAAGCCAAACACATGGCACAGGAGTCTACGCAAATTTTATATGCTGTCCCAGAGCTACTTCACCTTATATGATCCGGGCATCCGGGAACGTCCCCGATGCCATTGGCACAATGTTGGGGGGACTGGTGCCTGCCCCGCCCCCATCTTTTAAAAATCTTTGGTGGCCCCATGAGCCCTCATCCCAGTTCCCCTCATCCCAATTCCCCCCTCCCTGAAAAAATCATTGGGGGCTCATTAAGGTGTGTCAGTTTTGGAGATGTCGTCATAATTTTAAAAAGCACTAGTGAAAAAATGGTACAATTTCATGTGGCACATCAACAACTAGCTTTAAATTTTGTGTAATATGTTATTTACGTACCTGTAATTTCTAGGAAATTATCCAAAAATACACAAATTACTGAGATATGCTTAAGTGCTCTGAATAGTTTTTGTGTGTGTGCATTGGATATTAATGCCTTTTGTGCCTCCGTTATCAATTTGTCTTACTTATTTACCCATATTGACACTAACACATTCGTTTCATTTTCTCATACATGTACATAGGTTTTCAACATAGCATCGTCATAGCAATAATCTTATATTGAAAAAAAAAACAATAGAAAAACAAGACTGCAAGTTTAGACTCATTTACATCATTTGGTGGGATCAGGCAGAGAAACTACCTGTAGCTGAACTACCAACTGTCAGGGATCTCATTAGACAGGGGTTGTATTTGAGAGACCTCAGTGATCAAGACAGTTGGAATTACAGCACTGATAAACTGGTCAGTGACCTAACGACTGGATTACTTGCTCAGTGGTACAAAGCAAATCCAATATTCAGTGGTCCTGTTATAAACAGCCATGTTAGGATTAAAGCAAAGTTGAAATCCATGTGGGAACAAGCCAGCAATGTTTCTGTGGGCAGAGCAAAACTGGAGGAGAGAGGTTTATGGAGAAGCTTGACAGACTGTGAGATAAAGAGTTGTACTGATGTGGGAGGCAATTCTGCCTGTGTCTGTGGAATACACATACTTTGTGACTGCAGCAGAGAGAAGAAGATCTGTGATTGAGTTGGCCTTTATAAAAGGTCAAAGAGAAAAAGTTGGGAGTGTTGGACCTCATCAGATTGGACCAGTCGACCTCCCTGAGACCAGAAAACAACTATAGAAGGGCAGGCAAAAAGGAAGGAGAATGAAGAGTGAAAAAGAATAGCAGACCAAGAGATGATGGAGAGTTCTGTGCTTGAAGTAGAACAGGGAGATATGGCTGACGTGGTGGAAGAACCAATGGAGGAAGCTCCTGTTGCTCTAGAGAAAGCTAGGAAGAGGCCAAAATATAATATTGAGGATATCACCAACATATTTTGAGAGAGATTGCTGCTGCTGCCTGGATTGATGCAGGACTCATCACTCACTTGGACACTGCTTTGGTGATTGATCACAACAAAGAATCATGAAAAAATTGGAGGTACAGTTTTGAGGAGGAACTGCAACAGAATGGCATCAGCTGCATTTTCTTTGATGGTCATCATGATGATACCAGGCTCGTGTTAAAGTTAAAAGAGAATGGCAAAATGTGTCAAAGTATGATGAAAGACAAACATTACACAGTTTTGTATGGAGGCAGGAGGCAGATATCTGTGGCATTTTGTCCCTGCAAGAACAACTAAAGAGAAGACTCATGCAGAAATAATTGCTGATAATTTGGCTGCACAACTGAGAAGAAGAGGAGCAAACAACTCTTCAACCTTTTGGAGGCAGTTCCTATAATGTAAACACTGGTTGGGAGGAAGGAGTGATGCAATACAGTATGTTGAGGATAAGCTACAAAAGAAGCGGGTGTGGATTGTCTGTAACCTGCACGCAGGCAAACTACCATTGAGGCCCTTGGTGACTGCTTTAGATGGCAAAACATTAAGCAACAACAAATGGGCAGGTCCCATAGGAAAAATGCTGGATTCTGCTACTGAACTGGAAATAAATCCTGATTTTATTAAGATCTCTGTTGGCCTTGATCTTCCTCAGCTCAGCGATGAAGTGATCAAAGATTTAAGCACAGATCAAATCTATGGCTGTAGAATTGTAACTGGCATTAGAATAGGTGTCTTGCCAAATGATCTGACTCTTGGCAATAGGATCAGTGTCACATAGCAGATGGCTTACAACAGCTCTAAGGTTCATGAGAATATGGATTTCCAAGCATAATCTGAAAGAAAAGAATCTGAAAAACTTAAGAATGATTGATTGTAGAATTCTGTGTTAGGGTTTATATGGTGAACTGGTTCAATATAAAAATAAATAGCAATTGGATATAAGGTCCCAGGCATCTCCTTTTCCAGCTGCAAGTGTTGAAGGAACAGTGCGAAGAGGTAAGGAAGATAGTTATGCCTACAGTGAGACGGTCAGATTGTTATGGTTACATAGTCTGTTCTGCAAACTTATATTGTGCAGTGAAGAAGAACAGGAGAAAGGAGATGCAGTGGAGAAGATATTGAAGACCAGAGATGAAAGACATGAGCTTTGAGAGAGCCGTGTGAGACCCGGCAAAATGCCATCCATCAACACCGTGGCAAATACACTCACCCCAATTTCTTGACTGGAGCTCTGGAGTCTCTGAGCCTCCTCTTACCTGTACCACGACAGCAGCAGAGATCAAAAGTATTTCTCCAGGAACAAGCAGGAAGTCAGTCCTCACTTATCGGTGACGTCGGCACCGACGGAGCCCGCGTGGCGCAATTCCCCAGCTTTCAAAGAAAGCCTTTGGGATTGCTGCCACACATGCGTGGTCCTCTTCCTGCCAAAAGGTGCCATCTTGCTCAGTCTCCCTTTTTTTCCGCGGAGCCCTTCGGACGCACGTCCTCGTCCCTCGGAGGCCTCAGGGCCGTGTTTTTTTCCGGTTGCACTGGTCCTCTTCCTTCCTCCCCTGCTCTTCTCTTCTCTCGAGCGAGGGGATATTTTTCGTTAAAAGTGTTTTCCTTCAGGCTTCGCGCCCCTATTTTCTTCAACCGCTGGTCGCAAAGGTCTTCGACCTAGCGGGGGTCCTTTTTGCCCCTATGGCCCCCGGCTTTAAAAAATGCGACATATGCTCCAAGAACATGTCACTCACGGACACCCATGACTGTTGTCTTCGGTGTCTTAGGGCCGACCATGACCCAGAGCTCTGCTCTCTTTGCAAGAAAAATCTTCCAAGGCCCTGCTCAGCCATAAGCAGAAGTCTGATGACATTTTCCAGAATCCTCGGCAGCACCCTCGGTCGTTCCTCCGCTGGTGGGATCCCCCACTTTGGCTCCGCGTTCTCGGTGGCACTCCAACCAGGGGTCCCCTGAAGTGGAGCGGCGTAAGAAGAAAAAGGCCTCGAAGGCGCGGGCGGGAGCGCCGGCTACGCGCTCATGCTCAGATCGTTTAAACCCCCCTCGGCGTTCCCGAGAATTGGACAAGTAGCAGCCTCGAAAGGTACCTCGTACAGATACAGAGGCCTCCGGCGATGGCGCCTGGTCTCCTCCTCCACGCCAGACTCGGTAACCCCGGTGTCAGCGTCGCAGGGCCCCATGCCCATGTGGGAGTCCCGAATGCTGGCACTAGAGCACAGTGTTTCTGCCGCTTACTCCCAGTCTCGCTGGCTTGTGCCTCAAGACCAAAGTTCCCTCGAGAGGAACACCAAAATCTGCCCTGGAAACCACCGAGAGCCACGGGCCTCGTGAAGGTCCTCAGCATCAGTCTTGTTCACCTTTCTATTCCTCGGGAGCGCGCTCCTCCAAGGCATCTGGCTCCAAGCGGACCTCAGCCTCTGGACGGGGCAACCTACCCGAGTCTGACTCCTCCTTGGACCTCTTGGGCTGGGAGTCGAACGGGGATACTTCTTCAGAATCCCGTGCCCACAAGGACCTCCCTTCGGAACCGTCCCTGCCCACCTATCAGAGGTGTTTGCTGCCCGAGGGCACATTGTTCCTGGGGTTCGTGCAGGACATGGCATGGGCCCTCAGTCTGGCTACGCAGACTGAAGAGGAACCGCGAGCTGAGGAGCTCGATATTCTTCAGAACGAGTCCCCCGCCTCAGGAGTCTCTTATTGTCCCGGTTCCCCCCATATTGTCAAGACTGCTCCTCCGCATGTGGGAGCCACCTGCTTCGGTCCCCATTGTGAGCAGGCGTGTTGACGCTATGTATAGAGTTCAGCGTGGCCTGGGGTTCCACAAGTCCCAACTTCCGCACACTTTCATGGGTATGGAGTCGGCGATGCAGAAGCAAAAGAGTCTGAAGTCTCACTCTTCGGTACCCCCAGGTAGGGAGTCGAGAGCCCTCCATGCCCTGGGGTCTAAGGCCTACCAGGGGTCCATGCTTGCTTGTCGCATCCAGGCATACCAATTGTATATAGGCATGTTCTTGCGTGACCTCGCCAAGGACCTCAGCGGGTTTACAGCAGACCTCGGAGGGGAGCCTCTCCTACGGTTCCAAGCCCTCCTGAAATCCATCGCAGAGTGCTCAAAGTACCTGTACCACGCTGCATATGATGGATTTGAGTCCTCCGCCAGGGTGGCGGTGCGGGCATTGGGGCCTGGCGCCAGGCTTGGCTCCAGTCTTCGGACTTGGAGCAGTGGATCCAAGAAAAACTCTTGGATGTCCCTTGCCTGGGCAAGCAGCTGTTCGGTAAACCGATGGAGAATAAGGCCGCTGAGATAGAAACAGAGTATGTGACCCGAACTTGCCTCTCACGCAAGACCTCCTCCCTTCCTAGGAAGAAGCAGCAGGTCAAGAAACGGTTCTTCCAAAGGAAAGGACTCCCTTACCTGGGTTTCCTGCCTTTCCCGCCTGCCTCCGCACCGGCTCCCAGCACACAGTGGAAGAGGGGTGCGCATAGCCACCGTAAGCCAAAAGGGCCTAAGGCCCAATCCCAACCACTGGTGCAGTCCCAGCCTACATGGGTTTTGATGCCGTCGGCATAGCCTCTCGCCCCCCGGTAGCTTTCCTGCCGGTATGAGATCGCCTGTCCCTGTTTTGCCCCGGAGTGGGCATCGATCACGTCGGACACCTGGTCGTCCAGGTCATCTGAGACGGATACGGTCTCCGCCTGGACAGGTGCCCTCCTCACTTCTCCCCGGCGGAGCCCACCTGGCTCCTTGCGCACCAGACCATCTTGCAGCAGGAGCTATCCAACCTCCTCACCCAGCAGGCCATCGAGAAGGTACCGTGGCACCTTCGAAGTCAGGGTTCTACTCCTGCTGCTTTCTCGTCCTGAAAAAGACAGGGGGTTTGCACCCCATCCTCGACCTCAGGAATCTCAACAAGTTTCTGGTATAGGGTTGTTTCAAAATGTTATCGCTTGGCATTCTGCTGCCCTTCCTTCAGCAGGACAATTGGCTAAGCAACTTGGGCCTCAAGGATGCTTACGCCCACATCCTAGTCCACCCCCAGCACAGGCAGTACCTGCACTTTAGAGTACAGAGTTCTCCCCTTCGGGCTCGCGTCCGTGCCACAGGTTTTCACAAAGTGCCTCTCCATGGTCGCCGCCTCCCTCAGGCAGCAGGGCATACCCGTCTTCCCCTACCTCGATGACTGGCTCATCATGGGGCCTTCGATCAGTGAAGCCCGCCTGGCCTCGTCGCGCATGATCCTCCTCCTCCTCGAGCACCTCGGCTTCCTGGTCAACTACCCCAAGTTCCACCTTGAGCCGATGCAGGCCCTGAAGTTCATCGGCGCATGCCTTGGCATGGTGCGGGCGATCGCCTTCCTTCCAATGGATCGCGCAGGCCGCCTTCGGGCTGTGACGTCCCAGGTCTGGAACATGGCTTGGGTTACAGCACGGGCGATACTGCACCTCCTCAGGCACATGGTCTGGACTGCAAGAGGGCTCTTGCCTTCTACCTGCAGCATACCCAGGGTCATCGCAAGTCCAACCGGCTCTTTGTCGCCTACAACCCCAATCGCCTGGGGCAGGCAGTCACCAAGCATACCATCTCTGTCTGGGTGGCGGACTGCATTGCCTTCGCCCAGGCAAAGGTGGGCGCCCCACTGGATCAGCGGGTCACCGTGCACAGTGTCCGAGCCAAGGCGGCGGCGGTGGCTTTGCTGCGTTCAGTGCCTGTAGCGGACATCTGCCGGGCTGCGACCTGGTCTTCAGCGAACACTTTTGCTGTCCACTATTGCCTGGAGAGGGAGTCCCGCTGGGACAGCATCTTCGGTCAGGCTGTACTCCGTAATCTGTTTGGGGTATAAGCAACTCCTGCCCTCCGACCCTTTTTCGGCTACCGAGAGCTTCACCCTGGGGACCCGATGCCTCAGGCTCCTTCGGGCATCAACGTCTGCTCACGGCCTCGCGGAGGCGTTTTTGGGTTACAGGTTCGATAGCCTGTAGCTGGGGAGTCCCATAAGTGAGGACTGACTTCCTGCTTGTTCCTGGAGAAAGTGTAGTTACTCACCTGGAACAGGTGTTCTCCAGGGACAGCAGGAATCAGTCCTCACTACCCTCCCACCTCCCCTGAAGAGTTGCTATTTTTTTCCTTCCCTTTCATCTGCTTAGTAGGGCTCTTGCTAGGGGACCTGACTGAGCAAGATGGCACCTTTGGGCAGGAAGAGGACCACGCATGCGTGGCAGCAATCCCAAAGGCGTTCTTTAAAGCTGGGGAATTGCACCGCGTGAGCTCCATCGGTGCCGACGTCGCCCATAAGTAAGGACTGATTCCTGCTGTCTCTGGAGAACACCTGTTATAGGTGAGTAACTGCGCTTTCTGAGCAAGCCCATTGTGGTTCCAGACTGGCCATCACACACCCAGGCCATAGAAAGGTGTGTAAAAATGACAACTGAGACAATCAGGAGAGGAGGGAACATTATATTAGGGGTCAAATATTCAGCAGGGAGGTCATGAGCCGAAACAGAAGCAAACAAGATATGGCTTCTTTCTGGATTTGGTTACATAACATTAAATTAACTGCATAAATGACATTTTAAAGACAATTATGTGGGGAATTGAACTGTTACATCGTAAAGGAAGAGAGGGGCTTGTGAACTGCTCTGTGTTTTTCCTACTTGCTGCTGTTCCTGGTTCCTTGTGCAGGCAGTCAGCGTGCAACTGTGACTGAGGAGGACCCTCCCCCCTTGCTCTATACATTCCCTGAGGCCTGGCTGGTGAGTGAGGATTGAACTGTTACACTGTGGAGGAAGAGAGGGGCTTGTGAACTGCTCTGTGTTTCTCCTACTTGCTGTTTTTTCCTGGTTCCTTGTGCAGGCAGGCAGTGTGCAACTGTGACTGAGGAGGACCCTCCCCCCCTGCTCTATATATTCCCTGGGGTCGCATACCGAAGGGGCGTGACCAAAGGGTATGAACATGCCCATTTGACGTACCTACGGCGTGTTTGAATTGGTGGATGTTAGCGACTGCCAGTGAGATGGGGAAACGGAAAAACAAAGGTGGAGAGTTGAAAATGGACTTTGGGACATCTTTGGTAGGTAAAATTGTTGGTCCACTAGATAACATTTAGTTCATTGCAGAGTGATCAGCCCTCCCCTGAAGGAACTTCTTTAAGCTCCAGGGCTCCAATGCTGCCACCTCACCCCCTGTCTTTGTTGTCATCAACATTATTGGGAATTGGTTCCCCTGGGGAGGTAGCTGGAGACCCTCCGGTTTTAATTCCGAAGCCTGTAAATTTTATAGAGTCTCCTGTGGTTGTGACGGCCCCCTTGGATGGGGAAGTGACACTTAAAGATTTGTGCAATGCGATTAGTGCTATTGATGTTAAACTTTCTTCTACTGTAGTTTAATTATGTACTTTTACTCAGGGTGCTGTGGAAAAGATTTCTGAAGTGGATTCTAGGTTGTCTTAAGTTGCAAAATTCGGTGGTCCAAATGGAAGCTGAGGTGCAGTCAGTTTCCACTGCACAAGGGCTTCGATTAAGGATTCATTGATAGTTCATGCTCTTATTGAGACATTGGAAAATGTCTCTTGAGCCTGTAATTTGCACTTTTTAAACTTTCTAGTTTACACATTTATTAGCACCAGAAATTCTTCTTACTAATATTTTACTGAGATCTTGAAGTTGTCTCAATTTGTGGATATTGTTCAATTCTATTATGTACCCTCTAAAGTTCGAGTGGCTTCATTGGATGAAGGGAAGTTTGATTCTCTTTGTCTGACTGTAAGCCAGAATCTTAATGAATTCTTGGAAGATTCCTCTGATACGATCACAAAGAAAAACACCTTATTGGTTACCTTTGCTACTGTGGCAGTAAAAATCTTGAAGTTATATTTTAAGTATTAGGATGTTCCCTTTTGTGGTAAAAAAAAATATATATATATTTCCTGATGTGACTAGATCAACTCAAGCACGTTGGAAACAGTTTCTTGCTTTGAGGCAGAGAGTTCTTTCCCTGGGTGCGACGTTTTATTTACAATTTCCTTGTAAATGTCTTATTACCTTACAGGGACAGTCCTGTGTTTTCCTTGATGTTTCTTATTTAGAAAAGTTTTGACTGATAGGCAAGAAGTAGGGTTGGGCTGTGTTGGTTGGAAGTACAGAAATCCTCCTAAATATGGTGCATTTTTGTGCCTAATTGTCTTTTATTTCTGTGGGTTATTTTGTGATGGTGTAAATTCCCCGAGATGTGGGCTTGAACATCTTTTCTGATTTGATGTAATGTGGTCGTTTTTCTTCTTATGTGGATTGTATGATGTTTTTCCTTTTGAAAGCGGAAATGTATAATTTGCTAATTCTATATATAAAAAAAGACAATTATGTGTCTACAGGTGTTGTTCATACTATTTGTATGTACAAATAAATATTACCTAATTTCCACATATTTCAATTGTGATTTGATGTATTTAAGACTCACTTTAAGCAGTTTCTGAAGATAGCTGTAGATTCAGCATGCAAAACTGTATAATTTGGTCACTAGTAGTTTTGAAAAATAAATCTACCCCTAAAATTGGCACGCCCTAGTGGCCCATGGGCCTTGCACACCCCCCTCAACCTCATTAAAATCATTGGTGGCCTGTGGGCCTCCATTAAACCTGTCCCTCCCTCTGCAGTACATGTATATAGAATGAGAGATAAGAGCGATGCCCTGCTGCCATTTTTGAAAATGGCAATGTCCAACCCTATCAAATAAGGAATTTTTGCCCATATTTTGCAAACTGGGCCTGCCCCTACCGGGAGGTGGTGCATCTTTGGGATGCACTGTGCGGAATCAAGCACCACCATTTTGAAAAATGACAGAAACTAGGAGCATGCAGGCATTGCTCCTCCCCTCCCCCCATTCTACATACAGGTACAAGGAGAGGGGGCAATTTAATGGAGACCCACAGGCCACCAATGATTTTAGTGAGATTGGGAGGTTGTGCATCAGGTCCCTGGGTCACCAATGATTTTTAAGAGGTGGGAGGGGATTGGGGCCCAACAGGCCATCAATGCCTTTACTTCTGTTTGAGGGTCAGTGTCTGGAGGGGGACAATGCTCCCCTGACATTGTGCCAGTGCCATTTGGGGCTATCTCCAGGAACAAGCAGGAATGAGTCCTCACATATGGGTACGTCGGTACCGTACCGACGGAGCCTGCGCGGGAACGCTCCCCAGCTTCCCAAAAAGGAAAGCTTTTGGGAGCATCCCACAGCGCCTGCGCGCTGCCTTCCCGCCTTTCCTAACCAACTCTCCTCAGTTCTTCTTTTCCGCGGAGCCAGCAGGTCGTGTTCCTGTCACCGCTGAAGAAGTTCGTTATTTTAATTTATTTCTTTGGTCGCGTGTCTGCCTTCCCCGACGCCGGACCGGTACCGCCGGTCTTTTCTTTTCTTTTCTTTCTAAAAAAAAAATATATATTTTTTTTCCTCACTTGGTGTATTTTTCTTCTTAAGCCTCCAGGCCCACAAGAAACTTTTCCCTCATGGAAAACCAGCCTCCGGGTCAAAAAATGCACTAAGTGTAGCGGTACCAATTTTCTGTTACAGATACCCATGAATGGTGTCTTAAATGTTTGGGTCCTGAACACTCCATTCCGGATTGCCATCCTGCTCTCTAATGTCTAAACGAGGGTTACAGAACCGAGCAGCCAAGCTCCATGTGCTGTTTCCCACGGATGCACCGGCGGTGGCATTGACATCTTCCAGGTCTTCCTCTCCTGATGGATCTCAGGTAACCAAACATAATCCTAGCAGGTCCTCGAAGGGCAAATCTTCCTCTAAGCATTGAGATGCCTCCGGGCTTGCCCTCGAGGATCCTGCCCCAGCCAAACAACCCCGTCGGGAAGCTCCGGCTTCCAAAGTTCCTCCTATGGGGTTACAGGTTGACATCGATGGCACGGCCTCGACCGATCACCAGTTAGAACTGCTCTGGGGTACCGGCACTTTCTCCCGGTACCGACATCCAGGCAGTCGTGGCGTCCATGGATCACACTGTTCAATCCATGCAGCAGGCTATCATGGCTTTTTTTTAAACAAGCTGCGACGCCGACGGTACCTGCAACGAGTCCCGTTTGGGGTACCGGCGCCGGTACCGGTACCAGCACCGATACCGGTAACCGGTACCAGCAACCGATACCGGTACCGACTGCATCGACATCGGCCAGGATACCGACTGCGGCTCCTTGTCCAGGGGCTATTTCTCGGTACCGATCCGGGTACCGGGGACGCCCGATGTCATTACCGATCGATACGCGTATCGATCGTTGGAAGCGGACAGACGATACTTCGATTCCCTGATGATTCTGATTCATCAGATAAGTCTCCTGAAGTATCCATTACCCTTCCTGAGGAGCCTACTTCTCCAAAAAGGAGAATGTCTCCTCCAGAGGATTTGTCCTTTCAAGACTTCATAATAGAAGTGGCTAAAGGACTCTCTATTTCAGTAACCTCTGAAACAGAGCCTAGAGCAAAAAAATTAGATATTTTAGGATACTTTAAGGCTCCCAGAGAGGCAGTCACCTTGCCAATTCATGAAATTCTTCATGAACATATGATTGACTTATGGGAGACTCCTCTCACCCTTTCTCCTCATTCTCGCAGATTGGACACTATGTACCGTGTCCCTCCTTATCCTGGATTTCAAAAAACTCAGCTTCCTCACCCCTCCATTGTGGTGAAGTCAGCTATGAAAAGGATAAAGATTACCAAAAGACACTCTTATGCTCCTCCAGGAAGAGAATGCAGGACCTTGGATGCTTTTGGTAGGAAAAATCTTCCAAGCCAGCATGCTTATTGCCAGAATCAACTCATATAGCCTTTATATGGGTATGTTTCTAAAGGAAGTTGCACAAAAGCTGCACAACTTTCCCCCTCCCTTTTATTCCAGAGGATAGAAGGGATGAGTTCCTCCTTGGCTTAAGCATACTCAGACATTTCAAAGTTTTCCAACAGGGCAGCCTTTGACTCCTTTGAAGGTGCCAGCAGAGCCTCAGGCATTGCCATAGCTGCTCGCAGAATTGCTTGGCTCCCGGCTTCTGATCTAGAACCCTGGGTTCAGGATGGCTTAGGAAATCTGCCCTGTACGGGTGAAAATCTCTTTGGCAAAGAGTGGCAAAAATAAAAGCCACTCAAATGGCTGCAGAGAATTCTGCTCTGGATAGACTTTCAAAGTCAACCTCCATTCCAGCCAAGAAAAAACCTTTCAAAAAGCCTTTTTACAAAAGGAGCAGATTTCCTTCCACTTCTGGCCAACAATCTTCTACAGGTCGCTTTGCTACTAAGCGTCAGCAACCTAAACAGGCCAGGCCTAAACCTGCAGGGGCTGCTACAACCCAGCAGTCCCAACCCCCTCAGGGTTTTTGACTTGATACTAGAGAACTTAACCTTTCTGGCTCTACAACAGCCAGAACCTCTCACCATTCCAGGAAGGTTAGCTCATTTGCTCCCAAATGGTTCCCTACTGTTATGGCCTTTGAGTGAGGTGTGCTGGCTGGGTCTGGTTTCACCCTTTCAAGATCGTATGTATTAGAATGTAACCCATGTTGGAACTTATTTTGTATAGTTATTCTATGTATGTTCTGTACCACTTTCCCTGTGTCATGTATTTCCTTTTATTACCGCTTTGATTTTAAGAAAGGTGGTATATGTTGCATTCACCTCTGTTTAACCTTGTAATTGTTTTGTTCTGTTACCGCTTTGATTGAAGGAAAAAGCGGGATATAAATCTGTTGAAATAAATAAATAAATAACTCACATCAGAGCAGTGGACCCTCTCCATCATAAGAGAGGGCTACAAACTTCATTTCTCAGACCTTCCTCCCTACACCATGGTGAGACACTTCAATTCTCCCACATCTCTCCTCGACCTTCTGGATCAGGAGGTGACTAACCTTCTGGCCCAGAAGGCCATAGAAGAAGTTTCCTCTTCTTCAACAGGGGTCAGGGTTTTACTCCCCCTATTTTCTCATTCCCAAGAAAACAGAGGGATACAGACCCATTCTAGATCGCAGAGAATTGAACAAATTCCTATGCAAGGAGACTTTCAAGATGCTGTCTCTAGGTACTCTCCTTCCATACCTGCAGAGTCAGGATTGGCTTTGTTCTCTAGATCTCAAGGATGCGTACACTCATGTCCTCATCCATCCATCTCACAGAAAATTCCTACGTTTTCTGTTCCAGGGAAAATATTACCAATACAGAGTGCTTCCTTTCGGTCTAGCCTCTGCTCCAAGAGTGTTCACCAAATGCATGGCAATAGTTGCTGCATTTCTACGCACTCTGGGAATATTTGTCCTTCCCCATACCTGGACGACTGGCTCATCCGAGCTCCAACCCAGTCGGAGGCTCAGATCTCCCTAAACCGCACCAGCGCATTCTGCAATACCTGGGACTTGTGGTAAACCTCCCAAAGTCCCAGCTCACCCCTACTCAGTCCCTGGAATTCATAGGGGCCTGGTTGGACACCACTTCTGCAAGGCCTACCTTCCTCAGACCCTTTGTCCACGTCTAGTGCAGTTAGCCTCCCAGATTCAGTCAAAGAGCCACTTAACTGCCAGGGAGATGCTACAGCTGCTAGGCCATATGGCTTCCCATACATGTGGTACCCTATGCTCGCCTACACATGAGAGCAGCTCAATGGACTTTGTCCACCAGTGGACTCAAGCTTCAGGAGCTCTCTCAGACCAATAGCATCCTCCAAACGTCTCTTTTTGTCTCTCCAATGGTGGATGTCCACTCAAAATCTGTTGCTGGGGTCCCCCTTTCCCAAACCTTTGTTACCCCCAAGCAACCCTCACAACAGCATTGCCTCCCAAACAGGTTTGGGGAGCTCATCTACAATACCTCTCCACCCAAGGAGCACTTGGTCCCCACAAGAACCTCTCTTCATATCAGCCACTTGGAACTGCTAGCTGTGTTACTAGCTCTCAAGTTCTGTCATACCCTCCTCAGCTAAAATACCGTCCTCATTCATACTTACAATCAAGTAGCCCAGGTTTTACATAAACAAGCAAGGAGGAAACTGGCTCTCTGTCCGCTTTGCAAACGAAGCTCTCAGATTATGGGCCTTCGCCAGAGAGCATCAAATCCATCTCCTGGTAGTATAACCTCCCAGGAATCCAAAACTGCTTTGCGCAGAAAGACTCAGTCGAGTTCTGCTTCCACACGAATGGTCCCATGCACATGGATCAGGTACTCAGAATCTTCCCAAGAATGGGGAACCCCGGACATAGAGGGGGTGGGTCATCTTTGCAAGTACGTTGGAATGCCAAAACTTCCTTCCCGGTTCTGTTCCAGAATTCCGTGTCAGGGAGGGTTCAGGCCAAGGATGCCTTCCTCCTTCATTGGGGTCAAGGCTTCCTGTATGCCTTTCCCACCCATTTCCTTTGTTAATTCCCAACGACTCTGTTCAAGCTCCAGAGGGATCCCCAAGGGATCTATGATCCTCATAAGTCTCCCATGCTTGGCCAACGCCAAAGTGTGGTACCCTCTACTTCTGCATCTCTCCCAAGCCCCCTCACCCTGGACTTGGAGCTGCCCGACCAGACCTTCTGTCCCAGGAGGAAGGGACTTTGTGAGCATCCCAAACCCCAAGTCCCTTCACCTCAGTAGCTTGGTTTACTGAAGGCCTAGACTTCAAGACTTCAATCTTTCTCAGCAAGTGGAAGGATATCCCTCCATGCTTCCAGAAAACCTTCCACTAGGCGTTCCTATGCTTTTAAGTGGAAAAAGATTTTCCATTTGGTGTGTACAAAAAGGGCTTGACCCTCTGGCAAATACTGTGCATTCTCTAGTTGGAATATCTCCTGCATCTCTCAAGTGCAGGACTTAAAACGAAATTCAAGTAAGGGTCCATATTGACGTGCTATTGTAGCATCCCTTAAGCCTCTCAATGGACAAACTATTTCCTCTAATCCTGTTTATTGCAAGATTCATGAGAGGCCGAAATTTAACTAAACCTCCAAGTCGACCCTCCTCCGGTGGCATGGGGACTTAAACTTGGTGCTTGGTCAGCCTTATGAAGAACCGTTTGAAACCCTTAGCCACTACCTCCTTGAAATTTCTTTCCTGGAAGGTTATTTTCCTTATTGCAATCACTTCTGCTCGCCGCATCAGTGAACTGCAGGCCTTAGTGGCTAATCCACCTTATACAAGGTTCCATCATGATAAGGTAGTCCTTAGGACAAATCCTCACTTTATGCCTAAAGTGGTCTCACCTTTTCATCTTAATCAAGAGGTATATTTACCTGTCTTTTTTCCAGCTCCTCATGCATCCAGTGCAGAGAGGAACCTTCATACTCTAGATTGTAAAAGAGCTCTTGCTTTTTACTTACACAGGACACAGCAACATAGAAAGTCTTCCCAGCTTTTTGTTGCTTTTGATCCTTCTCATTTAGGACTTCCAGTCTCTAAAAGAACACTGTCCAATTGGATTGCTCAGTGTATTTCTTTTGCTTACCAGAGTAAGAACCTTTCTCTGGAGGGCCATGTCACAGCTCACAATGTGAGGGCCATGGCCACCTCTATGGCTCATCTTCATTCTGTGTCCATCGACCAGATCTGTCGAGCAGCCACCTGGGCCTCGGTTCATACCTTCACAGCCCATTACTGTTTGGACAAGGACTCCCGCCGGGATGCCTTGTTTGGTCAGGCTGTCCTCAGACACCTGTTCCATTCTTGAACAACTCCTGCCCTCCTTCCCTGAATGGATGCCTGAGATCCATAGGAAGACGAGGAACCCTTCAGGGTCTCATACCCTTGGGGGATCTCCCAGGCATCTTAGCTAGGGAGTCCCCATATGTGAGGATCATTCCTGCTTGTTCCTGGAGATAGCACAGTTACTTACCTGTAACAGGTGATCTCTGGGAACAGCAGGA